>JAHZTW010000001.1:221342167-221451121 GCA_020283515.1 Alliaria petiolata | reverse complement strand
ATGGTGTCGATCGACACTCAGCTCGTAAATTCACTTTTCTGACTTCATCACTTCAGCTGCTTCTCCCGAATGCTCCAAAACGTTCCAGAATCTCCCATTTAGCTCCAAGTGTTCTCCATCCTGTAAAGACTCAAATAGGACTCGAAAACTAACAAAAAAACTCTATAAAAACACATATATCATGGTCTAAAAATGGGTAAAAACCATGATATATCACCATCACGATTCAGAGTGGAAGAAGCCTTCAACCAGTGCTGAAAAAGGGCCTGAATGCTGAAGAAATCGTAGAGTTTCATGCTGAGGAAGAAGATGTTGAAGTTTCAGAGCAAGTGTCGATCGACATCACTGAGTGTCGATCGACACCAGTAGAGGAACTCAAGCAATCAGGCTCGATCGAAAAAGCATCTTCGACACAAGAAGCTAGTGTCGATCAACACCCTACCCAGTCCTCGCTGGATCAACCTGAACCTTCCAAACTTGAAGAGGAAAAGGTGTATAAACCAAAAATACCCTATCCCTCGCCTCCCAGATGATCTAAACATGAGATAGAGGAAGCTAGATGTAAGAAAATGATGAGTAAGCTGATGGTTGAGCTACCCTTAGTTGATGCGGTCCAACTTTCACCTGCATTAAGAAGATATGTCAAGAGAATGGTAGTCAATGGTATAAGCCCTGAGGAAGGCGCATTGCTTACCAGAGACATGAATGCAATTCTCTTGAACATAGTTCCAATGAAGAAGAAGAAGGTGTGGGTTTCTGAACAAGTCAGCTCTGTGATTCAGAAAAGGATTCCAGAGAAGTTACATGATCCAGGAAACTTTGGGCTAGATTGCTCAATCGCAACAGGAAGATTTCCTCGTTCCCTCTGCGATTTAGATTCATGTATCAACTTGATACCATACTCAGTTGCTGTGAGACTTGGAATGACTGATCTCAAGCCAAGCAGAATCTCTCTAATCCTAACTGATCGATCAAAGAGATTCCCAGAAGGTGTCTTAGAAGATGTTCCCCTGAAGATTGAAGGCTGAATAATTCCCACAGACTTTGTGGTTTTGAAGTATGATGAAGAACCTGCAGATTCTCTTATTTTGGGAAGATCATTCTTGGCTTCAGTTGGTGCCATCATTGATGTGAGAAGAGGGAAAATGGAGCTTGATTTGGGTGATGTTGTGATGAACTTTGACATGGACAAGTTAAGAGGACCATCCACCATTGATGGTCAAGATTTTTCAGTAGAGATGCCCGTGGAAGAAGGTCCAATCATGGAAAATTCGGAAGACATTACTGCTGGGTATGTCAAGGAGCTTGATACTGAAAAGCAAGAGGACAAGCTGGTTATTCAAGAGGCATTGGCTGAGAATTCTAAGAAAATTGTGGAGCTTGAAGACTGGGGTGGAAATGATCATCTCTTCAGGACTATGAGCAGAGAAGATGTTCAAATCAATGACAAGATGATGAAGGAAGACGTTTTCATCATGGAAACAAGGATTGCGGAGCTGACTTGCAGAAAAAGAGCAGAGATTCGAGCTGCAGAGTTAGTGTCGATCGACACCATTAGTATCGATCGACACACTTCACGGATAACACCAGAAGTCGCTTCCAATGCTGCAAGTCCATCATCTTTGGTCAAACAGATGCATCCACATCCTAAATCCCAGAAATTTCGAAGGAAGCAAAGGTACACATTTTCTGGAATTAAATTCAAACCCATGATCTTCTCAATAAGAATACCAAAGGTTCAAAAGATGCTGCGCACTTATGCAAGCCACGAGATTTTCGTAGAAGGCTTGGTATTTCTTTTGATGATTCTGCAGGGAAACGAAGTGTCCCACCCGAAGTCAAGTCCCACCCTGCTGCCGTTCCTCAATTCCTTGGTCGCTTTCATGCACCTACTGCCTATACACCGCCATGGATGAGAAGACATTCGTCTGGGAAGCATTCAATACCACCCTCTGATCCACCAGACGTCTAAACTTCAACACAGTCAAGCTAATGACTGAAAACGAGCGCTGAGTGGGAGGCAACCCACTGTTAGGTACGTTTTTCTTTTTTTATTTTGTTTTGGTTTTACTAAGTCCTAGTTTTAGTCAGTTGAAAAAGGGCCACATTGGACTCAACACAGACCAGTGTCGATCGACACCAAGTAGTGTCGATCGACACCACGCGCAGACGAAGGTAAATCTTCTATTTGGTCTTTTATATTGTTTCTAATCTTTCTTTTAGCCAACTTCGGGCTTGATAACACTGGGCACAGTGTTGTTTAAGTCTGGGGGGAGGTGATTATTGACTTTGTATTTTGTTTTGAGAGTCATTTGAGTCAGTCAAAAACTTTGTTTTATTGAGTCAAAATCAGTTGAAATTTTCAACTTTTCTTGGAACTAACCGCAGAATGTTGACACTTGAAGGACCATTGCTTTAGTAATTGATTACAGGTCTTACTAAGTAGAAAGCTGCAAGTGGATCAATCTAACAGAGAGAGTTCAGGTCCCCTTATGAGAACTAGGTACACGCAGAACTTGATTCCTCTTTCAGTCTGAACAAATAGAAAATTGCAGTCTCTCCTTGATCTTCCCTTGAGAAAAGAAAAAGAGTCTAAGTCTGGGAATAATGCAAAGAACCTCATGAGCCTGTCTCCTCACAAGGAACAATATTAGTGAGTGCTCTTGAACCTGTCTCCTCACAAGGAACACAAGTAGAGAGTAGCACTACTTCCCGAGACTTCAAAAGAATAAGAAAAGTCAATGAAAAGATCTTAGAACACCCTGAAAATGGGCAGCAGTTGACTAAGGGAAGAGAAAATAGGAGAGCTGTACAAAGAGAATCTTGTTCAGGCACTAAGGAAGGGAAAAGAATCTATAAAGTTATGTGGCAATACCGTTGTTAGAGTTCGAAATTTTACCAAGGAAGGGATCTGGATTCAAACTGAGAGATTGCTAAGCTTGTGGTAAGTACATTGAACTTTCCTAAGGTTGGCTCAACTGCATGTGGATTTAAGAGTGTTAACGAGTTGTGGCGTTCTAAAGGATAGCTGGAATTTTCTATTTTCAAACCTCTACTTCATTCTAAGTTTTTGTTTTGCTTGAGGGCAAGCAAAAGCTAAGTCTGGGGGAGTTGATATATCATGGTTTTTACCAATTTTTAGACCATGATATAAGTGTTTTATAGAGTCTTTTGGTCTTTTTAGATTCCTATTAGAGTCTTTACAGGTTGGACTACGATTGGAGCATAATTGGAGATTTTGGAACCTTTTGGAGCATTCTGGAAGAAGTTACAAAGTGATGAAGTCAGAAGACAGATTTACACGCAAGGTGTCGATCGACACCATCTGTGTCGATCGACACCAAGTCCGCCGACCAAGTTTTGCAGACTTCAACCAGGAAAAGGAAATCAGAAGAAGTTTAAAGTATTTACAAGTTTGCCCCTTACGCGAGTTTGCCTATAAATATAGATTTTCAAGGCATTGTTTAGCCACCAATGATTATTCTTATTTTCTGTTTTGAGACTTAGAGAGAGATTTTTAGAGAGATTTTAGAGAGATGAATTTGTCTCTTTCAGAGCAAATTCGGAACACCTTTGTTTCTATTGATTTCTTTTATGCAATCTTCTTTATTCATGATGTTTTCTTCATTCACCATGTATGAGTAGTTTGCTAGTTAAGTTTAGGGTTTTTCAAGGGTGATTAATGAATTGTTATGTCGAATTAAATTGTTAGGATAAAATCATTAGAGTTCTTCATCTGGATTTGTGTTTAATGCTTATTCTAGCTTCGCGACCTAGAATCTGATCTTAGGTTAATTAATAGATGTGAGAGTATTATTGATTGCCTGAACTAGTGTTAGATGAGCAAAATACCTATTCGCAAAGAGATTTGGTTTAGGGATTTTGTGAACAATCGAACCTGAACTTTAATGCTTGTTCGAATTATTAGAATTTGCAAAGATATTTGGAATTCTAGGGTTTAGACATAGAAAGTCTTCGCAGCGAGAGCTGTTGATTTTATTGTTGTGTTTTTAGTTCAAGAACGGATCTTAATATTTTCCTAACATTTTATCTAGACCTGCAATTTAGATCACCTGAAAATTTTCCCTGAACCTAGCGCCTTAGTCTCCTGATTTTAAAAACCTATTTCGTGATACTCATTTATTTCTTTGCCTTGTTTTACTTTTATCTGATTTGACCTTGCATAATCTGAACTTAGAAACCTTAGCGTAGCATTTACTTCTCTTGGGATTTCGATACCCCTTATACTACGATTGCTTTTGCTGTGCACTTGCAATAGTTTTATTAGGGTAAAACCTGAGCCCTATCACTGGTCCAAGCTTCCGTCTCTTCTGTTTGATTGGTTTGAAGGTAACGTCAATATTAAGTTCATGACTGGTTATCTTTGAGCTGATTCCTTTCACATCTTCCATCGACCAAGCGAAAGTTACCACGTTCTGGCGGAGGAAAACGACGAGCTCGTCTTTCATTCTGGTAAGGAGCTCGGTTCCGATTTCAACACATCGGTCGGGATTGGTTTCATCTATAGTTACTTGACTTACTAGATCACACTTAGGTTTCCCGTGATGCACGACTCGGGGGCCGAAATCGACTTGGCTGCCGATAGTGAAGGCGTTGCGGACACGCTCTTTGTCGATGTAACAATGTCGAGATGTACATTCATCGCCGCGGAGTGTGTAAACTCCCTTTTTGGCAGGAAATTTGAGACATTGGTGGTAGGACGACAGGATCGCTCGCATCAAATTGATCCATGGGGTTTCGAGGATGGCGGTATAGATGGCCAGTTTGTCGACGACGTCGAAATCGACAATCTTTATAACGCCACAGACCAGTGTTGGTATCTGGATTGTCCTAATAGTAAAGATCGAATCGCCCGTGAATCTTGTGAGCGATTTAGGCCCGACCTTGATTTCGTTGTCTTTTATGCCCATCTTTTGAAGTGTAGTTTTAAAAATCACACCCAC
This sequence comes from Alliaria petiolata, assembly GCA_020283515.1. NCBI lineage: Eukaryota > Viridiplantae > Streptophyta > Magnoliopsida > Brassicales > Brassicaceae > Alliaria > Alliaria petiolata. The sequence continues at coordinate 221,446,157 of JAHZTW010000001.1, read as the reverse complement.
CGAACTGCCAGTGTCGATGAGAACTTTGGCGACGTCATCCTCACCCATTCGCAAGAAGACGACAAGGTGATCATTGTGAGGACGAAATATTTTCGTGGCATCATCTTCTGTGAAAGTGATGAGTACGTCATCATCATAGAGTAGGGTCTCGTTTTTTACATTGATAGCTCGACGCTCCTTTTGATCGAATTTATCGAATCGGTGCAAGTTAGGAGTCTTCCCATGATAATGTTGATCCTCCGTCGAGGAGTACCAAGGGGTGTTGGTGCAGCATCATCACGTGTTCGTTTAGGAGTGTCTTCCTTCGGCCTGGCGTCTCTGTACAGACGCGTGTCAGGTCGGGCGTTTTTGGGGCATTTGTTTGCCACCATTCTGAGGTCGGCGTTGATTTCCATCCGAATTTTATGGTCGGTTTTCGAGGTCGATCTCTCTCCTCTTCCATTTTCGCATCAACCTTCCAGTCAAGATTCTGCATTCTTCGTCGGTGTCTCGACCTGTCGTGCCATGTGCAGAAAGAATTGGGGTTAGAAGATGCTTCAGCGGGCCGATCGGTGCATCGATCCCATGTGTTCTAGCAGGACGATTGGGTCACTGCGGACACGTTAGATTTACGAGATTTGTCATCTCAGTTATAGTGTTGTCTTGGTTTCTGATAATCGTCGAATTTGTCCCGAGCTACCTTCTTTTTGTCTTTCGAGGATTCTTCGTGTTGCTCAGTGAGGGTCTCGTCTTCGAGGCTCATGAACCCTGCAGCCTTATGTAATGCATCCTCTAATGTCCTCGATCTTCCGGTCTTCAGTCTTTCGCGAAACAGCTGGTTTTTGCGAAGGTTCTTTAACAGTGCGACGACGACAGTGTCGTCGGATGCATTGTTTCGAGACACAATAGCTCGAAATCGGGTAATGAAATCACGGAGGGACTCGTCCTTGCCTTGGATACATGCCCAAAGGTCCATCGTGGAGGTTGCTTGCTCGATGTAGATCGAGTAATGTTTGAGGAAGGCCTTTGACAACTGCTCGTAGGTTTCGATGGAGTGTGGCCTGAGTCGAGAGAACCATGTGAGAGCGCTACCGCTCAGGCTTTCAACGAAGTATTGGCAACAACTTGCATCGTGCTCCTCTTCGGAGAACCGCGCTCTTGCCATTGTTATGTTAAACTCCGTATGATGCTTGTGGGGGTCAGTATTCCCGGCGTAAGAGGTCAAGTTCTTAAGATTGTTGTGATCTCTGAGCGGGATGCGGATGATGGCGGGTGTGAAAGGGGTCTGCTGCGTGAGTTGCAGCATCTTGGTCAACTCGGGAGCAGATGATATAGCTCGGTGGACCTGTGACCCGATGTCACTGATCTGCTTCTGCATAAGTTCCATCGCTAAAGTTTCTGAGTTGGGAATTAGGGCGTTCGGCGCAGAGGAGGGAGTCGTAAGAACCGGTGGAAGGATCGGCGCGATTCTGACATTTGACGCCGATGCGTCTCTTTGTTGACCTGGAATCTGGTCGGTTGGGGTATCGCCGAACAGTGCTATGTTGATCCCCGACCTGGTTTGAAATGCGGGTTACTGTTGCTCAGGAGTGTTGGTGTTGTTTTGGGTTCTTGGTTGCTGAAGGCTCTCAAGCTCGTCGCGGTAAGCGATTTGTTGAGCCTGCATCTCATTGAGTCGCTCCATGACAGTTTGCATGAAAGTTGTTACATCGGGAGGTGGCGGTGGTGGCCCGTTGCGTGCGCCCGTGGTGCTTTGCTGGAGGTTGTTCGTGGTGCGGTCTTCCGGTGGTGGTGTTCCGACCATCTTCGAGCTCTTTAGATTTTAAAGAACGTGTTCTCTCTTTTCCTCACAGTCGGCGCCAATTATAAGAACTAATTTCGATCTAAAGAAAGAATAGAAGTTTGTGGGGGAAAAGAGTAGGTCTTTATTAATATTAGCCGGAGCTCGGAGATGATACAATGATTGTTAGGTCGTCGGAATAAGAACGTCGACCTAAACCTTTTAAAGGTAAGCCAGAAGCTGAACTTGCCCTAGGTCTCGAAAGTAAAAATTGCGGATCCTTCTCAATGACTAGGGTTGTCATCTATTTATAATAGATATAAGTCGGCCAACCGACCTCCTTCCTTTTTCTTTGGGCCGATTTTCTCATTCTTAAGGGTAAACTTTCCATTTTTTTTAGAGAGCTAAACCTATCGTTGGATTTCTCCTAATGGCGGCACTGATCTAACCGTTAATCGAGTTAAGTGGACCTACCGCCCTATTTTTAATGAGCCGAACTTGATTTATAAAAGGATTTTTAGAGGGATGTTAAAACTATCTCTAACACTAGTAAAATATTATTCAGATTTAAAGTGTCTGCGGGTGTCAATTTGAAATTCCCTAATGTTATTTAGATCGTTTTATAAGTCTATCAAGACTTTTTGAGAAGTAGAGCAATTTATATTTGACCCGAAAGCATATTAGAAAACTAAACACGAAATTTTTGCTCACGACACATTGATGTAATAATGATGATAATTATGGAGTACAAAAAAATTAATGCGGTTGAATAGCCCGTCAAATCAAATTGCACTGATGCATAATAGCGAGCGACATGAATTGTAACATTTTTGGCATTTAGTTTTACTTTTACTTCTATCAATAATAAAGATATCATTTTCTTAAATGACATTTCACAGAAATGTATTAATCGTCGTACATGTGTTTTTGGACATGCGAAAAGATAACTATAATGGCAACCTTGCAGATATTTTAATTCTTATACCCTTTATTTTTTTAAATTAATTTAAATATAAGACTGGAATCATAGTTGATAGAAAGTATATATATATTCTTTTGCAAAAAAAGTATATATATATATATATATATATATAAAGTTCAAAAAACAAAAAGTATATATATGTTATTTTAAAAAACATTTTAGTTTAGTGATTTTTTTATAATGGATTGTGAACGGACCTAAGCGAATGTAATGGTGTCTGTAAGTGTAGAGAACTCGGACAACATTCAGACGTAAATGTGGTTCACCAACAGCTTATTGGTGTACGTACGTACGTTAATAGACACAATAAAACCGATTTTATTACCTAAGACAAAAAAAAGGATTTCAAAACACAATAGCCAGAAGAAAAAAATAAATACACTAGACAGAAGGGAGAACAAGAGTATATATGTTTTTTTTTTTTTTTGTGGAAAAATCAAGAGTATATATGTTAACCCTAGATTGGGTTTGGTCGTAACGTTAAACCGAAATACTTCATACTTTTGAGTTCATGTGCATATTAACAATATTCTTCTAAGCCTTAGTGGAAGTTTTTTGAGTTTTTTTTTCTTATAATTTTTCCATTTTTCAAGAGTGCAAATTGTTGGTTTTCTTTGATATTCTGGAACGGCAGATTAAAATCGTTGTAATATTGGTACTAATGGTACCTTCCTTTGCAAATGGTTGGTAGAAGACATCCTCCACGTTATTTTTTAAGAAATGTCAGACTCATTGACCTTGACTTGTAAAAAATCTAGTAACATTTAAATCAAAATAAAGTAAAGAGCACTTGCCGATCTTAAATTAGAAATTATTTCTTTTTTGAAAAAACCAACATCATAATAAAACATTGAGAAAATGGATCCTGAATGCGTATTTTATGCTATCGAGAGAACATCAACGATTATAAATTGTTTAGAGTCAACATTTTAAAGGCGATTGTGAAATTTTCAATTAATCTATAAAATTAGCAAACCAATAATAGAAACACAATCACATGCAACACACAAACTATGGATTCAGAATTTAGTACAATCACCATGGAGAAGAACAATTAATTTGACATAAGGAAAATAATTTAAAATCTCTTTTTCTTGATTAAAATTTCTTTTCTTTCTTTTTTTTTTTTTTTAAAGAAGAATCTATTCATGTTTGAAAAAGTAGATTCTTTAAAACAGGATTGTCTTATCAATTTTTGTTTCTTTTTATTCATTCTCTATTGCGACAGAAGGACAAAATGTTCAATCTCTATTTGTTTCTGACCGTTTAATCTTTCGCAATCTCCTATTCTTTAATGGATTCATCAAGAGTATATTTTCGCAACACGATTCTTCTATTCCTTCAAATTCAGAAATTGGTCGCATTTTTCTTTCTTATTTTTGGCCTTTTTGCAATTCAAAAATTATGTGCAATTCAGAAATATTATACTGGGAAAATAATATTTTCTTCGATGTACTTACTTATTAGAGATAGTAGTGGTCGGACCTTTCAAAAGCATTGGGAGATGCAAAATATATTATTTATTCCGGAAAAAACTTTATGCTAGATTTGTTCAACAAATTGGGACATTTTATGATCAAATACGTAATGAAACATGTCAGATAAAATAATTCTGAATTTGTCCATTTCCGATCTTTGTTTAACTAGTCAGGTCGATTTTACAAGTTACAACCATTTGAAATGCATTGTACTAGGTAATTCCCCACATGAACTATCTATTAATGTATATACTTATATATATTGGAAAATATCTATAAATCTATCAAATTTTGAGCTACTGATTAACTATGTTCTATAAATACTAATCCATTTACAATAGTTATTCAGACTATAAACAAATAAAAAAAATTGGATAAATTAAACTTAAAGCTACTTTTTGAGTATCATTATTTCTCAATGTTGGAAAAAAAAATCATTATTTCTCAATATTTTATGTATCGTACTTTTCATTATTATTTTTTGCTAAAATGTTTCTTACTTTCTTAGTTTCGATTTATAATTCCTATTTAACAAAATTTTGACTACACTTTTGAAGGAATCATTTACCCCATCAACCTTTCTTTTAAGTACTTTTCAAGTCGTATAATAAAAAATATTTTATTCATTTCCATTAAACACATAAAATAAATAAACAACATGCACGATATTTCGTTTTCGTAAACCCTAATTATAAGAAATGTCACCTTTTTAGCTTTACTTCAGAAGTACCATATACTTTTCTTTGACAAAAAATCAGACAATACGAAGAGAAAAAATTATAAATTTGTCTTTCCATGTTTAACAAGAGGTCCCAAAATAACATATAAGACACCATCTTAAACTTGAAAGAATTTTTTCTACAAAACATATGTATGTGGTGATGGAATTTTATCGTAATAAAAATTCCACGATTAAAATACTTGTTTCCGTTATATGATTGAGATGATATTTTAAATAAGAAAAAAAAATCAAGAGAGGTGTGATGAATGATGATATGTGGAGAAGATGGTTTTGTCTTTCTTCTATGTCATGAGAGGCGAGAAGTTCTTTGTCTCTAAGTCCCATAGAGAGACATACGCACGACGTCGTTCTCAGTCCCACTATCCCCTCTTTACAGATCCAAAATGTCTGAATTTTTTTCTTCTTTTTCTTTTGGTTATACAACGTAACACTGTTACCAACAATAATGTAACAACTTTACAACTTTTACAATCACATCACAACTTTTACAATCATATGATAATAACTTGTTAACTACCATAATGGTTGGCATATGGATTTTGCAGCTAGGTTATATATAGTGTAATATATACCCCATTTTAAAGAAATGATGCTTAGTAAAAGAAATTAAACTGAATTTTATTTATTTATTTAACTATCTATATCACCAAAATCATTTACATTTTTTGCATAATTCATTTTGAAAAAACTATAAAGTTAAACATAGATCTGTCTTCTTCTCTGTCCCATTTTCGTTGTACTCGTTGGATACTATTTGTTTTATTTAAATAAGTAATAGAAGTAAACGAATATGAAACAAGATATCATAATTACCTGTTTAAAAATTAAAATCTTAAAAATTAGTGAAAAATATCTATAAGATCCCAAAATTTTCTAAAATTACTCAAATTTTCCAAAATTATTAGAATTATCTAAAATTCCCATCCCAAAGTCTTCTACCCAAATTATAAAAAGTTGGATAGTAGTTTTAGCTATTTGAATTTTCCAAACCCGTTATGTTATTCGAATTTTCAATCCTGTTTCTTTATCGAAAACACCTTAAGTAATATTTTTCATCTTTGAATTTTCCGTTATTTTCCATCTCAATTCCCAAAATAAACATGTCTAGTTACGTAGAACAATTTAGAAATGAATTTTCTACTAAAATGAGAATTTCAGTATAAAGAAATGATGATAAAACACACACCAAACAAAAGAATCGACAACGTTGTTTGAACTTTATAAAATAACGAACCGGCCAGCGTAAACGTTTCACGAAATTGATAAAAAAAAAAATTGCGGTTTACCAAATGCATATGCTCCAGATTTTGAGATCGTATTACAGTTTGAGCTGGTCCAAATCCAATAGTGCGTAACGCCACGGTCGTTTTAAATCATTTTTCTCCTGTGTTTAGCGATTAACCGCAAAATTAATTACTGAACTACAAGATCAGGGTTTATTTTGGACTCGTTCTTACAAAATTGGGTTTGACCGGGCCGGACCAAATAACACTACGAAGAGACAAAAGTATCACATTGATGTCACCTTAAAAGAAGGGTTAATGATAATGCTAACTGAAAAATTCAGCGTTTTTTTTTCTCTGAAGAATACAATAAAAAGAAGAAAAAAAAAGGTAGTTTATGTCTAATTAGTCACTGAAAATCAGAGGAAGATGAAGATGTTAGATCGGGATCTTCAAACGGAAACCTTTTCCGAGCTGCACCGATGCTAATCTCCGGCTGCTCTCTACCATCAGAATCCTCGTTTATATAATCTTCATCTTCATCAACATTCACATCCATTTTTGTCGTGTTCATGTCTTCTTCTTCTTCTTCTTCTTCTTCTTCTTCTTCTTCTTCTTCTTCTTCTTCTTCTTCTTCTTCTTCGTATTCATCATCACTATGTAAGCTAAATTCACCCCTACCTACTAATTTACTCGATTCGCCACCGCCGTCAAAATCATCAATCGGAGCCATGACATCATCATAGTCCTTATACTGAAACGATCTCCCCGAGCTGCTAGCTTCACCGTCATCCTCCTCCTGCAATTCAGGCGTTTCGATCCAATCATCGTTATCCGGAAGAGCGGTTTTGGCCGTTACAACCACCACTTCCTTAGCCCGACGTCCTCCTCCTCTTCCTCCTCCTCCTCCTCCTACTTCATTAGATATACCGAGCGTTCCTTTCGTCGGCCTCGTCCGGCTTTTGGTGCCGCCGCTGCGCCGTCCGTTCTTTCTACCCCCACGCGGTTGAGCTCTCGGTCTCAACATGGCTTCGCCATTCGAGTTTGCTGCACCTCGTGGTGGTCTACCAGAAGCAGGCGACGGTTTCTTGCCGCGAGAACGAGGCCGACCACGTCCTCGTGGTGGTCGGCCTCGCCCTGAGCTAGAGACACCACCTAAACCAGGCTCCGCCCAGTTCTCTTCTTGCGTGTAAGCAACTTGCACCGGAGTCGTCTCCATCACGTCATTTTCTTGGACATTTCTCAGAAAATTCGTCTCCAAACCCTTTGTTAAAGAAGAAAACTTTTCAGTATCTTGAATAATCAAGAAAATATCATCATTTCGTTTATTTATATATATATACTTACGACGAAATCTTCCGGTTCTTTGTCCTTTTGAGGATCATTGTATTGATCGGGCGTGTAAACAATCGAGCTGTCCAATTCAAAGAGTCTCAAAGCTACACCTCCCGTTGTCTTCGGTAGCCACGGCAGTACATTACACGCACAAGCGAAATCGTCGGCGAGTGGTTCCTCCGGTAAATCCAAGAGTTCGGAAGTTGTTTCGAAGTTTGGAGACAGGAAATCTCTCTTAAGTGCGACCTCTAACGCTGTGAGAACCTGAAACAAGCGGAGCTTCACGAGATCAGAATAGTCAGAAAGATCGAATTCGAATCAATGGCACAACTTGGAAACACGAAACCTGATGAAGTTCTTCGGGGGAACTTGAAGACAACAGCTTAAGACCCCAAGACTTTCTTAGATTCTCTGTCCAAAAAGCTTGAAGTCCTTCGGGTGGAAGAGAAGCCTGTCCATGGTAGAAGAAGAATCACACTATTGTAAGCATATAGAGCACATTAGTTGTAACTTTGCAATCTGGTTTAACTAAACCAAAACCATACCAAAATTTGATCCAAAACCCATACCAAAAAGAAACTAAACCGATTTGGTCTCATAGATTCTTGAGCAGTCTAATTCTTGAGCATTCTTATATGATGAAAAAGTGTAGAAAAACTCACTTCGACAAGTGCTAATTGAATCTTGAGCAGTCTTATTCTTAGAGGAGACGAGAACGAGCCACGCAAGATAAACAAAGCGTCTCCTCCTTTCGAATGCTCACCGAGCTGAGCCACTTGTTCAGCAAAACACAGCTCGCCAACATCAGAACCACCACCATGCATCATCTGACCGCAACTAGGACAGCAGATATCCTCAACAAAGTGTAACTCCGCACAGACTCGGCAAATGCGAAAAAGCGGACTGCTTATCTTGGCTCCGTACTTAAACGCGGACAATGCGCCGGGATGCAGCATGTTATCCCACATCCACTTCTCAAAACTCTGGAAACGACGCAACACGCCGCATCTCTCAGTGCCGTTACCATCCCCTAGCTCGATCTTAAACGTCGTGGAGATCTCTTCAGTATCGGAATCCAAGCTAGAAGATATTATGGAACACAACCCATGGTTTGCTTCCACACTCCTCCTCACTGCTTCCTTGAAAGATGCTTCGATCTTCAGCAACATGAAGTGCAGATGTGATTCTCGTACACCACGAACATCTAGTGACTTCACCAGATAGTCAAAACCCTGAAAAAAAAATAAACAGAACCAAAGAGATTTGACAAAATGTTCACATTTTCAATTCGAAGTTTCAAGCTTTTTGTAATATATACCTCTTCGGAATCAATGAGCCTCCATCGGCCATCCTGAAGCTCGACGAATATCCTACCACACCCGGGATCGTTCCGAGAGGCGGATGCCGAAAACCGCCAATAGCGGTTGCGTCTTCGATCTTGACCAAGCGGAAGTGACCTATATACATATAGCTCTTCGGCTTTATATCCAACATAAGCTTTTAACTGTGCACGGAGCCGTTCCCGGTCCGCTGTGTAACCCTGTTGCTGCTGCTGCTGATACTGCGAATTCTCCATTCCAGCTACATTTTCTTGCAACTGCAAGCTTGGTCCCGCGACCGCGTTATTCACATCGACCTGTGGAAGACTCAGTGGCTCCTGTGAGGAGATTGGAGTCACATCCGCTGATGGGATTTCTTGATTTCCCGATGATGCAGCGGTCGCGATACTAAGCCCCGGCTTTGCTGTTGGGTATGAAAGGTAGTTCGCTCGGATCAAAGACTCTTCTTTCCAGCGTTTGTCGAGTTGTACTTCACCCCACATTTGTTTCTTCAACGCACTCGCAACTTCTAACCGTTCCTGCACACAACACACAGAACCTGGTTATGGTAAAAGACTTGAGGGGAATGCAAGCTCAAGACTTTTCGATGGTAATACCTCAAGGGCGCTTCGGATTGTGTTTCCTTCGATGGCAATACCGATCAGAGCAACAAGTGCGTTTAAACGTTCCTCGATGCTGAGATTCGAGTAATCTCCTTCTACAAGTCCTTGAACCCACTGCTCCCCAAGTTTGCTCTCATCGAAACAACCGCTGTCCTCATCGTTTGCTACTGCATCCTCTAGAGATTGATCAGCCAAAATAATGTCATCTCTTTTCTCGTCTTTCATATCCTCAGGGAGAGAGTGAGTAAGATGCAGTCCAGGTTCGGTTTTCATGGCCACGGTATCCAGCTTCCCATTCTCCGACACTGGTACTACACCGACCAAGTTTTCAATCTCCAGAGCATCGGGATCTTCCTTTTTGATAACGTTCAAATCAACCTCCGGATCATCTCCGACATCGCTTTCAGAATCTTCATCTCTCTCAGCGTCGTCAACATCTTCTACATCGGTAACACCGCTTTTGAATGCGCGTATTCTCTCTCTAGCTTCAGCGAATATAGTCTCAGCATCGCCTGCATCTTTTCTATAGGAAGCACGCACACAGTACGTAGAAGGAGCTACCCTCTCGAAAAGTTTTGTATCCCGAGACAACGCAGCAGCAACCGAGGCTTCAGGTGTCCTGCTCGTCGTTAGATCCCTCAATCCTGATTTCTATGATCAATACGCCAACAAAAAAAAGACTAGAATGAAACAAAAGCTGCTTAAATAAAAGTTCAGGAGGAAAAACAATCTTTAGAACCATCTTTTACCTGAATCTTCTCTGCAACCTCGAGAATTGTCAAACCTTTCTCACCCTCGAGAGACAGAACATGAAAAGCAGCAAATTTAACTGTGCCTGGAGTCAAACGATGCCGTGAACGCCGCGGATTAGAAAGACCCCTTTCTTGCATCTTGGCAAAAGCATTCTCAGCCGCTACTCCAATCCTCAAGTTGAAAATCACATTCTCAGAGTTGTTGGCCTACACTTGAAAGAAGATAAGATAAATAAAAAGCCTCAACGCATTAGAAAAACCGAAAAACAACAGAACACATAGATATCCTCACCTCGCTGTCATCATGAACAGACACGGTTTTGATGTCTGGTTTCTTCAGTTGCGGTCCCAACCCGGCAGAAACAGCGAGTTGCCTCAAGATTTCAGGCCAAGTAAAAACATTCAAGTTTCTTCTCCAGCTGCGTATATCAAAACCCCACGCATATGCCTAAAATCCAAAATTGCATCATACTAAACATTAGGGAGGAAACAGGAGAGGTATCTAGAATGAAATCGAAATAATACTTAGAAAATGGGTAAACTTACACCCTCCACGACATGAGGATGACCCCCTCCGGGATTAGCTGCACCGTTCTGGTTTGCTCCAACACCAGTTGAAAGTGATCTTGCAACACCTTCAATGTCTTTGATTATAGTCTTCAAAAGAACAATGTGTATCTCTCCCATTAGCCGTGGATCCTACATGACCAACAAGGTAAAGCTGAGAAAACCAAACCTGTTTAGATCAAAATGCAGAGAGACTCAAGAAAGAGAGAAAAGCTTACATAGTCATGGAATGCTTGAGTAAACTCATCCAGAGTAAATGGCCAAAGGCCAAGAACATCGGCAAAAGTGATTAAGAATCTCCACACCTAAATGTTTTCAACCAAATCAGAACATTTGTTACTGATATTCACAAAAAAAAAACAAAGAATAAATTAGATGGGAAAACTCACCATAAGAAGATTTGCAACATTCTCATCAGAACCATTCCATGGTTTGACAGCAAAAGGCTTTTTCAATTTTATAGACGTTGGGGGAAATATTGCCTGCTTTTCTGAAAGAATATAATCCATCAGATGGATATAAGATACAATTCTCATAAAACAGTTGTAAAGAAAAGGAAAGAAATTTAAAACAATTTTTTTTTTTGAATTGATTCACCTCTATATGCATCAAGGTTCTGTAGAGTTTCAAAGGCGAGAGCGAGCATTGAAGGCAGTCCTTGGGTTAAAGCAGCGATCTCCATGAGTTCTAAGCGCTCGTCTTCAATAAGCTCCATTGATTCCTTAGCGATCTTACGAGCAATGGCCCTCTCATTAGCAGCTTTAAGCCTTGCGACCTCTTTTTCCCTACGCATCTCTTCTTTCTGTCGCATTTTCTCAGCCTAATTCACATTTAAGAGGTGCAAGTGAGGAAACAACATTTCACCCAAGTTCTCAAGATACACTTAAAGGTAAGCACATATGTCACATTACCCTGATTGTTTCTTTCTTCAAGAACTTCTCTCTTCGCTGCAACTCTCGCATCTGCTCTTTGAGGTACCTCTCTTCCTCTCTCTGCCTTTCACGTAAAAGACGTTCTTCTTCTTTCCGTCTTTCACGGTCTTGCCTCTCCATTTCTTTCCTTATTTGCTCCTCTCTCTACACAATCAACTGACACACTTGAGTTAAAAATAAAACAGCAAACAACATTTAATAAAGCATGTGCTTAGCTTAAATCAAACAAGACCTTTCGCCTCAGCATATCTTGTTTCTCAAGCTCTTTTCGGATCCTCTTCTCATTAGCCTCGGCTTCCCGAGATATTCTTGCTTCTTCACTCTACAATGAGTATATATAAAAAAAGGATGTAAATGAGTAACAAGACAATACTTTTTACAAAACAATGTAGATGCACACACATAATTCTTTTACCATACCTTGCGTCTTCTCTCCAATTCTAAAGCACCATCATCATCATCATCATCATCATCATTACCAATTTCTCTCTCAGATTTCACAAAAGGATCCTCATGAATCGGATGATCATATAAGTTTCCATGTGCAGCATTATCAATGTGGCTTTTCTCATACGGTGAGTAATGTTCTCCCAAATTAGGCGAAAACACGTGCCCGGGCTTCCCCTGATGAGTTGAAAGATTCAAATTTGGTATCTGAGGCGAAACTTTATAGTCGTCCCGGTGTCCTGCAGACACCGATGAAGCCCTCAGAACCGGAGCATCGAGTGGGACTCCAAAATGATGCGACGGAGAAGCTCTCTCCGAATGATCAGCCCTTGAAGATGGCTGCTCAGGAAGGAACTGATATTCACGAATGGTCCTCACAGAACCCTAAAATGGGAAATGACAAAATCCGTTGAGAAACATAAGCAGCAACGAATCATGAGACAAGAGACTAATGAAAACTAACTTTAACGGGCTTTACATCGGCCCGGGCATATAAATCGGTCTCAAAAGCTTGCCTAGTCGTCTTCCGATGGCTTGGCATCTCTGCTCCACACCAAAAAAGATTCATTTTTAGCTAATTCAACAACATTTCTATCGATTCTAAGCAGCTCCATGATGAGAAGCAGAATGTAGTATACCTAGAGGCATCCCAAAGGCACCAGGAGGCAAAGGATCAAACTCCATTCCAAGAATCGGTCCGTTATCTCTCAAACGCTCTCCCAATTGAGCTTCCACATAACCGATGGCTCTAACCTCGGAAGGAGACGGTTCATTGAACCGCCTAACCACCGTTACGCCGCCACCACCGCCACCGCCTCGAGGGGTTCTTCTCGAATCAAGCGCATGACCGAACGAGTTATGCTCATTTCCCGCCACCAAATCACCGGCATTGACGGCTGGTTTCGCGGATTCAACGGCTGTCGGTGTCGGCTCTTTACGTTGGCGTTTGCTCGGAGTTGAGGATTTCCGGTCTTTAAGCCGGCGGTGACAGAACCACATCTGTAACTGCCTGTCGGAAAGATTCAGTTTTACTGAGAGATCCGCTCTTATAGCTTCCGAAGGATAAGGCTCAGCTGAAGCAAAAACATTATAAGCGGAAATTAAACACAGAAACTCACTGATTTTAAGAACAATGGAGTAAAAAAATTAAAAAAAAAACAAAACAAAACACAAAACACAAACCTGAGTAGGTGTTTTCAAGAACTTCAAGTTGAGCAGCTGTTTTCATTTTCCGTTTAGACTTGCTTTCAGACCCACCTTCAGGTGTATTGTTCTTCTCTGCTTCTTCAGACCCACCTTCCATTTTCTACAGCAAAAACCCCCAAATCAGGAGTTAAAAAAATCGAAACCCTAGAATCACAAAACAAAACTAATGAATTGATTTGGGGGAAGGAAAAAAAAAACAAACTTGCTTACTTCAATAAACAAGATAGAACAAAAGCTTGAGAATATGAGGAGAATTCGTGGGGGAGGAGATTAAAGGAATGATTGTTCTGGGTTTTGTGTGAAGAGAGGAAGAAACAGCAGCATCTCACGAACACCGTTTGGATTTTTGGTTTGACGAAAAAAGAGAAGGGAAGTAAAGAAGAATAAAAATCCACCAAAAAAACCAAAAAGAAAAACTTTCTCTCTCTACGACTACTACTACGAATGTGATTGGGAAATTCACAAATAAAATCAAAAACATTAAACATTATTAACAACGGGAGCAATATCGACAAGATCATTAATAAAAAACCCGAGAAATAAAAACATTTATATATTAAAAAGAAATAAGAAATCACGAAGAAGAACAACAGCAAGCGAAACGAACAACACCCAACAGTGCTTGTCTGACTGACTATTCGTTTCAATCATAATCACACACAAAAATTTCTTCTCTTTTGCTTTTCTTTTATTTTTGTTTTTTCTTCCGTAATTTTTTTAAGAAAATATTTATAAAAGTTGAATTTGCGAATTGATTTGAGAAGAGAAGAGAGAAAAAAAAAGGGTTTAATAAAAATTTTAATTAAAAAGTTTTTGAGGAGTGTTTGGTGAATTTGTCAGATGCTTCTTCTTTTCTTTTTCTTCTTTTTATTTTCTTTGGTGGGTTTTCGGGAAAATCGAGGGAGTTTGATTCAGGATTCGGGTTTCTCTCTCTTTGAATTGTTTCTTCTCTCGTTGAATATCAACTTTAATTTTGGTTTAAATAAATACCAAAAAACAAAAATATCTTCCGGGCCTATATTTTGTCGCCATTTGTATGTAATAAATCCAACCGCGCATCGATTGTTATAAAAAGCCCGTTATCTAAATGAACCCATATATAAGCCCATATATCTTTGCAGTCGATTTGGTTTGAATGTCCCTGAATATCATCAACAGTAGTCATTCGAGAGAATTTTTTTTTTTTTTTGGTGGAGTAATTCAAACATAATTAAAAGCTTTTCAAAGATAAAACTGTAAGCTAGAATTTTTTTTTTATATATTGTATTTATGAGAATTCTCTTTTGGGTTTTATCCGGAGGTTGGTCATAATGTAAGGACATGTCCGTTTGATTATATGTCATTTCCATCCATCTAAATGCTCAATCTGAATATTGTTCGTTTCATTTTGGATGATGCATCTTGGTTAATTGGTTGTAAATTTACATTTTCATCTAAATGGTTTTAATAAAAAAAATGAGGTTTAGAGAGAATATGCTTACTCCATCCACAAACTCCATAAAAATTGTACTAGTGTCATCATTAAAGAAACAAAAGGACATAAGCAAAATCTCTCATTTCACAGAACTCATTCAAATGGTTCATCTGGATGTTGCTCATATTTTACACTAAACGAACATCAACTCTCATTTTCATCCAGATGAACCATTTGAATGAACAAACGAACATGCCCATGAGCTATTTGTGATTCGACATTAGAGGCAGAATTGCAACTTATTGATGATAATACAACATACTTGGGTAAAAGGATATTAGAGAGTCATTTTTGAAGGCGAATCAACAAGTTTTCAAACTTATTAATGGTGTTGACAAAAACTTTTCTCTGCATAACTGGATCCGTGAAATATATTGGCTAAGAAAATTTAAAGTAACAGAAATTGTATGGGTTCCCCAAAATTGTAATCAAGTTGTCGAGAATATTATAAAAAAACTAATACATAACCAAATTTTGTATCTTTTTCTATGTTCCTTGATATCTTGTGATAATCCTTCATGAAGATAAGCAGAAGAAGACGTTAAGAAAAAAATAAAAGCTAGATATAAATTTTTGCTATTTTCTTTTAAAAAAGGGAATAAAATAAACAAACTAATGTAAGTGAGGCATAAACATACTGTATATGTTTTGTTTGTATATACGAAAATCTTACTTTAACGTTTAAAGTGGTAAAAATTAGAAGTTTAAACTTCAAAATTAGTTTTATTGACACTTTAAACTTTCAAACAATTATATTTATACGTTAAATTACCATACTAGCTCTCAGATTCCTTTTTTGCGATGAAATCGATCTCTCGAATCTTTTTCTTCTCAGAAATTTCAAACTTTTTTCAGAGTTTCCGGAAAGTATTTCGGGTAGCGCAGCGTTCGACCTTCTTTCCTCTTTGATAGGGTTGTCGCAATTTCAAGTTCGAGGAATACAACAATCTTCACTTCACGATGGCCAATAATCTTCACGATTTGGATTATATAGACATTGTTGCGCTGGATAGCGCCATTATGCGATCAATGTGGGGTTGGTTAGACACGACATATGATGTGATAATTCTTGCTTTGGCTCAGCAACTGCCATTTGTTAAGGCAGAAAAGACAAAGACTCTGCCTCAGCCCAAGTCAACTAAAATGGAAGTGGACTGCAAAGAAAACAAGCATCAGTTATTGGGCTAGTGCAAACAATCGAAGCCCAACACTTTGAATCATCAAAACACAACAGTCTCTTGCAGAACGTCAACATCTCGTACCAAACACAAGGAACCGTACGAGCATCTGTGAATAGCTTGGTAATCAGCAATAGATTTGAAAGCTTGGGATCGAGTGAAGTAGAGTGTACCTAGAGTTCATACTCCTTCTTTAGGGTTTCTCTTGAAAGTCTATATATAGCTAAAGTTGTAAACTTGATTCAAGATAAGTTAATATGATTGAAATGCTTTGAGTAAACTCTTCTTTCAATTCAAGCTTCGAGTTTTATTTGTTTCTTCCTACACCATTGTCAGAAGAAACAAATGACCCGGAGTTGGAAAAAAAACTATTTTGACTCGACATCAAATTTTGACAGCAAAAAGAGTATTTATAATTTTGACGGAAAATATGGTTTTGATGAAAAATGTGGATTTATGGTTTTAGCGAAAAAAACTATTTTGAGTTGACATCAAATTTTATAAGAAAAATATTCTATTGAGCTAGGATTAAAGATGACATTTTACAAAATAAATGTCCCATAAATTTTAACACTATATTAATTTATTGTACTTACAATTTTAGGTTGCTATTTCTATAAGATTTTTTTTCAAAATAGTTGGACAAAATAATATGGTTTTCGTAACATGATTATAATAATTTTTTTATAAAGTATTTATCAAACTACTAATTTATAAAATTATATTTAAAAAGCTCTGCGTCTAAAGTGGTATTCATCTAGTAATTGTTTTAAAATATGAGTGAAATAAGTTTGAGGTTTAAAGTGGTAGCTTTTTATCATTTACAAGGTTTTTTTTTCTTTCATCTGGATTTTATTGAGAAAGGTCATAAAGACCAGCATACAACAATGGTCAAAGAGACCCAATGTTCTAAAAAACCCCAGACAAGACGAAACTAGGACCTAAGAACTCTTAACAGAAACAACACAACAACTACACTTAGGCAACAAAGCCTAAGATCCGATCAATGTGGGATAGACGTTCACTGAAAAGAAACCAACGATAAACATAAGGAGAAAACAAAGGACTTTCCCACATCTTAAACATGATGGGGATCGACAATCATAAAGACCAATGCTAATACCATCACGGCTTAAGTTTCAAGTCTTTCAAAGACCACCAAGAGGAATTCCCGCACAACACAAGTTCTGAAGACGGGCTGCGACTCACATGATGATAACTCGAAAACAAACCTGGAAAACTCCATAAAAGATGAGGTTCCTTTATTGTTTTGCCTTTGTCTTGATAGATCCGGTTGAGCAAGCTTATCCCTAAGCTGCTCAAATAACCGACAAACTCCAAAGAACCGCAAAAACTTTCCATCGCCACAACCAAACAAACGTACCAACTAAAGCAAAAGCTCTATCCTCATCAAACACTAAGGAAAAGAAACTACGGCCAAACTAGGCAAACTCAGCCCCAAAGAAGGGGAGGCTAAAGCCCAAAAAAAAAAGGAACTACAAAGTCCCATTACCGGAATTTGCCAATCGAGAGAAAAAGAGCTAAACCATAAATAGAAACAGCCAGCAGGAGGGGAGGCGAGATCTCACTGACAGAGATTACGGAATTGTAGACTGGAAAACCAAACGGTTTTAGATCTGAAAAAACCTTCATCGCCGCTCTCGAAACCCACCAAACGGATGAAATCCCGAAGGCCAGAGGAATAGACAACTGCTACAAACGTCTCATGATCTTGTTTCACCATCCCCAATTTTAGATCTCTTCATCTCTCATCCCCAAAACGTAAAGGATTGAGACCTCTCGTGACGAACCAAATTCCGAAAGGGAAAACAAAAACCAAAACGACGAGCACGGTGCCGGAGAAAGGCTCCGAACACCGACCAAGCTTGAGAATTGAAGATCGGCTTTTTATCTCCTTTTTTATCGCTAGAGAGAGAAAAGGCAGGCTCCGAGAGATGCAAAACCTTCTTCATAAATTCATTATAATCATCATTTACAAGGTTAAAAATGCAAATTTTCCCTCGTATATACGTTGCATTAATCAAAATTGTAGGGATTAATCTGTTAATACCCGAATCTGAGTCTGACGGATTCTTTAAAATTTTACGTGAAGCTACCGAACCATATTGTTCTATTGCGGAACGGTTTGGTTTGGATTGAACACCCATATTTTTTTATGTGAAATAGCCAAAATTTGAGCTAATTCGAAATCGATTGCAAGAAACGTTACATTTAAATGTAAAAAAAAAAAAAAAACATTATTAAACTATATAAGGTATATATTGAAACGAAATTGGTTATCATTCTGATTCAGTCTGAATCTTCTTCGCCTTCTTCCTGAAGATGTACACATCAGTTTCCTCGTAGGCGTATTCAGGATGTAGATGCTCATGAGGAACTTTCTCGATCTTAAAAACAACGTCGCACAGCTCCCAGAATAGCTTATCCGCTTCCGGCGACCTAATCTGGTAACCAAGCAGCACCGCGCCGTCTTCCGCCATCAGCGACTCCATCGCCGTCACTAGCTGCCCCACCGATTCCTCGATGTACACAACATCCGCCGCGATCACCAGATCGAAAGGCGGATTCAGCGCAGAGATCTGATCCCGGTTGTTCCAGTAAACGACCGAGGTTTTTAGGGATTTCCCAAGCGCCGCCTTGTTCCGTTTCAGGTTGTGTTTGAGCGCCGGCATGACCGGAGAGATGTCGGTGAGCACGATCTCCGTTAGACCTAGCAGGTGAAAAGCCATACCGGCGACTCCGCATCCGGTTCCTAGCTCGACGGCGCGACGGCGGAGGAAATCGAGGAGATCGGCGTATGGATTCGGGGACGATGATGATGAGTCCGCCGTGGACCATCGCTCGGCGAACTTGGAGAGGATCAGAGAGCAAGGCCAGACGGAGGTTCCGACGTGCATCGAGCCATTGTCTTGCTGGATCGAGAGTCGCGTGCCGTTCACCGTCAGATCGATCACCGGAGAGTCTGTGAATTTCATTTCTCGTCCTCTCTCTCTCTCTCTCTCTCCCCGACTCCTTTTGTGTAATTTCATTTCTTTTGGAAATTAGGGCTTTCTTTTTATTCACTATTGGGCTTTATTATGGGCTTGAAGTTTCTTTATGTAACCACAATTTTTGGGGTTTTTTTTTTTTTTTTGTCGTTTCGTCTATACTCTCTTTTATTATTTTGTTACTACACTATACCACAATTTGGTGTTAGTATAATAATTTGTGTTAGAATGGTTGTTGTATTACAATCAGTTTCGAATTTGTATAGTGCAGCATGTTGTTCAGAAAAGAAAAAGAAAATTTTACCATGGTTATTTTTAGTTATGTAATTAAGTTTGATAGATTTGTCATGTTTATACATGATATACTTGTCAAAAAGATAACTGTTCGTCACATTTTCCCACTAGTTATATAATACATAAATATATATACCTAAACTTTAGCCACTAAAAATAACACACATAGAACATAGAATAATAATATAGAGATCATTGTAGTCAAATATGTTTGTAGACATAACCATTGTTAATGATCTAAGAGTGCCAAACATGATAGTACGATTTAAAAAAAAAGGGATGTCGATCACTAGCAAAAGCTAAAGTTTGGTGGTTGGTGCTAATACTTTGTCTTTAATGGAAAATGAAAAATTTGACGGCAACGAAAAATGGACAATGAATTTAGATGCCCCTACATGTTTCTTTTGTTGAGTCAAATCAGAGATGTTTTGTTTGTTTTTCAACAATCAGAAGTGTTCATTATCTTCCTTTTCCAAATGATATCATGCATATCTTACACCTTTCTCCGAAATGATGCATATATATATTATACATCAGAAAATAGTGTAACAGAATGTTAATATGTAGACATTTTCCTATATTTTTGTTGTATTATATATGATTTTTTTTTTATTAATTAACTGTGAAAGTTTCGGACCTTAGACCCATAGCCTCTCCCAGTACTTGGAGTTAGCTCTTTCTATATTTTAATTTAAAAAATATACTTCCATCTTAAAAAGAGTTTGAACCGGGGCACAAGAGAACAACCTCATTGTACTACCACTAGACCACCATCAGTTTGATTATTATATATGATGTTACCGAAGAACAGGGGCGGATCCACCTTTGACAAGGAGGGGGCAAGTGCACCCACTCATAATTTTGTGTGTAATGCAATTTTTTAAAAATCAACTCAATGCACCCACGCTAAAATAGAATTATGCCCCCACTGTTTTTTTTTCCTTTCTCAAAATCTAAATTAATTCATTTATAATGGGCATTTAATGTTTTGTTGATGTTAGATCCCGAATTAATGATTTTCATGCTATCTAGAGATATTTTTAAAATGTATTTTTATTATAAAAAAATAATGTATCTTTATTTTAAAAAGTATAATATAATTTTATTTGATATATAATAATATAATTTTATTTGATAATATATTTTAATTTAATTAATTAAATATTAAAAACTAATGTCCAATATTTTTTACCCCCAGTAATTTTTTTTTCTAGATCTGCCCCTGCCGAAGAAGTTTCATATTCAAGATCAATTTTGCAGAAAACTCAAAGTTATCTTTTGTTTTTGTTTTGAGGGATTTTTTCTTATATGTTATATAACTATAACATGCATATATATATTATTGAATCTTATTTTCTTGAGAGCAAAAGGGGGAGATAAGATAAAAGGTGGAAAAAGCCTAAGCTAAGAATATCAAGCTTTTTCTCCTTTTCTATACTTTCCCTCCAATATAAAGTATGTTTTTTTTTGCATTTGAGTTAGGGTTAGGATTTAAATAATTGAGCTCCAAAAGTCTCCACCTTTCATTGCCCCCACCACTTCTCCACTCTATCTATGCTTTTTTCATTTTTGTATATCCTTGCATAAGAAGAAAATTTACCTTTCCACTCTTTAATGGAGAATATGCATGGATCTTCACTTTATCTTCTGCACCGAATATGCTTATATAGCCAAATTATTTCCTTGAATTCCTTTATTCCTTGACCCAATATATATGTGAATCACTCTTCCACCGATGGTACAACTTAATAACTTTATGTTTTTTTGGGGGTAAAATGATGATATTAAGATCGTAAGCCGTTAACATCATGTTTCTTTTAAAGATAATTTCAATCATAGATCATGCATTTGATGAAAAAAATAAAAAGGTTAAGAGTATATATATTATAGCCTCAATTCAGTAAACATTTGTTGTTCAAAAGAATAAGAGAAGCGACAGTGAAAAAAATGAAGATAAATTTAAAAGAGATGAGTCAAATATCATTAACATGATGCGAAAAATAACATGAGTGGAATATATAGGAAAATTAAACTATAAAGGGGGAATTTAGAATGCCAAAACTTTTAGAAGCTTAATTAACAATATATATTAGTTAAAGTTAAACTATTAAAGTAGAAATATTCTTAAATAAAAAAATAAAGTAAGTTACATCTTAATATAGACCACTTTGTTGTTTTCTTAGAAATGTTTTATTATATTTTTGAAAATAATTTAATACCAATCGCGAATTCAAAAGATTCTGAATGTCTTGTGTTTCCTATATCCCAAAGACCATTTCTTGGAAACATAAGACGAATATACATATACGCTATTTTATTATATTTTGAACTAGATTTTTCAACATATACGTTATTTACATGATTTATATAAATATCTTGAAGACAATATCGCATATGTAAATCACATTTTCATAAACTTGAACGTTGAATTACTAAAAGAAAACAACTTCCTCTACCATATGTGTTCTTAGAAAATGGTGGAAACTACAAAAGATTCCTTGTCCTTTTTTGTTATTTATCCATTTCCCCCGAAACTTTATAAATTGTTTCAAATCCATCCATTGATAGACGATGGATGGCACAACGTTTGTACACCGACCCCTAGGAAATCCCGAGTTTGCCCTCCTCCACCTCCTTCTCCTCCACCATCAACTCTTCTACGTTTCCAGGGGTAATTCTGTAATTCATCCATCGCAGACGCAACCGTAACGTCATTTCTAGCGTTCTCAGTTTCCTGATCATGACTTTGACTCATTAATGCAATGTTGTTGTTAGCTCCGAACAAAGCGAAGAACTTTTCGCCGGAATCGTAAGTGGTGGTTTGATCTGAGGATTTTAGCGGCAAACTCTGTAGAAACGCCGACGGGTCGTTGGTAGCGGCCGCAGCCGTCGTCGTCGAATTGGCGCCAATTTCAGCCGCTTTCTGTAGTAATGCCGTAGCGGACATATTCGCGTTTGCGTTTGCGTTTTGTGTTTGGTCGCTGCTGAACAAAGAAGGGACAGAGAGAGTAGTAGTAGCGGTCGAGCTTGCGTTTGCGGTTTGCATAATGAGCTCATCGTGATTATTATTATTATGATTCATGCACGCAGACGCAGCTTTAGCGTTTCCGAAAACCCAGTCGTAGTCTTGCGGTTGCGTTTGAGGCGGCGCGATGTCTTGTCCCATCCATAGGGATAGTGAGGAAGACGAAGACGGAGGTGGCGGCAGAAAATGATGGTGGTGGTTTTGAATCGTTGGCGGTTGCGGTAGAAATGGTTGAAGCGGTGGGTTGAGTGTTCCCACGAGATATTGATAGTTGAGATTAATTCCCGCGGCTCCAGCCGCGGCTAAACCGTTGAGATGAGACGCTGCGTTTATTTTAGCGGTTTCTTCCGCCAAGGCATCGCAGAAAGCTCTATGTGTAATGAAACTGTCTCGCCTGTTTCAGCCAAAAACAACCATCGCAAAATTAACATTTCTCTCAACGCATATATATATCAAAGTTTTAATTGATAATGCTCAAATGCAATTAGCGAAACAAGAAAAAAAATTAGAAAACTAATTGAGTACAAAAAATTCCTACAAAAACAATTGATTTGTTAAAATGAGTGGACGGTATTACGCAAATTAAGTAAAAAATAATGTTACCATTTTGAACCATACACACATATACTCAATATATGTACATATATATTCTTATATCTAGCTTATGTTATATGTTCATCATGGTTATCATAAATTTGTACCCTTTTTGCAACAATCATCACACTATAACAAAAACATTTCCCAAGCAAGAAACTTTACCCTACTTCAAGAAGACAAACAAAACACATAGAAAATGACAAAACATAACCAAACTATATATATTTTTTACTAACAAAAAAAGACGATGTAGACACTATAAAAAGCTACTATAGAATAGCTTTCGAACATGATCACTACAAACGACAACAGTCAACATATATACATATTTATATATATAGATAGATAGATGTGTGTATATACATACCTGGAGAAAATGGTGCCACAGTCGCAACGGTACTCTCTAGTACCACAAGTCTTAGAATGAGCTTTATAATCAGAATGAACAGCGTATCTCTTGGCACAATTCTCGCACTTCCACTTCTTCTCGCCGTGTTTCCTGCAGAAATGCTTTTTGATTCCGGTGAGATCACCCAGAGCTCTAGAGGAGTGATGGTGGACACAAGTCTTCTCCGGACAAACGTAGACACGATTCCTCACTTCTTAGCTTGTCCTCTGCTTTAGCTTCCATGGAAGATTGTGTCCTCGACGATGAAGCTGTAAGTTTTGGTCTCTTTGGAAACCTTTGCCACAGACCTCGCATAGGAACCGATTCGTTGCCATCAAGGTCTTGGGAGATAAAGCTATGACTTCAGCTTCCGGATCTATGTAGATCATTAAGATTTTTGGTTTCATTAGGTCAATAATCGGATACACAAAATATATGTTTTGGATCGGATCATGTTAGTCAAATTTGTAATATTCTTGTTTTGCTTTTCTTTGTGGGGTAATAATAATAAGAAAACAATGAAGGCCTTGTAAATATATATTCTCATGGAAAACAATACAATTTCTAAGAGAAGAACTATATAGATCATAGAAAAAAATTAAATTTACAAAAGCCTAATCATCTTCTAAACATTAAAATATCCAGTGATCAAATATATAACTCATGCAGTCAAACAATAGTTTTGATGTAGGTCAAGATCCAGAACATAATAACCCAAGGAAATTAATTAATAGGAAAGAAAAGTTGAAAAAGATTCTAGGGTTTTCTTTATAGGTCATGATGATCAAAAGCTTAGATTTAATATAATAATTACCAGGATTTCCAGGGAGATTTCTCTTCTTCTTAACAAGAGGAGGATTGATGAGAGTTTCATCATGATCCAGAGTTGATGAGCTCTTAGCAAATCCTGATCCGCTAGAAACTGTCTGAAGAACTTCACCTGTCATGTCTTCCATGGGTTCTTGACTTCTTGTAAGAGAAATTAAAAGTAGGTTTTTGTATATATAGTTTAGAGAGAGAAGGAGAAGGAGACAAAAGGGTAATATAAGAGAAAGATTAGAAATACTAAGAATTTGCAAGTTAACTATGAATGAGAAGAAAAAATAACAAAGACAAAGATATATTGGGTTCTCCACTTATATATTTGGCTTTTTCCTTAACATATACCACTCTATATATATCAGCTCATGTATATGTATGTGTGGGTATATGAGCACCTTGATCTGTTAAACTGTTGCAGCCATTTTGATTAAATAAAAGGTTAATTGTTATTTTATTTTTTTCTTTATCAGATTATTTTATGAGGGCAGAAGTGGATGGCGGTGGAAAATCATAAGCTGAAAGTGATAGCAGCAGAGCCAGTAAATTTTTAAAAATATAAAAATACAAATAGAGGGGAAAAAAAAATGACCATGCCTCGAATATATTATAGCTAGACTCTGTGTTTGCAGTTTCACTACCAATTATTGAAGTAAATATATATTAAACAAAAATCTGTGTTTGGTATTCTTTATTTTATTTTCATTATTCACAGATTCTAATGTTTGGTATTTCGATTTCACTTTTTAATAGGTACTTAACAAAATATTTTTTATCAGCTCCTCTCGAATTTGGAAAACTATATATTTTGTAATTATATATATAATTTCATATTTGATGTTGTATGATGCATAAATATGTAATTAACTGAAACTAATTTAAAGATTTGAATTTTGCTGTGGTAGTGCGTTATGACGCATATAAAGTTAATATTTCTGCCTTTTTTTCTAGTTGGAATGATTATCCTGTTATTTGTGTTGCCTTTTCTTCTCCGTTTTTATTTCATTTTTGTCCTACAATTACTTACTTTTTGTTCCTACATGTTCTTGCTAACGAAGTGTTAATTTTCTTTTCTTACTATATATATGATTCTGTAACCGTAAAATCTATCTGAAAATTAAAGAACTATAGGTCCTGTTCGTTTGCCTGTCGCAGGAGGCTACGGCTGCGGCATGCGGCCAGTTTATATTCGTTTGCTTGCCGCAGGACCTGTAACCAAACGCTACGACCAGATGCAGACCGCTGCATCTGGATTTTTTTATCGCAAAAGAAATCTAGCGTTGCGATTAAAACTGTTGCAATTGGACGCTGCGACCAACCGCGCGGCTACCAAACGAACAACAATCACTGCGTTTGGACGCAGCTTTTGGCCGCAGCCACAGACGGCGGACAAACGAACAAACCTACAGCTACAAACTAACATATGTATATAGTCACAATAAAATCAAATCATTAAAACATATGACTTAATTATGAATTATGATTTGAAAACACAAATATATTAATATTTCTCATGGGTTAAAAGACCTAAAAATAATAGATATGCTAAGTTAAAGGTTATAAATAACTTAACCTTCTTGACCAAAAATAAAAAAATTTAACCATTTAAAAATAAAGTTTTGACATATTATTTAAGTTTATTAATTAGTAAATAAGAAATAAATTGTAGCTGTTTTTAGTTGAGAACACAGTTAACTAGATCAATCCCATTCCCATCATATATCTTTTTTGCTGTTCGGTTTAAGGTTAGTATTATATAGAACTCAAATGTTAAATCTGTACAGAAGAATATTGTTTGGGCTTTAGACTTTTCAGCTCAGAGAGAAAAGTAATTTGAGAATAGATATCTTGGCATTAGTCGGAAAGCATTTAAATTTGGGTCAGACAGTCTAGTAGCCAGTCCACAATGTAGCACTTCGGTGTGTTCCTTCAAGAGTTGATCGGATCAGCCGATAGGGTATATCAAAAAACAAAATGGATACTATTCAAAAATTGTGATCATGCGTGATATTTGTGAAGATCAGCCGATAGGGTATATCAAAAAACAAAATGGATACTATTTAAGAATTGTGATCATGCGTGATATTTGTGAAGTTTGAGAGTCTCCTAACACCGAAACCATTAAGCTGAATAGTGTGTCCGTTGGAGAATTGTATATCTGGTCATTAATTAATATACTCCCTCTGTTTTATAATAAGTGTCATTTGGAGAAAATGTATCTGCAATGTAATTGGATGTATCTGGATGTGTTTTGAGTTTAATACATCCAGATACATTTTAGATACATTTTTTCCAAATGACACTTGTTGCAATTGAATGTATCTGGATGTGTTTTGAGTTTAATACATCCAGATACATTTTAGATACATTTTTTCCAAATGACACTTGTTGCAATTGAATGTATCTGGATGTGTTTTGAGTTTAATACATCCGGATATATTTTAGATACATTTTCTCCAAATGACACTTATGAAAGAGAAGGAGTATTATTTATCTATATGAATCAGAATTTTTCATTAATATAGGTGAAAGAAATAAAACAGATCCAACGGTGATGGTTACATCTCTTGTTTGTCGAACAAAGCCTGCAATGCACGTGTATCCATGCACGTGCTCTTTAGGTATAATCCAACAACGTACGACAAAAAAAGACCTAAGATAAATAAGACATGCATTAAGAGTCGTTCGACCGTGAAATCAAAATTTTCTTTTATCAAAAGTTGAAATTTTATTTTTACGATGAAGGTAGCTGAAAATCAAATTCTTCAAAACATATTACTCTTACATTAATTTTTTTTTTTGGCTAGTAATGTAAATATCATTAAAAAATGAAAGTTTATGGTTTACAAATTGTGTTAACAAATTGCCAAGCTTATGAAATTGGTCCCATGACATAAAAATGATAAAAAAAAAAAAAAATATGGAAGCAAACACAATCAGTATTTATCAGAAACCAAAGCTGTGAAGCATCCAGCTAGTAGTTTGGTTTCGTTGGTTGGCCTTCGGAAATCTTCGATACTATCGGATTTGGAGTCTCCAGAAATTTAAGAAGAATTGCAAATTTATGGTGATATTTGATCTTCAGTTTAACTAGGTTTTCTCTATTTTAGTTTCAGATTCTTTTGAGTTCAGTGTAGAAGGTTTAATGGTCGAATTCTTCTAATGTATCATTCAATTAATGTATTTCTCAGTGTATGTTTTTAATCAAATCTTCAGATGACAAAAATAAAAAAAAGCATCCGGCCAGTAATACTGAACTTGAACCCTAAGAAAAGAAGAACCAAGTTACAACATAAAACGGAATAACAACTAGAAAATTGGATAATGCAAACTTCGCATATCGAAAGCTGTTTCATCCGGCATTTCGATAATAGAGCCTTCAAACTAAGAAGAATCAGAGCACGCGAACAAAGACTGCCTTCCTCGTCTATGAAATAGCAATAAGACGGGACTACACTAACCAACGGAGCCGAGAATCACACACTTACTCTACTTAGATTTTTCCCCAATGTCGGCTATCACAGAGATTATTAATAACACGACTCACCAGTCTTACTACCTCCTCTAAAAGCAAATAAAACAAATTAAAACATAAGCAAATTCGAAGAACCCCCAAACATGCCTCGCTATCAAATCTACTTGTGTCTAAGAGACAAGCCTAGAAAAGATTCACAAAGTACAAAAACAAAAGGAGACGCGGAAAATACCAGAAACTAGTTTCTTTTCAAACTCTTACATTAATTTTGCAGCGCCTACTATTGATTTCTTACGTAATGTTTTGTTTTTATGAATAATGTTTGTGAATTTGAGAAGATGGTGACTTTATTGAATGGTAGATAAAGAGTATAATTTTCATGCTTTTCTACAATATTTTTTTTCTCCATTCTCTTTTTTTTTTTCCTTCTTTTTCTTTAAGAAAGTGATATTAAGTAACAAAGCGTATTTTCCTTTTGGAAAAAGTGATCTTTATAAATTTATATATGAGATTTTAAAAGTTTCTTTTTATTTCTTTTACAAAACATATCAATACATACCAAATGTGTGGTGGCTTAGTGGTTAGTGCTAGGAGTTGGTTTCTTTTCACCTTAAATTATATCCCTCGTGGGAGGGATGATTTACGTTATGTCTTGATATTGTCACGAGCCTAGTTCCGATATATGGAAATGTACGAGCTTCGGCTCCCAACGGTATTCCAAAAAAAAAAATATCAATACGTATTATATATATTGGTTTGAGATTCTCTCTTTGCGAAATTATTGTCCATCTCATGTGACTACTATAAATCACTATATTTGGAATATCATCAAGCTGAAATTCTACGTTGCATTATCATTACATTTCGACAATTATACCAATTTCTAAACTGTTTTATCTTGTTTTTCTTTTTGCTAACTTATAAGTTCTAGACCGCTGACTTAAATTAAACCTCTTCATACATGAATGATGAAAGCAGATGTTGATAAAACCTAACCAATCTACAAATAAAACTGTTTTTATCTTTCACAAATTAATTAAATAAAAAAAATAATCAGCTCAATAACTATAGCTGCAATGTTTTTCGACGACCTAATCACAATAAGCAGCTATTCCCTATAACTTATACTTTTTTTATGTCAATATACTATTTTATTGTGCTTTTCATGATAAACCGAACACATATAGCTAATATTAGCCTATGTATTGTATATATAATTCAACTGGTGCGTAAACAGTTTTATTTAAATCGATCATCGAGCAAATAATTAACTAAATCGAAATAAATTATTTTTGCCCTAAGCTAGGACGTGAAATTATCATGGTTTATTTAAAAAGAATAAAGGTGCATGAGACATAGAACTGACAAAAGGCAGGTAAGGTTTTGGAAGTCGACCGCTTGTGGGCTGACTTAATTAACAATTCTTTTGAGCATAATTTAAACTTTAATCATAATGTAATGATGTTTTTAAGAGTGTCCTTTTTAATGTTAAAACTGGTGAACCTTTTTTTACTATTAATTTTTGGATTTTTCTTCTTGAACTATGGTGGCACCAGAATATTCTCCTACAATTTTCGAGACTTTATAATATATAGTAGTGCTCCCTTTGCTTTGATATATAATAAAGATTCCTAGACATAAAATATTAAAATTATGAACATGTATATTTATATATATCGATGAACATCATGTTCCTATCGATTAACATCCTTGAAAAAAAATCGAATTTGAACTAAATATGTATATATATATATATATATATATTATATTATATAGTATATGATAGTTGAATCTGAATTTTCAGATGTTTACATCAAAAATAAATTTAACTTGCGTTTGTGTATTCATAGTTTGTTAAATAAAAATATGTAGAAATAGCATCAATTGCAAAGTAAGACAGATGTGGATCTAGAGGGTACATTACAGATATACCACATGCTCTTGGTTCATAACAAAGTAGAAGAATATATACTTTTTTGCAGATGCATTATTAGGTTCAAACACAGACTTTCCTTTGTGATTTTGCCTCGTTCGTTGGAAGATAAAATAAAATAAAGATAATAGAGTGCCAAATAATATATTTACATAAAATATGAAAGCACCATACAAAATACAGACATACACACCATATGCAAATATATACGGCTATACCGGTCACTAATTAAGTTTCATGCTAGTGAAAACTTGTTTTATAGATTTTGACTAGAACTAGAGTTCAAAGTTAAAGGTTGGTAACTATGTATGTATATTGTGTATACACGTTATACATGCGCAAGTCTATATATATATATATATATATATATGGAAGAGGGTGCGATCGATAAACGACATTTCAAAGAAGACAAATGATTAGATTCATGGCATTAAAATTTAGCCATATATATCAAATAAATAAGATACGATTAGAGTTAAAGTTTACATATGTCACTTAGTGAATGATAATGGTGTTCTTGTTTTTACGCCCATTTTGACCAATCCAATACATTATTATAGGTCAATCACTATAGACAATTGTTACAAGACAAAATAAACATTTTGTTTTATTTTTTTTCCTTTTCTATTACCAACGTTATATGTATATCATTATATGATCAGATAGTATGCTAAAAAGCTAATAAAAATCCAATATTGCTTGCTAAAAATAGCGTATAGGTAGACCAATTATTAAGAGTGATAATATGAATTGGCTATATGTGACAGTGGTCTCATACTTTCATACATTAAATGGTTAAGCTGGTCTTAAATTTTGTTACTACCACAGGACATTTCGACTATATATGTTAGGTAATTATATTATTTATAATGATCAGTAAAATATTTGTCAAGAATTTGTGATGAGTATGTATATATTAATTAAATATGTAAAATTTGTTATACATAATATTACCCTCGTTCATTTAAGTTTTTAGTCAAAACATTATAACAAGAACCATAATATTTATTTTTTAAACAAAATAAAAGAACTATAATTAATCTAAAAGTCGCAAGGTTTTTCATTTGTTTGCAAATATATAAGTCTTGGTCCTTAATCAAGCGAATAACACAGACAATCACAGCTATATATATATACTAAAAAAGAGTTGTATTTTTATTGTAACAAGTAGATATGTTCTATACAAGCTAACTTTTCCATGCAACTTCCTGTGAAAATTTGAAACGGGACCTTAATTAAGCTAAGATTCTCTTTAATGGGTCATAAAAGTAACTAAAAGATAAAGTCACACTCCAACCTTTTCCACAAAGTTGATAGAGACTCGGGCTATCCATTAATTAGTGCTAATTGAGAATGAGATAGATAGTTATTTCTCTAAACATAAAAGTGGTTGTTACTTGTCACCACACATGACATAATTAAATATTTTATTGTGCCATTATATGTTCTCATAGATGATTTCCACGTCTATATGCTATATAATAATCTCCATTGAGTCAGAACCTCCAAATTTTTGTATTTAGGTTACTTGAAAACACTTCTCACAATAGACATATATAGTGATGAATGATGATTCTTGTGTAATTCAATTCTCTTACAGTGTCAATGTTAAAAAGAAAAAGAAAAAAAATTCTCTTACTGTTAGATTCGATCATTGAGTGATGATAAAATAAAACGTACGTATTGACTATACATATATATATACGTTTCACATTTGTCTATATTATATGGAATAAAGAACAGAAAAGACAAGTTATAAAATATATGAACTTATCAAAATGGTCGTCAAACATTGGCCCACGTTGATCCATAGTTTTTTCCTTCTGGCATCCACCTTGACCCATAATTTCGTGGCTCGTAAAAGCATAATTAATCTACACAGCATAAAATATTGTTGAATATAGTGGTAAAGATCAAGCCATTTCCGTACAAGAAACAAGCGTAGAGAATAAGTTGTGCCAGCTCAGATGTTGCATTGCCTCGGGATCGAGCTGCAGGACCACAAGATTAGCCGTTTGCCTCTGCCATAAAGTACAAGCAGGTTTTGTCTTCACGTGTCAAAGTTGAAGATAAGGACAAGTTCAAAACCGTGGTACACACCAAAAAAGAAGTCTATTTGGCTGCAGCCGAGAGGGCTAGGGTACATCAGAAGAGTGTATATATACTAAATGCACAAGAGAGAGATAGACATGAAATTAGACAGTGAGAGAACTTTATTCAAAGTATAAGCTTGTTTGGGTTTTCGGAAAATACAGAGAGGAAGAGAGAAAAACTTAAGAGATCTTTGTAAAGGGGTTGAGAGTTGTTTCTATCTCTTGTATATCACTGTGTTCTAGTGGATTCCGGGAAGAGATCCAGACGAGACGTAGCGACCCGAGTTTATGGGCGTGAACTCGTTAAACTTGCTTGTGTGCTCCCTTTTCATTTCTGCAAATCCTCAGTTTCTCTTCTTGTTCTGTTCTGTTCCTGTCTCAGGCTTGGTTTGTGGTGGTTCTAGTTGGCAAAGGCGTTGTCTTTAGGCTGAAGAATCATAACAAAGTGGTATCAGAGCGAAGGTTCTTTGTTGGTTGGCTCTATAAAGGTCACTCAAGCTAAGGGCCATGTCGTCATCAAGAGTGGAGATGGAGAAGTTCGACGGACAAGGAGACTACACTCTCTGGAAAGATAAACTTGTGGCTCATCTAGATCTGTTGGGTTTGAGCAAGTTTCTGGAGGAGTATGAGGACTATTCTTCAGATTCGGATGAAGCTGAGGAAGACGCAAAGCAGGCTAAAGAAAAGGTGAAAACTTTAGCTGAGAAAAGGAAGAAAACAAGGAGCACCATTGTGTTGAGTCTCACAGATAGAGTTCTAAGGAAAGTTAGGAAAGTACTGACTGCTCCAGCGATGATGAAAGCTTTAGATAAGCTTTATCTTGGAAGAGCGCTTCCCAAAAGGATCTATCTGAAGCAAAGACTCTATGGCTTCAAGATGTCAGAAACTATATCTGTGGATGCAAACATAGATGAGTTCCTTCATCTCATCACAGATCTGGAGAATGCTGATGTTGTTGTGTCTGATGAAGACCAAGCTATACTGCTTCTTATGTCTCTTCCGAAGCATTTTGACAACCTTAGAGATACACTGAAATACAGCTCACGCATGGCCACGCTGACATTAGATGAGGTTACTGCAGCGATTTATTCAAAGGAAATAGAGTTTGGTTCAAGCTCAAAGAGTTCTAAGAATCAAGCAGAAGGCTTGTATGTCAGGGATAAGGGAGATCAAAGAGGAAGAAGCGATAAGAGGGAAAATAAGTCTTCAAAGCAGAACAGGAACAGGTTCAAGTCAAAATCAAGAAAAGGTTGCTGGACTTGTGGAGAAGAAGGACACTTTAAGAACACTTGTCCTAACAGAAGCAAGTTTCAGGGAAAGCAGAAGGACCAGGGAAACAACAACAAAGGTGAAGCTGCGATGGTACAAGGAAATCAGGGTGATGCTGCAGGTTTGTATGTCTCAGAAGCCAATTATTTATCAGACATAAATCTGGCAAATGAATGGATTATGGACACATGATGCAGCTATACCATATGACGCATAAGAGAGAGTGGTTTGAAAGGTTAAATGAAGATGCTGGAGGATCAGAAAGGATGGGAAACAAAACTACATAAAAGGTCAGAGGGATTGGGGATGTGAGGATCAGGAACAGTGATGGATCTACGGTTCTGCTTACTCATGTAAGGTACATTTCTGATATGGACCGAAACCTGTTATCTATGGGAACATTAGAAGAACTTGGTTGCAGTTTTGAATCCAAACATGGGATCTTACTAGTGAAAAATGAAACCAACACTCTTATGGTGGGAAAACGGTATGAGAAGCTCTACTTACTTCAGGGGAAACCTGAAAATGGTCAGTCATTGGCGGTTGAAAGAAGAACAGATGACACAGTCTTATGGTACAGGAGGCTAGGCCACATGAGTCAGAAGAACATGGATATCTTGGTGAAGAAAGGTCTCCTAGGCAGAAAGAAAATCTCTGCATTTGAGATGTGTGAAGACTGTGTATATGGAAAGGCAAAGAGGGTCAGTTTTGGTACAGCTATGCATGACACAAAGGATAAATTAGACTACGTTCACTCTGATTTATGGGGAGCTCTATCAGTTCCAATGTTCTTAGGAAAATGTCAGTATTTCATCTCATTCATAGATGATTACTCAAGGAAAACGTGGGTATATTTCCTGAAGCATAAGGATGAAGCTTATGGAACTTTT
The DNA here is from genome assembly GCA_020283515.1 of Alliaria petiolata. NCBI lineage: Eukaryota > Viridiplantae > Streptophyta > Magnoliopsida > Brassicales > Brassicaceae > Alliaria > Alliaria petiolata. The sequence goes on along the minus strand of JAHZTW010000001.1, from coordinate 221,412,349 downwards.
GTTGAGTGGAGTGTGATGGTTGAGAATCAAGCTGAAAGAAAGATCAAGATCTTGAGAACTGATAATGGCCTTGAATTCTGTAATCTACTATTCAACAATTACTGCAAAGAAAAGGGTATCGTCAGGCATAGAACATGTGCCTACACTCCACAGCAAAATGGGATTGCAGAGAGGATGAACAGGACCATCATGGAAAATGTGAGAAGCATGTTGAGTGACTCAGGTTTACCAAAGACGTTCTGGGCTGAAGCTACGCACACGGCTGTGACTTTAATCAACAAATCACCATCTTCAGCGCTGAATTCAGAGATTCCTGACAAGAAGTGGACATGAAAGGCTCCTACTTACAGTTATTTGAGAAGGTTTGGTTGCTTATCTTTTGTACATTCAGATGAAGGGAAGCTGTCTCCGAGAGCAAAGAAAGGTGTTCTCTTAGGCTACCCTGCAGGTGTGAAAGGGTACAAAATATGGTTGATTGATGAGAAGAAATGCACTATCAGCAGGAACGTGGTGTTTCAAGAAAACGCAGTCTATAAAAACGTGTTGCAGAGAAACAAAGATCAAACAGAAGATCAAAGAGAACCTTTAGAATCACCGTTTGATATTGACCTTGGTGAAAGCAATGATATACCCTCAGGTGGAGACTTTGAGGGAGAACCTGAATCTCCTGAAGTTCAAACACCAATACAAATTCATCAAGAAGAAGATGAAAGTGCAGCTGGGGTAAATCATGAATCACCAGAGAGCTATCACTTGGCTCGGGATAGAGCAAGGAGAGAAATAAGAGCTCCAAGGCATTTTGAAATAGAGGGCTACTTTGGTGAAGATGCAGAGAGTGATGAAGATGAATTCTTCTGTGCAGAAGCTCTGTTCACTACAGTAGATGGAGACTGTATCGAGCCTGCAAGCTACCAAGAAGCTAGAAATGATGAAGATTGGCAGTTGTGGTATGGTGGAATGAAAGAGGAAATGGTCTCTCTATTGAAAAATCACACTTGGACTGTTATTGATAAGCCTAAAGGTCAGAGAGTAATAGGCTGCAAGTGGATTTTCAAGCGTAAGCCTGGAATTCCAGGAGTTGAAGAACCGAGATACAAAGGTAGACTCGTTGCTAAGGGGTATGCACAGAAAGAGGGGGTTGATTACACTAATATATTTTCTCCTGTGGTCAGACACGTTTCTATAAGGATTCTGTTAGGCATTGTTGTGGAGGAAGACTATGAGCTTGAGCAGTTGGATGTAAAAACAGCGTTTCTCCATGGTGAATTAGATGACAAAATCTATATGGAGGTTCCTGAAGGTTTTGAGGATCAGTTCAAGCAAAATCAGGTATGTCTTTTAAACAAATCCCTGTATGGCTTAAAGCAATCACCGAGGTTATGGAATCAGAAGTTCGACAGTTATATGAAAGAACTTGGTTTTGAAAGAAGTGCACATGATAACTGTGCTTATATCAAGACCCTTGAAGACGGTTCTATGATCTACTTACTCATCTACGTTGATGACATGTTGGTGGCTGCCAAAGACATGAGTGTAATATCAGTCTTAAAACAACAGCTGAGTATCAAGTTCGAGATGAAGGATCTCGGACCAGCTAAGAAGATTCTTGGCATGGAGATCACAAGAGACAGAACAAAGGGAGTTCTATGGCTGTCTCAGGAAGGGTATTTGGGCAAGGTTCTGGAGCTGTACAAGATGGAGCAAGCAAAACCAGTGGTAACTCCACTCGGTGCTCATTTAAAATTGGCTGCTGCAACAGAACAACAATTGCTCAAGGATGAGGAGTACATGAGGACTGTCCCATATTCAAATGCTGTTGGGAGTATCATGTACTCAATGATCGGAACAAGACCGGATTTGGCATACCCCGTTGGTATCATCAGTCGCTACATGAGCAAGCCGATCAAGGAGCATTGGTTAGGGGTAAAATGGGTGCTGAGATACATCAAAGGGACTCTTAAGACGAAGCTGTGTTACAGGAAAGGCACTGAGTTTATTTTAAAGGGCTATTGTGACTCAGATTTCACAGCGGATCCAGATAGAAGGAGTTCTATCAATGGTATGGTAGTCACACTTGGTGAAAACACAATCAGTTGGAGGCCAGCTCTGCAGAAAGTGGTCGCTTTATCCACTACAGAAACTGAGTATATGTCTCTGAATGAAGCCGTAAAGGAAGCTATATGGCTCAAAGGATTGTTGAAGGACTTCGGTTATGAACAGAAAACTGTTGACATTTTTTGTGATTCTCAGGGTGTCATCGCACTGTCCAAGAACAACGTTCATCATGAGAAAACGAAGCATATCGAAGTGAAGTATCACAAGATCCGAGACACAATCGCAGATGGCATTGTGGATGTGCTGAAGATATCTACATTGACTAATCCAGCGGATATCTTCACCAAGATCTTGCCCGTTAGTAAGTTTCAAAGCGCATTGAACTTACTACGAGTCAAGGCTGAGTAATCGGACTCAGGAACCGGGATTGGAATCCAGTAAACTAGAAGAAGAAGTCTATCTATGTCTCAGGTAAATTCGCTTGTAGTTGTGTATGTTTGATCTCTTATCACTAGGTGGAGTTTTGTTGAATATAGTGGTAAAGATCAAGCCATTTCCGTACAAGAAACAAGCGTGGAGAACAAGTTGTGCCAGCTCAGATGTTGCATTGCCTCGGGATTGAGCTGCAGGACCACAAGATTAGCCGTTTGCCTCTGCCATAAAGTACAAGCAGGTTTTGTCTTCACGTGTCAAAGTTGAAGATAAGGGCGAGTTCAAAACCGTGGTACACGCCAAAAAGGAAGTCTATTTGGCTGCAGCTGAGAGGGCTAGGGTACATCAGAAGAGTGTATATATACTAAATGCACAAGAGAGAGATAGACATGAAATTAGACAATGAGAGAACTTTATTCAAAGTATAAGCTTGTTTGGGTTTTCGGAAAATACAGAGAGGAAGAGAGAAAAACTTAAGAGATCTTTGTAAAAGGGTTGAGAGTTGTTTCTATCTCTTGTATATCACTGTGTTCTAGTGGATTCTGGGAAGAGATTCCGGCGAGACGTAGCGACCCGAGTTTATGGGCGTGAACTCGTTAAACTTGCTTGTGTGCACCTTTTTCATTTCTGCAAATCCTCTGTTTCTCTTCTTGTTCTGTTCTGTTCCTGTCTTAGGCTTGGTTTGTGGTGGTTCTAGTTGGCAAAAACGTTGTCTTTAGGCTGAAGAATCATAACAAATATTAATGATAGTTATTAGTTACTTGAAAGTTGAAACTGTATCTGGCAATAACGCTATACTCGTTGGGAATTCTTTTACTTCTATTTGGTCTTAAAGTTCGAATCACCCTTAATTTTTAAAAATCACTTCCTAATTTTATTTTATTTTGAACCGATTTTGCAATTTAAAAGAAACCACTTCCTAATTATAAAAAGAATAACTAAATAACGCTATATCAAACTAAAAATTATTTTGGCTTTGAAAGCTTGCCACATCAAAAGAAATATATATATTTTATCATGACAATGCACTCTGATATTTAGTGATTAGCTAGTAAGATATTAACGAGGATCTGAATACTGTATCAGAGTGCATTCTTTAGCAAACAAAATATCAGAGCGCATTGTCATATAAATTAATCAGTGCGCATTGTCGTATATATATTGAATAGAAATTATTATATATATAGCATATAAAAAACTTAGAGAAGTAGAGAATTGTACTTTAGGCCACAAATATTGAATAGGTCATTTTAGGCGTATAATAATGGGCTTTGTAGCCCAATTTAAAACTGTAGTAAAACGCTGTCGTATCGTATTCATCGAATCTCCATCATCGAAACGCCAAAATTCTTCTTCTTCTTCGCTCTGCGCCGTGTTCTAAACTCTTTCTCAGATTCCTACCACGCAAGCTTCTTCGATCTTCCTTAGTGCGGATTTCTTTTGTAAAGGTAAGTTTTGTTGATCACAAAGTGATTCGGAATTAAGCAAACTGATTGATAAAACCTAATTGCTATAGTTCCATTGTAATCCCTCTTCTTAGATTCGTCTGGGTTTTAACATTGGGAATCGAAAATCTACTGTCTTAGAAACTGATGTTTAGAAAGTGGGATCGTTGCGTAGGTCTCAGTAGCTTAATTTTGCAATCTCTCAGAATGCTTTGATTTGTGCTATAGAGAGATTCTTCTGCAATGGACACAAAGGCTCTGGCGAAATCGAAGAGAGCTCACACTCAACATCACAGCAAGAAATCGCATTCGGTTCATAAGCAGAAAGTTTCAGAGAATTCCAAAAATCCAGAGAAGCTGCTGCAAGGAGGAGGAAACCAAACCCCGGCTCTGAAAACAAAGTCTCCGGTTCAATCTCGCCGCGTATCTGCACTACCGTCGAATTGGGATCGGTATGATGACGACGATGAACTCGGTCTCGGTTTGGAAAACGCACCTGCGGATGCTGTTGTGCCGAAAAGCAAAGGAGCAGATTATCTGCATTTGATATCTGAAGCTCAAGCTGAGTCTCGATCAAAGATTGAGATCGATTCAGATTGTCTATCGTCATCGTTAGATGATCTTTTGCACGGTATGGATTCGGGAACCAGACTCAATTCAAAAAGCCAAATGTATCATCTCTTGTTTACTATATTGGACTAAGATTTATGAAAAATTGTTGCAGATGAGTTTAGTCGTGTGGTTGGATCTATGATCTCGGCTAGAGGGGAAGGTATGCTTTCATGGATGGAAGATGACAACTTCGTCGTTGAAGAAGACGGACCAGCTTCAAATCACGAGGTAATAATAACAACACTCTTGCTTCTCAAAGCTGTGATGGAGTTTTCAGCAGCTAATCATCTCACGGTTCGGGTTACATGTAGCCTGGATTCCTCTCCTTGAATTTGAATGCACTGGAGAAAATGCTAGAGAAAGTGGATTTGCATGAGAGACTCTACATTGAAGCTGATCTTTTGCCGCTCGAGATGGTCGTTTACTGGATCTTTAACCATTAAGCTATAAACAGTATTTAGGCTCTGTGTTTGACATATTCGATGTTTTGGATTGTGCAGTGTACATCTCAATCAAAAGCGAGCCGAGATAAAGACGTGGATGCGGTCACAACGAGGCTAAATGAGCCGGTTCAACAAGAATCCAGTGGAAAGATCAGCCCGATTGTCGCAGCACATGGAGAGACATCAGTCTTGGAGGCTGAGTCTCTGGACCAAGTCAAGGACATACCAATACTCACAGACCAGTCAGAGAAATCTTCGGCAATTGAAGCTGATCTAGATTTGCTCCTCAACTCCTTTAGTGAAGAGACTACTAACCCACTGGCCACTGCCTCAAATCAGAGTCCTTCTGTGCAGAAATCTTCAGCTTTTGAAACTGAGCTGGATTCTCTTCTCGACTCTCGTAGTGGCGGCGCAGAACCATTCAACAAACCGGCGAACCCGTCTGTTAACACGACGGGTTTTGATGACGCGCTTGATGATTTGCTCGAGAGTACTTCAGTATCGATCAAACCACAGCAGAACCAGACCACCGCTTCGTCGTCCTCCGTTGGAAAATCCAAAGTTTTAGATGAGTTTGATTCTTGGTTAGACACTATTTGATCTATTTGTTATGTAAATACTCAATCTATTAAAAAAAAAAGCCTTTGACAATTGATAATGGCTCTTCAAATCTTCTTTGATACATTGAAAGTTTGAACCAAAACCAACAGCAAAAACAAAATAAAACAAATCCTCAAAGTATTGATGAACAAATCTGGTTTGGTTTTTTCTCTCTCTACTTGTTAAGGCTAGGCTCCAAGTTCATTGCTTGGAGATTAAGCAAAAGATCGTTGGAGCTGAGGTAAACCTTGTTGGCCGATCTAGCTATGGTCTGAGCAATCTCTCTTGCAGCTTCGATCTTCCTCAGAGTGATGAAAGCTTCATTGTTCGCAATAGCTGCACCTATGAGTTGAGCACTCTTAGCTTCTCCCTGTCAATTACAAACTTTGGCATTTAACAAAAAACTCATACACAACTTCATGGATATATATTTATTCCCCTTAACTCATAGTATCGAATACAATCACCTGAGCGCGGATCACAGCACTTTTCTTGTCTTGCTCGGCCTTTTCGACAACGAACTTGGCCCGTTCCGCGTCCTGAGCCGCGACTTGTTTCGCCTCGATTGCTTCTCTGAACTTTCTGCCAAACGTGAGGTTTATGATGGAGACATCATCTAGAGCAATGTTGAAATTAGCTGCTCGCTCTGTCAGGATCTTGCGTATCTCCCTGCTCACAGCCTGGAAAAGAGAGTTAAAACACCAAATGATGTTGCGATTAAGAACATCAGAGTAGGGACATGGGAATACTAACTTCTCTCTGTGTAATGAGCTGGCTCGCATTGTACTGAGCCACCACTGCTTTCAGAGTCTCATTGATGATGGAAGGGAAAACTCTTTCCTTGTAATCATCACCGAGTTTCCTGTAGATATCCGTCAAGCGGTCTCCCATTGGACGATGAAGAACCCTAAGCCCAATCGTCACCTGTACACCAAAAGCAAACAAGTTTCAGACAAAACACATGAACAATGGTCTGTTCTGTTTCTTTACTACTACAAACACAGACACAGAGAAGCATGTAGAAGAATAATTGCAAACCTTTTGAAGGTCATGACTTCCAGTGTCGCTAGCGACTTCATAAGGCAGTGCACGAACATCGTAGATGATTGGTCTCTCGAACCAAGGTATCATGAAATGTGTGCCCTCTGGATAAACCTGGAGAAAAAAAACAGAACCAATTTAGCAACTTGACAATTTCTTTCAAGAGAGATGGTGATTTAACTTCCATAGAACAACAATACAAATTACAGAACCTTATCTTTGATTCCGGTTATCCGATTGAACACGATGGCGCGGTGTCCTCCTTCGACATTGTAGATGCTCTTAGCAATGCCGTAGGCTCCAATCCCACCAATAACACTGACCTTGAGCAAGGCTGAGAGTAGAGGCGATCCTGGAATGTTCGGGACTTTTTTGACATTCATTTTCCTAAAATTATACAAAAGAGATTGAATACAAAACACATTGATGAATGATTGATTACTGAAATTACTTCTCTGAGAAAGAACAAAAAAATCGTAAAAATCAGAATTAGAATTCAATTCACCAGGATCAACATAGAAGGCATTGTTAATCAATAAAGTTTCTACGAAATCTCAACACATGCTCGTTCTAAACAACTGGATTCACGTAAAACCCTAATAGCAACTAGAAATTAAAGATCCTTAGTATTATAACCTCTAAATGACGCAAAGATCGAAAAATTGAAGAGTGTGATTTTGATTGGCACAAAAGGAAAAGAAACGGCTCTTGATCGGGGAAAGAGACAGAGAGAGAAAACGCACCTAAGTACAGGTCTTGATTCGCCGGCGAAGTCAGGGGTTTAAGGAACACGAGTAGAGATTGATATTAGAGAGATATGTAAATATCTTAGAGTATATTTCCATTTATCTTGTTATGTTAATATTCCTTTAGTAGATTGTATCTAGGGCTATCGTATCATGTATAAAAACCTATTAAGATGGAATAAGAACGATAGAACATTCTCTTAACCTTTTGTCATGGTATCAGAGCAAGGGTTTTAGAAATCGAAAAAAAAAAAGGGGAAGAGTTTGATCTCAAAAGCAGAATAAGCTAAGAAGAATGACGACGGGATTAACAAACACGCTCGCAGTAGGCGGCTCTAGCGGATTGACGGTGATGGATAAAGCTGCTTTGTCTCCGTTCTATCTCCATCCATCAGATGGTCCGGGGAATCTGATTACTACGGTATAATTGAAGGGAGAAAACTATGAAGATTGGGCTAAGCATGTGCGGAATGCCTTGCGAACCAAAAGAAAGCTAGGGTTCATTGACGGAACGTTACAAAAACCAGAAGGTGAAGAAGAAATTGAACAGTGGGAAGTTGTCAATTCCATGCTGGTGGCGTGGATAATGAATACGATTGAGCCGATGATCAGGTCTTCCATCTCAATGGTTGACGAGGCTCAAGCGTTATAGGAGGATTTGAAGTTGCAATTTTCGGCTGGAAACGGACCGAGAATTAGCGAGCTTCGAGCTGATATTGCGAACTGCAGGCAGAATGGAGATACTGTCATGGCATATTATGGGAGACTTAAGAAGATATGGGATGAATTGGCCATCTATAAGCCAATTCGGACGTGTCGTTGTGGAGAGATGACGACAAAGTTGGAAAAGGATCGGAATGAAGAAAGAACTAACACGTTCTTGAATGGATTGGATGGTGCAAGATTTGGAACAGTGCGCTCTACTATCACAAGTATAGAACCACTTACAAAGCTTACACAGGTGTATCAACGCATAATTCGTGAAGAGAGACAACAGACAATGACTCGCAACAGAGATGTGCCGACGGACGCAGTTGGGTTTGCGGTGAATACTGGGAATCGTGGGAATAACTCTGCGTTTTACCAGCGAGAAAAAGATGTTACTTGTACATACTGTGGCAAGTATGGACATGCAAAGTCTGATTGTTTCCAGCTGATAGGCTATCCTGAGAATTGGGGTGAAAGAGGTCGTGATTTCGGGGATAGAGGAAGAGGTAGGTCTAGTCGTGGTGGCAGATTTGGTAGAGGTGGTCAGGTCGTGGTGGAGGAAGAGGATCAAACGTGCGTGGTAATGCAGCGCAAGTACCGCAGGTTACAGCAGCAGCAGCTACAGCAGGAGCTAATGCGGCAAAGAAAGAAGTGGAATACGATCGTCACTCGTTACCACAACTTAGCGATGACCAGTGGACAGCTCTCTTGAGCTTCCTCTCATCACAGAAAACAGAACCTACTGAGAAACTCAATGGTAATACAGAATATGGGGAATTTATTATTGATTCAGGTGCATCACATCATATGACTTGGAATGTTGATTTCTTATGTAACGTGATTGACATTCCTCCATGTATGATCGGTTTGCCCAGTGGAGACAATGCAGTGACAACTAAACAAGGAGATCTATGTCTAGGAGGAGAGTTGTAGCTGAGAGGAGTTTTATATTCATAAGAATTGAATTGCTCTTTGATTTCTGTCGCAAAGCTGTTGAAAGTGTGCAAAAGGTCGATAACATTTACTGATGAGTTATGTGTATTGCAGGACCATACTACGAGGAAGGTGATTGGAGCGGGTGAAGAGTGTGGGGGCGTGTACGTGTTTAGAGGGGTGATTGGCACAAAGATACACAAGGCAGTGAGCTTGGATTCATGGGATTTGTGGCATCGTCGTATGGGTCATCCTTCGAGTCGAGTTATTTCATATTTATCGAGTCAGTTGAATGTTGGGAAACAAGTGAGTTCCAAAACAGTTTGTGATATTTGTCTAAGGGCTAAACAAACCCGTAATTGCTTTCATGAAAGTTCTAATAAAGCTGATGGATTTTTTGATTTAATACACTGTGATGTTTGGGGTGCTTACCGAACTTTATCTACCTCGGGAGGTGCTTATTTCCTAACGATAGTCGATGATTACTCAAGAGCGGTTTGGGTATATTTGTTGCAAGAAAAAAGAGAAGTGGCTACAAGCCTTAAGGATTTTTTTAAGATGGTGGAACGTCAATTTAACAAGAAAGTTAAAGTTGTACGTAGTGATAATGGTGGAGAGTTTATGGGAATGAAGTCGTACTTCGTGTCGGAAGGGATTTTGCATCAGACGTCGTGTGTATACACTCCTCAACAGAATGGGCGTGTGGAGAGGAAACATAGACACATTCTAAATGTTGCTCGTTCGTTGATGTTTCAAGCAAGTGTTCCGTTACGTTTTTGGGGAGAGTGTGTACTCACGGTATGTCATTTGATCAATCGTACACCATCTGTTATTCTTCACGGAAAGACGCCATATGAGATGCTGTATGGAAGAGTACCAGATTTGAGCTCATTCCGCGTATTTGGTAGCCTGTGTTTTGCGAGAAAAGTGGCACGTGATAAGGATAAATTTGCTGAAAGAAGTAGACGTTGTATTTTCATGGGATATCCGTTTGGTCAAAAGGGATGGCGAGTCTTTGATATTGAGAAGAATGATTTTTTTTTTGTCACGTGATGTGGTGTTTCAAGAATACGTCTTTCCATTTGTCACAATTAGCAATACGAGTTCTGATTTTAAGGGGAGTACTCCGCAGCAGTTGGCAAACTATGATGAAGATTTCTTAGCTCAACCAAGAGAATCTTCATCAATCCAGTTAGACGAAAGGGGGAGCAGTGATTTAATGGATACTCAGGCTGAGTTAGTTGATATACAAGAGAGTGAGGGTGAGCCTCAGGCTGCGGCTCCAACCGTAGAAGTAGTTACGTTGGGTAGAGGGCACCGAGAAAGAAAGCAATCTACAAGTTTAAATGATTATGTCCTATATAAGACACGGTGCCGCACAAACATCCCCACACTCACACCCGATTCAACTCCATCAATGTCCTCTAACCAAGGTATGGTCCAATATCCAATCTCCAATTATGTGAACTGTGATAGATTTTCTACTTCTCACAGAGCATTTCTTGCGGCTATTACGGCTGAGAGCGAGCCCACTTCTTTTAGAGAGGCGATGAAAGATAAAAAGTGGAGAAATGCAGTGAAAGGTGAAGTAAATGCGCTAGAGAAGAGCAGAACGTGGGACATTACCGATCTTCCGCCAAATAAGAGAGCCATTGGTTGTCGTTGGGTTTTCACAATCAAGTATAAGTCGAATGGAGAGATTGAACGTTATAAAGCCCGTTTGGTCGCATATGGAAATCGACAAGAAGAAGGAATAGATTATGATGAGACTTTTGCTCCCGTGGTCAAGATGACAACGGTTCACATGTTTCTTAAAGTTGCTGCAGTCAAAGACTGGGAAGTTCACCAGATGGATGTTCATAATGAATTTTTACATGGGGATCTTCAAGAAGAAGTTTATATGAAGTTGCCTCCAGGTTTCGAATCTCAAGACAAGACGAAAATGTGTAAACTACGGAAATCATTGTATGGACTTCGCCAAGCACCAAGGTGTTGGTTCTCCAAACTCACGGCTGCTCTAAAGGGGTATGGTTTTGTACAAAACAAACCTGATTACTCGCTGTTTACTTTGGTCCGTGGGTCTATGTGATTATACGTTCTCATTTATGTTGATGATTTGTTGATTGGAGGGAACGATCCGGCAGCCATAGCAAAATTCAAAGGGTATCTTAGCCAATGTTTTCATATGAAAGACTTGGGATTGTTGAAATATTTTCTTGGTATTGAAGTTTCAAGATCGGGAGAAAGGATTTATCTTTCACAAAGAAAATATGCTTTGGATATAGTGAAAGAGTGTGGATTGTTGGCAAGCAAACCGGTTTTGACTCATATGGAACAGAATCACAAGTTGGGTGTAGATGAAGGTGAATTTTTCCATGAACCAGAACGGTATCGGAGACTAGTTGGTCGTCTTGTGTATCTCACTTTTACACGTCCGGAGTTGGCCTATGCTGTGCATATGTTGGCTCAGTTTATGCAGAACCCTCGCTGCAAACATTGGGATGCAGTGATCAAAGTTGTGAGGTATCTTAAAGGAAGTCCGGGTCAAGGGATTTTATTGAGCTCGAAGACGGATTTACAAATAAAGGCGTACTGTGATTCCGACTGGGCTGCATGCCCGATGACGAGGAGATCACTTACGGGATTTCTCGTAATGTTAGGTAACTCTCCTATTGCCTGGAAAACGAAGAAGCAAGACATAGTGTCTTGTTCTTCCGCGGAGGCAGAGTATCGATCGATGAGTGAGACTACAAAAGAATTGAAGTGGAATCGAGAACTGCTTTCGTGTTTTGGTGTTCTTCATCCGCAAGCTATGCATCTTCATTGTGACAATAAATCAGCGTTGCATATTGCGACAAATCCAGTATTTCATGAGCGGACAAAACACATTGAATCGGATTGTCACTTTGTCCGTGATGAAATACAGAATGGTTTTCTAACTACATCTCATATTCGTACAACTGAGCAATTAGCGGACATTTTTACCAAGGCATTGGGGTTTCAGCAGTTTACGTATTTACGACGCAAGTTGAACATTTGTGATCTTCATGCTCCAACTTGAGAGGGAGTATTAGAGAGATCTGTAAATATCTTAGAGTATATTTCCATTTATTTTGTTATGTTAATATTCCTTTAGTAGATTGTATCTAGGGCTATCGTATCATGTATATAAACCTATTAAGATGGAATAAGAACGGTAGAACATTCTCTTAACCTTTCGTCAATTGAAGCGCAGGGTTTAAGGAACGAAACAGCAAAAGGGTGTATTTATATTGGGCCCAAGAGGCGGTGACATTCTCTGAAAGTTTATTGGGCTTATTAAGCCCATTGATACATGTTTGGCTTGATTAACACGTATCATCACCATTCACGAATTGCTTAAACTTTGCTTGATTAAGCCCATTGATACATGTTTGGCTTGATTAACACGTATCATCACCATTCACGAATTGCTTAAACTTTGCTTTATTTTGCAAGTTATTTTGCCTTCCGATTTGTCATTTGTTAGACCAAATTTACAGCTAAATTTGTAATTATTATATGTACGCACAATTTGAATTTAATATACAAGTACTCTCTATTTTAAAATTTCAAATTCATGCATTTAATAAAGAAATTTCTTATTACAACCCACACAATAAAATAAATATATAGAAACCAAATCAAACGATGAATTTCAAACATAACAGAACAAGTCCAAGACCGAACCCTAAGCCAGCCTTCATCTCACCGGAGCCAGACTTGTCCGACGGAGCCGCCGCTTTCTTAGAGGAGTCGTCTGAGTCATCGGAGGCACCAGGAGATTTTGATTCCGGACCAGGCGCCACCGGTGAGATCTTGTGTTCTCCGAACATCTCTTCCGGCAACAAAACCATGTCCACCACGTAAACGGCAAGAGGACGTTCTTGTCTCAATGCATTACTGACACGTGTCTCGATAACACCGGTTGATACGTTAACTTGGTTCCCTTGACCGGTGAAGTTAAGCCCGTAAACCGCGCCACCATCTCGCCCGGAAGCCAGAGTTCTGACCGGGTTACTTACGGAGAGAAGATCATCTAATCTGTAGAACTTGGGATTAACATGGTAAAGAATGAGTTTGACTTGGTCGTCCGTGCTTAACTTGTTTAGGGTTCCGGGTTTAAGGTTTTGAAAAGCGTTGTCCGTTGGTGCGAACACGGTCATGCCTTCTGATGAGCTGTTGACTTGGATGTTGATTTGGTTTCCGACTTGCGTTGTGTTTAAAAGACGGATCAAAGTAACAAATTGACCGCCTTTTTCGAGGATCGCCGTGATGTTGATGGGACCGGCAGGGCCATGAGCCGGAGCGGCGGGCTGAGAGGTTACCTCCGTGGAGAGGAAGACGGCGGCGAGGAGGAGGAGGAGAGGAGCTAGAGTTAGATGGATGGTGGCCATTGCGTTTGAAGTTTGAGTTATGTGTAGAGTTTAATGGGAAAGTGAGGTTGGGAGTTAAAAGGATTTATATGGATGAGAGAAATGTTGAGTGGTGATCATGAGTTGTGGCTTAGTTGGAATGAGATGAGATTAATTGGCTAATAACTCGTTTTGACAAAATATTTGCCGACAAAAATCAGATTCTCTATCCAATTATATGTTTGTTAACTTATTGTTAAATATAATTATCGACGTTTAAACATGTATAGTTTTTTCTGTGTGGTTGTTAAATAAAATTATCGCCGTTTATATATGTATAATTCGTATCTGGTGATCGCAATTTGCATCGATTCAAAAACTACATAGGTGAAATTTAATTAAGATATATGATAAATGATATGCACTTATACAAATGAGTTCTAAGTTCAACATATCTACAAATTGTATAGAGTTAACAACGAAATGTTAATCTTTCTTTTACTATCAATGTATATATTACTTAGGGTAACAACCGACACTAAACACATATCTTTTGGTCACAACTCACAATAATCTCAACTAATTAATGGTTGGTGGTACTTAGTAGTCTAATAGAGAAAGAAAAGGATAAATTGCTAATTTATTATACTCTGTTATGAATCGAATGATTTGTGTTGTATTATTATGAGGATCAAATGTCTCTTTATATAGTGATTACATAAAGGATAGAAAAGGAAATAGTCCTTTTACTACTTTTACAAGGAAAAGGAAAACATCTACTAATCCTATTGGACTTAGGAGTCCTGACCGCCTATGGATAATGGACTGGGCCGTGGGCCATGGGCCGGTTATGGAGATCCAAACCTCAATGGATTATAACACTCCCCCTTGATTGACATAACCGGTTGTGATGATGAGATCATAGTAATACGCTTGGGGATGCTGCCTCATTAAAACCTTTCTAAGGAAAACCCAGTGGGACAAAACCTTAGCGAGGAAAAAGAGTACAGCACGCATTACTCCCCCTGAAAAGATCATCACTCTAAGTCCCTTAATCGGCGCATGCCGATCTGATGCATTAGCTTCTTCAATGTGGAGGTTGGAAGCGACTTAGTGAATAGGTCGGCTGAGTTGTCGCTGGAACGGACTTGGAGCACTTTGAGTTCACCGGCCTTCTGTAGGTCGTGAGTGAAAAAGAACTTTGGTAAGATGTGCTTCGTCCGATCTCCTTTGATGTATCCATCCTTCAACTGAGCTATGCATGCGGCATTGTCCTCGTACATGCTGGTCGGTTCTTCTTTCCCTTCTATCATCCCACAATCTCGTCTAATGTGTTGAGTCATTGACCTCAACCAAACACATTCTCGGCTGGCCTCATGGATCGCCAATATTTCCGCGTGATTGGACGATGTAGCCGTGAGTGTCTGCTTCATGGACCTCCACGAAATGGCTGTTCCATCGTGAGTGAAGACATATCCCGTCTGGGATCGACCGTTGTGCGGATCCGAAAGGTAACCTGCATCAGCAAAACCAACTAAACCTTCATTGTTAAGGTTAGTGTAAAACAGACCCATATCTTTCGTCCCTTTCAGGTAACGAAGTATGTGTTTGATCCCATTCCAGTGCCTTTGGGTCGGACAAGAACTGAATCTTGAAAGGAGGTTCACGGCAAAGCAAATGTCCGGCCTAGTGTGACTAGCCAAGTACATTAACGCTCCTATGGCACTGAGATATGGCACTTCGGGACCAAGGATTTCTTCATCCTTCTTCTTTGGACCGAATGGATCACTGTCCAGACTAAGGCTTCTCACCATCATTGGGCTACTCAGTGGGTGAGCCTGGTCCATATTAAAACGCTTGAGTACCTTTTCTGTATATGCCATTTGATGCACAAGGATTCCATTATTGACGTACTCAAGTTGTATTCCCAAACAGAACTTAGTCTTTCCTAAGTCTTTCATTTCGAATTCCTTCTTTAGGTATTCAACCGTTTGGGATATTTCCTCAGAGGTTCCTAGGATGTTCAGGTCGTCTACATACACCGCGATGATTACGAATCCCTTGTCAAATTTCTTTATAAATATGCATGGACTTATGGGATCGTTTTTATAGCCCTCTTTTACTAAGTACTCGCTTAGTCTATTATACCACATGCGACCTGATTGTTTTAATCCATAGAGCGATTTATTCAGCTTAATACAATGCTGGTCTCGAGAACTTCTTTTATCTTTCAGCTCTATTCCCTCTGGGACTTTCATATAAATTTCGTTATCCAGTGGACCATATAAGTATGCGGTTACAACATCCATTAACCGCAAATCCAATTTCTCTCTTATGGCCAGACTTATCAGGAATCTAAAAGTCGTTGCATCCACCACAGGGGAGTATGTCTCCTCATAATCGATTCCTGGCCTTTGTGAGAATCCTTGTGCCACAAGCCGTGCTTTGTGTCTAACGATTTCACCTTGTTCGTTTCTCTTCCTCACAAAGACCCATTTATGTCCAACTGGTATAACATCACGAGGTGTCCGAATTATGGGACCAAAAACCTCTCTCTTCTTTAAAGAGTTTAACTCCACGTTTATAGCTTCTTTCCATTTATTCCAGTCTAATCGACGAGTGCACTCTAAAATGGACGTGGGTTCTAGATCCTCATTCATGAGCTCAAGTGCTACATTGCATGCAAATATTTCATCAATGTCGACATTCTTTCTGTTCCATTGGATTCCAGACGAGACATAATTGATCGCGATCTCTTTGTTATCAGGAACTTCAGGCCCATGAAGCTTGGCGTCCCAAGCAACATTTTCCGGCACCTTAGGTTCATTTATGTCTGGAACGTCCACTATCTCCTCGGTCTGAATTTCAGCACCTTTCTTTAATTTCCGAGGAGTCTTATCTTTGGAACCAATTGGTCTTCCACGTTTCAATCGTGGTTTAGACTCAGTAGCAACTTGACTCGGTCCTTCTTGGACATCAATACGCATTGGTGCATTCACGGCTGGTATATGCGATTTCGTTACCCTCTTTGGGTCTGCAAAGGAATCTGGCAATTGTATAGCTAGCTTTTGCAAATGTATTATCTTTTGGACCTCTAAATCACTTTCATGAGTCCGGGGATCTTGCCATTTCAAGGATGTTTGATTCCATGCAATTTCTTTTATCAGCCGGTTTCCATCACCTAATGTTGGAAAAACGGATTCGTCAAAATGACAATCCGCGTACCTGGCCTTAAATAAATCTCCGGTGGTCGGCTCAAGGTACTTTATGATCGTGGGTGAATCATATCCAACATATATCCCCATCCTCCTTTGAGGTCCCATCTTAGTCCTCTGTGGTGGTGCAATCGGCACATAAACTGAGCAACCGAATATCTTAAGATGGGAAATGTCTGGCTCTTGTCCCGATAATAATTGGGATGGGGAATATTTATGGTCACTAGATGGCCTGATGCGAATTAGTTCGGCAGCGTGTAAGACAGCATGTCCCCAAGCGGATACAGGAAGCTTTGACCTCATGAGTAATGGTCTAGCAATCAACTGTATGCGTTTTATAAATGACTCGGCCAAGCCGTTTTGTGTATGTACATGTGCCACGGAGTATTCAACACTTACCCCCATGGACATACAATAGTCATTAAACGCTTGGGAAGTGAATTCACCAGCATTATCCATTCGTATGGTCTTTAAAGGAAAGTCTGGAAAGTGAGCCCTTAGGCGTATTATCTGAGCAAGGAGTCTTGCAAATGCCATATTCCGTGATGACAATAAGCATACATGTGACCATCTTGTAGATGCGTCAATGAGGACCATAAAATATCGGAATGTCCCACAAGGTGGGTGTATTGGTCCGCATATGTCTCCTTGAATTCTTTCCAGGAAATTTATTGTTTCCTTAGTCACTTTCACTGGTGATGGCCTTACAATGAGTTTCCCTTGTGAACATGAGGCACAAGTAAGATTCTTTGGGATTACTCTCCTTTCTTTCAAGGCGTGCCCATAAGTATTGGCTATCAATTTTCGCATCATATTCGACCCGGGATGTCCCAGCCGGTCGTGCCATAGGTTGAACCTATCCGTAAACTCTTGGTTTGCGGTGGCATTGGCCTCAATCATATTGACCTTAGTGCAATATAAGCCGGTAGCTATAGCAGGTATAGTCTCTAGGACTTTCTTTTGGCCTTGGACGATTTCAATTATTTGGAGGAACTCTCGGTTTCCTTCGCCCATTGTTTCAACATGAAGACCATTCATTCGAATGTCTTTAAAGCTCAATAGGCTTCTCTTTGAGCTGGGGAAAACAATGCATCCGCAATCTCTAGATGCGTCCCCTTAGGCAATAGGACATTGGCCTGGCCGTAGCCTTCTATTAGGCCGGCCATGCCTGCTATAGTACTTATATTGGCCTTTTTCAATGTAAGATTTATGAAATATCTCTTGTCCTTTAAAATCGTGTGGCTTGACCCACTATCCACCACGAATTCATCCATGTTGCCTTTCATTTTAAAAAAAAGAATTATGTCTTAAAAGCCATTAATTATTAATTAAGCAAATCCAAACAAATCCAAAGACATAAATCCAAATGAAAACAAAACATGAATGCAATACAATTTTAATGCCTATTTTAAACAATCTGATGTCTCCGTGAGATCATCCATAAGGTCATCACGTTCATGATCGAAGTCGCCTTCCTTATCATGCTGGATCATGTGGGCTTCTGGATTCTTCCCTTTAACACTCTCTTGATAAAGTTCCACAAGGTGTTTGGGAGTCCTACATGTCTTGGCCCAATGATTGTCCATCCCACATCGATGGCAAACAGACTTAGTCGGGCCGGACTGATGTCCGGTTTGGTTCCCGTGGCCACGCCCTCGGCCACGTCCTTGACCGCGGTTAAAATCAGATCCGCGACCATTCCATCGACCATATGGGTGGTAGCGACCACGCCCTTGTCTCTTTCCATGTCCACGGCCATTAAACTTTTGGTATCTCTGGACATGGTTTGCCTCGGTTTCCATCTTAGTGTCCTCGGCCACATGGGCTTCAGGAAGTGGGGTTGATCCAGGAGGTCTCATCTCGCTGTTTCTCATCAGCAATTCATTGTTCTGCTCCGCAAGCAATAAACAAGAGATCAAACTTGCATAGGTCGTGAAACCTTTCTCACGATACTGTTGCTGTAGCAACACGTTGCTTGAGTGGAAGGTCGAGAAGGTCTTTTCAAGCATATCCTTCTCTGTCACAATCTCGCCACATAGCTTCAATTTTGAAACTATCTTAAATAGGGCCGAGTTGTATTCATCCACGGACTTAAAGTCCAGGAGCCTTAAGTTAAGCCAATCATATTTGGCCTTAGGCAGTATAACCATCTTCTGATGATCATATCTCGCCTTTAACTCCTTCCAGAGATCAAGAGGATCCTCAAGCGTCAAGTATTGATCTTTGAGACTCTCAACGAGATGGTGGCGTATGATTAAAATCGCCTTATACCTATTTCTCTCGGATTCGTTATTTGCATCATTAATGCATTCACCGAGCCCTTTTGATTTCAGCATGATCTTTGCATCTAAAGCCCATTGCAAGTAATTATCTCCTGAGAGATTAAGGGCTGCGAAGTCCAAATTATTGACTTTCGCCATCTGAGATCAAGCATCGGTTTTTCTCTTAGGATTTTTAGGGTTTCTTTCAACCGCTTTTATTTTATGCACATATCATGCGATTTTAATTCAAGCAAGTTTCCAATTTTAATCCTAACATGTAATTCTAGGTGATAAAAGTAAACAGGAAATTTTCCAAATTCAAATAAGGCAATTTCCAATTTGCGATTTCTATGTGGTCAAACAAAAAGGAAATTTTCCAAATTCAATCCTAACAAGGAATATCTATGATTTTCGGTTTTGGCCAACAAAATTTTAATGGTCCGATTTTTATCATGCAATTCCTAGTTCAATTAGGATTTGGCCAAGCAATAGATCAAACAACCAAATTTGATTTTAATTAAAGCATGCGATTATAGATTAGGGTTTTCAAGCAACCATGCGATTTCAAACAAATAGGATTTTAGGGTTTGATATACATTAGGTCCGATTTCGATTTTATGGTGTTCTTGAGTTTTAGGGTTTTGATTATACCTTTGATCCTTCTTTTGGGTTGACTGGAAAAGAACCGGGAGCTAAAGACCTCGAAAAACACTTAGGATCGGATCGCACAACTCCGGCGTAGAACGGCGACGGACGGCGGCTGCGGACGGCGGCTACTTAGGGTTTATCAGAGCAAGCTCGTGCTGATAACGTGTTATGAATCGAATGATTTGTGTTGTATTATTATGAGGACCAAAGATCTCTTTATATAGTGATTACATAAATGATAGAAAAGGAAATAGTCCTTTTACTACTTCTACAAGGAAAATGAAAACATCTACTAATCCTATTGGACTTAGGAGTCCTGACCGCCTATGGATAATGGACTGGACCGTGGGACATGGGCCGGTTATGGAGATCCAAACCTCAATAGATTATAACATACTCGTATATATTTTTAAATAGTATTATTATTATTATTGGATTCAATAATGAAAACGCTTTTGATTTTGGCAAAAAGTTAGTATTCTTCTTATTAAAAAAAAATTGGTATATCTTGATCAATTAGGAAAAATATGACGAATTCAAACTCAATTCTTGATGAAATGCGAGTTAAACCATGTGCTGTACTTGTAAATTAGATTAGCCTATATAGAAGATAACTAAATTCGTCGTCTATTGTAAATATAGATACTAAACCAAGTGGTGGTGGTTTAGTGGTTCCCACTTGAGGAGGAGTTGACTTGTTGGTCTAGGTCAGGGATCGATTCCCCTCAAGCGTGGAATTGTTAAATCATTCCCACTTGGTCACACGGATATGTGCATTTGCTTTTGGCCCATTTGAATATCCGAAAAGATGGTCTATCAATGGACTGCACTGATTAGTTTGGACCCTTCCATAGGTCTGAGATTTTCTGAGTTACAAAAAAAAGAAATATAGATACTACGGTTACTTAAAAATGTAGATGCATCATACATGTATCTCTGTATCCATATACTATACTTATACATACACACGTAGACCGTAGACATGTATGTGTTTGTGTCATTGTATGTTTTTGTTTTGTCTGTAATTAAACTTCTGTAATTGTATGTTGTAAAAAGAAGAAAACGAATGGACAAAAGTCTCTAAGGCTCGCTAAGTGACAGCCTGGGATGAACAAGTTGGCATGTTGTGGGAGTGGAACACCTACACGAGTAAACATATAAAATATTATATGATCATTGAATTTTGTTTTATTGCGTTTGATCGATTATTATTTATTACCAATCGCTTCAAAGAGGGCCGGCTCAAAAAAAAAAAATACAAAAACAAATTATGATTCTTGTTCAATATTTAAATCCTAATTATATGTTAATTTTAAAACATATACATTTTGGGCCCCTTATACACAAATCTTTTTTATTGGCTTATCAAGTTTCCTTTGCAAAAATACTCCGGCACATAGCTAAATACGGTTCTGGCCTCGAACTCGTTTTGGTAATTCTTTGAGACGGTTTGATAAAACAGTTTTAGGGGAGTGGCCTTAAACATTAGACGGTCACAATTTTTTTAGAAAACAATCAACGAAGCAATTGTTTTTAGTAATTTTCTGTATAAAAACATTTGACCAAAGCGGTTCAAAGCATTTTTAGACAGTTACAAGAAGAATTAGAGACCGTTTAAAAACAAAGGGTTGACTTATCGTAAATGATTCTTGGTGTAAGGTCACTTACATTGAAAGCTTATATATCTCGTGTTGCTCTTAATGTCCCCTTTTAAAGTGTATGATGCTTTTCTCTCGGCCAAACGGCATGTAGTTGAAAAGCATAAAGTAATAATGTATCAGTCTTCTTATGTTGAATTGAGCAAATGTATGTACCGATTGGCCATCACTATTACTACTAATACACCTTGGTAAATGGTAAGTGCTCATTAGAAATTAGACCTAACCACAATCACATAGTTTCTGGTAGTATCGCTATATCACATATTTCCAGATTCAAATAGGGGCGGATTTAAAACTATTTTTTTACCGAGGACATAATATTATAAATAGTAAATATATTTGTATATTTTTAAGCTTAAAACAGAAGAATTTTAATCAAAAAAGAAAAACATATTTTTGATTAAAAAAAGAAAGAAAGAAACGTGTTTGTAGCTAGGTTAAATTCAATTTTTTACATATTCATTTAATGAGCGAGCTCTAAATATTGGGGGTTTTTATTGTCTGATTGGTGGTAAGTGATTTACAAACTTTACAATTCAAATTTTTTTTATAAAACTTTAAAATAGATCCAATCAAAATTTAGAAGTTTTAACTTTCCTTTTTTTACTCACAGCCAAAATAATATTTTTTTTTTCATTTTTTTACTATACAAACTATTTTTTTCTAAAGCACATAATTTTAGACGTTCCAAAATTTTAAATTTTACACCCAAAATTGTACATCAATAAAATATATAGCCATATAAAAAAATTACAGTCATATTTCTACAGCAAAAACATAAAGTTACAACTGTTACTAGCCAGACCCATTGTTTGTTGTTTGTTAAAATGAATTATTATATAAATTTTTGTATCTAGTAAAAATACTTTAATGGGGACAAAATTTTTGCCCATTAAAATAACAATATTAAATCAATTTATTTAAAATTATTAAGAAAAAAAATAGTAGGAGACATGATCCGTATACATTAAAGTACGTCCGCCCCTGGGTTCAAACCCACATATTACAAAAGTATATATATATATATATATATAGTTTTTATGTTTTAAAAAATTACTATATTTAACTCTAAATTTTTCAGACAATACAAAAACATGTTTAATTTTAGAATAATTATAAAATATAGTGTCAAATCTATCATTATATGCAAATATAGTACTCATAAAAATGTGATAAATCACTAGATAAAGTGGCGAGGTGGTGGAGGTAGAAGTGGATTACCCTTGGTTGCCTCCAACTTGCTCCCACTGTAAAGAACTAGGACACATCGTCCGAAATTGCCTTCTTCTGCCGCATCCTGTGCCTGCCCAGACGAATGTGAATCCCAAAGCATCAGCGACACCGTTAAAGAAAAAAAGGGAAAGCCGCTTCGGAAGGACAATCAAAAAGTCCTATGCCGGCTAGAAAAATTACTCCTAATAATCCAGTGTCCACTATTGCTGTTTCCAAAAATGTTGCATCTTCATCTAAAGGAACATAAGTTCCTCTTCCCTCTACTATGCATAAGATCCTATCGGAGGCAACAAATACTAAGGAAAACCAATCTATTGATCAAACATCAGCTTCTACTCGCCTTCTTGCTTCTCACACGAAGACATCAGAGATTGTCATACCTCTTGCTCTGTCTAATATAGTGGATAAGGCACTTTCAAAGAAGACCGTTTCAGCTCCCATTGTCAAAAAGGTGTCTCTTCCTGCAGCCCCTGTGATTATTGCACTCCCAGCTACTATAACTCCCACAGGAGAGCCATATCCGTATAGTCCGTCTCTTGAAAGGAAGGAAAAAACTACATTAAAAAGATCAAGATCAAATCCAGTTTTATCTATTCCTAATATAAATCCGCTAAGTTGCCCTCTTACCTTTGCGGCCTTAAGCACTATAGTTCCTGCTCCTTCGGATGCTCTCCCCCTTCAAGGAGAGCCTCCTGCGATTTAAAGATGAGTGTTAAAAGTTTTTTTTGGAATGTCCGTGGTATTATTGATACGGGCAAGGAAAAGTCTTTTTGTCAATGGCTTAATAGCCATCAGCCTACTTTTGGTGCTATTTTGGAGACTCATATTAAGGATCATACTTTGAATCAGTTGATGACTACTATGTGCAATAATTGGAATTTTACCTCAAATCACGCTTCTGATGAGGATGGCAGAATCGTATTTATCTGAAAAGACCCGGCGGTGGTCACAGTCAAGCAACAATCGAGCCAGACTCTAACTTGTGAAGTTGTTCTTCTAGGCTCTATTCGGTTTTTCTTCATTGCTGTATATGCATCAAATCAGAGTGATGAGAGGAATGACTTGTGGGTGGAATTACTAGGAGTTTATCATCAATTCTCCCTTCATTCGATCCCATGGATGATTGGCGGTGACTTTAATCAAATTCTACATCACGCCGAGCACTCATTAGCAACTATCAATATCTTAGATACGGCAATGATTGAATTCATAAACACTCTTACTCAGATGGGAATGTTTGACCTCAGATTTCAAGGACCTCTCTTCATATGGACTAATTGCCGGCCAGGGGCACCGATCACAAAGAAGTTAGACAGGCTTCTAGTTAACAGCCCGTTGATATCCATGTTTCCTCACTCTGCTGTAACATTTTTGCCCCCTTTGATTTCAGACCATAGTCCCTGTCTGATTGATCTTGCGCTACCTCTCCTTACAGCTGGTACCAGGCCTTACAAGTTTTTCAATTACCTGACAAAACACCCAAATTTTATCAGTTATTACTGAAGCTTGGAATTTGTGTGAAACAAGGCCATTCACGCTCACAAATGTTTGTTGGAAGCAAAAAAGTATAAAAGGGAGTCTAAAGCAGTTAGATAAGAAGAACTTCTCTCAAATTCAAGTCAGAGTTTGTGAAGCGAAACAGTTATTACAGAACGCACAACTTGAGGCTCTACAATCTCCTTCGCCTTAACTATATCAGAAGGAAAGAGTTCTTCATGAGCATTAGAATTTCCTCAAAGTGATTGAGGAAATATACTTTAAACAGAAATCTCGGATCAATTGGCTGAAGGAAGGGGATCAAAATACAGTCTACTTCTACAGAGTGCTGCAAACGCGTACCAGTTATAACTCTATCAGACTGTTTGTTCTAGCCAATGGTTTGATCATCTCTGATCCGATTCTGATGAGCAACCATGCTATCAACCACTTCAAATCCATTCTGGCTCCTGAAATTCTCTCTCCTTCAGTCATAAGATCAACTCCTCTCTGGTTCCACGAGCTTACAAACTTCAGCTGCAGCAATGATCATAAAGAATCAATGATAAGTATCCCTACTACTCTACTGATATCGAAAGTTATGCTCAAACTCAACCCAAACAAAGCTCCTGGGCCAGATGGTCTTACCTCTGATTTCTACAAAGCCGCTTGGGGCATATTTGGGGAAGAGGTGAGCACATCAATTCAATACTTCTTTCTCTCGGGTTTCCTTCCTTCATTAGCAAATTCCACCATTCTAACACTGGTTCCGAAATTCCCAGGCGCTTCAAAGATAATTGGCTTTCGTCCAATCTCATGTCTTAACACGCTGTACAAGGTTGTTTCAAGAATAATGGTTTCAAGGTTGAAGCCTCTGTTGCCATCCTTAATCCTGCCAAATCAAATAGCATTCGTAAAAGATAGACTACTTGTAGAAAATACAATGCTGGCAGGTGAATTAGTGAATGGGTATCACAAAAACAAAGGAAAGAAAAAAACCACCATCAAAGTGGATATAGCTAAGGCTTTTGATACTCTATCATGGGATTTCTTATTCAATTGTCTTGAAGGTCTATCTCTGCTGACTCAATATATCAGTTGGCTAAAAGCGTGTATTTTTACTACTCACTTCACATTTGGGTATAATGGCACAGTCCATGGATATTTTAAAGGAAAAAGAGGTCTAAGGCAGGGGAATCCACTATCTCCTTATCTTTTTGTCATTGCTATGAATTGTCTATCACATATGTTAAACAAAGCAGGAAGAGAGAAAAAATTCATGTACCACCAATACTGTGAGAAGTCAGAGCTTACTCACTTATGCTTTGCGGATGATCTTCTTATCTTTGTGGAGGGATCCTTGAACTCAGTTCAGAATGTGCTTCAGGTGTTGCATGAGTTTGAATTAGGATATGGTCTGGCTGTCAGTATTCAGAAGTCGAGCTTCTTCTCAACCGGCCTTTCCCATAATGAAGTTGACCTTATATCCTTTTCCACGGGTATGCCGAATGGTTCCCTCCCAGTCCGTTACTTGGAGTGCCTCTGTGCACAAAAAAGCTAAATTTTCATAACTGTCAAAGCCTCATTCAGCAAGTTCAAGACAGAATTACCTCTTGGAGTGCTAAAACCCTCTCTTTCGCTGGGAGGTTGCAATTGATAAAAACAGTTGTTTCGGGGATCTCCAGTTTCTGGTGCTCAACCTTTGTTCTGCCAAATGCATGTGTTAAGAAATTAAACTCCATTTGTGGTGCTTTTCTGTGGAAGGGATCATTAGAAGGTCAGCATTCATCAAGGGTGTCTTGGGAGGAGGTTACGAAAGAAAAAAATGAAGGTGGCTTGGGGATTAGGGACTTATCTGTTTGGAATAAAGCGTGTACTTTGAAGCTTATTTGGCTTCTCTTCTTCCAGTCTGGTTCGGTTTGGATTGTCTGGTACAAAGCAGAGATTTTGCAAGGCTGTCTTAGCAACTTTTGGGTTAAGAAGCCACAATAAAAAAACTCTTGGCTCGCAAACAAGCTTATGAAATTAAGGAACTTCGTTTTTATCTGGATAAAGCTAAAAGTAGGCAATGGTAAGTCCTGCAAGTCTGGTCGGATAATTGGTCCCCTTTGGGAAATTTGAGTACAACTTTGGTGAGTGATCGGGCTTCGCGTCTTGGAATCCCTCAGAATGCGACTCTGGCTTCACTTTTCATCCACGATAATTGGGTTCTCCCACCGGCAAGAACAGATGGGCAAGTCCTACTACATAGCTACTTAACAACGCTGCATTTGACAGGGGAAGAAGATTATTATGACTGGGAACTAGATTGGGTGAGTTCTACTCAATACTCAACAGGGGATGTCTACAAGAGTGTGAGGGGAGACAAACCTGTTGTACCATGGGAAAAAATAGTTTGGATGAAAGGAGGCATCTCGAAACACAAAATAATAACCTGGCTTTCCGTTCTCAATCGATGTCCTACTAAGGGCATAATTATCAACTGGGGACTAAACACAGATCCGCTTTGCTTATTGTGCAATAACGTCCCAGAGAGTCGAAATCACCTTTTCTTCGAGGGGAACTTCAGTTGGTCGTTATGGCTTCGTGTCGCTGCTAGATCCATGTTAACTCCACCGGTCCGCCAATGGGATGCTACTATGGTGCATATGCAAAATTTCTCGGGTGGGAATCTAAGGAGGCGACTTCTGCTCCTAAGCTGGCAAGCGGTGATCTATTTCATCTGGACTGAGCGAAATGGGAGGCTTCATCGGAATGTTTTTAGATCTGGGGATTCAATTATTGGCTTGCTTGACCATCTTGTGCGCAATCGGATCTCTAGTCTCAGGGAATCTGTTGCTGTGGCTCTCCACTTCTCTGTAACCCAAGAAATTCAGAACGGAGGGAATCATTGCTCAAGACTTGGGATTAGATCTGAGGTTTATTGTAGTAGCGAAGCATCAATCACTGACGATTCATCTTGACTATTTCTTGATCGTTTTACTTGACAGGTTTCATTTGACTATTTCTCTCTCGGGGAAGACGAAGGATGCTACATTTGGGCATCCAACTATCACTAATGCACAATTGGGCCTAGAAAACCCTTCTTTGACTGATTTCACTTTATGATCTCTCAATATGTTTCTGTATTGGGCTTGGCCCGTAATAACATTGGCCAAATGTTGGTTTGTATTTTTTTTTCTTGCATTTTAAATATGAAGGCCCTTTCAAAAGAAAATGTGATAAAGAAAATAGCTCTTTCACCCTATGTTATTACCGTTTGCCACTTTGAAATTATGATAATGACAATTAGTCGAGATTCTCTCTCTCTCATCATGATCGATACATATGTTTTGTTATTATGGGTGTAGAACGCAGGATGTTCGATAGGCGATGCAGTTGAGTCGCCGAAGCTATCTCGGCTGTGGCGGCGGAAGCTTGGTCGGTGGGAAGATTCATGAGAGGAGACGATAGCTCCGCTTAATTACTTAGAGAGAGAAGTGTTGTTTATATCTGAAGCCTTCGTTTGTTACCAACATACATTGAAATATAATGGTGATTCATTAAATAAAAAAAATTGTTCTAAATGTTGTGATTTATTAAATTTATTCAGTGATAAATCAAATTAGTGTTATGCCCTGTGCAATTGATTGATTTGGTAAACATTAAGATCTAATGTCGAATCTATTCGAAATCCTATTATAAAAATAAATCGGCAACTCAAACGAAGATAATGAACAGTGTTTTCACAATGCTAACAATGACTATTTATATCAACATATAAAAATTTGCTAAACCTTGAAAGGTTTCTAAATGTTATTTTTTAAAATTTAGATTACAAAGTTTTTACACTAATCAGTTTGGATTCACCAATCCTTAGGTAGGGTTAGATTTTAAAATTTAGAGGTTAAGGTTTAATGTTTAGTGTTTAGGGTTTAGATTTTAAGGTTTAAGGTTTAGATTATGTTTTAGATTATGACTTATTATAAATTTTAGTATTTAAATTTAAAAAAAAAAAGTGTATATCTATAAATTTTACTAAGTTGTATATATCTATAAATTTTACTAAATTTCTAGTTGTTATAACATATTTATTGTTATTTTTGACAAATTATGTTACTCCTTCTGGATTTAAAAGATTGATGTTTAGGACTTTTCACACATATTAAGACACAAAAACTGTTTACTTTATTAATTATTTATTTTTTACTTTTTAGTTACTTTTTTCTCCAATACAATTGTACCAATAAAATAAAACTAAACCTAATATATTAATTATTATAATGCAAAACATCAATCTTTTAAAAATAAGAGAAAAAACCAAAACATCAATCTTTTAAATCGAGAGGAAGTATTATCTAAGTGTTAACGTTTTCGTAAACAAAGATATCAAACCCTCTAATATTTCAAGAAAACTAGCCTCCAAATTTTATAGTATATTAATATAGTAGGTGATAACCTGCGCCATGCACATGATGAAAAATCTATAAATAATTTTACTAAAAGATAATTTTAAAATTATTTAAAGTAAAAATAATTTAACCCGTTTTATATATATATGAATAATATAATTTATTATTTCAACTTTTTGACATAATAATTTTAACTTGTTTTCAAGTTTAAATATTTATATTATTTGGTTAATTTATATGGTTCTATTAACAAAACATATAGACAAAAAATATATTTATTAATATGGATATCTATTAAAATCACCCATATCAAAGTATTTTTTATTGTAACATAAATTATAGTTTTAATTTGTTATAATTTTCTTATTTTTCTATTAAAATCACACATATCAAAGTCTTTTTTATTGTAAACATATTTTCTGCCTAATAAAAAAAAGTATTGTGTATATCATATATTGTATATAAATTATATTTCATTAAATAATATTTTTTTAAAACTATTGTTTTATTCATTTTTAAGAAATGTATTGTGTAATATGATGTATATCATAAATCATTACATAACCTAAAATTTGATTTTAAATAATCCAAAAATTAAAACATGATTTTTGGTTATATTAAAAATACTAAATAGATTATATGTAATTAGTCTAATAAAAAACGAAATTTGTATTAAAATAATGGGAGAATAAGTGTGGTGATGACATATCAGCAAAATGGCACCACTGTAAATATTTCTAAAAATAAGATTATTCTCTAAAATTGTTTCTCAATTAATATAGGGATAGTATTAGGATCTCTGTATATGTCACTTCGAATTTAATTATATTTTTGGGAGATTAGTTTCGTTAACGATATAAATATCCAAAAACATTTGTTTGTTAATGGCCGCGTTAGAACATCCACATCGATACTCCTTGAAGACCGGTTTTCAGATTAAAATAAAGAAAAAAATAGAAAAGAAGGAAAGAGAGGAGCGGTCCTCGGATGAGAATCGATTCTCAAATTTTTATATACTTTTTTTACACATATCATGTTATGATTGATTTAAATTATTTTTTGATTTAAAAATTATTTTTTATATTAGTGAGATACCCTTCACCGATGTGGTGCTCTTAGATTTTCATATTTTTATGGTCAAAAAGTGTTACTTTTGCAAATTGCCCTATTTTTATTGTTTTTATGTAAACAGAAAAATAATAATAGTTTGACAAAAATGGAAAATTAAATAACTTTACAGTAAATGAAAGCAGTAAGCAACGTTGGGCCTAATAGTGCAACAAACTATTGAAATCGACGATTTGTAGTAATACTCTTTTAGTCTTTAAGGTAACTTGAGCTACAAATGTTTGTTTTGCTTTTCTTTTTTTTTGAGAAAAGAAAAAAGAGAGTTTGTTTTGCTTCACACCAATCTAAAAGTTATAAATCAAATTTGGAGATAACGTGGCGAATTTTCTCCAAACACGATTGTAGTGTTTTTTTTCGTTGTTGGCCAATTTGTGGTATTAGATCAGATAGAATAATGTAATTGTAGTGTTTAAGTTACAAATTGGTATTAAAGGAGTGGTGACGTAATAATAGTATAACAAAATTGGTTTTTTTTATGTTTTGGATTCAAATTATTTTTAGGATAGAAGGTTATTTTTTTAATCAAAATATATAAATACTGATTTTAGGTATTGAAAGAGATTATGGGGCAAAGATCCAAAACTTCCACCATCTAAAAAAATTACAAATTGGTATAGAAAAAAAATTGGGATGAAATTCCAAAGTTAAATTTTCAGAAAAAGGAAAAAAAAAAGGTGGGGACTGAGCAGCATGCAGCCGTACACTCGTCACGGCATGTTCGTAAGCACGGCATGTTCGTCGCGTCCGCCACATCTCTCAGCTGTTTCGAATCGCCACGTCTTTTCTCTCGATTGTCTCTTCTTATAATTACCTTTATAAATTTGTATCTTTTATAAACTTGTATCATTTGCATTGCATATTATCTATAATCGATCAAAGTCTTTCGAAACTTTGACATTTCTACTTTATCAAAAAAACAAACATAACATTTCTCCATTTCGAGTGTGACCGGTTATATTACGATCTAATCAAAGATATATAACCTACCGTCAAACTAATTTCAATCTTTTTTTCCCTGACCGAATCTTACAGAAAATAAACTTATCCCTCATTGATATTTCAGTCATTAAATATATATAGTGATGTAATGGTTATATTGATCAAATAAAACAATATTACTTTTTCTAATTAAAACATGTAATAGAATCTTTAGGGTTGACTTAATATATATAGTGATGTAATTGTTATATTGATCAAATAAAACATGTAGTAGAAAAAATCGTTTGTATTGTGAGAGATAAAACCACTATATACGATAAATAAATATTTGTCCTATTACATGTGCCTATCTCAAGGTTGATGTGTAAGAAACATGCACTGTAGTAAGCCATGCAAATTGAAATGTGTCAACTCCCTTTATAAAAAATGTTTTCTTCACAACGTGAGGCCAAATTTAATTTTCAGATGAAGACATAAAAACAGCAATTCAAGTGAAGTGTATATTGTACATAGTCGACTCTATATACCTGGTTCTTATCTCAATAAAATTATCCTCAAAACGTTTAAATTTTTTTTTACAAAAAAAAACCCTATAAATAGCTTCACATAACGCAAGTGTAAGATCATCAGAGAAACCACAACAAAAAGAAGTAAAGAGAAAATGGCTCGACTCTCATCTCTTCTCTCTTTTTTATTAACACTTTTGATCGTTCTCCATGGCTACACAGCTCAACAGTTTCCAAACGAGTGCCAGCTAGACCAGCTCAATGCGCTCGAGCCGACACACGTACTCAAAGCCGAGGCTGGTCGCATCGAGGTGTGGGACCACCATGCTCCTCAGCTACGTTGCTCTGGTGTCTCCTTCGTACGTTACATCATCGAGTCTAAGGGTCTCTACTTGCCCGATTTCTTTAACACCGCGAAGCTCTCCTTCGTGGCTCAAGGTACGTGTTTTCTTTTTACCAAAAAGATGTATGTCTAAACAAAAGTAAATATCAGCCCCATGCATGTAATATATCTTTTTGGGTGTGTTACATTATAGGACGAGGTCTTATGGGGAGAGTGATCCCTGGATGCGCCGAGACATTCCAGGACTCATCAGTGTTCCAACAAGGCGAAGGACAGGGCCAAGGTCAAGGACAGGGCCAGGGTCAGGGCCAGGGACGAGGTCAGGGCCAGCAGGGTCAGGGCCAGCAGGGTCAGGGCCAGCAGGGTCAGGGCCAGCAGGGACAGGGCCAGCAGGGACAGGGCCAGCAGGGACAGGGCCAGCAGGGACGAGGACAGGGCCAGGGACGAGGACAGGGCCAGCAGGGACAGGGCCAGCAGGGACAGGGCCAGCAGGGACAAGGCCAGCAGGGACAGGGCCAGGGTCAAGGCTTCCGTGATATGCACCAGAAAGTGGAGCACATAAGGAGCGGCGACACCATCGCGACATCACCCGGTGAAGCCCAATGGTTCTACAACGACGGAAAACAACCACTTGTCATCGTTTCTGTCCTTGATTTAGCCAGCCACCATAACCAGCTCGACCGCAACCCAAGGGTATATATAAACAAAAACCTAAACAAACAAAAAATCGTATAAAATTTTATTACATAATTAATTACTAAATAACAAGAAGAAAAATGTGGTTTTTCTGTGTGTGTGTGTGTGTTATGTAGCCATTTTACTTAGCCGGAAACAACCCACAAGGCCAAGTATGGATAGAAGGACGAGAGAAACAGCCACAAAACAACATCTTTAGTGGCTTCGCAGCGGAGGTTCTTGCTCAAGCTTTCAAGATCAATGTTAAGACGGCCCAACAACTTCAGAACCAACAAGACAACCGTGGAAACATTGTCTTTGTCCAAGGCCCGTTCGGTGTCATTAGGCCGCCTTTGAGGGGCCAGAGACCTCAGCAGGAAGAAGAAGTAGGAAACGGTTTAGAGGAGACCATATGCAGCGCGAGGGTCACTGATAACCTCGATGACCCGTCTAATGCTGACGTGTACAAGCCACAGCTCGGTTACATCAGCACTCTCAACAGTTACGATCTCCCCATCCTTCGCTTCCTTCGTCTCTCAGCACTCCGTGGATCTATCCGTCAAGTAAGTAACAACACAAATTATTCTCTTTTTAAAATCAAAGAATACATATGGGGGCAATTGATAAGAGTGATTTACGTTTGAAAGTTTTGGTTCGGTTCGGTTTAATCTGTTTGGCAAGTATTATACCAATTTTCTAAAACTAAAATTTGTTGGTTTGATTTGGTTTGGTTCGGCTTAATATATTTTGGTTTAGTTATTAGTTTCGAATTTCGATTTCAAAAAGTGGGAATATAAAGTGGAAATATAAAGAAATAAATAAATTGTAATGTTTATTCATTTGTAAACTTCGATTTTGTTCGGTTTGTTTGGTATTAAAACAAAAAAAAGTCTCTTCCAGTTGGACACATCTCGGTTTAGTTTTCGGTGTTTTCGGTTTGCTATGATATGTTCTACATTTAAACATGCATGACTTTTGAAACGTGTGTGGGGTGTAGAACGCAATGGTGCTTCCACAGTGGAACGCAAACGCAAACGCGATTCTCTACGTGACAGACGGGGAAGCCCAAGTGCAGGTGGTTAACGACAACGGAGAGAGAGTGTTCGACGGACAAGTCTCTCAGGGACAGCTACTTGCCATACCACAAGGTTTCTCCGTGGTGAAACGCGCAACAAGCGATCAGTTCAGGTGGATCGAGTTCAAGACAAACGCAAACGCACAAATCAACACTCTTGCGGGACGAACCTCGGTCTTGAGAGGTTTACCATTAGAGGTCATAAGCAACGGTTACCAAATCTCACTCGAAGAGGCAAGGAAAGTCAAGTTCAACACCATCGAGACCACTTTGACTCACAGTAGTGGCCCAGCTAACTACGGGAGGCCAAGGAAGGCTGATGCTTGAGAGTTTGAAACGGCGGCGTTTAAGAGCGAGCCTCTAGCTACTGTAAAAGGAAGTTAAATAGTAGAAATAATAAGAGTAATAATAATGTACGAAAATGTGACTGGTTTTGTTGAGGTTTACCTGTAAAATGTAACTCCGTTTCTGAATAAAATCATCAAGTTCATAAAAGTCTATGGTATGTCGAAACTTTGGTTCTTAGAAAGTAGTTTTAAATAAGCTCAGAACAAAAATAGACTCAAATGTAAGCTGGAGAATCAATAGGCCATTCATTTATCTTTTATCAACATCTAAAAAAACAAGAATATACCTAAAACTCTAAATTGAAAATACCACAACTAATTTAACAATTTCGTTATTCAATTTTTTTATGAAAAATACTTGTAAGATGATAAAAAGGAATAATAAGTTCATTTATGTGTCGACAACAAAAAGTTCATTTAAGTTATATTTCTAACTCAAGGAAAACTTTTTTGGGAGAATAGGTTTAGGTTTAGGTTTTAGGTTCGAATCCGTACCGGTAACAAAGAGGGGATTAATAATTGATTAACGGTATTTCTCGTTGGAAATTTAAGTGAATCGTTGTAACCGTTGGCGAACAGTTGACCGCTTAAATGAACATTTGCAATCGTTTAAATGAATCGTTGCAACTGTTGTGTTTATGGTTATAATCTTCGGTGATTAACCATTGCAACTGTTGGTGAATCATTGCAACTGTTGTGTTTATGGTTACAACCTTCGCTAACCAACAATTGCAACTCTATCAACCATTGCAATCTTTCGAGGTAACATTTGGTTTCCTATAAAAAGAGTTGTTGGCTTTGCCAAAATCACAACAAAAAATAGTTACAAAAACAGAGAAATAAGAAAGAGAGAAAGTGAGAGATTCATTGTTTCAAAATATTATCAAAGATCTTTGGAAAAACACATATCAATACTAGAACTCTAGTGTGTCTCTTGTATCTTTGCTTAGAACAAGAGAGAACTTTTGTTGTCTTATCTTACAAGGGATTTAGTGTAACCGAAGCCTTAATAAGAGTCGAAATACTCTTTAAGGAAAGTGTTCTCGTGCGCGATTCAATCATTATCCAAGTTCATAATTCATGATCCGGGTTACAAATAACCAAAGAGTAATTTCTTGTGAACTATGGCTAGTGCATCTGTACGAGAGATGACATCAAAGTTTGGAAAGTTGTATAAGTTTTAGAGAGAGAAAGCTTGAAGGCATCAACCAGAATGGCACTTGAATGGTGACAAGTGATTGATTTTCGTCTGTGATCTCCTTCTGATCTATGTGTCTGTTTTCAGATCATAACGAGGCATATTCATCGCTAAACCTGGCTAAGGTATGAGTTTTGCTTTCACACTTCCGCATAAATCTCTTACATTGGTATTAGAAATCTAGGATTCGGTTCTGGCATGTTAACGTTCTTAGTAATCATGGATTAAAAGTGCTATGTGTTAGTCACGCTCATTCATTGTGTACTAAAGAATATAGTTAATGCTTAGAATGATTAAAAAAGGTGAATCCGTGAATATGAATATTTCTGGAAAATTTATCGTAGAGAAATGTTTATCATATTGGCTTTACTATTTTTGGAAAATATATCGTAAATAACTATTCATCATATTGGCTAAAATATTTCTGAAAAGTATCTCGTAGAGAGCCGCAATATGTTGCATGAATTTGGATAGATAGTGTGAAAACCGGTAATATTGTTTCGTCCATATCTCTATGTAGAAAATTTAGAATTGTGTGATCTTGGTGTCCGTGTGTATATATTGGAATTATCTTTCTATAGGTATATAGAACGTTTGATTTGATTACGTATTTAGAAAGATATAGGGGTCGAAAGTTTTGGCCGAATTATAGTGAAACAATGTGTTAGGAAGAAGATGAACAGAAACCGACACGTGCAAGTTTCTGATTTTTCTGGAAAATACATATTTGTTTATACAATAAAATGAGTTTGGTATGTCCAAATTTAAAAAAAAAAAAATTTGTCTAGATTCTTCTTGAATTGAATAGATTAATAATGTAATTTATTTGAGTTAGAATGTGTATGAACAACAGTAAGTGATTGTTGTTTGAAAGAAAGAATTCTAGAGAAAGAGGCATTGATTGCATCTTTATTGGAAATGCTAAGCATTCAAAAGCTTATAGGTTTTATATCATAAAATCTAATGATTTTGTATCAATTCACACGATAAAGCAACTTGAAGGTTTTATTATGCCTGGTAATGAGCATAAGGTGTGTAAGTTGATAAAGTCATTGTATGGAATAAAGCAAGCATCTAAGCAGTGGCATCAAAAGTTTGATGAGGTTGTCTTATCAAGTGGATTTAAGTTAAACCAGTCGGATAAGTGTTTATATAGCAAGTTTGATAAGTCCAGTAATGAAGTAATCATTTGTTTATATATTGATGACATGTTGATCTTTGTCACCGACCTTAGACAAGTAGAACTTACAAAAGCATTTTTGTCATCAAGTTTTGCCATGAAAGACATGGGGGAGGCAGATGTGAATCTTGAAATTTGAATCAAACGTGAAGGCAAAAGAATATCTTTGACACAATCTCATTACATTGAGAAAGTGCTTAAGAAAATCAATTGTGAGAATTGTTCTCCAATGAGCACTCCCATGGATGCGAGTGTGAAGCTTATGCCTAACATGAGAAAATCAGTGCCACAGCTCGAGTATTCACAAGTAATTGGTTGCTTAATGTATGTCATGACGAGCACCAGGCCAGATATAGCTTATACTGTAAGAAGGTTGAGGATACACTAGTAATCCTAGTACTCAACATTGGCAAGCCTTAAAACGGGTGCTGAAGTACTTGAAAGGAACCATAAATTATGGTTTGTCTTATGATGGATTTCCTTCNAAATCTAATGATTTTGTATCAATTCACACGATAAAGCAACTTGAAGGTTTTATTATGCCTGGTAATGAGCATAAGGTGTGTAAGTTGATAAAGTCATTGTATGGAATAAAGCAAGCATCTAAGCAGTGGCATCAAAAGTTTGATGAGGTTGTCTTATCAAGTGGATTTAAGTTAAACCAGTCGGATAAGTGTTTATATAGCAAGTTTGATAAGTCCAGTAATGAAGTAATCATTTGTTTATATATTGATGACATGTTGATCTTTGTCACCGACCTTAGACAAGTAGAACTTACAAAAGCATTTTTGTCATCAAGTTTTGCCATGAAAGACATGGGGGAGGCAGATGTGAATCTTGAAATTTGAATCAAACGTGAAGGCAAAAGAATATCTTTGACACAATCTCATTACATTGAGAAAGTGCTTAAGAAAATCAATTGTGAGAATTGTTCTCCAATGAGCACTCCCATGGATGCGAGTGTGAAGCTTATGCCTAACATGAGAAAATCAGTGCCACAGCTCGAGTATTCACAAGTAATTGGTTGCTTAATGTATGTCATGACGAGCACCAGGCCAGATATAGCTTATACTGTAAGAAGGTTGAGGATACACTAGTAATCCTAGTACTCAACATTGGCAAGCCTTAAAACGGGTGCTGAAGTACTTGAAAGGAACCATAAATTATGGTTTGTCTTATGATGGATTTCCTTCGATACAAGAAGGGTATTCAAATGCAAGTTGGATCACCAACGTGGAAGATCATTCTTCTACAAGTGGTTGGGTGTTTTTGCTTTGGGGAGGTGCCATTTCATGGGCTTCTAAAAAGCAAACTTTCATTACAAGTTCAAATATGGAATCTGAATTTGTAACATTAGCAGCTGCCAGTAAAGAGGCAGAATGGCTAAGAAGATTAGTTTACGAGATTCTATTGTGGCCGAGACCAGTATCACCGATATCTTTCCATTGTGATAGTCAAGCAACATTGGTTAAGGCATATAGCCAAGTGTATAATGGTAAGTCACGACACCTGGGCGTTAGACACAGCGCGGTACGTGAGTTGATCACTCATGGGGTGATTATCATAGAATTTGTTCGGTCTCAGCAGAATCTAGCGGATATGGGGTTAAAGTCCATTTGAAATCTTTGGTGATGGGATACCCAATTCTCCTCTAATACGACGTTAGAGGCTGAATTCAATGTGGAAAGCCCACACTTAGAGATTGAAACACATGTTTTCATATCATCCCAAGAAATGTGCTTGGAACTGCAAGAAAAGGATATGTTGAAATTTTTTCTTAATAGGTATTTTGAAAAAGTGCATTTTGCAGGTGCACGATTAAAATATCTACCTATATGAGTGTGAAGTGCAGCCGTTTCAAGAAGCTAGGACTTGGCTTTGTATGCACTCATGAATGGATAGGGACACATGGCTTATAATAGTGTCAAGTATAAACACTTAGAGTAGTGTGGAAATTTGTGTGTGTGTTATCTTCATGTGCCCAAATGAGTTGAGAGGATTCAATCCATAGGACATCCTGATTCTCGGGCATTTGAAATGTGTAATATCACTAAGATGAAAATTCAATCGTTACGACATTTTCATTTATGCATGAGTTTGATTTATGTGTTATTTAATTAATTAAGTGAATCTATGATTACACTTAAATGGGGGAGGAATGTTGGAAGTTTAAGTGAATCGTTGTAACCATTGACGAACTGTTGCAACCGCTTAAATGAATATTTGCAACCGTTTAAATGAATCATTGCAACTGTTTTGTTTATGGTTATAACCTTCGGTGACTAACCATTGCAACTGTTGGTGAATCATTGCAACTGTTGTGTTTATGGTTACAACCTTCGGTAACTAACCATTGCAACTATTGGTGACCAACAGTTGCAACTCTATGACCCATTGCAATCTTTCGAGGTAACCTTTGGTTTCCTATAAAAGGAGTTGTTGGCTTTGCCAAAATCACAACAAAAAATAGTTAAAAAAACAGAGAAATAAGAAAGAGAGAAAGTGAGAGATTCATTGTTCCAAAAGATCATCAAAGATCTTTGGAAAAACATATATCAACACTAGAACTCTAGTGTGTCTCTTGTATCTTTGCCTAGAACTAGGGATGTTAATGATGGGTTTTTACCCTATGGGTATCCTAAACCCTTTCAAAATTCTAAGCCCATTACCCTACCCTTTTTGTTCAAAATGGAAAGGGCTAAAACCGAGCGGGTATTATTTACATGCGGGCTCAAATAGGGTTACCCTAACGAGTTTAGGGTATCCAGAGGGATTTTTTTTTAACTACGTTTTTAGCTTAAAACGACGTCGTTTTTTTTTTTTCTTTGGCTACTCCGCTACTCGATCTCTCTCTCTCAGTCTCGACTCTCATCAACTAAAGTCTCAAACTCTCAATTCTCAAACGATAGTCTCTCAAAGTCTCGATTCTCAACTCTCTTTATGTTCTTCGTTTCACTCGATCCTCGATTCGATTCTTCACCATCGAGCCAATTCAATTGCTGCCTCCTTAATCATTAACCTCGTCGAAGTTAGTTTTTGGGTATGTAATTTGGGAATTAGGGTTCTTCGGATTTTTTAGTAATTCATTCGCAGATCGAGTCCTACTCCTAATCATCTTCTCCTTTATGGTCTAGAATCGAAACCCATTTGCTGAATTCATCAATTTTTTTTTGCAGAATGGATACTCAGTCAATGGAATTATTGGATACACTTAGTGCTGAGAATGAATACATGGCAGCAGCGAATGAAGAAGATGAAACAGAAACGACTCAAGGAGCATCAGAATCACAAAGTGAAATACAACTGACTCAAGCGACTCAATCGGTACGTGTTTCTAACAAACGCCTAAAGTCTTTTGTTTGGAAAGAGTTTGTATCGGTAGGAGTAGAGTTAGATGGTAAAAGAAGAAGTCGTTGCATACATTGTAGTAAGAAGTTAGTATCAGAAACTGGTCAAGGAACATCAGCTTTGATACGCCATTTGGAATGTTGCCCAAAAAGGCCTCCAGGGCAAAGTGAAGAAAGGCAATATGATCACAGAGTGGACCGTGAGATGATTACTGAGATTATTGTGTATCATGATCAACCTTTTCGTTATGTGGAGTATGAAAAAGTCAGAGCTAGAGATAGGTACTTGAACCCAAAGTGTCATCATATATGTAGACAAACAGCTGGAGCTGATGTATTTAGGAGGTATGAGTTAGAAAAAGAGAAGCTGAAAAAGCTATTTGCAGAATACAAAGGCAGATTGTGTTTCACAGCAGATATGTGGACAGCTCGGACCACAATGATGGGATATATATGTTTGACTGCGCACTATGTTGATGATAGGTGGATGTTAAATAACAAAATCCTAGCTTTTTGTGATGTGAAACATCCACACACTGGTGAAGAACTGGCTAACAAAGTTCTTAGTTGCTTAAAGGAATGGGGTTTGGAGAAGAAAGTATTCACATTGACTTTGGATAATGCAACTAGTAATGATAGTATGCAGAGAATCCTTTTGCATCGTCTTCAGATGATTAATGGTAATGGCTTGTTATGTGATGGGAAGTTTTTTCATGTAAGATGCTGTGCTCACATATTGAATCTCATCGTGCAACAAGGATTGGAAATAGCCAATGGTCTTGTGGAGAATATTAGAGACAGTGTCAAGTTTGTGAAAGCATCTGGAGCAAGGAGAGACGCATTTGCAGCATGTGTTGAGAGTGTAGGTATTAAGAGTGGATCTGGATTATCCTTAGATGTACCTACAAGATGGAATTCGACTTATGATATGCTTGCTAGAGCTTTGAAGTTTCGACTAGCATTTGCTAGCCTGAAAGAGTGTGACA
Source organism: Alliaria petiolata (assembly GCA_020283515.1). Taxonomy (NCBI): domain Eukaryota; kingdom Viridiplantae; phylum Streptophyta; class Magnoliopsida; order Brassicales; family Brassicaceae; genus Alliaria; species Alliaria petiolata. The sequence continues at coordinate 221,372,352 of JAHZTW010000001.1, read as the reverse complement.
GAAGTTACAAATCATTTCCTTCTGATGATGAGTGGGATCGTGGAGAAAAGATTTGTGACTTGTTGAAGCCATTTAGTACCATCACTACATATATGTCAGGAGTTAAATATCCCACAGCTAATGCGTATTTCCTACAAGTGTGGAAAATTGAGGGTCTATTGAGGAAGTATGCCATTTGTGGTGATGTTCAAGTGGAAGAAATGGTTAGACCGATGCAATTTAAGTTTGCAAAGTATTGGGATGAGTACAGTCTCATATTAGCTATGGGAGCTATTTTAGATCCAAGGTTGAAGCTACCAATACTTGAATCGGCTTATAAGAAAATGAATCCTAATACTGCTAAGAAGAAAATTGAAATTGTTAAGAAAAACTTGAAGGATCTTTATGAAGATTTTAGGAACAAATCTTGGGCTTCCTCTTCTGCCAACTTATCACCAAGAGGTCCAAGACCAACTCCACATGATCTTCTAACTGAATCACCATTAGAAGATGATACAAATTATGTAAGTACCTTTTTCCCTTCTTACATTATAAGTTCACGTTATTTATGATATAGCGTGTGTCCATTATAAGTTCACGTTATTTATGATACATTATAAGTTCACGTTATATATATAACTTATCAGGCACATTCAAAAAGCAATCTAATTTAGTGTGTCTCTATAATATAGGATCTCTTTGAGCTTGAGAGGAGCATCCAACCTGGCTTGGACAATACAAAGTCGAATTTGGATCTTTATTTAGATGAACCGAGGCTAGATTTGAGGTCTTTTAAAGATATAGAGGTTTTAAGCTATTGGAAAAACAGTGGGCAACGCTATGGTGATTTAGCTTCTCTAGCATCTATTCTGCTTAGCATCCCAATCACTACAGTGGCAACAGAGTCAGCATTTAGTGTAGGAGGACGAGTGTTGAATCCCTATAGAAATCGTCTCCTTCCAAAGAATGTCCAAGCATTGATTTGCACTCATAATTGGCTGCGTGGTTTTGCAGAATTCGAAGGTAATTAATAGCTCTTAAAGTCTAGTTCTTACTTCTTAAGTCTTGTAATTAAGTTATTTTTTTTTACTAATATAACTTCATATTTTAGGTGATGTTGAAGATTATTTTGAAGATGAAAACGAAAACGAGAATGCTTTTTGAATTCGTTTTGTTTCGAGAGTTTGAATGCGTTTTGGTTTGATTTCTTAAAGTTTAATATGTTATATGTTTATCGAGAATGCTTCATGTTATCATGTATGAAAGAAGTTCTGTTTTGGACCAATTATTGTTCATTTAAGAATAATCTCTGTTTTAGAATAACAACAAATGATCAAAACATGAAAAGCATGAAAAAAGACTCATGGGTACCCGTGGGTACCCTATAATCTATAAATACCCTATCGGTCTAACCTATTGGTACTAGGATCCATTAAGGGTTTTTTCAACCAGGGTTTTTACAAAAGGGTTTTTCCAGGGTTAGGGTCAGGGTAGGGTTGGGTAGCCCACCACAACATCCCTACCTAGAACAAGAGAGAACTTTGGTTGTCTTATCCTACAATGGATTTCGTGTAACCTAAGACTTAATAAGGGTCGAAATACTCTTTAAGGAAAGTGTTGATAAATCATGGTTTTTACCCATTTTTGGACCATGATATAAGTGTTTTTATAGAGTCTTTTGGTATTTTTAGAGTCCTGTTAGAGTTTTTACAGGATGGAGTGCAAATGGAGCTCAAAAGGAGATTCTGAAGCTTCCTCGAGTATTTTGGAGAAGCAGCCGAAGTGATGAAGTCGGAGCAGATTTACACGCATGGTGTCGATCGACACCAATCAAACCGATCAAAGGATCGCGACTTCCATCAGAAAAAGGAAATCAACCAAAGTTTTGAAGAATTACAAGATTGCCCCTGACGAAAAATCCTCTTCTATAAATAGTTTTCAGGCATTGTTTAGCCAAACTCCTTATCATAATTTTCTGTTTTTGAGACCTAGAGAGATTGATCCTGAGTTTTTGGGGAGACAATTTTATACTCTTCTGAGCCAGATTTCGAACCCCTGTATCATTCTCTATTCTTTTATGCAATTTAATTCATTCATGATTTGTGCTTTCATCTCCATGTCTCAGTAGTTTGCTAGTTAGGTTAGGGTGATTTAGGGTTGATGATGAGTTTCTAGAATTATTATCTTGTTAGGAAAATCAATTGGATCTTCATCTTGATTTGTGCTTATATTGATTTCTTACTTGATCACTTAGAAATCAAACCTTAGGTTGTTTAATAGATGCGAGAGCATTATTTATAACTTGACCTAATCATAGATGAGCAAAATATCTATTCGCAAATAAATTTAGTTTATGTATTTTGTGAACAATCAAACCTGTTTTTAATGCTTGTCTTAATTGTTTGAATTCGCAAAGAGATTTGGTTTTCATGAATTTAGGCATAGATAACTTTTGCAACGATAGTTGATTAGTTTTAAACTAGTGTTTCGAGTTCTAGACGGATCTTCATAATTTCCTGACAATATAATATCTGCATTCTCTGATTCATCCTGATAATCATCCTTGCCTAGCACCTTAGTCTCCTGAATTTAAATCCACTTTTTAATCTCGTTTATTGATCGTTTAGTTGTTTGATTTAAATTTACTTTATTTGACCTAGCATAATGCGAACTTAGAAACCTTAGTGTAGCATCTACTTCCCTTTGGATTCGATACCCCTTATACTTCAATTGCATTTGCTGTGCACTTGCAGTAGTTTTATTTGGGTAAAACCTAAGACCTATCAAGTGTTCTCGTGCGCGATTCAATCATTATCCATGTTCATAATTTATCATCCGGGTTACAAATAACCAACATCTCTATGACTCTATGTATCCAAAAATGTATGATCAATATTGATAAACCGTAAACGATGGAAAAAACGATAATCGAAAGTGTAAAAGCATCTGCATTGGTGAGATATCCAAAGAGATTTACAAACAAACAAAATATTGTTGTTTTAATATAATTTAAATTTTTAATTAAATTTTAAGTTGAAAATAAAATTTGAACCAATAAGTAAAATACAAGTGTGATTTCTCACTTTTATTTCTTACTTTTTATTTTTTATAATATTTTAATCATGCTAATCCCATTGAAATACCCTCGATTAAGTGTAATTGTAACTGGTTTTGTTGAAGTTTACCTGTAAAATATAAACTCTTTTTGTGAATAAAATTTGAAAATATATAATGATTTTTATTTTTGACAGCCAAAAATATATAATGAATTATAATGATCAAACTGATAAAAAGAAAACATATTACCGTCCGAGCTTTGCCAGCCAAAGAGTCTTCATCCCAACGGTAATCCATAAAGATATTATTAATAAATACTCTTGGGATGCAGCTCAAGAAGGAAAAGAAGAACAGCAGATTACAAATCACAACAGATTTGATCATGTAACTCAAAGTATTGACCAGATTTTCCAAAGAAGTTCTAGATATTGCTGCATCGTAGATGCTTCTTGGATCTCCTCAAGTCAAAAAGCAGGTATAGCTTGGAGTTTTTATAAAAACAATGGACAACAGATTGTCTAAGGAACATCGGCTATTGCTCCAACTCCATCGCCATTAGAAACCGAAGCTTTGGCTCTTCTAACGATAGTAACAAAAGTTAACAGGCTCTCAGACCATCTCCAACCATAGGTTCCAAGAGAAGTTCTACAAATATATTAAACAAATAAATAATCATATAATATTATATAGGATTCTTTAAATCATAAAAGAATTTCTTAAACTAGAGATTTTAGAACTTTCTCTTTCTATTTTAAAGAATTCTTAATTGTTTATTAATATTTTCTCTATTAAAATATTATAATTTATTATTTATAACTTTGATAAGAACCTCCCATTGGAGGTGCTCTCATACTCTGAAGTTGTATTTGCGGGTGATTGCAAAGTTTTATTTGATACCATTCAAAATATGCTAACAAATGTAGCAAGGCAGCAATGGTGTCGATCAAGCATAGCAACGTACACTAAGGATATTGTCAACATATCAAGTTAAAATCCTACTTTCTCTTTAGTTGATACGTTAGAGCAACCTTATCGCTTATGGTGTCTTTACATTATCGCTCATGGTGTCTTTAACAACAGTGAGGTTCTAAAAAAGAGATTCTAAACTTTAATTTAATAATATTTTTATATAATAGAATTTTCTAATTAAACTTTATTTTATTTTTTATAAATAAGCCAATCAGATGATGCCAAGTGGTTAGAGACAGGTTCTAACCGATTCTAAAACCACCTAAATAAGAACCAGTTTTTATATCTCTCTCCTCCTTTTTAATTTTTTGATTTTTTTATTCTTTAAAACCTGTTTTAAATACCACCATTGGAGGTGCTCTAAGACCATCTCCATTGGTAGAAACCTTAATGGGTTCTTAACCAACTTTTTAATATAAATTTTCTATCATTCCCATTTTAAGAACCTTATAATAGATTTTAATTTTTTGCTCTTCCATTGGTAGAATCTTAATGGAGTTCTTAGGAAGAAAAAAAATTATATTTTTAAAATTATAGATTTTTGAAACACATTTTTTAATACAGGTTATGAAAACCAATGCTACTTAGGAAACAGTTTTTCGAGAAAGAGAGAGCTGATAATTAACACTAAGGAGAAGCTAGTTTATGAAATGGAGATGTATAACTGACCAAAAATACGGTTTCCTTTGGATCTGATTCAACCAAAGATTCTGCTTCCCAAGTTACATTATACTCCGTAGCAATCTCCTTCAAAACTTTGATCTTGGTCGGACCATTAATCTCCTTCAAAACTTTGATCTTGGTCGGCCCATCATGAGCTTTAACAGACAAATTTTTCCACCAACTAAGCATAAAGAGAGAATCATAAGCAAAAATGTCTCTCTTCTACAAACATCAGAGAAAGGAAGATAACAGATGCAACCAACTTACCAAGCGACTCACACCAGAATCCAAACTTTTAATGGGCCAAGTTTGTGCTTCCTAGAGACGATGTCATGAAAATAAGGGATGGTCTCTCTGTAATGGAATGAAGAAGTAAGACATGCGTGCAAGGGCTTTAGCATTGGAAGAGGCAAGTGATACAGAATTGGTATATTTATAACATGGGACAAGTTTGGTGGTCAGCATACGAAAGGATGCCACATGTACTTGATAAATTCGTGTTCTGAACAGAAACCATTTTTTGACATTCCAATGTTTCTTCTTGCTCATTTACCTATTCACAAAAGAAAGTTCAGGTAAAAATGGATTTACTAACTCTGATTTGTATTGAAATCAATTTCTAGACAAACTTTAATCCTTAATCAGATTCAAGAATGATGCAACAAGAATCTATTTCGGCTTCTTTGCCAATACATTGAATCTACACAAACCGAAATATCAAGTTGCGATTTTCTAAACAAACTTTAATCCTTAAATCAGATTCAAGAATGATGCGACAAGAAGGTCTTTTTGGGTTTCTCTATCAAACATTCAACAACTTATCAGCGAAACTTCAGTACTGGGTATCAAATCTCAATCCGCGAAAGGATCCAGAGATAGTTTCCGATTAAAGAACATATATTTATGGAAAAATTGGATGAAACTTTGGGGGATTAATCCCAATTTAATGTGCCAAAAGAGACAAGCCCTTGTATTGGTGAGGAACCCAACCTGAAAAACACAAATCTAAAGGGATTTCGTCGGAAGTAGAAGCCTCTTCGCTCAAAAGCCGATCGATTCGCTCTGAAACAGACGGTGGAACCCTAAGTATGAACTGTTCCTCCATTGACAGTAACAACGACTTGGCTTGAGATCTCCTAGATAAACCCAGACACGAATTTCGCGAAATTGGATTGTAACTAGGCTCTTCTGGCTGTAGATCCATGGCGAGAAAGAGAGAAACTCGAGTAAGAGTGAGAGAGTGAAATGAGAATAATTTTTTTTTCTTTTGTATGAAACAATTAACCAATAAAAACTGGACACCTATGGGTTTCTTACTGATTCTAAAAACTCCATTGAATCGGTTCTTTAGATTTAATTTAGTTTTGATTTATTTTTTAAACTTTTTGTCTAGAAACTCTATATTTAGAGCTCCCGTTGGAGTTGCTTTAAGCAATTTTGGTGTCTTCCGTGTCTCTGTAAAAACAGAAATCTCTAATGTTTTGTATTTTTTAATATTTTTTTATTAGAAAGACATCCACTTAGCTAAGGAAGCCAGACAGCAGCAAAAGGATTATTATAAATAAAAGTTGTTTTTGGCTGCCAACAAAAAAAAAAACATTACCGTCCGAGCGATCTAAATCGTCAAAGCTGCACGTCTTTGTCTGCAACTGTTCTGGGGTAGTCGCTAGAATCTCCCGCGAAAAACGATGTCGTTCGACGAGGAGGAGGATGAGACCTTCGAGCACACCCTTCTCGTGGTGCGCGAGGTCACCGTCTTCAAGATCCCGCCGCTATCCACATCCGGCGGGTACAAGTGCGGCGAATGGCTCCAGTCCGATAAGATCTGGTCCGGCCGTCTCCGCGTCGTCTCCTGCAAGGACCGGTGCGAGATCCGCCTCGAGGATCCGAGCTCCGGCGATCTCTTCGCGGCCTGTTTCGTCGACAACGGGCGGCGAGACAGCTCCGTCGAGCCGTGTTTGGATTCGTCGAGGTACTTCGTCCTAAGGATCGAGGACGGCCGTGGGAAGCATGCGTTCGTCGGGGTAGGGTTTGGGGAGAGGAACGAGGCGTTTGATTTCAATGTCGCCTTGTCGGATCACGAGAAGTATGTGAGGAGGGAGACGGAGAAGGAAATTGGGGAAACGAGTGAGAGCGATGATCATATTGATATTCATCCCGCTGTTAACCACAGGTTGAAGGTAAAGACCGATCTGTTCTTAATTAAGCACTTTGAAATTGAAGATACGTCACGATCAATGCGTAATCTGATAAGTTGATAGAAACTCGGAATCAATTGCAATATGGAGTTGGGTTCTTCAATCCAGATGCGTTTTGTGGGTTTCTTCTGAGTGGAGTTCAGGGGAATCAAGAATTGTTCATAGGTTACTGTTAGAAGTAAGCTTGGTCTAAGTGTTTTATGATCAGGAACTTGTTTTGGGTTTCATCGTTTGCAATGTTCATGATTTCGATTGTGCTCAAGTTTATGTTCATGATTTCTCAAATTCTTGAACGTTCTTCAAACATGTTGTTGCTATAAACCGGGAGAACTATAAAATGGGAGAATCTCGTAGGCTTGTTTTGATCAGTTTTCATAATCCATTAACGGAAAAGTTCCCCTGAATTTCAGTCTTTGGTCATTACCTTAAAAGGCAATGAATGACCTTTAGATCTTGTCAATTTCTTGCTCAGAATAGTTAAAAGGAAGATTAGTTATGGAATCAAGTTGCTGTTGCTGAAATGGAAGAAATATCTCTAGTATTAGAAGAGGATCTTGTGGTATTGTAAAGTTTGTAGTACAATTTAGTAAATAAATTAACTCTGTCCTGGTGGAATCTAGCAAGAAGATCCTTCCAGTTTCAGTCTGTCAAACTTCGTTACAGCGTCTGAATAACCTAAAAGCTGATATTTTTTCTTGTTTTTTACGTTATTGTTTGGTGTTCAGGAAGGTGAAACCATTAGAATCAATGTGAAGCCGAAACCAACGACCACTGGAACCGGAATGCTCTCGACCGCTCTCTCTTCTTCGGGTAACGAGAAACCTAAACCGCTATCGCTTGCGCCACCACCAGGCGGCATTGGAAAAATCAGGTCTCCTTTACCACCGCCTCCAAATGATTCCGTAACCACGAGGATAGCATCTGATGGTTGTAAAGAATCAACTGAGAACGCAAGACCCCAAAAGAACGATCCACTCTCTGATTATTCTCAGCTCAAGGTTTTTTAACTGCATTTTTCGACCAGCCCGATTTCGTAGGAACTCTGTTATGAAGTTTCTCAAGCTTTTGTCCATTGTTGTTTAGGGAAATCTTCCTTCGACCAATTCGACGGGAGCTGGATGGGCAGCTTTCTGATCACCGGAGGATAAGTTTTTTGACGGTCTTTGGAGATTGTCCGGCTTCATCTACATACAATGGAGACAAATGCCAGAGACACTAAGACAAGATTGATAAAATCAGAGATAAGAAGTGAAAAATAGCTTGGGTTTCTCGTAAAGAGAGATTGCTGTTTGTTTCTTGAGATGCGAACATTTTACTTGTTGTAATCTTTCCTCGTTTCTTCCTAAATTATAGAAACAACAACAAACGAAAAGAGGAAAAAAGAGAAAAAGAAAGAGATAATCTTACCTTGTGGACGGATCAAATAGTTTTATCAATTAAGAATACTGATTATTATTTATTCGTTTACCCAAAGTGCGTTTAAACTCTCTTTTTTGGCGGTAAGAAATGATATTCTCTTCTTTTTACAAAGATCAGGTTTAATTTTTGTTTTAGGAAGAGTATCTTTTTATATTTTTAACATAGAATTTTGAAACAAAATTTAGTTTTAACCATATTGCTTTAGTGTATTAATTAGAAAGAAAAATATATTTAATATATTAATAAAAAATAAAATAGAGTTTTTAATAGATTTTTTAATATGCGTGAAAAATTCTCAAATGACACAATGACACAAAAAGTGTAAGAAATAAACTGCAAAAGAGAAGACAATTTTGCTAAATTAGGTAGTGCTGTTTGTGTTTTTTGCTGTAAGGGTTGTTCGTTTATTCTTTGTCGGTGAGCAACACACTCGTGGCAACGTTCTGCTGGTTATACGTATTACGAAAAGACTATAAAGTATGTAAATCTAATGGACAGAAAAGTGCATGACGTGGCCGAAATCTAATGGCTTATCAGGTCTACGTTGAAAACGGAACGTATTTAAAGGACGACAGATTTAACGGAGGAGGGAAAATCGTCGGTTCACCGAGTAAACACCATACTATCTCTCTCTCTCTCTGAATCTGACTGTTTGATCTACAAAAATGGCGGAGAAAGATGCGACGGCGAGAAGCGACGGTGGAAATGGCGGTGCGATTAGGGTTAGCGGAATGCAGTTTTCTTACGAAGTCCAGGATCCTATATTCTTCGATTTCAACCTCGATCTCCCCGCCGGATCTCGTTGCCTCCTGGTTGGTGCCAATGGATCTGGTAAATATGATCGAATGATTTCTTCTTCTTTTTTTTTGCTGTTTCTGTTTTCTATGAATTTAATTAGATAGATTTGCAGTTTGCGATTCGATTCTCCTGCTTTTCTTCATAGTGTTAGGATTTTGAAATTAAGCTTATGGCCTTTTACGAATGTGGAATCATTCGTTTGATTCTGTTCTGGGTAGTACTCGAATTCAGCTTTTCATGTAGAAATTTCGGGTCCGTGAGATTGATTCGGCTGGGGAATTTCAGGGGATGGATCGTAAATTGCGTGTTTTATCTATTGACAAATTTTTGATTTTTTTGTCAGGCAAGACAACTTTATTGAAGATTCTGGCTGGGAAGCATATGGTCGGAGGGAAGAACGTAGTGCAAGTGCTGGATCGCTCAGCTTTTCATGATACACAGCTTGTTTGTAGTGGCGACTTGTCTTACCTTGGTGGTTCATGGAGTAAAACCGCTGGTTCCGCTGTGAGTGTAGTAGCCCTGCAAGAGTTTGAGAACATATCAGATTGTTTCTAATTCTTTGATCTTCTGATTCTTAGGGTGAGATTCCTCTTCAGGGAGACTTCTCAGCAGAACATATGATATTTGGAGGTGGTCTTCTCTGCCCTAGCATGATTGTTTTTGGGATCTTTTGATTCGCCTTTGCACCAATTGATTGTGTTTTTGGTTCTTTTGATTCGCCTTTGCAAGAAAAAGAAGAAGACAGTGTTTTTGTTCCTTTCTTGTGTTTGTTATACTCAGGGATATGTTTTGTGTGTTTTGGTTTTCCTAGCAGTTGAAGGGATTGATCCTATGAGAAGAGAGAAGTTGATTGATCTTCTTGATATCAATCTTCAATGGCGTATGCACAAGGTCTCTGATGGGCAGAGACGCCGAGTGCAAATATGCATGGGTCTTTTACATCCATTCAAGGTAATATATTATATATAGATCGGTTCTGTGATCTGAAAGCTCACATAGACTCTTTATCAAGTGGCGTTTAAGCTACAGAGTTCATCGTCATGGTCTCTGTTTTTCTGTTTCTATTATATCTGATTCCGTAAATTGTATATGTGTGATTTCTGATCACAGGTGTTGTTACTGGATGAGGTTACTGTTGACCTCGACGTTGTCGCTAGGATGGATTTGTTGGAATTCTTCAAAGAAGAGTGTGAACAGGTAAGCCATTCACTAATCCGTTCTTGTCTCTCAATCATCTTAAAGCATATGTTAATAATGTTCATATAGCCTCATCAGTTAGTAATTGGAAAAAGCATATGTTGCGTCTTTAGGATCCGGTTTAGTTAGAAACATCGAATGCTGATTTACATTTTGATTATTGACCAGAGAGGAGCTACGATTGTATATGCAACTCATATCTTCGACGGTCTAGAGACATGGGCTAGTCATCTAGCGTACATTCATGCCGGAGAGCTGAAACTCTCGGCCAAGCTGAACGAGATCAAGGATTTGGAAACCTCACCAAATCTGCTCTCTGTGGTTGAATCTTGGCTTCGGTCTGAAATCAAAGTCGAGAAGAAGACCAAGAAGAAACCTGTTGTTACGTCTCCATTTATGTCGTCTAGACAAATGGCATATTACCGGTGAATCGTAACTTCTGTGAGAGGTCATCACAGACCGGTGAAAGAATAAGACCACTTCACATTTGCCCTTGTTTTTTTTTTTTTTCTTATTTTGTAGATTCCGCCAATTTTATGACAGTTAAAAGAAATTCTGTCAAGTTAACGTTTCATAATTAAATTTATAGTTTTTCCCTTTAATTATTCTGCCAATCTTGAACCACTGTTAATATACTGAAATTTTCTTAATAATTCATACCCAAGAAAAAAATATACTGAAATTTATATCTCAATTTTCTCTTAAAATTATTTTTTTTCACTTTAAGAAAGAAGCAAAACTTAATAGAATAGATTCAAAAAAAAAAGATTCAAACCGAATAAAAAAAAGTTTGGTAGTAATCCTGACCTATTATTTTTCCAAAACCACAAACCGAATGCGTAAACCTGCTTCCATTTGCTGATATATTTCTTTTTATATAAATTTTTGTTGTCACTTTTTGAACAATAACTATGTATGTATGTGGATTCGTATTTTCTTCTCCAGAAACCCTTTTGTCAAATGTGGATGATGTTTGGTTTTTATAATCTTCTGTTAGGAAACATTATCCAAAATGAAGTTAAAAACAAAACAAAAAACTTAAGTTTAACTACGGATCCATCTTTTTTAAAATCCGGTTTAACGTTTAAACACAACTTTTCTTCGTTTTCTATCTCTCTCTTTTCAGTTACCGACACATACTGTATAGTTGATTTTTTTATCTATTTATTAACTTAGGCATCAGAAAGCTATTCGAAAATATTTTAACACCATATATTTATGAACTATGATTTTATATTCGTTTTTGTAGAATACTTACATTTTACAGGACGCAAATTTTCCGAAACATTTTTTTTAACCACAAAATCTAGTTTTGATTTATGTTGGGGGTTCCATTAGTTTTTTTTTCCTGCACATTATTTTATTAATCTCGTGAAATTTAAATTGAATATATAAAATCAAATGCTTACTGTATGGACTCTCTCTCTACCGTACAAAAACACGTTTGTGTTTTGTGTTTTGCGTTTGCGTATCTAATTTTTAAAAATGTCAAAAAAAAATATATATTATTGGTAAAACAATATTTGCATGATTAAAACAGTCTGTTAGAGCATGTTTCGCTTAACCTCTCAATATTCAGAACAAAAAAAAACCAACGTATTAATTTTTTGTTGCTCTCTTCAGATATACTAACCTTAATCAGGATATTATTGTTAATTTATCCAACTGTACACAATTATTAAAACCAAACTGAAAAAACAATTTTCTTTTCTAGAGGAAAGCGACGACAAAAAAATGTCTCAAATCTCCGTTTCCTCTCTTCCCTCTTTCTAATTTCTTCGTTTGTTCAACGAAATTTCGATTCATTGCTCAATTTCCGAGTCAAATCCATCTAAAAAGTTTGTGCTTTCTTCTATAATCTCTCTCGGATTAGTTTCGATTTCTAATCCATTTTAGGGTTTTTTCATCGCCTAATCAATTCGGGCTTTGAAATTGGCGATCGGTTTCCTTCGATGAACTGTTTGGGGTTCCGGATTTATCGATTTCGTGGTGGGTTTGGTTTTTGAAGCTATCACGATGAGGTTTTCTAGCTTGATGGCGAATTGACTTGCTGGAATCTGGATTATGATGTTCCGTTACCTTTCTACAACAATGGATCTCTGAAGGTTTTCTCGATGTTTTGAATCTAAGGATTGTCGTCAAGGGTAGTACTCTAGAGGAAATTTTCTTTGTTTCTGGGGGTTAAATGCTGAATTGGAAAACAGATCCAGGGGAAAATTGAGGAAGAGGGGGGGGTTTCGTTTTGATATTGATTTTGGGATTTGAGGTCTTTTTTCTCTAAAAAGATGGATCTTGTGATCGGTGGGAAATTTAAGCTTGGAAGGAAAATTGGTAGTGGATCATTTGGAGAGCTTTATCTAGGTAGGTGAAAGGAGGACGAATCCGTTTTAATTTTTTTTTTTTTTTTGTAAATTCTTCTAAAATGAGACTTTAGGTTTTTACATGTTGTTGAACATTTTGCAGGTGTAAATGTCCAAACAGGAGAAGAAGTTGCTGTCAAGCTGGTAAAAATTTACCACATTTCAACAACACATGATGAATTTTTAATGCTTATTTTTGATAATGCAGATGCATAAAAAAAAAAAAAAAGTCTTTTTAGTTCAGCTGCAATTTTCATGTGATGTTGTTGTTGTTTGTAAAATTCTTTTCACATGAAGACTACGAGGAGTTGCTTTTTCGTTTCGTTAGCCATTTAACATGATCATATTGTGTCCTTTGATTCTCTACTTCTTAATTCCCCCTTTTGCATTTTTTCTCAATTCAATCAGGAATCTGTGAAGACCAAGCATCCCCAACTTCATTATGAGTCAAAGTTGTATATGTTGCTTCAAGGAGGAAGTAAGTGTTACTTTACACTAGAGTTATATCATAGAAGATGATAGGCTTCTCTTCATTGTATATGCTTCTTCTGCTTTGGGAGATCAAGAAGCGTGTAGACAGGCTTTTATCAGTTTTACATATTGTGCTAGTTGCATTATTAGTTTGAGAATAACTAAAAGGGTTTTTGTTTTGTTTGTTTCTTTCTCTTTGAAGCTGGTATTCCGAACCTCAAGTGGTTTGGAGTTGAAGGTGAATACAGCGTAATGGTTATTGACCTCCTAGGCCCTAGTCTTGAAGACTTGTTTAACTACTGCAACAGGAAGTTCACCTTGAAAACTGTTCTCATGCTTGCTGACCAACTTGTGAGTATATACATATATCTCTGCTAATTGGTTTCCAGCTCTTCTGTTAGTAATGGAGGATTATTGCTTTCTCTGTTTGCATTTCAGCTTAACAGGGTTGAGTATATGCATACTCGAGGTTTCCTTCACCGTGATATAAAGCCTGATAATTTTTTAATGGGCCTTGGACGCAAAGCAAACCAGGTGCTAAAATCTACCTTTATGAAAAAAAAGCTTGTGCTTGGCCATATTGTGCTTATACATCATATGTGATTGTGATGGTGGTTTCTGCATCAACCTTCTGAGATAACTGTTTTTTATTTTTTATTTCCGTCATTATTTCAGGTGTATATCATTGATTTCGGATTAGGAAAGAAATACAGAGACCTTCAGACTCACAAGCACATTCCTTACAGGTCAGAATATGACATGTTCTCCTGTTTCTTTTACCCTTACTCAAGAATCTGCATATTTTGCATCCTGATTTCCGTGAACTCAAAGGAGAGATCAAAATTTTGTGACAGAGAAAACAAAAACCTCACTGGGACGGCTCGGTACGCAAGCGTCAACACTCACCTTGGAGTTGGTAAGAGCATTGTTCTGTGGTATTGCATATAGTTTTGTATTTTTCGTCCCGATACTTGAGTAGTTGCTGGTGTTTGAACAGAACAAAGTCGAAGGGATGATTTGGAATCACTTGGCTATGTGCTTATGTATTTTATCAAGGGAAGGTAAAGAATCTAAAGTTTTTCCGCCTTTGCTTTTCAACTTCTGTATATTTTGTTGGACAAAATTTAAACTCTTTTCGTGTTTTTTTTTTTTTTTTTGCTATCAGCTTACCATGGCAGGGCTTAAAAGCTGGGACAAAGAAGCAGAAATATGACAGAATCAGTGAGAAGAAAGTATCAACACCTATAGAGGTAAAACATTTATTGGTAATCTACCTCCATTTTCTCACTGAGCTTAGTATGTTCATGGAAATGTTTCGATGTAGGTGTTGTGCAAAAACCAACCGTCTGAATTTGTTTCATACTTCCACTACTGCCGATCTTTACGGTTTGATGACAAACCTGATTACTCTTACCTTAAGAGGCTTTTCCGCGACTTGTTCATCCGAGAAGGTTCATATCTTATCTTAACATCATTATTTTGACAAATTTTGCTTACTGTTTCAAGCCACTCTTGTCTCATTTTTCAAAATTGTTGAAACTCTTGCTTGCAGGTTACCAATTTGATTATGTATTCGACTGGACAGTCCTAAAGTACCCTCAAATCGGTTCCAGCTCTGGTTCTAGCTCACGGACAAGGGTGATTTTCTTTCCCTTTTGTTTTTGTTTTTGGGTACGTTTACTCTTGTAGCTTTTGAGTTTCTCTATGCTTACGTAAATGTAAATCTTCTGGTCTTGCAGCATCATACAACCACGAAACCAGGATTCAACGCAGGTCCTTCTATCGAAAGACAAGAGAGGGTCGCAGGTAAAATTCCACTCCTGCTTCTATTGGAAATCTCAGAACCACTACACATTCATTATTCCTCACACTAATTTTGTTACTGTGCCTGTAGGAAAGGAAACAACCCGTGATAGAATCTCAGGTGCAGTGGAAGCCTTCTCCCGAAGGCACCCGACAACAACTTGTACGCCGCGTGATCTTTCCAGATCAAGAAACTCTGATGACGGACCTTTCACTAAGCACACGGTAAAAAAAATCTTACTATACCAAAGACACACATTGATCAAAAGCATTACTTAAGACAACAGACTCAACTGTATAAATTACTGTTGTAATTTGTTATCTGGCAGCATGGAGAGTCGGAAAGACCAAACAGTTCCTCGAGATACAGAACCTCCTCTGCTTCTAGGAAAGCCGTTGCTGCGTCAAGCTCTCGGCCAAGCTCTACAGGCGGACCGAGCGAAAGCCGATCTTCGAGTCGTCTGGTTTCATCAAGCGGCGGTGGTGGCAGCGGCAGTGGCAATGGCCGTCCCTCGACCAGCCAGAGAATCCAAGCTGGATATGAATCCAAGACTCTGTCGTTCTCTCGCGCAACCGCTTCAAGAAACACTCGGGAAGATCAGTTAAGAAGCTTCGAGCTTCTCTCGCTTCGAAAATAAAAGGAAAACGAGACAGCAAACTCCATGAAAACCCATCAGAGAAGCGGAGAGAATCTTTTGGTTAGAAAAGATTTCATATACTTAAAAAGATCTTTACAGGTAATTTCAGCTACAAGCTTGCAGAGATCTCTCCCACCACCACTCTTCGTTTGTATATTTAAAATCGTGATATGTGTTTAGACGAAAATAAACAATCAAAAATGTAGAGAGTCTCTCCATGTAAAAACAGTGAAGTTGTTGTATTCCTCCTCCTATATTATTCGATTACTTCGAATCTGTCTGTAATAAACCAAAATATAAAAACAAAAAGTTGTTCTTTGGTCTCTTTTAAATACCAAAGAGGCAAAATCAACATATTCTGGGGACAACTTCTGCTCAAATTTGCCTAAAAGGATAAGAGACGCTGAATTTAGTTGACTTTTTGGTCAACGCTATGAAAAAAACAAATGCCACCGCTGGACTGAGTATTAATAATTAAATAAATTAAATACCTCTTTTTAATTTAATTCATACCTTTCCTGGAAAATTCTCCGATTCTCTCTCGTTCTCGGACTCTTGAATTTCTTCTATTTCGAACTTGTTTATTGATCGGAGAGAGAGAGAGAGAGCAGTGTTCACTGATCTGCCACGTTCTTCCACATCGACCCAGGAATCTTATTAGTTTTCGAATTGCAGAAGAAGTTGTATAGTCTATTTTGCTTGTTCATAGAAATTTTGGAATCTAGGGTTTATCGAATCGTTTTCTTTTTTTTTTTCCCTTTCCACTTTCGGTCTCTAGTTAGTAGAGCTCCTCGATTAGTCAGAGCCGCTTTCGTGGTGGTTTCGCTGCTTTAGAAAAATATCCGAGGATTCTCTGTCGTGGAGTTACTAAATTCAACGTGTTGGAAGAAATTAGGGTTTCAGTGGTAACGATCCAGTTTTCGAATTGACTGCAAGAGGTAGGGGTTTCGTGTTGTGTGGATTGGTGAGCGGCATCTCTGGAATTGAGGGGTTTTTTGTGGCAGTTTTTGTTTATCTTCTTAGTTCGGATCATGGATATTGATGGTGTAAGCGATGTTCATATTTTGGATCCTGAGCTCTTGCAGCTTCCGGGTTTGTCTCCTTTATCGGTTAAATCAAACCCTCATATTGCTGAAGAACTCTTCTCCCAGTGGCTTTCACTCCCTGAAACTGGCCGATTGGTAATTTGTTCCCCAAGCCTCTCTGGTTCTTGTTTGCTTTTTATTTATTTCTGAGCCCATAGTGTATATAAACACTTATGTGTCTAGTTGACAGATCGTTTGATTTCGCATTCGAATTTTTTTCCGATTTCAATTGATTGCTTGAACCTTACGTGCATACCAGGTTTGTAATCAGTAGTATATATCGTTTATTTGTTTGTTTTCATTTAATATGTGTGCTTGTTTATGTATAATAATGATACCTGTTCCTGAGTCCGTTCCGAGTTCATCTGATTCCTTATACTTTTCTGCACATGATCCTACATACTTCCGGGAGAAACATGTTCGGGAAGTTTGTCTATTTCTTATAGAATTTACTTAGTATTAGATAAATAGTGAACATGTGAATCTTCTTAAAGCGTGTATTTACTTGAATTTGTTATGGCTGGGATTCAATCATACGGGGAAAAAACTTTTGGTGGAATGTTTTTCGTCACCCTCTTTTGGCAATTCATCTGTGTGATGTTTGTGCAGGTCAAGTCTTTGATTGATGATACTAAATCAAGTACCCCAGTCAGTGTATCCAAGAATTGTGCCAATCTCAACATTACTTGCGGAAGTGCATTGCCATCTGTGTTCCTGAACAGCGGCACTCCCCCACTATCCCCACGAAGTTCATCTGGGTCTCCCCGTTTCTCGAGGCAAAAGACCAGCCCCTCTTCTCTACAGTCTCCTCTGAAATCAATCAGGGAACCAAAGCGCCAACTTATTCCTCAGGTTTGATTTTGTACCTGTTATTGAATAACAGGAGAAGGGTCTGCCTTGCTTGACATCATAATTTTGGTTTTTTCATGTATGCTCACATGATTGTTGAAACTATATTGAAATAGCTTTCAAAGTATCCATGAGCACAAAATTAATAGAAACTATTTTCTTCGGTTAAGTAGAATTGATACAATTTTTTTTTTTTTTTTACAAAACGATGACAAAGTATAAGCTTATTATGGTAATCTGTTTAACATGTTACAGTTTGTAGTTGAGGGGTTTAGAGAATAGTGTTGAATATTCTTGTTTGAAACTTCCATGTCTTCATATGTTATGCAGTTTTACTTCCAACATGGGCGTCCACCTGCGAAAGAACTAAAGGAGCAATGTATATCCATGGTTGATCATTTTTTTAGTAACTATATTGACGGACTTCGTGTGGATGGTGATGTTTCAATTCAAACTTTTCTACATCAGTCTCGTTCTGTAAGGAATAGGCAAACAGTTGATCTTACAAACACATTCCTGCTGTTGTCCGATTGCAGAATTCAAATCCATTTCGAAAGAAGTCTGCAAGCTGCCTTCTTTTCTTTCTTCGATACTCTTTAGAAAGATAGATACGAAATGCACCGGTGTTGTTACAAGGTAACTCGTTATGTACATTCTTTTCATATGCGTAATTGTAGTAGTTAAGTGTATATGTACTTTTCGTTTTCTATTCTTGTGTGTTTGTGTATATGTAGTAATAGTAGAACACGCTGGTCCGGATCTCTGGATTCACGCTCATCAATTTGTTTCGTAAATTGCACACCCTTAAAATAAATGTAGTGGCATGATAATTTTGATACTTGATTGGTATCTTTTTTTTACCTAAGCTTCTTTTATATAATTTACATTTACTTTAGTGAAAATTAGTGTGCTCGATTTTATATGTTGTTTAGATTTGTTTTTAATAAAATATTTGTACTTATGAGTAATTTTGAAGTATAAACACATAGATTTTATCTCTCTTAGTTAGCCAAATCTTGGTTAATAATCGTAGAAATGTACAACGGCTATGCAAATTTTCTGTTTAATTTGTCAACACCATATATTCTGACCAAATGCAAAAGAATACACCATATATTGCTCCTGAAGAAAATGTTTACTTGCAGGGATGCATTTATCAAGTATTGGGTTGATGGACATATGTTGGCAATGGACGTAGCCTCGCAGATATATAATATTTTAAGGCAGCCAGGCTGCAAGTACCTCAGACAGGTCTCTTTATGATTCTTTTCCCAAAACTTCACTGCTGTTTGGTTTGTTTACCAAAAATTATCGTCTTTCTTGTTTTCTTTAATCCATTTTCCTGAAGGCTTTTGTCTTTTTTTTTGGATTTGGGGATAGGCTGACTTCAAACCAGTTCTTGATGAGCTTCTGGTAACTCATCCTGGCTTGGAATTCCTGAGGAATACACCTGAATTTCAAGAAAGATATGGTACGAACTAAGTTGGTTTACAGTGTTAAATATCAAGAGTTCTTCTGCAGAGTCTGTATCCTACGTAGAATAAGACGTTTATGCAATTTCTTTCCATATATTTGAACTCTTAAAACACATTGACGAACTTGAAAGTGACTTCTCTAGCTGTTCTGGTAGGCCAAGGCAAAGAATTCTTCTAGTGTTAAATTCTGTGGACTTTTCCGTTATTAATTATTTCCTGAAAGTTGTGAAATGACACTTAATAATATACAATATTTTAGGTGCATGCTGTTTTATACATCTACTATTGACTAAATCATATTTTTTCCTGTGCTTGTTTCATTCATCATTGTGTTCTTTCCCGTCTACCCAGCTGAGACTGTCATCTACAGAATATTTTACCACATAAACAGATCAGGAACTGGTTGCATTACTCTTAGAGAGCTGAAGCGTGGGAATCTTATTGCAGCCATGCAACAAGTTGATGAAGAAGACGACATCAATAAAGTTATTAGGTGATTATGTTTTCTTTTCGTTTTCATCATTTCTTAAACAGTATTTTAAAAGGACTTCTATTTCAGTTTTATCTTCATAATTAAAATCAGTTTAGGTTGTTTAAGAATTCAAGTTCAGAAAAGAAAGTGAGCAGTATGGGTAGTGCGCTTTGCATAAAACTCAAAGGGAAATATGTGTATGGGAAGTTCATATTGATACTGAGAGTGGACATTATCCATGATTTGACCATTCAATTTGACATTTTCTTTGCTTTTCAGGTACTTCTCCTATGAGCATTTCTACGTTATATACTGCAGGTTTTGGGAACTCGATGGCGACCATGATTTCCTTATTGATAAGGAAAATCTCATCAAGTATGGCAATCATGCCCTTACTTACAGGATTGTCGACAGAATATTTTCACAGGTGGGATCCAGATGTCAAAATGTTTTTGACTGAACACTCTTTTATGAGGCCTAATTATCGTCTTAACGGATGTGTTTCATTCTATATTGATTCATGTTATGGCTACGTCTCTCACATAGGTCCCTAGGAAATTTACGAGCAAAGTTGAGGGGAAGATGAGTTATGAAGACTTTGCATACTTCATTCTCGCTGAGGAGGATAAGTCATCTGAGTCTAGTCTCGAGTATTGGTACACTTCTCTCCCCTTCTTCTCTTTTGTCTTTAGCGACTTCTCTTCAGCCATTTTGTCCTTAGCTGCTTAGCTCACAATATGTCAATATAAATGTATATTCGCTAAGCCAAAACTTGTGGCATATGTGGCCTTGTTGATGAGACAATGTCTATTTGAGATCGTGATTCACTTAACATCAAGTGGTACCATTATTTCATGAACAAAGAATACCCATATTGAAACTAAAACATTTGTCTGGGTATGGATTAAATCTCTCTTCGCAGGTTCAAGTGCATAGACCTGGATGGAGATGGGGTGATCACTCCAAACGAAATGCAGTTTTTCTATGAAGAGCAGCTGCATCGCATGGAATGTATAACCCAGGAACCTGTACTCTTTGAGGATATCCTATGTCAAATATTCGACATGATTAAACCAGAGGCAAGAGATCTTTCAAACCCCTAACATTGGTCTTTTGATATTCCCGGGTGGTTTTCTGTTTTTTAATTCGAAGCATCAATTTGTTGAGCGACTCTTTCAGAAGGAGAACTGCATCACTCTCCAGGATCTGAAAGCATCTAAACTTTCTGGAAATGTTTTCAATATACTCTTCAACCTGAACAAATTCATGGCGTTTGAAACCCGTGACCCTTTTCTCATTCGCCAGGTAAGCATGGCTACTCTCTGTAGAGTTTCTCTCCCTTATGTTATGAATCCTTTGTTTAACAGGTGTTGAAACTATGAAACGATGTAACAGCGTTAGTTAACTTGACGGATACTAATAAACACACAAACTTTTTGCTCTTCCATTTCGTAGGAACGAGAAAATCCAACATTGACAGAATGGGACCGATTTGCACAGAGAGAGTATGTGAGGTTATCAATGGAAGAAGATGTGGAGGAAGTCTCGAATGGGAGTGCAGATGTTTGGGATGAACCACTCGGATCACCGTTTTAGTGACTTGATAAGAGGTAATAAGTTCAACCCTGCTCCAGCGTCAAGAGTTCCTTGTGTATGACACAAGAAATGCTCCCAAGAAATGAAAGCTTGTTCCTTTCCTCAAGACGCTTTCTTTGCTTTTTTTGTTTTTACTAGTTTCTTGGGAAGAAGAAGAAAGTTGGATCTCCTTTTGCCGGTAACTGCCTCGGAAATTATAGTTCTCGGACAACCACGAAAGCTGGTCCTCGGCGACCATGAGACTTCTCTCAGAGAAAGTGTCATTTCCATGAAATATTTGGTCTTTGCGTAGGTTTTTTTTTCAGGTTGGACCCTCTTTTCAATCTATGTATATTATATATACGTCGGTTTATAGTGTGTTTTTTTGTGGGGAACCAAACAACAACGGTTTTATAAATTAAAATCGAAAGAACCATGTGTACAAAGATACTTTTTGTGGGGAAGAAAGGGTACAAATCTTCGAACTTATTTTACATGCTCTAGTCTTTTTAATTTGCTTTCTCATCCGGATAATTGAGCAGCAGCAGTTTTCTGCATACGATAGTATAGTACTTGCATGTTGTTAACATGATATCAATTATTTAAGAGACTTTTATGTAAACTATCTTTGTTGATAGACCTCTAAGCCCCGACGAAAATGTATTTTCGAGTGACTTGGAGAAGCCGACATTGATTATTTGTTTGTAGTGGAAAATAAATTATTCAGCAAATTACGGGGAAAAAAACCTCTATTGTTTAATTGGGTCACATTTTGTAGGATGGGGTCAAAAATGTGTGTGTTTTGACTTCCGTTTTTTTATTTTATCGTTTACTCACAGTGTACATTATATTTGAATATATGATTGCGACATGACACCAACAATAATATAAATAGATTAACATATTATATAAGTATTTCTGTAGCTAATTTTTCAAGAATTTTAGTAGGAATAATCTTTTGATAAATTTCATTTTAGATATTGAACTAATAATTTTTTTTTAAAGATCCTAAAACACGCTATAATTAAATTCAAGTGCTTAAGTTAATGTAACTCGATTTAATTATGCACTAATGAGCTTAAAAATAATTGATATTTCTTCCGTTTTGATTTAAGTGTCGTTCTACACTTATTTTTTTTTACAAATAATTATCGTTTTCGGATTTTTTATGATAAATTTTCCAGTTTTATCCGTACTATTTCAGCTTATTAATTATTTTTATTAAATAAAATATTGTTTTAATGAAGGGTAAAATAAAAAAATTTAATATTTTTTTAATTTGTGTGAAATACGATAATTAATAATAATAAAAAACAGAGGGAGTAGTAAGTTTGGCGACCACATTTACAGAGCTTCCCACGCGCCCTTAAAAGTTTTTTTTTTAAAAAGTAATCGTTTACTTTTGCCAAAAGAGATCAGCGATTTTGGGATAAAAGTCTAGAAAATGAACTTCACGCACAAGTGTTGCGCGTGGTCTTTCGAATCCTCTTTAAAAAAAAAAAAAAAAAAAGTCCAATTAGATGCTGCGGTTTGGGGGAAAATTGAACGGATTGATAATTGCCAAATCCTCTAGGGTTCACCAAAAAAAAAAAAACTCTAAAATCTCGCGATTTCTGATATCGAGTAAACAAATCTCCAAGTGTTCTGCAATTTCATTTTGGAGCCGAGTCAAAGAAATCAAACCGGATTCTCTGATCCGATTCCGGCGAGAAAGGATCAAACGGACTTCTTCAATTTTCTCCCCGAAAACATGGCGTCCTTCAAGGTGATGCATTCTTCAACTTCTAGAAACTCGGATCTGTCCCGTCGCATCCCTTCTTCTTCTTCCTCCTCTATAAGACCTCAACAGTTCAGGCGAGATCCAACCGCCGATCAATCGAGGCTAAGTGTCGGTTACGGCGGCGGAAGAAACGACGGATACAGTCCCAATGCGATGACGGTGGAAGGGATTCTACACGAGACCTTCGCGTCGGATCCACCAGCGACTGAGTCTTCGCTCCTGGACGCGTCGATTACTCTGATGGACGACGCTTCTCCGGCGCCGATGGAGATAACGACGGTTTCCGATGCCGATCGTGGCGGCGGCGGAGGAGGAACGGAGGCTCGTGGGAAGAGCGTTGACGAGGTCTGGAGAGAGATCGTGTCTGGTGGGGAAGGGAAAGGGATGAAGAAAGAGACGCAGGAAGAGATAATGACTCTAGAGGATTTTCTAGCGAAAGCTACCGGGGAAGATGATGCAGCAGCAGCGACGGCGGGTAACGGAGGAGAATCGGACGATATGGATGTGAAGATTCCGCCGGAGAGACTCGATTACGGATTCGACCATTCGGCGCCGCCGCACAACCCGTTTCAGATGATTGATAAAGTAGAAGGATCGATTGTTGCGTTTGGGAATGGTTTGGATGTCTACGGAGGAGGAGGAGGAGGAGCGAGAGGGAAGAGAGCGAGAGTGATGATGGAGCCGTTGGATAAAGCGGCGGCACAGAGACAGAGGAGGATGATCAAGAACCGTGAATCTGCTGCTAGGTCGAGAGAGAGGAAACAGGCTTACCAGGTTGAGCTGGAGTCTTTGGCAGCGAAGCTCGAGGAAGAGAACGAACTGCTCTCGAAAGAGATTGAAGAGAAGAGGAAAGAGAGATACCAGAAGCTAATGGAGTTTGTGATTCCTGTGGTTGAGAAACCGCAGCAACCGCGGTTTCTACGCAGGATTCGATCTTTGGAATGGTAATCACAAGTCAATAATGATAAATGAAAAAAGGTATAGACTTTTGAAGTTTTTTTTTTTAGGATTTTAAGATTACTTACGTCTGTAACTTAAACCTGTGTGTGTGTGTGTGAGTGGGATTCTGAGTGATGATGATGATGACTATGGTTAATAACTTAAATACTATAGAGATTTGCATATGTTACATAGTTGTCACTTCTTGTTTTTATCAGACATTGATCTTAATGATCTTAGACCCTCTCTCTGTCTCTGAGATATAACCAAACCATAGAGAACTAATCGTGTTAATTTTTTTTTTTTTGACATCAACTAATCGTGTTAATTAGATTAAATATATGTATTTGTTAATCCAAATCCAAGCCAGACATAACAAATTATTATACTGAACCAAACCAAATTTTTTTTTAAACGATCATAAGTTCATAACCAAAATAACCAAACCAAAAAAAAAGACCAATATTTGAGTTCCATATTCATCATTGTCGACGCAGATTCGTGGATCACCGTCAATTTTGACCACCCTTCAATGTTCCAGAAGATAGCCAAGGACTCAGAAAGTGAAGAGAAATCTGATGAAAGATCTAGATCATTTTTGTTCAGCGGAGGGACGTCTATGACAGTGTCAAGAGAGCGTGGAAGAGGGGTTATTTGCTATACGGTCCACCAGGTACAGGTAAGTCAAGCCTCCTGATCACAGCCATGGCCAACCACCTCAAATTTGACAATTATGATCTGGAGTTTGACTGCGTTATTACCAGCAATTCTCAGCTTCGGCGGTCGTTGCTTGCAACAGCTAATCTTTCCATTCTAGTTGTTGAAGATATTGATTGTTCACAAGAGTTGAAAGATAAAGAAACTTGAGGAAACCTAAATATCATTGATGGTTATATGGTCAAGATGTGTCCACGAAACGAATCATAATCTAAAACAAAGTATTTTTCACTTTTGCTAAGAATAGTCAAATATGTTTGAACGGTTTGTGTTTATAGAGTGGTTCACAGTGTGTGTGATGAAAAAAGTTATTATTATATATAGGATTCATACGTTGCAAATCTCTCTCGTTGCAATATATAGAGTTCGAATCATACAGAGAGTAAAAGAGACTCCCTCTTAACAATTAGGGTTTTAGGTTTGAGAAACTTGGGATTCAAATGGGGTATAGATGAATGTGTGTAGATGAATTAATAGGCAGGAGCAGCGAGATCTTCCTCTTCCTTGTTCTCTTGGCATCGTTTCAGCAGCTGAAGTTGCCGTCGAAGATGCAACACCTGTAAGTAATCACCACGTAACATCTTTAGATTCTGCATTTTTTTTAAAGCTATATCCTAAAGATAGTCATTTGCTTCAAGAGACTTAAGGTTATTAGTTTATAGTTTCTTCTCCCAAAAGACTTTGGTGTTATGATGATACTGAGAAACAGAATTGGGTAAAGATAAGTTACCTCTTCTTGAAGCATAGTTGGGAGGGAAGCCATGGAAATGAGCTGCTTCATTTGGTGCATAAGAGCTTGGTCTTTGATCCCTGACCATGTCTGTGGAGGTAATGCCAACAGAAGTACAGTGAACACATCGTTCCCTGCCGGATAATTTGACTCCGGACCACATTCACAGTCGGTTTGTGTCGACGGCACCAATAGATCAACCTTTTGCTCGCTCCCGTCGCGCACCACGACTCCGGTCACCACCGTGCCTTCCGCCGCCTCGCCGGGACCTGAAGAGTTGAACACGGTGATTAAATGGCAGAAAAAGAAGTCAACTTTACTATAAGAATCAACGTAGAGACATGTACCTTTGACACATTTCACACAAGTCTCTCGACAACAGAACTCTTTTGATGAGCATCCGGATAAGATCTCAGCTCCTTGGCAACAAGCCTTTGCAGCCGCATATGCCAGGCTGTCTTCGTAACCCACTGAGGATAAGAACTTACTCATGTGTTTGAACAGTTCAGTTTCATGCACTTCTTTCAGCACCACTTGCTGCAGTAGATTAACTCGAGATTAGACATGTAAAAATTCAAGATTGTCCAAAAGAACAGCGAGGACATCGATTAAAAAAGCATGAATCTATACGGAAAATACCTTTAACTTCAGCCTCGATTTCTCTTCTGCGCTGAGATTTTGGTTTGCGTCCTCTGTTATTCTGATCTCAGCGACCCATCTGATGAATTGGTTGAAGTTCGACGGGAGTGACTTGAACACAACCGATAAGATTTTCTCCACACTATCTACATGCTGTGAACTTACAAGACGAGGAACATCCT
The DNA here is from genome assembly GCA_020283515.1 of Alliaria petiolata. Taxonomy (NCBI): domain Eukaryota; kingdom Viridiplantae; phylum Streptophyta; class Magnoliopsida; order Brassicales; family Brassicaceae; genus Alliaria; species Alliaria petiolata. Next base: position 221,346,357 of record JAHZTW010000001.1, on the reverse strand, counting down.
CCTTCAAATACTTGGCTATACNCATGTACCTTTGACACATTTCACACAAGTCTCTCGACAACAGAACTCTTTTGATGAGCATCCGGATAAGATCTCAGCTCCTTGGCAACAAGCCTTTGCAGCCGCATATGTCAGGCTGTCTTCGTAACCCACTGAGGATAAGAACTTACTCATGTGTTTGAACAGTTCGGTTTCATGCACTTCTTTCAGCACCACTTGCTGCAGTAGATTAACTCGAGATTAGACTTGTAAAAATTCAAGATTGTCCAAAGAACAGCATGAATCTGTACGGAAAATACCTTTAACTTCAGCCTCGATTTCTCCTCTGCGCTGAGATTTTGGTTTGCGTCCTCTGTTATTCTGATCTCAGCCACCCATCTGATGAATTGGTTGAAGTTCGACGGGAGTGACTTGAACACAACCGATAAGATTTTCTCCACACTATCTACATGCTGTGAACTTACAAGACGAGGAACATCCTCCTTCAAATACTTGGCTATGCTGATCCAGCTTTCATCCTTGCAGCTCTGATACATATATATAAGCAAAATTATCACCGATCCAGTTTGGTTAACAAGTTTTGTATTTACCAAAATGACAATGATATGAAGTTAGAGATTCTGTCTTAAAAGTTTTCAAGCATGGAGAATCAAATTCACATTCACATCAAAACAGTAAAGGTTGCGAGTGAGGAAATTCGCATAAACAGAAAATGCAAAACATACCAGAGTATAGAGCAATCCGGGTTCTCTGTGGGGTCTAGATATAAGCATGAACCTTGGGAACAACACAGAACAATATCAGACCATATTCTATTAAAAAAAGAACAATCACATAAGAAAAAGCTACAAAGAGAAATGAGTATGTACCCTCTACGTTTCCCTGTTGACTCATCAATGCTGTCCATGGCTTCCCAAAGAAGTTTAAGAGGAACCCAATGAGGAGGATACTTGAAACGGGCAACATCAAGAATCAGAGCCATGTCTCTTTCGGCATTATAGCCACCTATAGGTGAGAAGTGACCAGATCCAGTCTGCCATAACGATTTGTTAGAACACCGATCAACATAGCAAGAACACTCGCAAGCTCACCACTTTCAGTCATGCTGCAGAAAGTTACCTGCTTGAATACACCTCTGTGATAGGTTGAGATCATATGGCAATTATCAGAAGTGGAGCATTTCACCACAAAGTTGCGGAAACTATCGATGGTGCTCTGATTCGTGCGGAAAGCTTCCACTTTTGCACCTGAACAATGAGCCAAGCAGACAACTTTCCCAAACGAAATCCCTTTATCCTTCACTACTTCCAGTGGCTCGCAGCAATCAAGCATTGACTCATCAAACCATCTCCAAGGCCCTATTGGGAAGAAATGGCCAAAAAAAAAAAAAAATCAAACATCCATCATTGAATGTAGTCAATCATGTAGACATATTTTATCAAATCTCTAAAAAAATAATAATCTGGTGTATTATACCTTTCCATTTTCGTCCAGGATCAATAGAGAGAGCATTCAACACCACTGAGAGGCTAGCCAAGCCGCAATAAGCAGGCTCGGACTGCGTCTGGAAATAAGAAATCAACCTGAAAAACCCTTCCATGGTGCCTTTCTGAAGCGCTTCATTGAAGATTAGCTGCACACAAAACGATTCACACAATTTCAAACAGCAAATACTTTTAGACACTAAGTAACCAAGGAACAACAGATCCCTGTAATAAAAACCAACAAGCTGACTGCTTGTAATAACAATTAACTGTGCAAGTGTGGTTAAAGATTTCCAGAATTTTGTAGATACTCTTTTGGTATTGTTTGCTAATTCCTGAACTATTCAGATCTCACTAATCAGTGACCTAACAAGGCAGACAAGCGTTGATTATAAGCTATTAAAACGACTGCATTTGAAACACAGATATAACCACGAATTGTGTAAATAACATCCAAATCCAGTAAGTTAATGTTGAATTTAACACTAATTTTAGTAGCTAATCTTGCAAAACAGTTAAGATCTCATGAGTGAGAAGGCAAGATAAACAAATCGAGAACCAGTACATGACAGACGAGCAAGATTTGCGAAAACACCAAACCTAATTTTGCATCCCATGAATCAGGACTTGATCCGTACCTTGCCTTCGGCGGAGGAAAAGTCAATCGCCGGAGGAGAAGGAAGAGATCGCCGATACAAACTCGCCATAGCCATTTTTCACGGGTTTCTTCGAGGTTCTATAAGAAATCAACAAAACTTGCGCTGGAAGATTCGTGTGAGTGGATTCGAAAAAGGAGGCGCAAACAACTTTACGAACTGTTTTAACTTTCGGCGTCAGATTCGAAAAAAATGGTAAGACGATTGCTTTCGTATGTATACAGAGAGAGAGAGAGAAGACTGAATTATTCGAACTCTCAGGTCAATGCTCTCTCTCTCTCTCTCTTAACGTCGGTCAAGTCAAACGTGAAAAGCGCGACGAAACGCCGTTAGTGACCTTGTCAAATTCATCCGGTCCGGTTTGGTTTGGTTAGATTGGTATTACTGGTACATTGCATGATGTAGGTTGATTTTATACTAAATGCTGAAAATTACCACTTGTAAGGGGATTTATTTCATTTCAATTGAATAAATTTGGTTATATTACAGAATTGGATAAAGTAATGGGTTCGGATGTTTCAAACTCGGTTCGGTTCGGATGACCAGACGGAATTGATGGCGTGTAGTCACCGTTAGTCTCTGGTCAAAGTTGGCGCGTTAGTTTCCACATCATTTTGAAATTATAAATTACAGTTTGATTGAAGTCTTGAAATTTTTTTAGAGATTATACAACTTGTTAATTACGTGTTGAAACCTTTTAATACTGAATCTAAGACTTTTATTAACTTAAAAATGTTATAATATAAATTGACTATAATATTTAATTTGTAAAAGTTGTCGGTTAGTTTTTTTGTACGGATTTTTTTGTCATAAACGAAAGAAACTTGGGGTGTATTTAAATTGAAATTTGGAAGAATTTAAAATATTTGAGTTTTAATAAAATTTTAGATGATTTTGAGTGAATTAGGAAATTTCTTATGATTCTCCTTCCTATTAATTGAGAATCTATTTTAATGAAAAAAGTTGATTTGTCACCTCTAGAATCAAAGTTAGTGTATTTTTTTGATGACATGTAAATGTGACATGTCAAATTTCCTAAAATAAACGAAATGTTTTGATTGGTTGAAATAAAATTAAATAAATTATGAAATTAAAACATAAATACACTAGATTATAACTCTAAAATTGATAAATTTAAATTAACAGAAAATAATAATTATTATGATCAATTTGTTTTTATATATATTCATATTAAATTGCATAAAATATGATTACGGAAATTTTACAACCAATATACATTATATTTTTATATAGAAGTTAATAATATATTATCCAATAGGATAGTAAATAGGCTATACCATTTTTATCTCTTATTTTTTAAAAAATAAATAAAAAGTTTATATCATACTCATATATAGTCTCATTGTAGATCGAGAATTTGAGATCAAAAATAAAATGAAAAGTAACTTGATGAAAAAATAAATTATAATAAGATAAAACAAGAATAAGAAATAGAAATAAAAATAAAAATAAATCTCTACAGTTTTGTTTTTCCGTGACATTCTCGTGCTTTATTTTACGGAGCCATTTAAAAATCTTAAGAAGCAAATTTTATAATAAACACATGTGCGGCTCAAATTTTATAATAAACACATGCGTGCATGCCACTACAAGAAAACATGACATTTGCCACGATTTTTTGCGAGGAAAATAAATCGTAGTAAATTAGCATCGAATTAACGAGGTATTTACGAGGAAAAGTAAAAACCTCATTAATTCGTCGGAAAGACCAACGAAATAAAAGCGTCGCAAATTCGTCGTAAAATTCCAACGAATTAACGAGGAATTAACGACGAACATAAATTTCGTCGCTAATTCGTCGTAAATTAACGAGGAATTAGCGACGAAACATGTTTGACGTGTATTCCTCGGAAATCCGTCGTTAATTTCCGACGAATTACCGAGAAAAGTGTTTCGAAGTAAATTAACGACGTATTAGAGAGGAAAAAAAGTTAGATGAAAACGTGTTTTACTGGTTTTTTTGCCACGAAAATATTCTTTGTTAATTCGTTGGCAATTCGTTGGTAATTCGATGTAAAAAAAAAAAAAT
>JAHZTW010000001.1:221183158-221336370 GCA_020283515.1 Alliaria petiolata | reverse complement strand
TTTTGCTACGAATTTACTACGATTGTTTTCCTCTCAATTTGCCACGGATTTACGACGAATTATGTGTCTCGCTATTTAACGACGAATTTACGACGACACTATTAACGACGATGTTACGACGAAATCTGGATCTCCCAACATTAACGAGGAATTTGCGACGAATTTGCTTTCGCGACGATCGATTACCGACGATTAAGTTTTCGTGGCAAATTCGTTGCTACTCTCGATTTGCCACGAATTTGCCACGAATTCGGCCCTCCTAAAAAGTATGTTTTCTTGTAGTGTGCCAACCATAATAAATTTATTTTCTTCATCAACCAATTCCTCAATATTGTTCAAAGAGATGAGCGGAGAGCTACCGGGGAATTTTATAACAAATATATTTATAAATTTTAATGAAAAGAAAATTTACTAATAGATTATCCAATGTACTATATATATTTTCATGATAAAGTCAAATATTATATTTGTTTTTAAATTTTGTTAATATTTAATATAAATTTTAATTTGAAACCATATATCATAAAATGTTGAAAATATGAAATTTTTATTACATAAAAATCGGTAGAAACGGTTTTCGTGATTGTTCTTAAATGCCAAAAACTGCATCGTGTAATAACATAGCGTTTACGGAAAATATCAGAAAAACTAACCAACACCTAAATATTACAATTCACTTATTTTTAACTCATACTTACATGCAAAAATATATATGTATTTATTTCTTCTTAAAATTCAACTATACTTATAAAAATATATATTACAAAACATATACTTTGTTACTTTTTTAACACATAAAAGACATACTTCGATTTTTCCACAAATATGCGGTGGATATAAATATTAATTATGCAAAAGTCAAATTTGCATGCAAACTTGTCGTGCATGCATTTTGTTAACCTCGATTACAGTCTAATTTTAATTTTAGTTATTAAACAATTTATATATTTTTAAAAATCTCTATATGTCCTTAGAGCGGTGAGGTGGTTGGTACGCACGAATGTGCGGGACCATCTACCCGTTCTTATGATAAGTAAAAATTATAAAACCCATTTTGATTTAATTAGCAATAGGTCAATGAAAAATATATATTTAAAATATATATATTGGCAAGATTATATTGTGTAAGGAGAAAAAAGCATAGTATACATAATATTCAAGACATATTATAAGAATCTAATTATTATTTAATATAACTTTTATATTTGCAATTATATGTTACTGTAAACTGTAGAAAAAAATAAAAGGTTTTAAAATAAATCAGTTTCAAAAGAGACAAAATGATATGAAACTTTGTGTGATTGTTTTTAAACACTAAAACTGTATATGTATAAAAATATAACATTTACATAATATATAAGAAAATTAATCAATAATTTAATATTACAACTATTTATGTCTATAAAAAAAATTAAACCTTTAAAAATAAATAAATTATTATATGTTTAATATTTTTCAGTTTATTTAGTTACCATATTTACACTTTTTATCTAAAGAAGTATTTTAAAATCTTGGTTAATGGCTTTTTATCTTCCATTCTACTCTAATCTATAACATTTTTTATTTGATTTATAGTTATTTCTTTTTTAAAATGTTTATATAATATTATTGTTAATATATAATTAATTATATATTGAACATATAAAATGTTTTATAGCTTGCACAAGGTACGGGCCGATCACCTAGTTTGTTATTAAAATCTATGAAATCTCACCTAAAACTATGGGATTTAGTTTTTTATATTTTTAACTACCCAAAACTACTTAAAATCACTTAAAATCCTCTAAAATCTACTACTTAAAATATTTTAATAACAGGGGATTAGATTTACTTTTTATAAATTCTTGATTGAATAACATAGGATTTGATAAAACATTTAAAAATCATTAGTTCAATAACAGAGGATTTCACCAAATTTTCTAAAATTTCTAATTCAATACACCCCGCTTAATGTCATTCAATATTGGTTTGTGTTCGTCTCATTTCCTCATGTTTTCATATGCCATCTAGTTTTTTTTTATTAAACCGTGAAATATCCGGACTTTCAGCATTTAATCTTTCATAATATTCAGAATTATAAACTTTATATATTCCAATTTAAAAATAATATTATGTTCCAAAACAAAAATTGAACACGAGACAAAGTGAAACCAACAACTCTCGTAGTAGCATTATGCCACCACTCCTTTTATATATGCCACCTAATTTTGATTACATTATTTGCAAACTTGCAAGTTTGCAATAGACCAAAGTACGAATGTATATAGACCAGCCCAATATGTGTACTGTAGGAGTTGATTGGTTATAGTTGAATATTATTAATTGCCGTAAAATTTTAGTTGTGGATTTTAGAATTGTACTTTTTTCTATGAAGAACAAAAATTACAGTTTCTAAATTTTGAAACCATAAAATAATTGATTTGGAAAAGAAAAAAAAATATGAAAAGAATATTATCTACGTGTAAAAGACTTTGAATTTTGATGGAACCCGGTACATTTCTTCAAGCATATTTGAAATTGAAGCAATTATTGTAAACGTGTTTTAAAAACTATAGAATTTTCTTACATATCTTACCAAATAATACTTTTTTTGTTTAAACCCTTACTTTCATTATCTTAGTCTTGCATTATACAACTAAAAGAGAGAAATATCCATCATTTTTTATCACTACAATAAAATTTAAAGACAATAAAAATTAAAACGTACAAAGACTGTCTTTTAACATTTTTAATGCAAAAAATTAAATAAAAATACAGTTTTGACCCTACTAATTTAATGTATTAATTAGAAAGATAATTTTATTTAATGTATGAACAAATGATAAAACATAATTTTAATAGTTTTCTTAAATTTGTATGAAATGTGTCAAAGTAACACTTTTTTTTAAAGAGAGGGAGTATAGATTATCAAGATAGATTGACCAGCAAATTAGAGACAAAATTCGAATGCGTCGATAAAATGTTCACGACAAAGACCAAATCATACTTTAAATTGTGATTTTCAAGTAAATCCTTGCAGTTTTAGTTGTTTTTTGGTAGATCATTAAGATAGATGCGTATTTTGTTTGGTGTAAATACTGTTAGACAAGACTGATCAAGCAGATTTATAACAAGCTTTACAATGCTAAAAGATTTTAATTTGGAACTAGATAATGGAGAATTTTATATCAAATGATTCAATCACGGATCTTACAAAACTATTGGATCAATTTATTTGAATCAGGCGTCTGGATATTTTTGATCGGATATTCATTAATAAATAATTTTGAATCAAATAATTTGAGTGTTTGAATATTTGAAAAACATCCAAGAGTTAAGAAGACTACTGATTCACATGCCTCTAAAAGGATATTCCACCATAGCACCCACAAATAAAACTACTCATTCATTTATCTACAACTAATTTTAACAACCTAATTTTTCTCCTAAATTACAGATTTCAATAGTTGTTAAACAAAACAAAACAAATAAACAGATTTCAATAAAAAAAATAGATATATATATATATATATATATGTATTTATGTAAATTTCCAGCTGGTTGTACTGAGAGATCGATCTCTCGATCCCAACCAATGTGTGGGCCACAATGCTTTAGATATGTCCGGGTTTCTAATTTGCAGCTATGGCTCTTTCTCGTGCTTATGCTCTGAACATAAATTTCATAAATTAAGGAGAATGAATCAATATTAGACGAAACAAAAATTATACTTATCCTATATAAAGAATTAAAGAACTCACCAAACTTTTGAGAAATGTACCTGAGGCCATTCAAGAGGGTCTGTCTCTTCTTTATATGTACACAATAATCACCAAACAATAAATGGATAAGATAAAAGTGAGTATTTTTAACAAATAAAACTTTCAATGAATATATGAAAAGTTTGAGTTAGAAAGGGAAGAATATACAAAAAGAAGAGAGCACAAGGTTGAGATTATTGTTGTTGAAATATTTCAAATAATCTATCTTTTAAGGTGAAGAAGAAAACAAGAACCAAATTATAAATCCATTGTTTTGGAATTTCCAAAATATTCAAGTATGGGTTTCACAAAAGCTTAGACAAAACAAACACCTTTGTTTGTATCAAAGGGAGATTTAAGGATCTAACACAGATTCAATTCTACAACCAAACCATTTACCAAAAAAATTGGAAACACATTTAGCAAAGCAAAGGGCATATCTATCATCAGGGTACGAATTTGAAAAAGCATATCGAGATTCAGGCTTTTATCCAGACATTAAGGGTTTATTAAACTCAGAAATCTTCTAGTTCCTGATTTAGGGTTCTTAGCAAGTTATATCTTGCAATGAGAATTTGAAGTTCTTTACAAAAGATCGGAATAATTAGCACAAAGTTTCCATAGATTTCTCAGAATACAGGGAACAAAATTCTCAGATCAAAGAATTAATTCTAGAATCGAACTTTATAAACTCAAAACGAGATCAAATCAATTTTTATTCAAAATCTAAACGAAATGAAAATGTAAAAGCTGATGAAGTAATCAGTCCATGCGTGGGTTATATAGTTTGTAAGAATCAAACTGTACCCGATTATTCCCAAATATGATACGCAGATTCACATTGTCGACACAAATCGGATCTAAGATTACATCAGAGAAGATTCATCCAAGAATTTCAGTGATCGAGAAAAATTATTACGCATTGATCTCTTTTTCAATCATGAAATTAAGCAAAAATAACTAATGAAATCCAGAAATGGTTGTTAAATCGGCGTTCAGTTTTTTCAATCCGTTGGCTAATCGATAACATAACCAGATTTACAAAAAAACACAGTACATCTAATCGCAACAACAACAAAAACCCTAACATTTCTGAGAGTCAATTTCGAAGAAGACGATGTAGAGAGAGAGATAAGCAGCTTTACAGGAAGATAAAAAAAAAAGATAAAAAAAAAAAGAGAGAAGAAGAGAGAAATGTTTCGGTGTTAACACTATCTTAAATTTCGGTGGACGAACCAATAACCTGGCTCCACGTGGATTTGCGCCATCACAGTTTAAGGGATCGGGCAAGCTGTGAAGGGTTGACGATACCGGGCAAGTGGGCCCCATCTACCCGGAGGATACTAGCAACCTCCAGATACCTCCTCCGTTTGTGTTCACTCGGCTCGATATCATGGCTCGGCTTAGTCTTCCTCGGATCAGTAGATTGGGCCGAAAACGGGCCGGCTTGGGCTCGAGCCGGGTTCCACTGCTCTCCGAAGAGTGTGCCTTTGTTGAGAAACTCGTGAGCCAGATAACCGGCTAGGAGCTGGTTCGAACCAGCCGGCTCGGCTACGACGGAGGCGGTGATCGTTGTTGGTGGAGCGACGGCTGGAGTTTTCTTGAGGATAGATTTAATCGGAGGCGGTGGCGGATTTTTCACGGCGGTTTCCGTCGGTTTGACGGCGACGGCGTCGGAGATAACTCGTTTTTCTGATGTCAGCACACGGCGTGGGGGAAGACGCATCGTTTTGGTATTCATGGCGGTTTTCTATTGGATGCATGCCACGTCAGCAATAAGTAAATTTTAAAAATAATTACTGCGGTGAAACAGTAATTTTGAAGTAATCGGATGAGAGACTAATTTAACCAGAGATTTTTATATTTCTCTCTTTTTATAATTTAAGAAATAATAAACTTAGAGAGAGAGAGAGGGAGAGAGAGGAGACGAGGAGGAAGAGAAAAAGAATGAGAATGGAAGGACAAAGAAACCAAGTAGGGTTAGGACAATTTATAGAGGTGCGAAGCATAAAATACCCCTTAATGTTCAAAGAAATTATAAAACTGCCATTTTGAGTAAATGACTTAAATACCCTTCCTTCTTTACCATATCTTCTAATTTGGGTTACCAATGGAACGAGTAACGCAAACAATTAAAGAGCTTTTTTGGGGTACAGAAAAAAAGAATCCGGAATCCTCCTTTTTTGGATTTTTTTATTTTTCCTTCTTAATCCCATGAATGAATTCCGATTATTGGTTTTTTAATTTTAATTCTTTCCTCATGCTAATCTATTTTAAGTTTTTACTTTTCTCATAAAATCTAAGATGTTTTATATTTTTTTTTTTTTATAAAAATGCCCTTTCTTCTTTACCACATCTTCTTTTTCTTTTGATTTTTTTCGTTTTATGTATATGATTATCCTTTTTCAGTTTAAATATATAAGAAGATTTTACAAGACGTAGATTAATTTCACTTTTCTAAGCTTAATATTGTGCAAAAACTTAATTTTAATTTGATAAAGATGTTTTTCTAACTAATTAAACTATGGAAAATATTTTTAGATACGTCAAAATATAATTGGAATAAACTTTGCACACGTGTCAAAATCTGATCGACTAACTAACATACAGTAGAAACTTGATAAATTAATAAATTTGGGACTTTAATATTTTATTAGTTTATAACCTTATTAATTTATCGATTTTTGGTAAAATAAATTATTTATTAATAATTAATTAAAAACTCTATTTAAACAAAATATTATATTTTAATATTCATTTTAAAATTAGATAAAAATTGTAAAAATATTTCAATTTTAATAAAAACAAACAACAATATACTCATATTTTAGTAGATTGTCATAGTTATATTTTTATATAAGAATGTTTTATGGTAATTATTAATTTATAATATTAATGAGAGCGTATATTTATATAAGTTTCTTACCAAAATATTATCTTATTATCTTATCGATTTATGTTATACTAGAATAGGACCCGCATATATGTGGGTTTTGAATAAAATATTTTAAACCGGTTAAAATTATTTGAAAATAAAATCAGATCACTTGTGAAGAAAAATAAAATTAAAAAATAAATTGAAAATTTATTTATTTTTGTTTTTATTGTTTGTAACTACTATTTCTAAATACGATTTTGATATAATAAAACAAATACTTATTTTCTTGTGAAAGTTACAAATAAAAATTTTATATTCTCAAACAAAATCTATTCGATAGTGTTAAAATTTGATCGATAGACTTTAACACGTGTCGCGATCATGTTAATTAGCAAATTTGAAACATGAAATTGAAGTTAATTTCATTTACTTTTGTTTTTATATTAGATTTCTATTGAAGTATATATATTTTTCAAAAAATTTCCTTTTATTTTAGTTATTTATTTTTGAGGATTATTATCTGATTATATAGTTTTTTAATATAAAGTTTTATTTACAAATACATTTTAGTCGTAATGAAAATAACATATTTTTCTTTATGGTGTTTTTTAATAGAAACCCAAGTTTATTTTATTATTGTTTAAGCTATATCATGTTTCTGTTTTAACTCTCGAATTAGTGTTATTCTATGAATAAAAAACCCAAATATTTATTAAATTAAATAAATAATTTATGGTTAATTCGAAATTTGAACCGTAGCCAATCAAATAGATAAATAAAATGGTTATATCTATTCTAACAATGAAATACATAAAAAAAACTTATTTTCCTTTTTCTTAATTTCATTATTTACTTTTTTCCTTTTAGTATTAGTAATTCATCATATAATTTTCTTAATTAAAATGAAAAACATAAAATAAAAACATTATTTTCTTTTTACTAATTTTCTTATATACCTTTTTGATTTTTTTATTTGTCTTTTAGTTTTAGTAATCGATTATACAATTTTTTTATTCTAATTGGAAAACATAAAATAAACTTATTTTCCTTTTTTGCTTTTAAAACTAATTTTTAGAATTAATTCGAAGTGTAAATCATAACAAACCAAACGGATAACCAAAATGGACAAATTTATTCTAACAATGAAAAACACAAAAAAAAACTTATATTCTTTTTTCTTAATTTTTTATTTACTTTTTTTATTTGTCTAATTTTTCTTTTAGTTTTAGTAATTTATCATACAATTTTTTTAATCTAAATGAAAAAACATAAAAAAAACTTATTTTTATTTTTCTTAATTTTCTTATTTACCATTTTGATTTTTTTTTCCTTTTACTATTAGTAATCGATTATAAAATTTCCTTAATATAATTGGAAAACATAAAAAAAAAAATTATTTTCCTTTTTTGTTTTAAAACTAATTTTTAGATTTATGTAAACATTATGTTAAAATCTAATTGGTTGATTTTTTTAAACACGTGTGAAAATCTAATCGATAAACTTGACACGTGTTACGGTCATGTTACTTAGCAATTTTTGCGCATCCAACTTTATATAATTAGATTGATTTTGAACCGGCCCAACTCAGTACCGAAATTTTTTTTTAATTTATACAATTTATTAATTTATCGAATATTAATTTATAAAGTTTTTACTGTATATCACGATCATGTGTTCATGTTAACTACTAACTTCGAAACATCAATGTTTTATAATAAGATATATTATTTTTAATGTGACGTGATGAAAATTACATAAGATCGACTCAATAACTAAAAAAAAAAAATCTTTTTTTATAAAAATATAAATATTATTTGGATTGAAAAGTTTAGATTTTACAAATTGCATAACAAATTGTTTAACCTATCTAAAGTGTTCCTTGCCAAAACAGAATAAACACATGGAAACAAACTCAATCAACGCATCGACATAACCTTAGTTGAGATTATGTGAAGCTTACGATGTCGAAATGCAAATGGTAGCCCGAACACAGAGCCTCATTATAAGTAATTAACAAAACTCGCGATCAAATACTATCCTCTTCATAAAAAAATCACGGCTTCGCCAAACAAAACCTAGAACTAGCACTAAAACAGACCTACACTAGCCATTTAGAGCCTTGATGCCAGCTAGCACAAAGCCTAGCAATACCAGACGCACCAACTTTACTATAAAAAACTATACAGTTGGTTTTAAAAGCATCGTTACCTTGAATATTTTATGCGTGACAAGCGTTTTACTAGCCGGAACAATTATTTGTTTTTATTTAGTCATAATTTTAATTTTTTTGTTTTTGATAAAAAAAAAAAATTTAAATGAAAAAACGAAAAAAAGTTTGGGACCAAAATCTTTTAAACCGCATGTAAAAAAAGGAAGTACCCAATAAGAGATGTGGTTTTAGTGTTGTACCATTTTTGTAACGTTTTAATATTTGACTTAATAGCAGATATAATTACAAGTTAAATATTTTAGTTTAAAATAAATTTCATATTATAGTTAATAAATCTTATTATATAAAGTAGGATGCGTCAAAGTTACTAATTAACATGATCGCGACACATTGCAAGTTAATCGATAAGATTTTGACATGTGTTTTGATTAAAATATATTATAAAGAAAAAATATATTAATCATAAAAGAAAAAAGAAAAATACTATTATTTAATAAAAAAAAAAAGATAAAGAGACATATAGAAAAGGAAAATCAAAACAAAAGTAAACAAGATATTTCAATTTTACTATAAAAAAAACGTCAAAGTTAGTAATTAATATGATTGTGACATGTGCCAAATTTTATTTTTATTTTTATTAAATTGCATAAATTGCGTATATAAAAATAAAAATATGATTGTGACATAATGTTTACATAAATTAGATAAAAAATAAAATTTCAACAAATTAGATTTTAGCATAATGTTTACATAAATCTAAAAATTAGTTTTAAAAATAAAAAAGGAAAGGTAAATAAGAAAATTAAGAAAAAATAAAATACGTTTTTTATGTTTTCATTTAAAGTAAGAAAATTGTATGATTAATTACTAATAATAAAAAGAAAATCAAAAATTAGTATTAAAAATAGAAAAGAAAAATAAGTTTCTTTTTCGATTACTAATATCAAAAGAAAAATAAAAACTTGAAAATGTAAATAAGAAAAATAAGTTTCAGATGTTAATGATATGACGTTAGACGATAATGAGCTTAATGAGGAAGAGGATAGCAAGAATCATGTAGAGAAGCTTTTGATGCGAGTCTTGAGAAACATAACTTCTATAGAAAACAGAGAGAACATATACGGGAGAAACAAAAATGTAAATTAAAAACAAAAAGTAAATTAGATTAACTAGCATATATTTCAATTAAAAAATTAAATTCTAGATGCTAATGATATGACATTAGACGATGATGAGATCAATGAGGAGGGTGATATCAAGAATCATGTAGAGAAACTTTTGATGCGAGTCTTAAGAAGCATAATTTCTCTAGAGAGCATAGAGATCATATAAGGGAGATGAATGTGAAGAGAAACATAAACTTTATTTGCTTGAAGAGAGTTAATGGAAAGATCGTTAACATACTTAAATAACTCAAATTAAATACCCAAAGTTTTAACGCAGCAGAAGAGAAAAAGATAGATGATAAAGTGTGTGAACTATATGAGAAGTAATGTTAATATTGCTTAGGATCCGCAACAGATTATGTGTTTTGAAAATTTTAATTGAAAATAAATGATAATTAAAACAAATAAATAATTTTTAGGTTTCGATTTTGTGTTTTTCATATTATTGTTTAAGTAGTGATCAAATTATGCTTTCTATTTTCTTAAAACAATATTTTAACGGGTTTTAAATTTTATTATTTTTCTTAAATTTTTGTTATTCATTTAAGTTTCTTTTTCGATTACTAATACAAAAAAAAAAATTTAGATTATTCATTTTTTCTACATATTATTCGATTTTGTTTTTAATTTATTTTTACGGGTTTAAAATATTTTATTTAAAACCCGCATATATGCAGGTCCTATTCTAGTATCATATAAACCCAAATAAATTTTTTTATCATTACACTAATATAAATAATTTATTTAAAATTTTGAAATATTTATCTAAAATACGTATCTCCACCACTTATTATCTTTTTCACTATTGAAATATTTATATAAAATACGTATCTCGCACCGTATGATATTTTCACCATTCAAAAATTGTCTCGCAACGCTTTTTCAGCACAGAGACACTTGTCCCGCATGCCTTCTCCTGCATAAACCGTACCGTCCCGCCTAATCTTATAATATCGCATTGCTTGATCCACTGTCATCAATGTATATATAGGGATGAAATCAAAAAATTAATAATCTGAAAAAGAATTACTCACATCTTATTAATTCTATTACAAATAAGGTTAAATTAAAAAATATATATACTTTGCTTTTGTCAACATGATCCTTTTTATATAACGTTTTTAGTATGAATGAGACTCTCTTTCTCAGTTTAGGAGAAGAGCTTAAGCCCTGTTTTTTTCAGATTTTGTAAATACAACACTCGAACATAAAGTTTAAATGAGAACAAGTTGGTAAAGTCAAAAGTTTATTCTTATCATGACTATGAAATTTGAAACCATTAACTATCCATAAAATTTTATAAAACGTAAGTCTCATCTCATTTCTTTAAACATTTTCATGATTCTTGCAACTTTGCTGCGTGTACATACAATTAATTTGTTCCTTTTCTATTTATTGACATATATACCCCATTTACACACACGCACACGCTAAAATTTGGTAAAGGGTGAATTTATTAAGATTAGAGAAGTTTCCTAAGTTTCTTTTTTCTTCTTATTTTTGCAGAAAAACCAATTGTTTTTAAACCAAAACCAAATCGAAATCTAAATTAAACAGTAAGCATCACTAATAATAATAAAAAATATTGTTATGTTATCACAGTCACAGATTCACAATCGCACTTGATCATTTTATACCGTCTATTATAGAACTTTAGATTAAACTCATCTAGGATGAAATGTCTTCAGCTAAAATGTTACTATATCTACATGACACCCCAATTGAGACAGTCAACCTCCGGATAGACGACTAATGGACAGTACTTGAATAGATCACTTTAATCATAGAGTAACCGATTTATGTATATAACAAACAAATGTTGCAAAATTATGATAGCAAATCTAAGAATAGATTTAAAATTATACATGAAATTAAATGATTTCGGGTAGTTAGGCGTCAGTTTGCCAACTCAATTAAATTTAATTTCATCCCACTGAATGATATAATAATATCAATAGGAAAAAAAACTATTAATAAAATAACAATAAACACGAAAAATGTATGCCTTTAATTTACTCCTAAGTATACCTAAGGGACCCATTTTGAGGGACCATAACAATTCGTATCGCAATTCCCTCATATCAAACACATGTTCAACCGAACCATCAAACGCTAAACACTGGGCTTTTACACCTAACATGGGGTGTTCTCTCCCTTCGAATCATTTGAGAAATAATTACACAAGTGATTAGAAGAAAGAAAATATAGGTAACTATATATATATATATATAGTCTTTATATAAAGTAAGATGCATCAAAGTTGTTAATTAACATGATCGCGACAAGTGTCAAATCATATACGGGAGATGACTATGAAGAAAAAAAAAACTTTGTTTGCTTGGAGAGAGTTAATGGGGTGATCGTTAACATATTCGAATGACTCGAATTGCATACCCAAATAGCATAACTTCTCTAGAGAACATATAGATCATATACAGAAAAAACAAAAAAATTAAATTAAAAACAAAAAAATAAATTAGATTAAGTATGATATATTTCAATAAAAAAAAAAAAGTTATAAATGCTAATGATATGACATTAGACGATGATAAGTTCAATGAGGAGGAGGAAAGAAAATTCTAAATGCTAATGATATGACATTAGACGATGGTAAGCTCAATGAGGAAAACGATATCAAGAATCATGTATAGAGACTTTTGATACGAGTCTTGAGAAGCATAACTTCGCTAGAGAGCAGAGAGATCATATAAGAGAGATGAAATGTGAAGAGAAAGAAAGATTTTATTTGCTTGAAAAGAGTTAATGGGAAGATCGTTAACATACTCGAAGGAGTCGAATTGCATACCCAAGTTTTTAACGCAGCGCAACATAAAAAGATAGTTGATAGTGTGTGAACTATATGAGAAGTAGGGTTAATGTTTCTTAGGACCCGCAATAGATTCTATGTTTTGAACATTTTAATTAAAATATATAAATAACTCTTAGGTTTTCCATTTTATGTTTTTCATATATTTTTTCAGTAGTGTTAGATTTTGCTTTCTATTTTCTTTAAAAAAATATTTTAACGGGTTTTAAATTTTATTATTATAAATTCGAGTATACGCGGATCCTAATCTAGATTTTAATTATTATAAATCTAATTATGATTAAAGTATGATAATTAATTTGTCAAAATTTTAGAATTAGAATAAATATATATATATATATATATATAGATAAAGCATTAGAAATAAATCTAATTAATATAAGAGTATTAAAACATATATATTCGGAAATATTAAAAAAAAGTAAATGTTTTTTTAACAAATTATGCGATTTTGTTTTCAATTTATTTTTACAGATTCAAAATATTTTATTAAAAACCTGCATATATACGGGTCATATTGTAGTATATATATAATTTTCTAGTGTAAGACAAAATCACAGGCAAGATACTATCACCCAAAGACAAAAAAAAATCCAGAAATTTTAAATTTACTACTTTTTTATCAACCATTAATTTCCAAGCCTAATAAACTTATAAGCTACTTGGATTGAAAAAAATAGAACAGGTTAGTTAGTCCCCTCTCTATTTACCAATATTCGAATTGGAAACTTTAGTACTCTCTAACTTGATCGACCATCTATTTTTAAATCAGAATATTTAAAAGCTGACTCCAAAAGTATTAAGTTACTTTAAAAATATTTCTAATTAGGGTAATCGTTTAATCGACTGTCCAGAATTTATTGATAGTCCAAATACAACTAATTAATCGACAAAATCTAAAAAAGACAACCAACAGATTGACGTATATCTTCGTTGACCAAAATCATCGTAACTTGTGATTTCAAAAACAAAACAAAAAAACATAGACGTCACACACAAGAAAAAAAAAAGAAGTAGAGAAACAAAATTCAATAGTGAAAAATTGCAAGAAAACCATATAAATGACTTTGCACATGTAGAACAAATTCAAACGTAATACTATTCTCCTCGAGGCCAAAAAAAAAAAAGAAGAGACAATCGTTTTCTTTAGAAAAAAAAAAAAAAAAAAAAAGAAGAGAATGCAAGAAGAAGCTTTGAACACGTCGAGACAAGCAAGTTTAGGTAAAAAAGCAGACAATTCAAAGCTTTAAATTCCTATGAGAGAAATATAAAATAGCTAAACGTAACGCGTCTTTCTGATGGCTTAAATTCCTATAATTATAAGATTGGACGCGCATATTAGTTGGCTTAGTCCATTTGCGTATACTTAGCTTTAAGTGTGTTTTTTATATTATTAAAAAATCCTATCTTCTTCATTTTCTTACAACATTATGTCATTATCCTACATTTGTTTTTCCTTGCGCAGATCCAAAAAAATAAATATATGATGCTCGAAAGATGAAAAAAATGGACATATAATGATTGTACCTTGCGCAGCTCCAAAAGGATTTTTCAGATTCCTAATATAATATAACAGAAGTTGAAAATTGGAAGAAGAAGATTAGAAGAGACTCGTTTTAAGCCAGTTGTTAAAAAAGTTCAATAAATACTTTGAGAAACAGAGTGTGTCGTCAAAGACTATAGGCTATAGCAACAACACTGGGGAGTTGAAGGTAAATGACAAAAGACGGCTTTCATGGTAAATGACAAAGACAACATAGAGACCAAAAGATGAGGAGGACGACGTTATGAAGAGAGAAGAGCGAGATAGAGGTAATAGCTAGGAGATACAAGAAAAAGATGATAGGTAAGGTGGAAACAGAAGAAGACTTAAGAGCTAATGGTTGTTACTTGTAAGTACTAGGTTTAGTACTAAACCCTGCCCGTGAAATGCTCAAGCGAACGAGGAGGCATGGGCTTTAAAAGCCGACTCAGAAACTAGACCTAGATAGCACGTGCATGCAGCGAGATTTGAAGAGGATATGCTGAGTTGTGGTAGTTAATTAGGCCTATTTAAAACGAAAGCAAACACTCAAATTAATAAGGAGAGCTTCACGGCAGTAACTATTTCAAAGAACCAAAGGTGTGGTGGGCTAGTGGTTGGTAGCCTAGTGGTAAGTGGTAGGAGTTAGTTTCTTTGTATTCTAGGTTCTACCCTTTTAGGATGGATGATTTATGCTATGTTTTGATATTGTCACGAGCCCATTTCCGGTCCATGGAGATGTACGAATTTCAGTCCAGAACTTCATGGCAAGTAAAACAATTTTTGGTGACAAACTTATTAGAAAAATTTCAGACTGATTCAAGTAGAAGTGTTTGTCGAGGATTTGAATATATATCATGAATTTTTATGAAACACATAAATTATTTTATAAATTATATTAAAAAAAATATTGCAAACGATAAAATAAAAATTAGAGTTTAGTTTTTTTAATAATGCTAATTTATTATTTACATAAGAACCGCTCTCCCCTATGGCGATGAGAAAGGCCATTCATCTCTCTAACTGTTTCTTCTTCTTCACAGAGAGTGAATTCATTGGTTTTCAATGAATTTCTTGTGTATTACTCCACAATTTTTCTTTTATCACTTGTTTCTCTTTATGAGAACGACTTTTTTCGATTTTGATGCCAACGTGAGGCAGTTTTCTGACAGTTTCACCCGAGCATCATCCATCCCCATAGTGCACATCGTGGTTCACTATGATGCAAAGCGGGTATTCCATGATCTCAGTTTTGGCGCCGATGAGGAACTTAGCATGAAACGAGTCTTCCTTGATTTGGCATCCAATGATACGAAGAAGACATAATCTCTTTGCAATAACGGCAATAACTTGTCGGGTTTGGGGTTTCTCTCCCAACAAATGAGAGATTTTGACCGGAAATGAAGATCTGCAATTGGCATATCACGAGTTTGACTGCGGTATAGAAAATGCATGAGTTCGACTCTTAACCGCGTTACTTTGGAAAGAACCACCATGGAAACCACATCAGAAAAGAGACGATGGGCCGATATCGAAGAAGCATCATGTTTGTTGTATGGCGATATTCGTACAATCGTTGAAGGTTGGCAGTTCTAATTTTTATTTCATATATTGGGTTCTTAACCGAAGAATATCTATAAATCTAAATTGGAAATTTGTCAATGTTATAAAGTAAAAAGATGTTTAATATGGTTATGTGCATAACTAAATTGAAAATCGCATCAATTGGAATGCGAATATTAGAGCGTGTAAATATTTTCTTCGAAAAGTTTCGCTAAGTTTAGTTTTATTGTTATTTTTTCACAATCTTGTATGTTTATTGCTTTTTACATTTTCAATATAATTTTGAATATTATATATAAATAAAATAGATGTTAAAAAAACACTAATTTTATTATTTAATTACAAATTATTGACGACGATGATTATAAAACGTACAGTTTTTATCACGGACTTGGCTTTGGTTCAAAACTTCAAATCACATTTTTTTGCCGCAAATCATATTAGCAATCTACCGTCATTTTATATCATCCGTACACGTGTTCCTTCAGTAAACACCTCATTTGATATCGACCGTACACGCCAAAAATATAACATCAGTTCAGATGTTGTGGGTCACAATTTTTAAGTGGACCAATACTAATTGGGTTTTATAAGGCCCTTTAATTATCCGACTTAAAAATATTATATCTTATACGATAAAGCGAGGGCCCACCAGAGAGAGCAACGGTCCGATTTCACAGCCTAATGTGTGTGGGTCAGACCAGACATTGTAACGGTCATCTGCCTTTTCCCCTCCCAAAATTAATAAATTAATAACTAAAATGAAAAAGAAAAGGAAATTATAAAAAAAAGGAAATCTTAAGGAATAAATAAAATAATCCATGAGTGAGCTTCTCTCTTCAGCTCTTTCTTCTAAGTTCTAAGTTCTATGTCCATCAATAATCTGTGAAAGCCATCGCAAGAAAATCTCTCTCTAGGGTTTTGAAATCTCGAAAGGAATGGGTTGCTTGCTAGGTTGCTTCGGCCGTAAGAAAAACCGCCGTCGTCAGAGACGCAGGGAATCTCTCCAGCCTCGTTCAATCGTAAGTTTCTCTCTCTGTTTCTCGAAAAAAATTTCAGTTTTAATTTTTGTTTGGGATTTGCTAGACCTGAAGTAATTTTTGTTTGTTTTTCGATTTATGTAGAGAATCTCTGACAAGTCTACAAAGGATGTTCATCTGAATCTTAGGGTTCCTACTGTCGAAGAAACCCCTAAAATTTCGGATGATCGTATCGATTCTAGGGTTCCTGCTGTTGAGGAAACCCCTAAATTATCCGTGATTCCGACCATTGATATCTGGTGAGTTTTGTTATAAACTGTGGATTTTTGTGTTCTTGTCGCTTTGATTTTTAGCTAACAGATTTCGACTTATTTGTTCGCAGTGACGAAGCTGAGGAGGAGAAACACAGTCCGAGTCCAACTCGTAAGAAAGTGACTTTTGACTCCAATGTCAAAACTTACGAACACATTGCAGTAGATGAATCCGTTGAGCTCTTTGAAGAGAAAAAAGTAGAAGAGAAGCCTTTGAAGTCTCGATGTTCATCTGAAGGGAGCGATGTTACTTCAAACTCGTCAGGGTCTTATCCTTCAAACCATAGATACCAGAATTGCAGAGAAAGCGACGATGAAGAAGAAGAAGATGAAGCAGAAGAAGAAGAGGATGTAACAGATTGTGACGAAAGCGATACCGATGATGAAAATGATTATTGTGGCGGTGGTTTTATCCTTCCTGAAGAGTTTTATAACGACGACGAAAATTACGAGGATAAGCTGAAGAGTTGGGATAAAGAAGTTTACACAGAGGAGATTGCAGATAATGTTTTGGAGATAGAGAAGAAGCCTAATGCGAGTGCTAGAGACAGAAGCGGGTACGTCAACGCAGTGCTTAACCCGATCGAGAATCTCACTCAATGGAAAGCTGTGAAATCCAGAGGAGTAAGAACAGCAACAGCAACACAGACACAGCCTCGGATGGAGAACGCTAATCTCATATCATCCGATCAAGAACGCAAACCAAACGCTTCTTTCAGCTTGGAGGAGCCTCGTGTGTCATTCAGCAACAAGCCAAGAGATGATGAAACCAAGAAACACACAACTCAAGAAGTGGCTGTCGATGCTAGTCTCTCGACTTGGTTATCCATAACATCGCAGACCACCACAACCAGCGGATGCAGCAGCGTCGTCTCTAACTACTCAAAACCGGTTCAACAAAGCTACGATGAGAGACCTATATTGGGAGCGTTAACTTCAGAGGAGATCAAACAGTTCTCAGCTACGAATTCTCCGAGGAAATCTCCGAGTAGAAGCCCTGAATCACCTATCATCGGAACAGTCGGTGGTTATTGGAACAACAATCACTCAATGGCCACAAGCAAGTACAGACAAGTATGAAGTGTCCAAGCTCTCTTCAAGATCGATATTCCACAACATGTTTTGATTACTCTGATACTGTGAGTAAAATACCATTTTATTTTATTAAATTGCCTTTTGTGAAGTTATTATTACCACTGTCTTGTGTGTTTTTTTGATAAACCAAATCGTTGTGTGGGTGTGTAAGTGTATGTGTGGGTTTGGTTATTAATATTCACTAGGTGTTGCCCCCGCCCTACGTGCGGGGAAGTTTATTTGAACATTTTATTTACTTTTTTTTCGACAATAGAATTATTTATTTTATTTACATAATTTACATTTACATGTATGATATTTATTAGAATAACATTGACTCGATGTCATATGTTTCTTTTCAGTGCTTATTTTAGCATCGATCTCACATTTTTATAAGTTAGATCTTTATTTGTGTCTTAAAAAATTAGGCGATGAGTTTGTTTTAGAATGTTAAGAATTGTCTATCAGATTCACTTTCATCCATCTTTATCTCTGATAACGAATTAGAGTTATGTGTTTGGAGCTTCAAGCACATAAGTGGTACCTCTCAATCTCCATGAAGTTACCTTGATGCTCATTTGACCAAAAGCATTCTTTGAGTCATCGACGATAACAACAACTTCGTCGTTTCCCAAGACAATATCAAGACTCTTCTTTTGTCTCACCATAGATGATACCATCATCGCCAGATATAATCTGATCCCAAAAATACTCACCTTTCGGATCTAACAACTTAGCCATCTCCCAAGTGTAACGCATATCACCCCATCGTGTATATATACATCACGAACATCTCATTTGATTCTCTCATAAACGATCAAAAAGGGTCTTAATTTAGTCATCAATCCCATAGATTCCACCATGAAGAGAAGAAGAAGACTGTCTCATAAACGATCGAACAAAGTGTTGAAAAATTGCATAACCAAACACGAACTTTAGAGTTTAGATTAATTGATCTTCGGACATCATCTCTCATCGGATTTGCTTTTCTCACTGACTCCCGAAGCCATTTTTTNGAATTCTCCGAGGAAATCTCCGAGTAGAAGCCCTGAATCACCTATAATCGGAACAGTCGGTGGTTATTGGAACAATCACTCAATGGCCACAAGCAAGTACAGGCAAGTATGAAGTCTGTCCAAGCTCTCTTTAAGACTCAAAATTCCACAACATGTTTGATTACTCTGATAAGTAAAATATCATTTCATTTTATTAAATTGCCTTTGTGAAGTTACTACCACTGTGTTTGTGTTGTGTCCTGTGTGTGTTTTTGATAAACCAAATCGTTGTGTGTGTTTGGTTATTAATATTCATTCTATTTGTTTGTATTCTACACAAATTTGTCTTTAATTCCAAATGTTATTCATAGTTTGAATGTTTTTTTATCTTCGTTACAAATCCATATTTTTATCACAATAGTGCTAAAATGGAACAAAGCAGACCCAAATCGTGAAAAATATAAGCCAAGCAAAGATGGCTCAAAAGGGCGACTAAAACGCAAACGCGATGCAAAACGCACTTTTTGTGGGATTGATTTTACACAAATTTGTCTTTTAACTCCAAATGTGATTCATAGTTTGAATGTTTTTTTTTATCTTCGTTACAAATCCATATAATCCTTTTTTAATCACAACTTCTTTGCTAAAAATCGAACAAAGAAGACCCCAAATCGGGGAAAATAGGCCAAGCAAAGATGGCTTAAAAAGGGCGACCAAAACGCAAACGCGATACAAAACGCACTTTTTATGTTCCTCATTTTAACAGTCGACGCCACACTGCTTCAGCAACGGACCAGTCTGTTTCGACAAAAACGGATCGATCCGAACCCAAACCAGCGAGAAAATCGACGCGAGGAGGATCGACCAGAGAACGACGATCGTCGGAGTTCGGTTTTGCCGACCCATCAAACCTTTGAGGAACGGGTAGAGATGGACGATGACCCAAAACGCGAAGAACAGTTTCCCGAAAAGCGGTCCCCAAGAGCCGTACCCGTTGTTAATGGCGTCGGAGACTCCGGCGACGACGCCGACCATGTTGAGGATGATGAGGGTGGTCGGAGGGATGAGGAGAGTCGTCCATTTGAAGAGGTAGAGATCTCCGAACTCGTCGGCTTCGTCGGTGGCTCCTTTGGACGTGACGGTGAAGTTGGTGTCGACGCCGAAGAGGACTTTGAGGAGACCTTGGAAGACGGCGAAGAGGTGAGCGGAGACGCCGCCGATTACCCAGAATTGCTCGTTACGCCAGAGGTCGTTGATGCTCACGCCGCTCCACCGGAGCTCTAGGATCGCCGTCGCGATGATCGATAGGAACAGCGCGAGGAACCATATGCTCGCGAAATTGTTGATCTGATCAAAGAGAGAAAATGGGTGTTACAAAGTTTGATAATTTCTGACAAAAAAAAACAAAAAGTTTGACAATTTCTCTGATTTTGTGAGTTTGGTTGGGAGACAAATCAAGAACTTTTAGGGTAAAAGTGTCTTTATCTGACAATTTCTCTGATTTTGTGATTTGGTGAGGACAAATCAAGAATCTTTAGGGTGAAAGTGTGAATCTTATTAAGAGATAAAAGAGTAAAAATTTGATGGTGGTAACTTTTGGGCAAAGGGATTGAAAAGGGTTCTAGAGTTTAGACGCAAAACCATGAACTTTTGTAAATTTTAGGAGTAAAAAATGTAAACTTTTAGGAATTTTATGATAAAAGGATAACTTTTTGGAAAATGGAAAAGGATTTTAAAGTTTAGCCGCAACGCCAAAATGTTTACAAGTTTCAAGGTTAAAAGTATGCACTTTTATAAACCGCAGGGGTAAAAACATGAACTTTATAAAGAGTCAAAAACTAACCGTGGGAATGATGAATTTGCCGGTGAGAAGACAGACGGCCGGAATAGTACAATAGGCGAGAAGAGGTATAGAAGTGAAAGGATAAACAATGGTGTTGACGTAAGCCATACGTTCTAGAATCTTGAGCTTGCCTCCCCACGCATACCACAACGGGCAATGACGGCTAAAGAAGATTTCGACCGAACCGAGCGCCCATCGAAGCACTTGGTGCAACCGGTCCGATAGATTGATCGGTGCTGATCCCTTGAAGGCTGGTCTTTTAGGCATGCAGTAAACCGATTTCCAACCTCTACAATGCATTTTGAATCCCGTAAGAATGTCTTCTGTGACTGATCCGTAAATCCATCCGATCTGAAAATACAATGTTGAAACAAAAATCATGAATCAATATAGGTAAGAACCAAAATCATTTTTTAATCTCATAGCTAATTGGTTACTAATTAGGTATTAAAAGGCGGAATAGCTTAATGATTTGGTGATTCTACGAGTTTAAGGAATAAAATCACATAAATTGTGTTGTTATGCATGTTTTTGTATTTGCTAAACCATGCGATTTTTTTTGGTTAAAAATGAAAAATGAAAAACAATACTGAATAAAAAAAGTTGTGAAATCATTAGGCGAAAAAATTAGATGTTAACTGAAATATCAGTTGTATAGTAAAAAAATCAAATATTAAACTAATAAAATAACGAAAACACTCGAATTCAAAAAATTATGTTGAAAAATTTAGGAAACCTTAAAAATTGTAAGTTTTTAAAATTTGCTGCTTTTTTAATTATATTTTTTTTCACTTGTGCACTACATATAATAGAATCAATTTTTTCAAAAATATTAAAAATATAAAAATTTGATGATTGTTGTAAATGATGAAACCGAATAAAATCACGATTTTAAAACATAAATCCATTCACTACATTATCCTAAACTTTAAGAATTTACGAAATGAAATATATGAATGAAAATCAGGATTTTGTAAAAGAGTTTGATTAGTAGAAACCTTGTAGATTACCAATTTAAACCCAAATTCTTGTTTCTAATGGATTAGATTATCTCAAACCATTCCAAAATTTGAACTTTTTAAAAAAAATTCTGCGATTTCCTCAAAAATCCATGATATTATCAATAAGAGCCTATATTTTATTACTATTTACCTCTTTGCCCCATTCAGTCTTCTCTTCGTACCCACAGCTAATGACATGAATCGCTTCCTTGATCAGTGAGCTCGTGTTCGTCGCCTCCGGTAACCCTCCGTTCTCCATCAACGTCGACGCAATAAACACAGGAGACATCCCAAACCTCTTCTCGAAGTTTTTCTGCGACATCAGAGACGATTTCTCGAGCTCGTCGTACCCTTCAAGCCCTTCCTCGATGTCTTCCAGATCGAAAACCGCCTCCGTCGATCGTTTCCTCGAATAGCTCATCGCCGCCGCCGTATCGCTCTTCTTCTTCTTATTCCTCCTCAATCCAGATAACAAGCTCTTGATCCCCGATTTCTTCTTCGAATCCGAGGATTTCGATTTCTTACGGCTGCCTCCGCCGCAGCAGCAGGAAAGCCACGACGGCCAGCAATCGCAGGTCATCTTCTTCCTTTTCTCCGATACCGGAGGCTCGTATCCGTACAATGCTGGTCTATTGAATACGCATCCTGTTCCAACGTAGACCGGTCCTTGGATCCCATCTAAGCCTCTCATGTTTATCTGCAAGAGAACAGATTTTAGGGTTACAAATTCGATTTTTGGGTGTTTGTTTTTTGCTGGAAATGGTGACGGGCTTACATCGAAGAAGACGATGTTTCTGTTGGCGTATCGATCGTTTCGATCGATCCCATCGAATCTCTGAGGGAACTGAACATAACAGAGCTTTTTCCCAAGCTGTGGATCCATCAGGAAGCACATTGACTCTCTAATGGCTCTACTGTTGTTGATGTAATGGTCACAATCAAGATTCAGCATGAATGGAGCATTCGTTAGCACTGCAGAGACTCGAACCTGGCACAAGTCCATAGTGTTTATTAGAAAACAGTTTACTTCTTTTGTGGTGGGCTTACTTGTTTTGCTTGCTTACCATTGCATTCATGGCTCCAGCTTTCTTGTGGTGATCGTAACCAGGACGCTTCTCTCTCGACACATACACAAGCCGTGGCAGCTCGTTGCCGTCGATGTCGAAAGCTCCTTCTTTTCCTAGATACACCTGAACAAGAAATTGAATCCCAAAGGTGTGAACTTTGATGGTATGTCATAAGAGAAGAAGAATCTGTTGGGTTTTGAGGTTTCGAATGTGACCTGAATCATCCCGGGATGATCACGAGTGTTGTTGCCAGGCCATGGTGTACCATCTTGCATCACCCAACCTTCTTCAGGCTTCTTCTGAGCTTTAGCCACTAAAGAATTGATCCTCACTTTGAATTCTTCGTATTCTCTCTGCAAAACGATTGAGAAGAAAGTAAAGATCTTTATCTTGTGTGGTTTGAAAGTAAAAGATTTTTGTTTGCACTGACCTTCATTGCTCTGCGATCTTTGACGAATGTAGTTTGGACTTTATCCTTCAAGTAATCAATCTTCTCAGAGAAGTAAAACTCTGGAGCTCTTGGCTCTACGTTGTACTTCTTGCAAAACGGAACCCATCTCCTTGCAAACTCGGAAGTTTCAGACAGTGTATCGAACAGGAGCATCGAAGCACCGTCATCAGAGACGTAGCAGCTAACCTTGTTCACCGGGTAATCAACGGCTAAGATCGAGAGGATAGTGTTGGCTGTGATTATCGGAGGTTCCTTAAGCGGATCCACCGTACTGACAAACACATCGACCGGTGCAAGCTTGTTCTTTTCGCCATCCCGTTCGAATCTCATAGAGAGACGGTCGAGGTAGGTTTCTCGGTTAATCGGGAACCATTTCGGGAACTGATCGAGGATCCAAGAGAGCGCGAACCAGATCTCGCAGATGACTGAGATAAGCCAGAGAGGGTATGCGTCCTTGGCTGGTGTCAAGATACGGAAACGGAAGAAGAAAGCTAAGATCACGAGACGGAGAACGATCACGATCCGGTAAGGACTGATTTTGCTCGACGAGATTGGGACTTTTCTCCACAGAGGTTGTCTTGCTTCAGCATCTCTGTAAACAACAAAAAACTCAGTTACTTGCGATTCAAGTCTTTTATTACTTGAGACTAAAGAAATAACGGAATATGCTTATTAGTATTTACAGGTATTCTTCTTCTTCATCATCTTCGTTGTCTTGATCCTTTGTTTGTGCTCCTTTAGTCACTAAACCTCTCTTCTCTTGCCTCGCCTTCCATTTATCCACTCGTTCTTTCCACTCTGCGTCTGTGGCGCCATCTCTCTCACCTTCGAAGTCTTTCCCCAACACTTCAAATGAAATCACACAGACATGTCTCAAGATTTGTTCTTATTACATCTATATGTATATATATAAATCACTCATATATATAAAAATATACCACTTCCGGTTGAAGAAAAGGCCCGGCCATTTGGACGCCATTGCTGCTTACTATTGTAGTCTCCATTTTCCTGCAATACCCAGAAATTACTCAGAATTGATGAACGAGAGACTAAGAGAAAAGAAAAAAACATCGATCAAAGTCATAAATTACCGATCCATATGCAAAATTCTGGTGAATGGAGGAAGCATCCTTGCGATTCTTGATATTCAACTCATCATCTGAATCATCAGGACCGTTGTTTTCTTCTTCTTCATCTCCGGCAATTCTTGGAGAGCCTTCAAACAAAACAAATCACAAACACGAGGGGTCAAGCAAGGTATGGATTTGTTCGACCAAAACATAGGTTTCATTCAATTTAATGTAGTATACCTTTGTGACGTTTGTAGAGAGTGTTGCATTGAGGGCAACATTTGTTACCGTTGCTACGCTCGTACTCGTAGCAAGGTTTGCAAACCGGATATGCGCACACGTGGCACGCCACGAACGTCTGGCCATTGTCGCCGTCTTTGACCTCGTCGCCACAGGCTCTGCAGATCTTAGCCGAGAAGGAGGAATGACGATGCTGCATCCACAAAAGTACATTAAGGTTTTTAACGCGAACCCAAATGAAAGTATGTTGTAAAGAACAAAACCCATGAAACAAGTTTCGATATTTGTTGTTCTTAGTTTCTCTTTTACCTCATCGTCGAAGCTGGCCATGGCGTTTGGTTCCATGGCGAGGCAAAGCTGAGCTCGAAAGCAGAGCGAAAGGGGAGATAGAGAAATGTATGGTGACTATGTGTTTTGATGATTGAAGAGATCAGTGGCGGTAATATAAGGGGAATTAACAAAAAAAAAAAAAAAAATATATATATATATAAGGGGAAAATGTTATAATATGTTGTGGGAGGAAACTGAGGTTGTACCAAACTGTGAGGTGAGATTGGGTCTGAGGTTTGTGTCATAAGAAAGCTTCAAGAGACAGCAAAAAAATTTGGTGGAAGAAGGAGACAGGTCAGTTTAGTCAGAGTTTTTATATATGTATTTAATTTGCTTGAGCTTCCCAACTTCTGATTGTTTGTTGTTCTTTTTAGTTCTTTAGAGTTTGTATAACTTAGAGTAGCCTTCAAGTTATTATGTACATCTGAACTTCACCAAATCCAGCAATGTTTTTGAATCCAAAATCAGATAGAGAGAGAAGAGATTATTTAACAAAAAAAAAGCCCAAAATCAATTTCACCAAGGCCCAAAATGATAAATACAACAAAAAAGTACAGCTGAATTCAACAAGAAACAAAAGATGACCATGGTTCATGGATCATTCATAAGCATTTGAATTGGTTATACAAAACCAGAAATGAGAAACAAAAAAAGGGGAAGAGAATCAAAAGACTCAAGAATCAGATTGAATAATCTGATCTTATTGTTTGGTTAGAGTAGTAAAATATGATTTTGATCGATCAAGCGATATAGTAGATGGAGTTAGGGAGCTTGAAGGTTCTCTTGGGAACTGGACAACCTGCGAAGCTGTTCCATTGTGAACCCATCACTCCCCAAACTCTGTATCCAAGACTTGTAAGCCATGTCCTCACATCTGCTTTGTACTGTGTCACACTCTTCTTCTCTTCCTCTTCTCCCCTGCAATTTTTTCGGTTTGACGATTTTATTAATACCCGGTACACAATATTATACCAAAAAAACTCGAATTATATCGAACCGGGCAATTTATATACCTGAGAAGAAGGTTAGACCAGCCGTGGTAACCGGCTGCGATAAGGTTTTCGACGGTGGCGGATCGGAGATACTCTTTACGGGAAGAGACCAAAAAGATCTTGAAACCTCTCTCTCTGATCTCATGGAACAGCTTCACCATGTTTGGAACGGCTGGTGCCTTTCCCCAACTTTGCCATTCCTCGAACTTGGTCGTGTTTAGTTGCTCACCACTGATTCCAAATCAACAATGTAACATTTCAATCCCGGTTACTCTAAATCGTAACAAAGCGAACCAGCAAAGAAAGGTTGACATATAAACCGAACTAAACCGAAACTGAAGCCAAAAATGTTTATAACCCAATCGGCTCCTTTGTTTTATACCAAACCGATATGAAATTTAGTTGAACCAAAACCCATAAGGATCCAATAATTCATATTTTGGTTTATATATGTTAAAAGATAGAATTTGTTACATTAAGCTAGTATAAAATTTACTTACACCAAACGAATTGAAAACCAAAACCGAATCAATAATTGATAAGTTTTGCTACTTTTATACCAAACAAACTAAACCAAAACCTAAATTGATGTAACCGAGCTTTATAAACCGAAATTGATAACAAGTGTATATATCTATTATATATAAGAAAATTTGAAAATATAGAATTACTCAGGATAACTTATTTATTAAATTTTACCCCCAAAAAAAAATCAGTTATTATTTGTTTTTTATATCAAAAATCAAACCAATAAACCGAAGCGAACATATAATCTATATGGTTAATTCAATTTTCTTACCCGAAGGAACCACTGCTCTTGTGGTAAGGAATGGTGGAAAGAAGAGTGTCATCAATGTCAAAGATCCAAGCATCCATGCCGTCGCATTTCTTCTTCTCGCAACAAGTTTTCCCGAGGTAGAGGATGGCTTCATCAACGGCTCTCTCCACGTCATCCTCGTACTGAGATGACGTCGTGTACTTTTGGACGAACCAGACACATTCCTGTGGCACCACCGTGAAGTCTCTGATGTTGTGAAGCTCCACGTTGATTCTCCAGCTCTCGCAGTATCCGCTTAGGTTCGAAGGCCCTTTCAAT
This sequence comes from Alliaria petiolata, assembly GCA_020283515.1. Lineage (NCBI taxonomy): Eukaryota > Viridiplantae > Streptophyta > Magnoliopsida > Brassicales > Brassicaceae > Alliaria > Alliaria petiolata. The sequence goes on along the minus strand of JAHZTW010000001.1, from coordinate 221,309,054 downwards.
GTTGCCACGGCACCGTTTTGGCTTGTCTGGGTCGTAGTTGTGGCTGGCTTGAGCCCTTTGAGCTGGTTTAGGATGTTCCAGTCACGAGCTGAGACCAGTCCGGTGAAGAGGAATGCGAGGGTTAGGGAGAGCAACAAGGATCTAGCCATCTTGTTGATGATTGATATGAAGAAGATTTAATGTTTTTTGGCGATCTGTCTGTTATATGGTATATTGTATATATAGAGAGTATGTAGAATACAAGACAACATAACAAAAAAAATTATCAATTTTTTATTTTATTTTTTATGTTTTAGGATTAGATATTTGGATTTAGCCGAAACGTCTGACTAATCCCCCGGGCGAGCATGTACATTGGTAAAATAATTTTTTATAAAGTATACTTTTATATATAAAATCCTCCAAATTACAAAGTTTGTTTCTAACATTGAAAGATAGATTGTCATTAGATAATTGATGTTTTTATACACCTGACTTGTTTTTAAAGTAATATTACGTACAGTGAAAATTTCGAATCAAACTTCTCATTTAATTATCTTTTTCTTTTGCAAAGATGATTTTAATCTGTTGCACTATATGTTAGTTTGTCTATCGAATCATTTAGTTTAACTTTATCAACAGAAACAAAATAAAACTTGGAATATAATATTTTCATTCATTTTTTTCTGTCCGAGTATTGTTCAACATTTGCAGATAAATCTTATCATGTTCATGTGATGTGACCATATGTACAATAATATACTTTTAAAATATTTTGGGGATGAATGTGAACGACAGCACATTTTACATAGATATATATAATTAATAACTCTACATATTAATAGAGTGAGAGGAAAGTGGACACCATGTCTTGATGTGAAATAGGCAACTTGAAGAAATAAGGTGAGAAACATCCACTCCAGCTCATGCAATTTAATATAATCAACCGTCTTCGTCGTCTGAATAAATGTGTGCTTAGCTANGCAACTTGAAGAAATAAGGTGAGAAACATCCACTCCAGCTCATGCAATTTAATATAATCAACCGTCTTCGTCGTCTGAATAAATGTGTGCTTAGCTAGTATCATGTTCAAAAATTTGCCCGTATTAATCCTCCTCAAATGCGCTAGATCTCATTGCTTAGCGCTGATTAACTCATAATTGGTCTTACTAATCGTTTATTCGACTATTCGTATGCCTAATCTGATTATTCCTCCGCCTAGTCTGAATCATTAATTAAATTGCCGATTTGTTTATTCTTATTTAAACGAAAAAATTAAAGTGTCAAAATTTCTTGATTTTTATATTTGAAATGAGATGTTTTATGATAAATCTACCAATTTAGTATTAAAATAATTTAAAAACGTGATGAAAAACCGGTGACATGTTAAAATACAAGTGACGATCATGAGGTATGAAACCATCATTTACACAATCATGCACCATATGTTAAAAATTGTTTTAAAAACGAGTCTCCGATTGAATAATTTCCGATTAGTTAGTTATGCGATAGGTCCAATTCAACCGACCGATTAACGCCTAACGGTATTTTTAACATGGGTTAATATATATTCAGGATATGATCAAAAAATATTAAAAATATGTATTTACATACATTTATCAGCTCAACATACATACATGCATAATCAACCAACCAGAATTAATAGCATAATATTAGTGTTGTTGTTGTATCATAATTCGGATTTAAATTCGATATTGTGCAGGTAAGTTTTAGAGGGTAAAAATAAGTGTACACAACCAACCAATTTTTTTTTTGTTTACACCAACCGAAATTGTTGTAGTCCATGACCATCAAAAGATAATGTCTCATCATACATACTTGTTCCCACTTTTCATTGTAATAATATTGTTTGATTGATTTGGTATAAGCTGGAAACATTTGGAATCAACTCGTGATTAATAATCATTATTTAAAATAGAACTATTTATCATTTTAATCTATTAATGGAATTTAAAACAAGTTCACATGATGAACTATAGTTTTTGCACTGGAAGATTTGTTAAAGATTTCATTCTTNATAATCATTATTTAAATAGAACTATTTATCATTTTAATCTATTAATGGAATTTAAAACAAGTTCACATGATGAACTATAGTTTTTGCACTGGAAGATTTGTTAAAGATTTCATTCTTGACATCTAGTTTGGAAGTTTATGTGATAAATTAAAGTTTACAGATCTAGTGATTCTTACATTGAACTTTATGAAAAGATGTGTTACATTTTATTTTTATTTTCTTAAACTACAATACACTTTTTATAATTATATAATTTGTGCTGTAGTGTAAAAGTATATCATAATTAACATATATGTGTTCAAGGTTCTTAAAGATGTTAAGAAAGTTTATGAAAAGGGTTTCTAGTACTAAATTTGCATGCCTAACTAGCCTTATGTTGTTTGTTATACATACATTGATTATCTTTTAGTCGGTTTTAATACTCTTTCTGTTTTTAAATAATAGATGTTTTGAAAAAAAAAATTATTTCAAAAAATTAGATGTTTTTAATTTTTTAAGTGTAGTTATTGATATTTTTTGCTTAATTTATCCTTATAATATGTATTGTTTAAAAAAAAACTTATGTAAAAATTAATAAAAACAAGTTGAGAAGAATCATTTGCAAAATTTTCTTATGAAAAACCTAAAATATAACATAGAGAGTATTATTATAGACCGATCATATGGCTAATTTTCACACATGCAGTCGTGTCACATAGTCATAATATATCTTGGTATGCAAAATCTCATTTTACACTATTTGATCTATGTTCCATTTTTTTGTTTAATCTTTTTTTTTGTGTCAAGTTGTAATATATGTGATCGAGTATGCTCGGATAGTCGGATCCAATATTAATCGATAGAATTTTTCCTGTTCTAATATAATCTTTGGATATCTTAGTCTTTTGAAACAGATTGGGACGAATAATATATTTGAACAAATCTTATAGATATATTATCTCGCACGACCCTAAATTAATCATCGAAATCAATTTTGTAAATAGCTGCAGAATTCATGTGTAATTTCACCTAACCTTTAGTCGTTTACATTACATCCTAAACAACATTTCTAATTTGTGTTTTTCTTTTCTTTTCTTTGTTTAATAAATGGCGCGACTTTAAAAGATAAAATATGTTATTTTGTATAAAATCAAATTGTTGACAACTCATTCAGTTCTTGATCAGTCTGTATTCACACTATCCGCAATTGGGGTGCTTGTCATGACCTATTTTTTTTTTCAACTTCTCTCTTTAAAAATTTAATCATTGCAAAAATATTCACCAATTATTAATATTTTGGACCATTTCGTTGATATGAAATTACAAATCTTTTAAATCAGTTCAGAATAAATAAAATTTCGTTAATAATTGATGGGCCTCTTGAGTGCGCCTGACTCTCCTTGCGGCAAACTAATTGACGAGACTGTCGTTCAGGTTTATGTAGGGATGAATAGAAATACGAATTCAATTTTTTTTTCTCTTAAGATTTCTTTACTAATCAGACATATTATATTTTGCAATGGGATTGCGAATTATTGAGCTATCACAGCTCGTGATATATGTCATGTTAACTACTACATAAACTATATATCATTAATCAAAATTTTCAAGTTTAGTTGACTGACCAAACAAATAAAAACAAATTTACAAACTTTTCTTTATTGAAATATTAACAAACAAGACATTTTAGTCACATGTGATGTTTATAAGAAATTAAAATTTAGTAAGAAGAAAATTATTGATGTGAATATAATAATTTGTTTTTAAGTCTTTTTTTTTTAAATTAAGTCTTTTTTTTAAAAACGTAATTTATATCTACCGAAAAGTTGCACGGACGGGGTCCGGTTCGGTTCGGTTCACGAACATAGCTGAACGTTTTCTCTTGGAATGTTAAACATCTTGTAGTTCTCAGTACATGAAAACGTCACAACATTATTAATTGGAAAACCAAAACGTTTTGTTATTCAGAATCGTCTCTTCACTCTAGGTCATGGACGCGCGGGAAAGAACACAAGCCAAACTAAAAATTTCAGTGATTCACGACCATGCCGCACTTGGATCGGTCTAATCGCTTGTGCTTTTGTGAATTAGGGTTTCTCTCTTTCGAATCGAATCAGAGAAAGAAGAGATGGTTTGGAATCTCCCAGAGATTTCCAAGGAAGATTTCATGAAGCTATTGAAAGGGTTTGTGGATTTGCTCATCCTTGCATCTGGGTTTCAATCTTCTGGTCTTCCCGCTCACTGGGATGCTGAAAATTGCAGGAAAGCTCTTCGATGGGGTCTCTTCTTCGAAAACGTTGGTTTACTCACTCTTCGCTCTCTCACTCTCAATATCACTCCTCGTTCTTCCGCTACATCGTTTGTGTTCTCCATTGCTTTCGTTTTGATTATCGGAGAATCGTGTTTTGTAGATGTTAAGAAGAATAACTAGTTCAGATACATTTGGAGAATCTGTGAGAGAGCTTGACGAAGCTATATCCGAGATGAAATCCAACCCCTTGTTACCAAAGGTTGTTGTTTTAGGTTCGGCTTAATCACTATCTAAAATCGGAATTGAAAACGAAAGGTGGATTCTAATTTTTTCTGGAATCGCCGTTTGTTTTGGAGAATTTTTTTCAGGGTTTAGAGAATCTATCATCAATTACTCTCTCAAAGGGAAGAGAATATGTCTTAGAGCATCTGCTGAATAACTCAACGTTGAAGGATAAACAACTCCAAGCTATTCTGGTTGCAGCAGTGGAGTCCGGTGACGGTATTACGGACGTAATCGATGGGAAGCTCTACGAGAGGCAATCTGTTGTGTCATGTGTATCAGCACTCGAGAGAGGTTTGAACATCCTTTCCAAAAACGTAGAGCCGAAAGAGCCACTACATAGAGAAGTCAAGGATACAACTTTGTTGGGGTATGTATGATTTCGAAGCACGAGATATAGCATATCTTGCAGTAATCTTGGTGTACTTGTTGATGATCTTGATGTGGTTTTCTTTTTCTTAGCCGGAGACAACAGCCTATTGAGCTTTTGACATGGAACATCTGGCAATCGAAAGGTCTATCTTATTTTCTCAGTAAGAGAACTTTAAGGTTGGTTTCGGGTGCCAGCTTGATATTTTCTGCACCAAAAGCTCAGTGGACAGAAGTGTTAAGGAGGCTGCGGAGTTCAGCTGAGAAGGATGATGATATATTCGTCGAAAAGATTGTAAGTTGGCTCTGATTCTTGAACTAGGTATATCCCATTTTGGCCTCTTCTGATTTTGTAAAGAAAACATGGGTCACTCTAACTTGAGCACTTGTGGTGATATTGTTGAAGAGCAGGAGCTATTGTTTCTAGGATGCGTAACAAGCAGATGGACTCATTTAATCGAAGGTTTCATGTCGGTTTCTTACAAATCTGTCACTGTGTCAGAACAATACGAGGAGTTGTGTAAGCTGCTTCTTCAAAGATCTAAAAGTTTAAAACAGAACGAGATTGCTCTGAATTCGAAGGTCACTTTTCGATTACAACCATTTTATCAAAATTTGAAAATGCACCATAACATTTGCTTTATGTAAACCAGGCTTCTAATGGATATTGGTTTCCTCTTGAATAGGTTGAAGAGATTCTCGAGTATCTAACAGAAATACTGGAGAGCCGTTCTCATCAGCTCTGGAAATTGCCTTCTGCCCTTACCGCAGCTGCAATTCCATCATGGTACAAATAGTACCAATAAAAAGCTTCTCATGTGATTTATGATGTGTTTTCTTGTGGTTCTGGTGGTTGAGAATTATACTGAAATTTTCATTGAGTGGCTTTTGGTTTGGAGGAAGCAAATTATAGAACATCAAAGAATTCAACATTTGAGTAAATTTGAACCTGTAGCCAAACCCATTTCACCTGTATAAACTCATGTAAATGCTATTTATGCGTCATGTTTTTTCATTTGTGACATCCCTCATAGACAGATGCTTCAACAAAGATTTTGTATTATGTTCTTGTTTAAATTAACATTTTGTTAAATAATTTGAATCATGGTATCACAGGTCGCCGCTATTTGGTATGTATTTTGGCGAAATAGAGAAACAGTTGAAACTAGACCTCGCAACAACAAGGTTAAGTTTATCTCTGAACATCAGTTTCACATTGTTCTTGAACCTAAACATTAGCTAGAAACCGTCATCTATATATCTATCTCTTCCTCTTCTGCAGATCTTGTAGCTGCGATAAAGGTCTAAACGAGCACAAGGACTGTAAGTTACACACAACCACGTAGCACTTAACCCTGTGTTTTTATACTGTCTTTCATTTTACCTACCTCTCCAAATCATTTTCTCAACAACTATGCCTTGAATTTTATAATTTCCCTCCGAGATATTTTGTGCAATGACCTTGATAGTATTGTGTTTATATATGTCTAGGTGAGCTCGCAGAAAGAGTTTGGTCCTTGTACGTATTCCATATATTCTGCAGATCATGCCACCAAACAATTTGAATGGTCATAGATCATCAGTATCTTCAAGGTAAAGACCACATTGATGCAGATGTTTTGTTTTGTATATGTTATGATTATGAAAAAGCTGGCTTATTATCATTTGCGTTTGCGATTAGATGAAATACAAAATCGAGGGAGGGGTTTGCCTTCGATTTCAATCAGACAATCACGATCGGTTTAATAAATGGTTTTGATGGATAAGTAACAGAAAGATCCAGAAATGTTCGAGATATTTCCTTTGCTTTTATTTTGGTTGTTTCGAAATTGAATTCTCTTTGTTATCAATCGTTGTCTCTTAGGTCACGTTTCTTTACTTTTACGTCAGGTAAACAAGAAAGCAATTAGCGCGTGGGGTCTGCTTTTAGGCATAATCTTTAGTCTTTTTGGTATATTCTTTGTATCAATTTATATATATCAGGATCTATCCTTAAAGAACGTCGTCGTTTAAGCTATGGACGGTTTATACCAACCGGTTTACTGTAACCTAACCAGTCAAATCTCACTTCTGCCGAATCTTTCCAGCGATTTCAGACAATCCAACTGAAAAAGAGTTTGCGTCAGATTAAATGCTTTATGATAAAGGTTTTTTCAAAAGTGGAATTATTCGTTCGTTGAGATTTTGCTTCACCGTTGTCCGTTGGTTTATATAAAAAAAAATAAAGTGGTAAATTTCGATTCTCCTCCACCCATAAATTAGGCTTTGTGATGTGGATCATCTGACACTAACCAAATAGCAAACTTATCTATAACCTAAAATATTAAATATGATTATGAAGCACAAAATATAATAACACAAAAGACGGGTGTTTGTATCTTGCTCTAATTCAGATTCAAGCTTATGATTTAGGAATTGTGTTCGTGTGTGAGTAAATTTAAACTTATGGATGAAAAATAAGTTCTTGGTAATTTATGATTAAAACTACTATTGTGTTATTATGCACAAATCACAATACATAAAATAAAAGGTGCATAATTTATCTAGTGCGTGAACAAGTGCGAACATGACATATGATAAAATATCTTTTGATAAAAAAATATATTCATTTTCTAATAACTCATGTCATTGTGTTGTTGGTCGTTTATTTATTGTTTTTTTTTTTTCCCTTTGTTAAAAGGGTCGTTTTAAAACCTTGCTAGATCATGATTTTTTTGCCTATAGATGAGTTCGTTTAGCCAAAAACTATGATGCAAATATATATCACGGGGTAGTCTATTAAAGTGGTAATAGATTGAATTATGTTTTTATAACATTTAACTTTTGTTCATATCGGTTTAGAAAAAACTTTGGGCCCCAGTTAGTAGGATTAACAACGAGAAACTATTCATAAAATTACTTTGGAAAATTAATGTTTTGAAGATGAAAAATTTGAAATCAAAGTGGAATCATCGCTGTCATTTGATTATTTATGAAGTAATCAAATCTGTTACCTAACACTTGTGAACAAAAATAAATGCCCCCACAATGTTTCTAATTACCAATCAATACACAATTTTGATAGAGAAACCTCATAGTTATCATCTGATTTTTGTTTTTTTAATTTTATTTTCGGATTTGGGTCATTTTGACCCAAGCTATGATAAAATGGGGACACTAATAAAAACAAGTAGGAGTCTCTCTCTACCATCTCATTTTTGTTTGCAATTTTTAAATTAAAATATTTCCAAATGTTTCGATTAGAAAAAAAACCAAACAAACAATTTGGGCCAACTAAAAACGTAAATGGGCCTACTTTCCTATAGACACGAAACGCAACGTTTTGGGTCGTTCGTCTCTCTTCTCTCGCCGAGTGAGAGAGAAGAGAAAGGAAACTCAGCCATGGCCGTCGTTTGCAGCGCTCCGCCGCAATTAAGCTTTCCGGCTTTCACAACCACCACCACCTCCTTCTTGCCACGCCGCGTCAGCCCTAGAATGTCGCACCAATCTCCAAAACCAAGCACGAGCACCAGCATCTTCACCTCCGCCACAAAGCTACTCTGGGGCCCATCTCTTCCTCCGGGACTACTTATCTCCACCGCTCGAACAGCCTGGACCACCGTATGGCAGCTCATGATGACCCCGCTCGCTCCATCAGATTCATCCGGGTCATACACCCGACCCACTTCCAAATTCCGCCTCGACCCGACCCAATTCGCTTCCGCCGCTTCCTCGGAGCTCCATCTCTTCGTCGGTCTTCCTTGCCCCTGGGCTCACCGAACCCTAATCGTGCGCGCTCTCAAGGGTTTAGACGACGCCGTTTCCGTCTCAGTCGCATCTCCGGGTCAAGACGGGTCGTGGGAATTCAAGGATAACAGTATCCTGATAACGGATAAGGATAAACTTATCCCGAGTCTGGATAAGGCAAACCGGTGCCGGAATCTGAAGGAAGTGTACAAATCGAGAACCGGTGGTTACGACGGGAGGTGTACGGTTCCGATGCTGTGGGATTCGAGGAAGAAAGAAGTTATCTGCAACGAAAGCTACGATATCATCGAGTTCTTCAATTCGGGTCTAAACGAATCGGCGCGAAACCCTGATTTGGATCTCTCGCCACCAAAATTGAAAGAGAAGATCGAAGCTTGGAATCAGATTGTGTACCCTAAAGTTAACAATGGCGTTTACAGGTAACTGGAAAAACATCATCATCAACACAAAGCTTATAGGAAGTTTAAAAATGGCGACTGAATTGTTCACATCTTGATGCGGTTTTTGCTCATTAGCTTGTCTTCTTGATGCTGCAATGTGTGTTTGTTGCTAAAGTTAATAATGGCGTTTATAGGTAATTGGAAAACATCATCGTCAACACAAAGCTTATAGAGAAAGTTTAACAATGGCGGCTGAATTGTTCACATTTTGATGCGGTTTTGCTCATAGCTTGTCTTCTTGATGATGTGTTTGTTGCTAAAGTTTATGGCTTTATGTTTCGAAAAGGTGCGGATTTGCGCAGAGCCAAGAAGCGTATGATCGAGCAGTGAATGAGCTCTTTAGTACCTTAGATGAGATTGAAGATCACTTAGGTGGTAACAGATACTTGTGTGGAGAAAGGCTGACATTGGCGGATGTATGTCTGTTCACAACTCTGATTCGTTTCGATCCTGTTTACAACGTTCTGTTCAAATGCACCAAGAAGAAGCTCGTCGAGTATATGAATCTCTATGGCTATTTGCGCGACATTTACCAGGTGTGTATCAATCAAATCTTTACTAGTTTTTTTCCTGCGTTTGAAAGTGCGTTTCGTAATCTCTGCGTTTGTTGTTGTTGCTGTTGAAAACAGATTCCTGGTGTTGCGGCTACGTGTGATCTCCCCGCTATAATGGATGGTTACTACAAAACGCTGTTTACGCTAAACGCAAGTGGGATTCAACCGGCCATTTCTTCGTCTGGCGATCACGTTTCTCTCTTGAGACATCATAACAGAGACTTGGTGGGTAAAGCGGTTGAAGCACAGCACGCGGTTTAAGCGGAGAAAACTGTACATAACTCAAAATGATAGGATGATGCAGCAGCACTCAAAATTATCATATTGTATTGTATCATAAGCTCTGATTATGTTCTGACCTTTGGATTATCCTTCCTTGTAAAACCATATACAGTACATATACGGAGAGCTCTTAAGTTGAGAACACTTTCAAAATTCTCTTCTAAATTGTGTATAAATAGAGAAAATTTTATGATATTAAACCAAAGCCTTAGCCATTTAAGTTAAATCGTAGAGATTTTTAGTCTCTGTTTATACACAATGACTTAATCATGCCCCCATCAATAAGTTAAATGGTTAAACCAAGGGCATAGCCATTAGAACCTAAGTTAAGCTATACATAAGAGCTTGTTATCACAAAACTCAATTCAGATTTGTCAAGACAAAAGTGTCATCCTCCGATAATCTACCCCACCGATCGACTTTACTTATTTGCCAAGTCTTCATGCCACAAAAGCATTTTGTCCACATATCCTCTCCTGAGCATAGCAAGAAAACACTTTTTTTTTTTTTTTTGGACAGCGCAAGAAAACACAATTAGTTACAGGATTAAGCATGCTGAGTTTACATACATCTTAACAAGAATTTGTAAATAAAAAATGCAGGAAGAGTCTTGGTAAGCTTGAGGAGTTTACATATACAACATTTACAAAACCAAAACAATACACACAGGAAAGGAGAAAAAACATTTGACGAATGGGAAACCGCTATGGCCAATAATTGTAGTACTGTATACTGAAAAGGGTATTGAGTTATTCATGTAAAGATAAGAAACATATGTTTGTGGTTTTCTGTGGGCCTAACTATGTCGACAAAGAGTGAATAGTTTGCTTAATAGTCACCAAGTCGTTCTTTTTCTTAAAAATAGTTTGCTCCTCACTCTCTCTCTCTCTCTCTTTCTCTATGGCTCCTTCATCATCATCTACTTCCTCTTCTCGCACTTGGGTGTACGATGTTTTCCCGAGCTTCAGCGGGGAAGACGTCCGTGTTACTTTCCTCAGCCATTTTCTAAAGGAGCTTGATCAGAAACTGATCATTGCTTTCAAAGACAATGAGATCAAGAGAAGCCGATCACTGGATCCCGAGCTTAAACAGGCGATTAAAGATTCGAGGATCGCCGTGGTTGTCTTCTCCAAAAACTACGCCTCTTCAAGTTGGTGCCTTAACGAGTTGCTGGAGATAGTGAGATGCGAGCAAGAGTGTGGTCAGATGGTGATACCGGTTTTCTATGGTTTGGATCCTTCACATGTGAGGAAACAAACCGGTGACTTTGGATCGATGTTTGAAGAGACATGCCATAACAAAACAGAGGAAGTGAAAACTCGATGGAGGGAAGCTTTGACCAATGTAGCTAATATCCTCGGATATCATTCAGTGACTTGGTATGACTATATGAACCGATCTTTTTTTGCTTATATATCTTGATTCTTGAATAAAGGTTGTTTTGTGTTTGTTAAATTATCTTTTTTATTTTAGGGATAACGAAGCAAAAATGATTGAAGAAATTGTCAATGATGTTTTGGATAAACTATTTTTAACTCCATCGAAGGATTCCGAGGACTTTGTTGGCATCGAAGATCATATCGCAAAAATGAGTGTATTGTTGCGGTTGGAATATGAGGAAGTGAGGATGGTTGGTTTATGGGGTTCCTCGGGGATTGGCAAGACTACGATTGCAAGAGCTCTGTTCAACCGAATTTCTCGTCACTTTCAAGGTAGCATTTTCATTGACAGGGCTTTCGTATCTAAGAGTATGAAAGTTTTTGGTAAAGCCAATCCAGACGACTACAACATGAAGTTGCATTTGCAAGGAAATTTCCTTTCTGAAATCTTAGGTAAAACACACATAAAGATAAATCATTTAAGTGCAGTTGGAGAGAGGCTAAAGCACCAGAAAGTTCTTGTTTTCATTGATGATTTGGATGATCAAGTGGTGCTAGATGCCTTGGTGGGTCAAACTCAATGGTTTGGAAGTGGGAGCAGAATTATTGTGGTTACAGGGTACTAAGAAGATTTTAGGTATATCATTGGATGTTGATGAGATTGATGAGTTGCATGTACATGAGAGTGCCTTCAAAGGGATGCGTAATCTTCGTTTCTTAAAAATTCACTCGAAGAAATTTACTTTGTTTGCAAAACGAAGCAAGTTGCACTTACCAGGAAACTTCGACTATTTTCCCCCTAAACTTAAATTATTGTATTGGCCCGAATATCCAATGAGATGTATGCCTTCTAAATTTCGTCCTGAAGACCTCGTCAATCTTATAATGCCGAACAGCAATCTCGAGAAGCTTTGGGATGGGGTTGTGGTAAGTTTTGAGAGTTATGTTATTGTTAATGAGATTAAAATCCTTATTTTTGTTTTGGATGATAATCATGTTACCTGATGTGTGATTTTTGTTTCTAGTACAGTCACTTACATGTCTTAAGGTGATGAATTTGTGGGGATCTCACAAGCTGAAAAGAAGTCCCAGATCTTTCAAAAGCCACCAATCTAGAGAAACTTTGTCTTAGACACTGCTATAGTTTGGTGGAACTTCCTTCTTCGATTCCATATCCCAATAAATTAACAATACTAATTGGACATGCAGTATTGTGATTTGTTGTTATTTAAAATATTTGTATTAAAGGTTGAAGAGTCTTCTTAGTTATTGATTTGCGATTTTTGTTTTTTTTAATAAATTAAAAAGAAATGAAATTATAGAATCAAAATATATAAAAAACAATATGAGTAATTTTTTTTTTTATACTATTACAATTGGATTCTAATACGATTTTAGGTGTTACTAATATTTATCCCAAAATGCCTAATCATCTCATCAACCATAGGTTTCATCAATCCTTTTTTTTCTTTTGGGTGAAACTTTCTGACGATTCGTCTAATATTCTTTAAATTCCTTACGACGATTCGACAATAATAACACATTCTTATATTTTAGGTGTCGTTTTATTTATAAAAAAAACATAAATATCATTTTAAATTTTTAATTGACTTTGTCGTATTTTTTTTAATTAAAAAAAAAACAAAACTATGAAACTAAATTCAATGAAAAAACAATCTCACTAATTATTTTTTTGATATTATTATTATTTATTTTATGTGCAAACAATTTTTTGTTTTTATTCAATTGGGTTTTTAGGGAAAATTTTCATGAAATTAATATTTGGCTCCAATTAAGATTTAATCCGCGCATTGCAAGAGGTTAAACTTTATTAGAATTCAATTTGTCAATATTTTTCTTAATCGCATGTGTAAATTACCTTCTCTGTGTAATTTTATTATAACATAAGTTCTGATTATGTTCTAATCTTTAGATTGTACGGAGAGCTCTTAGGTCGAGAACACTTTCAAGATTCTCTTCTAAATTATTATGTATATAAATAGAGATATTTTATAATGTTAAACCAAAGGCCTTAGCCATTTAAGTTAAGCCGTAGAGAATTTTGTTTTTAATATATGGTTAAACCAAAGGCATAGCCATTAGAACCTAAGTTAAGCTATACATAAGAGCTTGTTATCCCAAAACACAGAAGTGTCATCCTCCGATAATCTACCCCTAAGATGGACCAACCGAACCGACTTTACTTACTTGCCTTTGTTCGGATTGGCAATAACATAGTTTTTTTATGGAAAATTATGCCAGATTCACACAAAAAAACAGAGATTGGGCCACCATAGATCCTCAAAACTACCAACGTAAGCTCTCATGCTTTCTTCTTCTTCGTCTTCTTGCTTTCTGCACCAACAGAGAATTGCTTGTTAGCTGCAGGAGAAGGCAAGAGTCCATGTACCAAAAAAACTGACATAAACATTTAACTGCCTTATCAATTATAAATCTTTTTTATGATGATTACTCACTGTCACTGCTTGTCTTCATAACATTCCGACAGAGCTCACTACCACATCGACAATGGAACGGAAGCGTGGGAAACACATGATCGTTGAACTCGACTCCATAATCCTGTAGGTTAAGAAGTCCAACACTTCTCAGACAGATTCACACCCAAAATAAAAATGACTTGAACCCGAACATTTGAAACTTTCTAAAAGAAACAAGAGCGGGTTGAGAAACTTGTAACACACCCAGGTAAGTTCCTCCATAGCATCGATCTCTCTTGTTGTGAAGAACGCAACCTGGGGGAAACACACAGATTAGCTTCTCGTTCTATAGTTTCCACATAACAGATAGAGACTTCTATAAGCAAGGGATTAGATATGAAACCAGGAGGACTTTGAGGTCATACATGATAGTAGTGCAAGTCCGTATTCTCCACATGAACTGGGATCTCAATCAGATTAGCATCTACGCATCTGTACATACACATAGACATATTACTACGTTTATAAGTAATGAAATGAGAGGAACACCAATAATAAGTTCACCAAATGAGTTTCTAAAGCTAAGCAAGTCGTTTGCAAATTTCTAAAATGACCAAAACCAAAAGGAATCAAACTCATTTTAAGAGATCCTGCTCATAAAAGCCCTTTACCTGTGATTGATGAACCTGGAAATATTTCCATAACGCGTTCCGTCAAGACAAAGAGCTTTGTTAACACCTGAAGCTTCTTCAGAACCCCAGTGTGCATCCAATATTACCGGAGGAGTAAATTCCTCGGAGCTACGTTGGAACAACTCTGTAATGGTCAATATCTCTCCAGCAAACTCACAGACAAATGCTCCTTTAGGCAGCTTTTCAAGAGTCCGTAGTCCCCAGCCTCTCCCATTGGGCGTGAAAAACACCTGATTCAAGGAATGAAAGAATATGGTTTGTCCAGATATCACTAATATGCATAAACAAGATTTAGGCATCAGACACTCTCAAACATTTAGTCCAAGTCAGAATGATCATAATCAGTTTCGTTTATCTATCAGAACTGAGATGTGTTTAGATTATAAAGTAGTGGACAACTTGGAAAAAGAACTTTGGTAAGGTGAATGTAGATACCTGCAGCTTGTTGTGAATACCCTGTTGAACAACTCGGTTGCCACATCTCTTAATGCAGCCACAATTGCTCCAACATTCTTTAATGACCTTCCTCTTTAGATGCCCCTTGCAAGGTTCCAGAATCTCTTCGTTTTTGGCCTTCTCAAATGGACATTCTTTGCAATACTGCACCACATGTTTCTGCGGATCAAGGGCCTCAGAGATACACTCTTCCAGGAAATCTTTCTGCAGGATGCCATCAGTAGTGTATGCAAAGCCATTAAGTGAAGTTGCACAACTGCATGCCATTGACGGAGCCAAGCAATCTCCACAGCAAGAGGAGCAGCATTGGTCATCGCTGATATTCCCAAGTGAAAACTTTACTGCGGCATCTAGGTACACAAGGCTTTGGGCTATGTATCGAAAAAGTGGAGGAACTTTGCTACTGACTTCATTCACCCAAGGAATCTCAACAGTTTCTTTTCCTAGAGTGATGTCACTGACGCTGCTTATCAATCTCCACTCATCCGCAGAAATTTGGCACTCAGGAACAACTACCAAACCCATGGTGTCACCAACTTCACCGTTTTCATCATTATTGCCCTTAGAAGACTCGTTGGATGAATTTATCGCCTTTGTTGCCAGGTCATTACTGCCCTCAGAAGTAAAAGCCATTGTTGCTGCAGACTTCTTCAAGACATCAACGTTCGTTGTGAGAAATGGCAAGTTTTCTGGCGACTGGTTAGCTGATTTTTCCGCCTTTGTTGCCAGTTCCAGGTAGCAGCTACAGATGTCGTTCATAAAACGACCCACAGAAAAGTTGGGGTCCAGTATCTTGTATGATCTGAGACACTTATCCTCCATTGCTCTTCGTAGTTCTTCCATAGAAGGTAGATGTGGATTCGACCCTCCAGTTGCAGGAGAAAAACTCAGGTTAATCTTAACCTCACCCGTATCGGAAGAAGCTAATTCAAGTGCTGAAGCTTCTGCTAATGTTGCAGCCAGCTTGTGCTCACTAGATCTCTCGATAATTGTAGGAGGACCATCGTTGGTAGCACCATCAACGGGAGTTACTGTTTCACCATCCCGCTCTTTAACATGTCCATTTGAAAAGTTTCCATTTTCTAATGAATCTAAAAAAAGACGCCAAGAGAAAACATACAAGACACATATCAGTTTTGAAGCAAGTACCCTAAACACTTCATCACAACTTCACAACAAAACAAGCAATGCACGGAAGATCTATGAAAAAAACATACCTGGATGAACAGCACTGAAAGGCATATCTGCAAAGAGCTCGTCTTTTGGAACAATGAGCGCACCAGCATCAGGGTCATTTTCGGTTGATAGAGGATGATATGGCAGTAAGATAAGGGCAGTGTCTCCGCCATGAGTTGTAGGCTCTTCTAAACTGGGACTGCCCAAGTCAGGACTGTTCAAAGTCGAAACAGAGCCTCCTTCACCTCTGCGTCTCAGCCTCTTCAGAGGGCGCTCAGGCTCATCCAATGCATCTACATCTTCCTCCACAGACTGATAAAAACAACATGACAGAAAGTACTGAATAAATGCAAGAACATGAAGAAACATCAACTCTAACACAACAAAGGTATTCAGTTTGCATACCTCATGCGTCTTCTTCTTTCCTCTGTCTGTTTCTGAAGCCTGAGAGATTTGATCAACAACAAAGCGAAGCATTGATAACGAGGCAAAAAGAAAATACAATCTTTGAACTAACAAAAAAAAAAAAAAGACTGAGGAAAGAACATACGCTGCAATCAGCTTCGTCAGCCTTCTTTTCCATTTCATTCCTTTCTTGAGTGGCCTACATATGGAATGTCAAGGTGATATAAACAACAGTAATCAAAATCCAGTGAATCTAGGAGACAAGGAAAGATACCTGAGTCTCTTGGACTTCGAAGATCGCATCAGCGAGAGCTCTATAATTGTCCTCGGCAATTAACTCCCAGTTTCTGTCGTAAAGGGCGAGAAGCTTTTTCAAGACCGGCTTCACCTGCGCATCCTTTATTCCAAGAGCATTCATAGCTTTGAATGCTTTCTTGATATGAGCATTTGGTGCCATAGTTTATGCCAACAAGTTTCTGCAAACAACATAAAACAAAAATTGATTTCAATTCACCAGCCTCAAAAATCTCGAAAGACAAATCATAACTTCTCTTTCTGCCTTATCCAATCAAATGCGGAAGAAATACGATACGAAGATGGAATAAGTGGATCTAAAACTTCGAAATTAGGAGAAAATCAAACGAAAATGAAGAACATTTAAGCGAAAGACAGATCCAAGCAGATCAAACATTACAAATTAAGAATCCAGACATCTGATCTAGCAGTAAAGACAAACCGAGAATAGCAGAAAAAACGCAGAAATTGAGGAAAAACCCCAAAGGGCTTGCGACAGTTACTCGTTATGAACCCTACGAAACGGCCACAAACGCACAAACGAAACCCTAATAAAAACGTTTTCTTCTCTTCCAGAGAACAAGTAGCGTTGATGCGAGCTAACGAAATGTGGTGAGGCCGTGAGGGTTAGGGTTTAATGCGAGCTCGGTGGAGCGAAGAAGACGAGGGTTTCGACTGCTTACCAGAGTACCGTGGCAGTTGAACACGAGATGTAACGGCTGTAGGAGCCAATGCCGGCGTCAAAGGCCGAGTATTGCGTCGGCGCGTGAGAACACGCGAGTACTGTGCCAGGAGCTTCTGTCGTTCTCTCTTTGCTCGTTTGGCTACTATGCGCCAAATGTTGTGGGACTTTTTGACTTTCTTCTGATGACTCTTGAAATTTCCTTTATCCCCCTCTACAACTCTTAATGGGCCGGGCTTAATTGAGGAATTCCAAACGATTCGAGTTTAATGAAATAAAAAATTCTTCTTATTAGCAACGAACGAATGTTTATATTTTTTTTAATGATTTTAATTTAAACCCCCTTAACTGATCGGTAAACTAATAACAACCCTAAACTCCAAATCGAAAAGTCAAAAAATTGTTTCGTTTTCAATTTTCATAAATTGTTAAACAATTCGTTCTTAACGTTTCCAGACTCAAAAAAAATCTCCAAGTAGAATTTTTTTTTTTCCGAGTATAAATGTTAAAATTTATACTATTTTCTGAGTTTACAATGTTGTTGTTGAACAGCTTATTACAAAGAAAGACTAAAAAGAACTAAAAATTACAACCCATCACAAGAATGAAAATAAACCTCTAGGAAAGTAGGAGAGCTTACAGTGGTGGTTGGGTAGGAGAGAAAACGATCTCTCATGATCCGGTCAACGACGGAACGAACAACAACAACTGTGGAGGAGGTAGAGGAGAAAATCCTTCCATTGCGTTCCTTACAAAGTTGATAAATGATTACCTGAAACAAGAGCCTAACAATAACTCCATTCAGTGACCGGCGCATGGATTGATCAGAGTCTATGGATGCAGCAACCGAGTGGTTTGTCACGACCGGATGAAACCCAAAGTTTCTAGAGAAGTGACTCTAAAGTTATGATGAGAAAGAACACTCAAAGAAGAGATGGTTATGTGTCTCTTGCGGCCCTGCGCAGAGAACATAGTCTGATTGAACATTTATTCTCCAACGTTGCAGTCTGTCTCGCGTAGGTAACTTTGCCAGCATTGCCAACCAAGAGATAAAGGAGCATCGCAGAATTGCTTCTTTGAACCAAATTACTGATTTCCAATAAACCAGAGGTGAGCGGTTTCTCAGAAAATTCCAAGTAACCTTTGAAAAAAATCACGGACAAACAGGCCCGCTGCATTCCGCCAATGATAGTGATCCGGTCCACTTGATGCCACTGGCGGATTGGTAGTTGATAAAACAACCTGAAGCGATTCAGCTTCATCCGATCGAGCTACATGCAGATTCCAGTTTTCGTCCCTTATAGCCTGCTTGATAGAAGCTTGTAGCAGAATTCTAAGCTAGCGAGGACCCCTAAACCAAAAGACAGTAGCCAAATATCCCAACTTAGTCCAATAGTCATACCAGAAAGAAGCTGTCTCTCCGTTTCCAATAGTACACCGCAACAAATCCACAAGAAGAGGCTTCAATTTCAACATGCTCCTAATGTGTCTCGAGAACGTGGTTGCATCCTCCGTTAGCCAGAAACCTCTCCTTCTGAATACATGTGCATTTACCCAAGCAACCCAAAGAGAGCCTCCATTTAAGAACAGTTGCCAAATTTGCTTTAGCCGAAAGACTCTTCCATAATCCGCTAATAACCGAATGCCTAATCCTCCTTCAACTTTTGGTTTACAGATATCACGCCAAGCTACTCTAGCACCTCTTGCACATCCTGTTTTGTTCTTCCACGAGAAGGCAGGGTAGAGAGAGTTAATCTTTTCATAGAACATATTGGGCAAAGTGAAAACAGAGCTCCAAAAATTAACCATTCCATAGATAACCGAGGATAGTAATCTGATTTTTCCAGCAAAGGATAGAAATTTGACAGTCCACGAATGCAGCTTACTAGTTACCTTCTCCACAAATGGCTGAAGAGTGGAAAGCGAAACTCGCCTGGGATTCAGAGGGAGACCCAAATATCGTGTATGGAATGTACCGAGTTTAAATCCCGAGATACTGCTCAAGACCTCCGCCTGAAGCTCATCATAACCACCAAAGAAGATTTTTGACTTAGACGGATTCATGTCTAGGCCGCAAATATCCCTGAAATATGTTAATGTCTTGAGCCATCTGAGAAAACCAATAGGTCATCAGCAAAAAGGAAGTGTGTCATCCTCGGGTCTGAGCAACGAGGATGAAGCCTTAGTCGCCCTTGGTCAACTCCCTTTTCCAACAACTTAGATAGTACTTCATTGACCAGAATGAACATATATGGTGAGATGGAATCCCCCTGACGAATTCCCTTTTTACCCGGAAAAAACCAGCTAGCTCCCCATTGATAGAAACAGAGAACCGCGGAGAGGAGATGCATTCCTTGATCCGGACCCTGAAGAGTGGGGGAAAACCCTGGGCCTCCTGCAATTTCAGAACGAAGTCCCAACACACTGTGTCGAAAGCTTTCTTAATATCAACCTTGAGTATACAACTTTTTGGACATGAGCTCTTTTAGTAGTTTCGGATTAACTCTGAAGAAAGCAAAACATTTTCTCCTAGACTTCGACCCCTCAAGAAAGCAGCCTGATTCTGACTAATACACTCTAGCAGAATTGGCTTTAATCTGTTTGCTATGATTTTGGAGATCAATTTATAGACTAGATTGCAGCAGCTAATCGGCATGAAGTCTCCAAGCTTACAAGCCTCCGACTGCTTAGGAATCATCGCTATTGCGGTGGTATTTAGATCCTTAAGCAGCCGACCATTAAGGAAAAATTCATGCACTGCCTACACGACATCTGCTCCTACAATACCCCAAGAAGCACTGAAAAACACCACTGAGTAACCATCTGGACCCGGACTTTTGTTAAGCGGCATATTGAAAACAGTTACTCGAACCTCCTCTACCAAAACTTCTTGGTTCAGAGCGACGCATTGAGCTTCAGAACAACGGAATGGAAGCAGTTCCTGCAACTCATTTAGAGAGATAAGCGAAGAAGGCATAGAGGTAGCTCCGATGATACCTTTGAAATATTCTGCTGAATGTTGCTTAATATCGTCGATAGAGGAATACACTATGTTATCTATGTCTTTTAGGAAGTGAATGTGATTCCTTGTTGCTCTCTGGTTCATAGTTTTATGATAAAAAGCAGTGTCATGGTCTCCCACATCCAACCATTTGACCCTTGACTTTTTCCTGTAAAACTTTCCCTCTGTCCTCAAGAGAGTTTGCCATTTTGCCCGTTCTTGGTGCTCCTGCCGAGCAGTTACCGGATTTGGATATGTCAAGAGGATTCGCTGTACTTCCGAGATTTTGACAGCCTGCTCCTTTACCCTTGCCGAGATTCAACTGAAGTTCCGCTTATTTAGCATCTTAAGCACATGCTTAAGTAGCTTAAGGGATCTGACAAGCTTAAACTGAGCCGAAACTGAGATTTGGTTTATGTTCCAAGCTTCGAAAACCGAGTCTTGATATTGTGGTAGATCAATGACATGGTGAAAGAATCTGAAAGGTTTGCACCGCTTTCGAGTCGCCGACGGGACTCTAAATAAACACGCAGCATGATCAGATTGATGTGGTTGCAAAAAATCTGAATAGGCATCCGAGAATGAAGTCGACCAAGCTTGATTGATTAAAGCATGATAAATTTTCTTCGAGATCGCTATATCATCTTGATTATTCCACCACGTGAATGCGAGAGGCCTTTAGCTTGAGCTTCAAATAGCCATGCATCTTGTAGTGCTAAGTTAAAATCATCGAATCCAGATGTATCAACGTCCAAATCTGAGTGGCTCGAATGCTGAGAGACCCGAAGTATCTGTTTAAAATCGCCAACCACTGCCCACGAATGTCTAGAAACCGGGGTGGAGGCATTTAGAACACTCAGTTCCTCCCAGAGAGAGTGACGCTCCTCAACAGTATTTAAAGCATAAACAAAAGTGACGGTAACATTAACCTTCTCCAAAGGTATATAAAAGCTACAAGTAACCGCCTG
Organism: Alliaria petiolata; assembly: GCA_020283515.1. NCBI lineage: Eukaryota > Viridiplantae > Streptophyta > Magnoliopsida > Brassicales > Brassicaceae > Alliaria > Alliaria petiolata. The sequence continues at coordinate 221,287,642 of JAHZTW010000001.1, read as the reverse complement.
AGCTGAGACCTGATACACTGTAAACGTGACGCTCGGATCCCAAACCACCACAATCCTAGCCATGTTGTGGTAATCGAAATTTCCAAAAAACTTCCATCTTGTCGGTATTGAGCACATAATCCTTCCCTCATTTATTTGTTGAATAAACATTTCCAAAAAGCTCCAAAAAGTGGCATATGGATATTAATCCAATCCGTAGTCATAGCGTGGCGTGTATCGCTATTCAGCCCTCTTATATTCCACCCAAAAAACATATTTATTGATTTTAATGATTTGATACGGCCTTACAGCCACTCTTCTCGCGCTGAACCAGAATGAAAGGAGCTTCCACCTCTGCACACAGAACCTACTTTGCATGATACACTACATCTGAAACCTTTTCTGAAACCAAACTCAAGTTGCCTTCAACCGCTTCCTAAGTACCTTCTTAGACATCTGCATTAGCCTCTGGTTTCTCACTTAAACCTTGCAGATCTTTTTCAACCAAAGCAGTATTCTGACCTGAATCAACTACCGCTTCTTCCTTGGCAACATGTTTAGATTTCTTTGATTTAGATCTTCTCTTGCGCGTTCGACCAATCATGGATTTCCAGAAGTTTCTGTATTTTCCGGATTTGCACTCGGCGAGCGCGATATATTCCTAACCCCCACTGGATGAAGAGCTTCCTTTGATGAACAATTGATCCTCTCATGCCCAAACTTCCCGCATATTTCACATTTCAGGGGAAGCCACATATAACAGACCCAAATTTCCACTTCCCTTACATTGAATAAACCTGATATCACCCTAGACGAAAGAGGTTTAGTAAGGTCGACCCGAACATACACCCTTGCCACTTCAAAGTTTTATTTTCTCTCTTTTTCTGGAGCAAGAGACACAGGTTTGCCCACGGCTGTTGCAATCCTGCTTAGACTTTCCTTGTTGAAGAGCAGGTATGGCACATTCCGAAGCTCAACTGGGACAACCGCGGAGGATAACGACGGTTGATCTAGGTTGAATTCACGAAACCAAGGAGCCACAAACATAGGAAACCCGGCAATGTTCCATACATTCCAGCTTAGAATGAAATCTCTCGTGCGTAGGTTAATGACACCGAGGAGATAAGTCCCTGGACCAATGCAGTGGACAAAAATCCTTGGTCCCATACGAGACCAGATAGCATTTACAAAGCCAATAATTCTTCCCATTAAGGGGGAATCACCATGGAAACGAGCAAATATAAAGTCTTTGAATTCTGTCTTTGCCGCTTCAAGATTCTCATCTGGGATAAGTACAAACGGAGCACTTGAGACGTGCTTAGAAGGGGTACCAATTTCCTCTAACTGGCTTGAGTCTGCAACAAGCGTCGACCACTTCTTGGGAGCTTCAGCTGCATTAGTCGGAAGGGGAGGAACCTCCGCAATCGGGAAGACTGAGGGCGATCCTACAGAGGAGGGCGGATTTACGGAGGAGGATTCCGAGGCTTTCGACGAATATTCTTCAGATCTGTGTGCGGCACAGGGGTCCAAAGGAATTGATTTGTTCAGATCTGGCTTCACTGCAATGTCGCTGGACGGAGGAGGACTGATTTGAGAAGGAGGACCAACCTCCTCTGAAGCCGAATCGCAAGAGGATCTACCAGCGACGACGCCGGCGGAAAGTGCATACTTCTTCTTTCCAGCAGCACGCGAAGTGCCGACTGCCGAGACACGGTTGAACTTTGTCGAGGCCAGGTTTGGAGGGCGGGTGCGCCCTCGATTATTTTTCGCCATTGATGGCTTTCTCGTCAATCGGCGTGAGGCCGATCGACAGCTAGAGAATTTTAGAGAGAAAATTTTAGAGAGAGAAATCACGGCCATGACAATTTTAGAGAGAGAAATCACGGCCTTAAAATTTTAGCCAAGTAGAAAGTTTGGTTATTCATAGTGATATTTTTGATTTGTTTAAATTTGAAAAAAATCTACAAATCCAACTGAAAAAGATTTGTCGAATCTGGTTGAGAAAATGTGTTGCAAAAATCAGGTCGGCCCTAGTTTTCTCTCTCATAAAAGCGATAGAGGAGGCGACAATTTTCAGATATGGTTTGGCCGGTGTCCGGAGCTCTTCTCCGGTGTTGTGCCGTGGTTCCTTTCTTCGATTTCATTTTTTCTTTCTTCGGCTAAAACGGTTGCTCATCGATTCCACCTTGGTTTGAGTCCGTTTCATCTTTGAGTGATTTGGGCGTGGTGGATGGAGTTTCTTCTCTAAGTCTTGGGTCTCGATGGAGAGTCGTTGTTTGTGGTGGTTCAAGCTGTTGCCTAGGTTTTGCTGCAGCTGTTTGGATTTTGTGCTCTGGTGGATTTCTCTGATCTGTTTGTTGGCCTTAGGGTTTGGTTTCAGGTCTCTATTCGTCTCTAATCTGGTCTTATGTTCGTTTCAGTGACTTGTCATCGTGTCTTTTCTCTGGAGGTGGTGGTGTTAAGTGCCGCACTTATTGCTCTTCTCGTCCTTCTCGGGTTTTTCGAGAGTTTCTCTTTCTTTTGAAGTAGTGGTAGTTTGTGTCGTGATCTTCGTCTTGTATCATTTTTGTTAAGGTTTGTGTGTCTCTCTTTGTTCTGGGGTTTAGCTTCTATCTTAGTATATCACCATGTATTTTACCATGCATTCTACTTTGTATTATCATCATGTATCTCTCTTTATAATAAAATTTAGATGAAAAAAACAAGTTTGAGAAAATGTGTTGCAAACTTTAATGGCCAATATGTGTATGATAATTACAAGAAAAACCTATATTCAGTAAAACGTTATCTTTAATTCGGTTGATGAGGAAAGATTTTTCCATAAAGATGTCATTTTGCGACCAAACTGTCTATAGACTCTCTACATAGGAAATAAATTCAAAATGCTTATTTAACTCTTCGAGTATTTGTAATTAGTAGATTTATTTCTTAATTATTGTGAGTGCAGATTAAATTTTTAATTTAAAATCGATTTCAAAAATTTGGGTATAAAAAAGTCAACTTTAATTAAAAAAACGGAAACAATCCGTTGATTTTATACTCAAGGACCCAATTTTGCGAAGTCAACTCAAACTCGGAGAATTAATTTATCAACTTAAAAGTTGAAGAATTAATCTGCACAATTACAAAAACTTGAGAAATTCAATGATCATTTCAAAAATTATCTTTTAAAAAATGTTAAACTTGAAAAAAAAAAAAATCAAATCAACTATGGGTTCAAATGGTAACATATAAACTTTGTTGAATGTGGAATCTGGCTGAATTTTTTTTTTTTTGCTTTTTGGTAGAATCTAGCTGAATAACTACAAATTCAAATGGTAACCGAAGAATATAGCTGAATAACTGAAAATATTTATAAGCTAAATGGTTTAAATGGTTACGAAATAAATAAAATATATTGCCAAAAGTTTAAAATTTTCACTTCAGTGTTTACTTATCATATGAAAAGTAAAACTGTTTTAAGTATTATTAATATATATTAAAGAACACAAAATACAAAAACTAAAATTAAAAACTGACTAAAACCGAACTGAAAATGAAATATTTAGACTTACCATAAACGAAATAAAATTATAATTATAAACAAAATATATCAATTATGTTTAGATCAAAATAATTATAGATTTAATCAAATATAATTATATGTAACTGAACTTTAATATAAAAAATTAACATACGTAAAAAGTGGATTAGTTGAAAACTAATTAATGAAATAACTGAAATTAAAAAAAAAAATGAAGTTTTTCAGCTGAATTTCGTTCACCTCAACTAGTAACACACTTACAAAATTCAGCTCGATTACTTTCTTTCTACACCGTTAGTGCCCTAGTTAGAAATATGCTAGATTTGATACTAATCAAGTATTTGATTTTTTGGATCATGTATAGTTTGGTACTTTGCGGATTCGGACCGGTTCGAATATGTAATTACAGAACCAAAAATGCTTGAAAATATTTGAAAGTACCCCAAATAAAAAAAACAAGAAAAATCCGAAAATATATAAAAATCAGATTTTAGTCATTTTAAATTTAGATATTTTCGAATACCAGTTCAGCTCTCAGATAAATTAGGTTTTATCATCATATTAGTATCGCTATTATAAGACATTTTATCCAAAATATACAATAAGTAATAACATGTGAATAATTGTAAAATAAATACTTGTAATAATTGTATAGTATTATGTATCTAAATTTAAATTTAAAATTTTAGCATAGTTACAAAAATTATATTAGTGAAAGTAATCAATAAATTAATTATTGAAGGAAAAAAGTTGAAAACTTAGTTCAAAAAAAAAAAAAAGCTGAAAACAAGAATGGTTGAGTTCGACAGATTTTTTCCACATATTCCTCTCAACTCAGCCAATTATCAACTGGTGTTTTAAAAAGAATTCCAGCTGAAATTCAGGCACATTAAGCAACTAATTTGTTACCACTTAAGGCTTATATATAGCTATATATAAAATAACTTTGTATAGCTATATAAATTTTTATTTTTATTTTATGGTATTAATAAAATAATATTGGATGTTTATGTATTGCTAATGCGTGAAAGTGTGAGTAAAGGCACTCCACTTTTTTTAATTTTTTAACAGTTCTTGGTGCCACAGAACAATTCTTACCAATGTTATAAATAAACTTAAAAAATTACATGTGTTTTTTTAATTAACAGCAATTTCTATAAAAACACACTACATTTTGGATATACATAATATAATAAAAATGATAAATTTAAAAAAATCTTTGAAGGTTTACAAATGATCATAATTTATAAAAATGACCATTTAATTTTCTAAATAAACAATGATCATTTAATTCTTCAAATTTTTGTAATTGTGCAGATTAATTCTCCATCTTTTAAGTTTGTAATTGTGTAGACTAATTCTCCATCTTTTAAGTTGGCAAATTAATTTCTTGAGTTTGAGTTGACTTCTCAAATTTGGACTCATAAAAGTCAATGGTAATGTCTACATTTCTTATTTAGCATGTAACATCATGTTCCCTCATGCTCTTGGATCTCAAAGAGGTTATTTTTCAGCCGAGAGATGGATCGAAGTATCCTTAACACGTTTGCAAACTTTCAGGACAAACGAACATTGTTTGCCCAACTAAACGACATCACTCAACATGTTGGGGTATAGATACATGATGCGGAAAATAATTCCAATTTAACAGTTATAACTCCTAAACCACAACACCTAGATTTACGGGTTATTAATCTTCTTACCAAAAATCAGCTCGAAAAGATCACTGAATCACCCGCAACGCGATTTCTCGTCTGTCTGATCAAAGACTCGCACTATACAAATCAGGTTCAAAAACACTATTATAACTTTCATATCAAAATCCCAAATGACAATCTGCTTTCGGCTATAGACAGATATTAGAGTCGAGAATGCTCTTACCAAATTTCAGATCGATCAGAATAGTTTTGTTCATTCGTTTCCTTCCTATACTACAACTGGACAGATTTGCGGTGATTATAGTTTTGGGCGGATTGAAACAGACGAGAAGAAACAACGATAATTTTCATCACATACTTCCGATCTGAACGAACTAGGTTTTTCTAGAAAGTTGAAACTCGAGGCTTTCCATCAGTATCTAGATTGCCGCGTGGTTCATGACGACTCATTGAGAAAACATCTCACAAAATAGCATCAAATAAAGTTTACGGGCTGAAGAGCAAAACAAGCAGGGCTTCGCCGCACTTTTTAACTTTGTCTCTAACTCTCATGAACTATCTATCTTATATAGAGATGAGGAGGCTAGTATAAAGATTAATAATCGATTTTGATGTTTTCTTTTTTATCATAATATAATCCACTTGAGGACGTAATAACAATGACTCAATAAGCTTTCTTACGAGAAGAGTTAGGATTTTATTAAATAATCCAGGATTGGATCGTAACATAATCAGTCTCGAAGGAAATATTATTCATAAAAATCGAGTGGAGCAGTTCTTTGCCCATGAAAAGCGATAAGAGACATCATACCTTTTACATTAAATATTTAAGATTCAAGTTTAAAAAAGGTCTAACATTTTTGTTTTTCTTCCATTTTAGTCTACCATTTAGATGAAAACATATCATCGTCCTTTCAACTACAAAATATTTCGTGGTACTCTCAAAACCAGCCACATATCATCGTCCTTTCAACTACAAAATATAACAAACTCCAAATTCATTCAATATAGTCAGACTCAATGGCATCAAAAGTGATTTGACCGAAATTCAATAAAAAGCTAACAGTAATCATTTTTTTGAAACTTGTATACTGTATTACATAATCTGTCCCAAACAAATTGTATAAAAAAATAAACTTGTCGTCTCAAAGTTTCTTTCTTTTATCTTACTCTTGAAGCAAAATCCGGAGAAAAGTATCCTCCTTTATTTTCATGGTTTCATACTTACAAAACCAGCTCTTGTTTCTCAAATCCCCATTAAACTTTTTTTTGTCTTTAAACTCTCAACGACAATAATAAAAACAAAAACGGCAAATTTCTTTTTATGTCTGGACACAAAAACGCAAACTTTATGCACAAACTGCTAAAAATTTATTGAACAGCAGCAAACAAATAAAATTTTCCCAAAAAACAAAATTTCGATACTTTTTTTCTCTCTCTCTTTCTATCAATTATGAAACCAATCCATCAATTCTTCATCTTTTTGTTCTTCTTACGTTTCTCTGCAATCTCCGCCGATAACAACAAAAAACTCATCTTCAAAGGTTGCGCGAACCAGAAATCCCCAGACCCAACCGGTGTTTTCTCTCAGAACCTCAAAACCCTCTTCACCTCCTTGGTTTCTCAATCCGCACAGAGATCCTTCGCGTCCACAACCGCCGGAACAGATAACACCACCGCCGTAACCGGCGTTTTCCAGTGCCGCGGCGATCTCCAAACCGCTCAGTGCTACGATTGCGTCGCCGGAATCCCCGAACTCGTCTCCAAGCTCTGCGGCGGCGGCGGAGACGGCGGAAACGTCGTGGTGGCGGCGCGTGTGCAGCTCTCCGGTTGTTATATCCAGTACGAAGTCTCTGGATTCCGGCAGACTTCCGGTACCGAGATGCTGTTCCGTGTCTGCGGGAAAAAACACTCCGGAGATCCTGGTTTCGCCGGGAAGAGGGATACGGCGTTCGGGATGGCGGAGAACGGCGTGAAAACCGGAGGAAACGGCAGCAGCAGCGGCGGAGGATTTTACGCGGGGCAGTATGAGTCGGTGTACGTGTTGGGACAGTGCGAGGGTAGTTTGGGAAATTCGGATTGTGGTGAATGCGTGAAAGATGGATTTGAGAAAGCTAAAAGTGAGTGTGGAGATTCGATCTCTGGACAGGTTTATCTTCATAAGTGCTTCGTTAGCTACAGTTACTACTCTCATGGCGTTCCCAACATTTCTTCACTTTCAGGTAAACGTATTTTTAAAAAAATCAATATAATTGCAAATTAGAAAGAATATTTTTTTTTTTTAAAGTAGATTAGTTGGCTAAATTAGTGTTAATGGGAATCACTATAAATCGTGTGTCTTTAATCATATTTGGTGATAATTAAGCTCTAGTTATGCCACTAATTGGATGATTTGTCTGTTATATATGCATACACATGGATCTTGTAGAATAATATTTAGTACTATAATGTAGTTTCGTTGTCAGGGAAGAAGATTAAACAAAAAACTAATAAGCAAGACCACAAAATAAATAAAAGAACTAGTGGAAGCAAATTGAAACAAAAAGCTAGTGGGGGAAATAAATTACTTAAGAGAAAAGAAGAGATTTTTTTCAAATTTTAGTATGTTGACACATCATTCAGGTTACATGTGAAACTACAATATAAGAATGTTGTATTTATTTTGTTTTATTTAATTTTTGGAAAAAAGTAATTAATTATAATGGAACAGCCATTGATGGGTTTGTGTATGTCGTGTAGATGGAGAGAAGAGACAACACACAGAAAGAACAATAGCTTTGGTGGTGGGAGGAGTTGCAGTTTTAGGATTCGTGATTGTTTGTTTGTTGGTTTTGAAATCTGCGATGAAGAAGAAGAGTAAATATGATGCTTATTGATTTTACTTACCAATTCTCTCATTTACCCCAACAAAAAAAGAAAAGGAAAAAAATCAACAGTTTTGAGAAGGTAATTAGATAAAATTTGAATAGTATATTGTCCAATTGTATACACAAGCGATGATGTTTGATTTAAGTAATGAAAGAGATTCGTCAGCTTACTGATTAGTAATTGTTATTTCATTTCCAATGATGTAGATCAGATAAAAAGCATATCCACAATTATAAAAAGTAAAATGCAGCATCAAAATAGAAAATTGTAGCAATACTCAATAAGAAGTTAAAGCAGCTTTAGTGAAAGCCAATACAAGTGTATGTGACTCCTCAATTTCTTGATAACTCCAGTTTTCGGTGAGAAAGAGTGAAGCTTTATTGGTATCTCAAAGTAGTACACTTTGGAAGCTTGGAGTTAGTGAGATTTACGGTATCCAACTATACATTTCACTACATTTTGTTTTTTTGCTATTTATAAGTGTGATAATCTCTTATATATTAATCAGAAACATTTTTAAAGAATATACTTATTTTTTGAAATATTTATAGTGGTGTCATTTTGCTGATGTGTCACCACCACACTTATTCTATCATTTTTAATACAAATTTCCTTTTTCATTAGACTACATTATATGCTTTTATCCATTTATTACTTTTAACTACTTTTAATATAACCAGAAAATTATGTTTTAATTTTCGGATTTTTTAAAATCGAATTTTATGTTATGTAATGATTCATGGTATAATGAAACATAATTTATAGACAATTTATGATTTACACAATACTTTTTTTTCTTAGGCGGAAATTATGTTTACAATAAAAAAGACTTAGATATGTGTGATATCAATTAAAAAAGTAGAAGTAATTATGAAAAATTAAAACATATTTTATAGAACTATGGTGTTTATAAGGTTTGAATAATATTTAGTGCAAAGAATATAGGGTTATATGGTATTTTAATAAAGAAAGTAAAAATGATATACCTCAAACCAATTATATGTAATTAAATGTATTGAGTATGATTAAGGAAACCTAATGTTCTAAAATTAAAACATAAAATTTAATGAAGTAATTAATTTCTTCTTAAATTATAAGGTTTGAATTAATTGCAAATAATATAAGGAATATATGATGTTCTAACAAAGAAAGAAAAAGTGATATATGGTAGACAAAAAAATATTTTAAGTATAATCCGATATTTCTTAAAGAAGCACCAGAATTAATGACTCTCATTAATAAGACCTACCCTACTTAGGATTTTCGAAAAAAAAATCGATTTTGCTTACCAAATTCAAATAAATCCGATTTTGCTTACCAAATAAATATTTAAAAATTTAATTGTTTGAAAACTCTATTCTTCCTCTACTATATAATCCGATGATCGGCTTCCTATTGTGTTATGGGGTCCATTTGCAACTAATGTTAACGATGCTATGCAGGCTCGAGGTCAACAGTCATTGATCATTGTGTTGAGGTTTGGGAAGATTAAAGTTTGGAAAAGTATAAAAACAAAACAATGACTTATTTACAAGTATATCAATTCGTATAGTAATCATTCATTGTTGTATACAGAGGATCATAGCGTTTCCAAAGCTTACAATGTCTTGGAGATCTCGCTCAATCCTCCGATTCCTCAGGTGGAGGCTTTCGTGCAGCTGTAAGTTTAGTGAAATTGGCTATTTAAAATATTCACCTGTTATAAGCACATATAAAAAAAATATAACTACACTTAAAAATCCAGGTTGCCCCATGATGAGCTTGCTTTGGCAATTGTGGATTCTAAGTATCTTTATGTGTTCAATGGTGTATCTGAAAAGGATGATTTCTTTGTTCATACACCAAGGAAAACCATTGCGGAAATTTTAGAATCCAAGCAGGTATATTTTTTTTTTTTTTAATAAACCCATAGTTAAGAAAGTTTTTATTGCTTTTTTGTTGGTTATAAAGTTTTTTGTTCATAATTGTAACACGTTGAAAACTGTATTGTGATGTGCACAATTGCAAGCATTGATGCTGATATGGGATGGTATTATTGGAGTTGCAAAGTATGTAGTAAGAAGGTATTACATGTGCCTAATGATGATTTTGATGAGGAAGATGCAGATGATGTTTTGGGATGTACTTGCTACTTTGGCAAATGCAAGATTGATAATCCCAAACTTTTGCCAAGGTTTGAATCGATTTTTTTTTTTTTACAAACATTCTTTACTATTTCAATGCGCCATGCGTCCAACATTTAGTGCTCTTACTTCATCCAGGTACAATTTACACCTAAATGTTCTTGATAACACAAGTAACACATTGGACGTTTTCTGTAACATAAGCCAATACGTCTGTATAGGAAGATTCTCAGCAACATCATTCCAAGTTCTAGGCCACATGAAAACAGTCTACGTCCTTACCTTAGGATGGCTTCTCTTTGATTCCGAGATGATATTCAAGAACATTGCCGGGATGGTCTTAGCTGTTGTCGGAATGTTGATCTAGAGAAACAGAGAAACAGAGAAACTCAAAGTCAACGCCTCACGGGAAAAACAGTATGACCGAAGGTGAGATTAAGCTACTCAAGGAATGTATAGAGCATATGGATTTGAAAGACGTTGAGCTCGCTAAGACTAAAGTATAAACTGTGTGCTTTATCAAATTTGAAATTACACGTCCAAAACTGATTTTTAAGACTTCAAAAAAAAAGTAGAAAGAAATTTCTCTCATCACATAAGCGCTTCTTTCATTCGTGTGCCATAACTACTTTTGTCTTCTTTTCTAAAAGTTATAGAGCATTTTGAGCCTATGGAAAGCTTATAAATCCTTCTCTCCTTAAGAAAAAGGCCCATCTTGAATAGTGAATGTCGCATTGCCTATATAGTAAGTAATACAGAAATGTCAACTCAACCACGTTATTTGAGAAGCATTTTTATAAAATATCCTTATTTTTTAAAATATTTCAGTGGTGTCATTTTACTGATGTGTCACGAGCACATTCATTCTCACCAACTTTCTAAAAAAGATTTATTTCAATAAACTAATTACCTTATATGCTATTATCCATTTTTAAGTTTTATTATAAGAAATTTATAATTCATTTTCTGTTATGATTCATTTCCAAAAAAAAAAATTCATAACCAATAATTTTATACAAAATAATCAAACAAAATTAAAATTTACAAACAATTTATGATATACATAAAAATATAATATTTAATTTTTAATATAACCAAAAATATATAATTATTTTCTGTTATGATTCATTTCATAAAATTTTATACAAAATAATTCACAAAATTAAAATTTACTATGATTTAATATTATACACATTCAATTACTACTTTGTTTAATTTTGTTTTCTCTTATAAGAAAATATTTTTCTTAAAACATATTATATTGTCAACATAACAACTTATTATATAAAAAGACTGAACTAAAATATTTTACTATGCTTTAATTTTAGAATTATACAAAATTAAATAAATAATAAATTATTTACCTTGCGTAGGGCGCAAGTTATCACCTAATTGATAACTATTCAACTATCACATATGCATTTCTCTACATCTCCTCTTTTTATGGAACAACAATTTCATTCATAAACAAAGTTCATAAGTGCAGGTACAAAAAGGAAGTCTTTACATCTCCTCTTTTTTATCATGGACCAAATTTTTGAAAATGAACAACAAATAGCCCGAGGGATATTTTTGAAAATGAACAACACATATCCGGTTCATCAGAGTCTAGCCTTCACCTAAAAAAAGACAAGCTTGTAAGAGCTCACAAGATCAAATTTAATGTCTTATTTGCTTTTCCCATTTACATATTCTCCAGAGAGAATCGCTGCATCAAAATTGTTTGTTGGGTCCTCTAGTTCATCCAAATATAGTCCAATCACCACATATCTCATGGTTGGTGGCACATGGTCTTACTTTGATCTTGTTTGCTTCTCCCTTTTCACAGCAGCTCTGTCTTTGTGTACTTGAAGGTTAGCGTCCGCAAAGTTAGGGGGTGTTGGGATCAGAGCACTCGCCTGAAAAGTTTTCTTAACTTCTAAATCTTTTTGAAGTTGAATAAGGATCTCTTGGGGATTGTCCTAAAGTTTTGAATAACATCAAAAGTTCTATCGTTTGCCTTAAAGCTCACCAAACAACCTGTTTTTTCTTTGGTTCAGATGTAAACCGTTAGTGAAACGTCGTATAACCCCAAAGAAATGGAAGAAGTGAATAGTATTCTGCCTGAGAAAGTGAGAATGATCCAGAAGAAAGACTTATACTTCAATTTTTGCAAAATCATTATCTTGGTCAACCTTGAAAATGCAATAGAGTTGGATTTTCTCATCAACAACATCAAACAAATTATCAAACTCGAGAAATCGTTGCACGATTGGCTACCTTTTGTAGCTTTTAGATAACATTGGAGCATATAAGGCTCTCTACAATTTTGTCTGAAACATGATCAAAACCGTGGGAAGATATCTTCAAATCTGAATTCCATTCTCGATCCAAATGGCAAACATCTCCTTTAATTCCAAATCTAACAAAATAAAAGAAACCCAAAATCACCTAAAGAAATGAATGGAACAAGCTGGAACTTTAGGTTTGTGAACATTATATAATCCTTTTTGTGCAAACAGTGTACAATCCTAAATGTTGAAAATAGGACAAGAGAAATGTACCTGCAAGCTGAGTGACCAGCTTACTCGCGGGGTCAGAAGTCCAATGTTGAAGGTTCGTGCTGTTTATTACACCCCCGAATAGAGAGCGAAAATTAGGTTTATTATAATCAACACAAAGGCTGCTTCTAAATTTTTTTTAAAGTTGAACAAGGATCTCTTGGGGGATTGTCCTAAATTTTTGGATAACATCAAAATTCCATCGTTTGCCATAAAGCTCACCAAACAACCTGTTTTTTCTTTGGTTCACATGTAAATCGTTAGTGGAACGTCGTATAACCCCAAAGAAGTGGAAGAAGTGGAAGAAGTGAAACCAGCCTGAGAATGATTCAAAAGAAAGACTGAGACTTCAGTTTTTGCAAAACCATCATCTTGGTAAACCTTGAAAATGCAATAGAGTTGGCTTTTCTCATCAACAACTTCAAACAAATTATCAAACTGGAGAAATCGTTGTAGGATTGGCTACCTTTTTGTAGCTTTTAGATAAAATTGGGGCATATCACAAAGGCTCTCTGCAATTTCGTCTCAAACATGATCAAAACAGTGGAAAAATTTATTTTTATGATAAATGTTTAATTGTAATGAAATCAAAATTTTATTTATTTTTGTTAAACATATAAGATAAATGTATACTTGTAAAGTAAAGAAAACTATAAGAAATTAATAACTAAAGAAAAATTAGAATATAATGAGGATATTATTTTTAGAGTAAAACTTAGAGATAACCATTAGACCAAACATACTATTTATTTATGGAGAATTCTATATTTAGAATAAAAAATAGAGCTAGCTATTGGAAATGGTCTAAGAAGTTATGTAAAAATAAATGAAAAAAATTTAAAGATAAAGAAGAGTATGAGTGTAAATTTTTGTCTTGCTCCTATCATGTCCCTTTACGTTTTATTTCTACTTCCAAATATTTATATCCTGTACGAATACATTTTCTTATGAAATAATTTTTCTTTTCATAACGCGACCAGATCGAAATGGAATCTTTGAAAAATCTTTTCATAAGGGACTACATTTTCGTATAGTACAAACTTTCAATTCGTATTTGAGAATGGAACATGACAATATGGAAACGAAAATTTTCCAAATCTCATTGTAATTAATTCACCTGAATTCAACATATGATCACTCTTATATATTTTTATGTATACATAATATAATATGAGATTTAGTTATTAAAATTAGTTTATATATCTCTTGTAAAAAATTAGTTTTATATATCTCATATTGTTCAATTGCACAAATAATTTTATATAGTTAAATCCTAGGTTGCAAGATACATGAAGCATATCACCAGCTATGCAATTAAGTTTAATTTAAATATATATCAACTATATGAAATATTTTTTCTGAAAGCCCATTCAACTTGTCGTGCAGCGAATTAAAATATTTTGTTTCCCGACCCGCAAAAATCGTGGTCATAAAAACAGCAACCATAATCCGGATCACACCATATTTTTTTAAAATCTAATATATATATCGATTAAATTTTATTATATAGTTTATGATATATTTTATGTAGCTTATATATATATATATATATATATCTAAAAATGTAGCAATTTGTTTTTTGAATTAATGTTCATATGATCATGGAAAGCCTTAAGAACAAAAAGGAGTTTGATGTCGAAGAGCTTCATGCCGAGGATAAAGAGAAGCTTGATGCCGAGGAGCTTCATGCCGAGGACAAAGAGAAACTTGATGCCGAGGAGTTTAAGCTTTTAGATGAGGAAGTTCTAGACATACCAAGAGGTCCTATAACTCGTGCTAAGGCTAAAACACTCAGAGACAAGTTAGAGAAAGAGAAGCTTATCAAACCTCTCTGGTTTTGATTCAAGCTCACGATCAGCAAATGAGTTTGTGAATCACTTATACTCTTTTTCCCTCCTCTTTGGTTTTGTCCCACTAAGTTTTCCAAAGAGAGGTTTTTAATGAGGTAAGTGTTTCACAATGTAATGGCCCATTATGCTTGATTAAACCCGAAGCCCAAAGAAGAAGAGAGACACGCTTTTAGAAGTTCAAGGATCATTTTAAAACTAGTCTTGATCGTTTAATGTTGTTGTAGTTCGAGGGATCCTTTGGTGTTTGTATTAAGACTCATCTCTCTTTATATTCTCTTCTTTGTCCACAAAACAATCTATCTAATCTTTTTATTCAAACTCTCGTTTAAAGTTAGATCAAGGTAAAACAAAAGCTCTTTCATAACCTTTGCGTGACCATTCAATCCACGGTGAATCTAAGGCTATTTCGGATCCTTAGTGTGACCAATCGATCCATATTCACATCCTCCATTCATCTGAAGTTCATCGATTCATCATCCATCCACGAAATCATTCAAATCCGTTCCACACTTGCTTTCAAAGTGACGATCTATATGGAGGATCATATTAAATGTTTTAAAATATTTTTAATGATTTTACTAAAATTGGCTATTATTATTTAATGTTAAAACTTAATGTTTTTAGATTTTACGTTGATTTTTTATTTAATTAATTAAATTATCATTAATGTTATTTGATGTAAATAAAAGTAGTTTCGTAACAGATTGTTCTGAAAAGGTGAAGATGATATCCAACCCAGAGAATGGCCAACATTTGATATCTATTTGAAAGAATATGAGAGGAGCAAGACGTAGTTCACCTCATTCTCGCTATCGCATATCCCACGAATTCAAAACACAAAGGTGGACAAGTTAGCATGGAGTGCTCGCAACTACTTTTACGCTATTAAATATGTAAATTTGTAAATTTAGTCCCACCGGTTTGGATTTCTAAATCGTTATAGAGACTGAGGCTGTTGACAAAAAAAAAATTATGTAATATTTTAGATTTTTTAGGATATTAAAAAAATATAATTCTCAGATAATATTATAGAGATAACTAAGAAACAAAATATTGATATTATATCCATATTAGTAATTTTCAATTGAGATTATGTATTGATGTAGTTATTAATATCCAATTATATCTATACTAATCATTTTTGATTATCAAATTTAATTTTTGTTTTATAAAAAATTGATGTGTAAATTGATTCAAAATCATGAGCTATATATATGGATATGTTCGTGTTTCAATATTTTATTATTATTTTAATACTATTTTTGTGAATTTATGTTAATTTTTTATTTTATATAATCATAGAAACCAATAAAAATTATTGGGAAATAATTTTTTTATTAATAAAATGCATTTAGAGATAGTAATTTCAATTGTTTTTTAAAACGAAATTACTATCTCTAAATGCATTTTCTCTTTATTATTAAACTTCTTTGGAAAGTTTTGGATATAATTATTGTAGATATTTAGGTAATTAAAAAATGCATTGTTAGTAAATAAAAAGATTTTATTAGACATTTTTAAATGTACTTCTCAAATAATATTAGAGTAATGACGTAAAATAATCTTGGAATGTATGGATATTACTAGAATAGTTCTTTATTGTATGAAAAGTTTGTGGGTGTTGTGAAAATACATATAAAAGTTTTAAAACATTTTATCTACGGAATTGTCATTGTGTTTAATTTTTTTTTAATGAAAAATAATTGAAAAACAAAATATGTTTTGTCGGCAATTAAACCCTAACTAAAGTTCACGAACAAAAAAATAAGTCTTCGAGAATTCTCTCTCGTTTCATCCGGCGGCGATAGAGGCGAAAATTCGGACGATCACTTTTCCGATCAATTTCGGCGGCGAGTAGGTAAGATTTCTTCCTCTTACGAGTTCTCTCTTCCTCTTTCGAGTTCTCTCTTCATCGTCCGTTTGGTCTGTTGTTCCTTCGAGTTATCTCATCCATATTTTCGAAAAGGACTGTTCATCTTCTCCAACCGGTTTCTGGGTTGGGCGACGGTGGATAATAGTGTTTATTTCTTTATTTTCTAGGCATAGAAAGAAGTTGTGAGTGGCCATAAACCCAAAATATTTTGTTGGCAGGTTTGTGGCGGCATAGGCGAGTTTCGTAGGTTCTTGCGGGCTTGAGTAAATTCCGATAGCGAAAGCAACTTTTACGGTGAATGGATTATGTATTGATAGCAGATTGAGTAATAAATTAGAGACGATAGATTTGTTATAATTTGTTGGTTGAAAAGAAACTTGACGGTAGGTTTCATTTGTTGAACTCGATAGTTATTGTATTGATGGGAGGTTTATATAAAGGTATAATAATCAAGAATGATTGATTGTAATTTGTTGGTAGATTTGTTTTGAATGGAGTATTTATAAAAAAGATTTTAATGGTAGACTTTTCATTCTTCATTTTTTTTTTGCAAATGAACGTGATGGTAGATATGTTTTGTGTAAGAGTGTTTTTTTTTATATTGATGGCAAATTAAAAGTTTGAGTTTCATAACGACATACTAGTCACTGTAGAATATTTCAGTTATGGTGTTTTTATATATATTGATAGTAGAGTTTTTGAATCTTAATTTTTCGTTTGCAAAGGAACGACATGGTATATATGTATGTAAGATTGTTTGTGACGTTAAATTTTCCTCTTGTTATTTAGTGGTAGATTTGTTTGATAAATGTTTGAGGGTGATGGTAGATTTGTTTGAGTTTTAACATAGTGTTCATTTCCTAAGCTTTGTGTGACTTTGTTTACAGTGATAGCGTCAAGTAGTTCGAAGAAGGAGCATCCAGAGAGATTGTATCCACCGGGAAAGTCTCCCTTGCAAAACCGAAGCCTCAATCACCACTCCCATCTGTCTGATTTTGGGGAGTAATTGATGCAGTAGGCGTAGAAGTCTTCAATGATATTATGAATCGTTCTCAAGTTGGAGTGATTTTAAAGCTAGCTTCCAAGTCTTATATATCGACTGCTAAGACGGTTCATCATCTCCTAACACAGCAACTTAAAACTAGTAGGATGTATGAGATGTGATCATTAATTGGCGGTCGTCCACTCAGGTTTTCCCTGCATGAGTTCGAGGAAATCACACAGCTGAATTGTGGGGAGATTGATACTAGAGATGAATGGGACATTGATCATCGTGATTTTTGGAGAGAAATGGATGTCAAACCAGGAGATGGACTTTCTTGGTTTGAGTTGAAGAGTGTGATGGCCAAATGCAGGACATGGAATAAGGAGAAGAGGAAAATGGTGGCATTGTTGTTCGTGTTGTCAGTTGGAATATATGGGCTTCATCGTGGCAATAGACTTCCTTTGATGGCCGCGAAAAGAGTAATGGATCCTGAGGCTTTTGAGAGGTATCCATGGGGTCAGGAGGGATTTAAGGAGTTAATGGTATCAATAAAAATTGCTTCATTCGACAACAACTCATACTCGGTGCATGGATGTATGCATGCTTTCATAAGGTCTAGTATGACCACCTTAAGACCATAAGAACTCTGCTTAATGTTAGTGTTTGTAATCGATATATCATTTGCAAACTTAATTTGTTCCATCAAACTGTTTGAAGTTGATGCATACCAACTAACTTTAAAGAGAATAAAGCCACATGTAAGGACTGGAAGAAAAAGGATTTCCATATCTTCACTGCATTTCCATGTATTCAACGAAGACAACCAACTCATTTCAAATAAATTTACTTTAGATTGAGCAAAGTCTTTTGCTTACTTCTGTTTCTCTAAGTCTACCATGATATTCAATGAAGCTGAAAGAGGATAAATCTAACGCTACGTGGCACATACATGGACCGATAAATCTACCAGTGGAACACTACTCGAGTGATTTGAAAACCTATAACAAATCTACCGTTACTACAAAATCTACCATTTATAAACAAATCTGCCAAAACTACAAATAAATCTACCAGAATGACCAATACAACTTCAAGGGAATAACTCTTCCACAATGAACAATAAATCTACGGAAATAATTAAATCTACCATTAAACAACACAAATCTACTATGACACTAACCACTATTCCATCGATGACAAATCTACGATCAATAAATCTACCAGAATGTAATTATCTACCGTCGAAAGCAGTAAATCTACAAAAAAACTCTACAGACCGTGTTTTAAGTCTACAAAAAAAATTCAAATCTACCATCACGCACAATAAATCTACCAAATTAATAGAAAGTCTACCATTCAAAACAAATCTACAGTGTCGACTAATTAACTCTGCAAAATAAATCTACGAATCTACTATATGAAAGTTGAATGGCTCTCTCCAGAGATCGCCACATCAGCACTTAAAATTTCGACACATGTCCTCTTTTATTTAATTTCTAAAATTTTGTTTAACTTGCATTAAATGCGAACCAAACAAAAAATTTTCTTCCATCACTTCCAAGGGGTTACGAACCCACAATCTTCTCAATACAATCAACAGCCTTAACCATTATGCCATGAGTGCTTCTTGACAATATTTCGATAAAAAAATTATATACATAAACAAAACATGTATATAAAATAAAATTACATGAAAATGAATCAATTATTAAGTTTCATGAGTATACGATTAAAAGGGGTTGGAGTTTGACGTTTAAAGTTTAAGGTATAAGAGAGTAATTGTTAGGGTAAACACAAATTTTATATGAATCATAGTTTATGATTCAGTTATTGATTTAGGGTTCATATCTTTGTTATTTTAACTCTAAATTGAGAATATGCTAACAGAATTAATATTTCATATAAATTTTAATCTAAAATATTCGATTTAGGGTTTAGAGTTAATAAGGTTTCATTGGAAGACTTCGTTTGTACACTTCGTTTGATTTATGATTAAATTATGTCTTCTGTTATGTATTTAATAAAATGTCAATTATTATGGTATAAGAAATAATAAATAACATATCTAACACAAAAATAAATCATTGAAAAGAATAAACAAATAACATATTCACAAATCATAAATCATCATCTACTACATATATAAAAGATGAAGGAGATTCTCCAGAGGATGACACATTAGCTATTTCTTATTAGTCAATCTCAATATTTTTCCACAATATAAAGTATATAAGTAATTAATTATTATTTTTTTAAATATCAAATAACATAAATAAATATTAACATATGTACAATTAACTGTACATAAAAACTACTAAATTTGAATTCAACTATTTAAAATTTCTTATAAGTAGATGAAATTCAAATTTATTTTAAGAACATAATAAATATATAAATTTTATATAATACATAATTTTAAATATATCATTATATTTTCTCTTTTTAGTGTTTTAATCCTTATTTTCAAATAAAATAGGATAATTAAACTTTGGTACAAGTGAAAACAAATTATGATATTGAATAAATTAAAAAGTTAACTCCAACCTACAATATCGTAAGACAAAATAATATATTCAATAAAAATTGAGAAAATAACAAATTATATAAAAAACTATAGAGAAGAAGAAAAAAAAATAAAGAAAAAGAAGAATGAATAGAAGAATATGCAAAATTTTAAAATATGAAAAATACATGGATTCAATGAAAGATATATAAAAAAAAATTTCGAAATAATAAATTGAAAAAAATAAAAATTATTATAATATTAAGATTTAGACAGATGAAAAGAGTATGAAAATTGAAGAATAAATAAAGATTCATAATGTACGAAAGAGATTACACAGATCATCAAGAAAAAAAGTAGAAAATTAAATTTTTTTAAAAACAATATAAAATCAATAGTCAAAATATAGATCTAAAACTTATTATTCAAAACTCAAATTAAAATAAAACCCGCGTATCGATCGCGCGGGTTCTCTCCTAGTTTGTTATAAATCTACTATTCCTTTATTAAATCTACGAATGAGACATAAGTTTACGACACATTATTAAATCTACCGTCTAGAGGCCTGTAAACTTTCTTCGTTTCGTAGACTTTTCGTCTTCTACGCCGCGGATTGCATTAATGGCAATTTTGCAATTACTATAGTAATTAAATAATTTATTTTAGTTTGCTCTTTAACATTTGAAGACTATTTTAGTTTTTCACCCATAATATTATAAAAATTTATTAGTATATATGTGATCTCTTAGTATAATAAATAATATTTTTGTAATGAACCATAACATGAGACTAACAATTTTTGATAACTTCTCCTTTTCTAAGAGATTAGAGCTTATGAGGTCCAATCATGGCCATAAGTGAGAGGTGGTCTTCTTTTAGAGAAAATGGCATAGAGAATGCAAACTTTGTCAGGAAACGATTGTGAGTGATATAGGTTGGTGAGAAATATTATTTTATATTATTGATTTTCACAGGTTCTAAATATGAGATGATTAGATTTTTTGTGTAGCATCAACAAATGACGCTTTCATTTGGTATATGAGATGTTGGATTCCATGATTGATTCCATGATTGAGAAACTGAAGCTTAAGCTTGTTGATCTCAAGGTTCACCTTCTCAACCATGGAATCTCACATCTTATATACAAATCTCACATCTTATATACAAGTGAATGTATGCATAGTCGATATCATAACATATAATCATCTCAAACATAAATTTTGAGAAATCAATATATAAGATAGTTTTTTTTTTTCCCACCAATCATCATTTACAATCTTCTGCTTAACAAAATTTGCATCCTCTCTATAAGAAGAAAGTGAAAATCAACCATATTAACAAGTTCCAGAACTCTATGGCATATAGATGAAAAGATTCCAGAGAATTGAGATCATATATTCTAACTTAACTTATTCCTATTAGATATAAATTATCCATAGAAAAACCAGAATTATCGATTGATTTCTCAAGATGATGATAAACAAAAAAAACAAAACTCGGAACTTTATGAATCCACAGCACTCTTATACGAATTCGAATCCGAGGAAACCATAACAGAAACTAGTGAAATAGATAAAAACAGAGGAACCCTAATTGTAAATCCTCGACATTGACTCAACGTCGTTGTAGGGTTTTTTTTCCTAGAATCCCCTTTGCACAGGAGCCGCCGGAGATCCGAGGAGAGTGGCCTGCTGAAGATCTATTTCGTTGAGCTGCGCCTCACGATCCATCTCGATGATCAACGGAACGGCGAGGATGAGAAAAGTCGTACCGGCGATCCACGCCGCTTTTCCGGTGCTCCAGAGCAGTTTCTTCGACACTCCGACGGCGTCTCCCGCCGCGCGTCTTCCATGAGCCACGATCTCGGAATTGGAGATCCTCGCCAAGAGGTTTGAACCTCCGCCGCCAGATTTCCCGGCTCCACCGATTCTCTTCGCCGCCATCGATTGATGAAAGAGTTTTTTCTGAATCGTTTTGCAGAAAGAGAGGAGAGGATAGAGACGAGGGTTTCGTTAAATTGAAGTAGTTTTGTTCCTCTTTTATTGGGCCATTTAGGCCCAATTAATTTATCGGCCTATTACATTAAAGGTAATCTGTATCTCTCAAGACTTTCAACGGTGCAGATTAAATTCTACGCAGCTTCAGGTGAAACTGTCCGTACTAAATCGCTTTGGTTTGTTCTCTTCTTCTTCGCTAATTCTACGAGCTCTTTCAGTGAGCGAAACCAAATCCGAAGGCAGGAAGCTTTTTTTTTCCATTGAATCTAAAAGTTTCTGATTCGAAATCTTTCTAGAAGCGAGTATCTTAAACAGATTCCGAGGTTTTCTTCTCCTCCTCTTATACCATTTCGCTCTGATTCTGTAGCGTTATTAGGGGTTTTTATCCTCATCCTCTGATGGAATTTAAACTAGGGTTTATTTTTAGACCTAGATTTGATTCGATGGATTTCTGATGTTTTTGGGGTTAATCTAAGTAGTTTCTAAGCTTTTCTCACCATTTTTTTGATGTTATGATTAGGTTTTGCTTTTGCTGCTATCGCAATTTCCCGAGTTTTTAGCTTACACGAAGAATAAAGCGTTCTTGATATGTATATGTAATCGTGATTCTGCCATTTTCTAGCGGAACATCTTTTCTTTGCTCGGAATTTCCGATGGACCTATGAATCTTTTTTATTAGAGTTAGATTTTCTTCACGTGATTTCTGGTTTGTCTGTTATAGTCCTCGTAAATTACATTCTTATGAATGTTGTAGATAAGTTTATGTTCTTCTGTGTTTTCATGTGATTTTTATTGTGTTCTTTGCTTTCTGCAGTGTGTTGTTCGCAGATTTAGAGTCTGTTTTCCAAAGTTATGGTGGACGGTGAAACCATGGTTGTAGAGGCATCTGGTGTTGTGGGTTATACTTCTGCTCCAAATGCTTCCGCGTCTCCTGTGGCATCAGTTGGGCAAGAAAAGGCTGATCCTATAAGCCACAACGATGCACCAAATATTGATTCTTCTCAATCGGCTACTGATAAATCTTTGGTCAATGGGACTGACACTGAAGCTGGTAACGCCACTCCAGTCGCAACGGATAACACGGGTCTAACAGCTCCAGCAGCTGAGCATGGATACTCTTCTGGTAATATGCTGTTTTTTATTAGTAGCTTGTATTCGAGCTTTCTCAGTTTACACTGTTACCATTTAATCAATTTTTTAGGTGGTCAGAGTCGCTGAAATTTGAGTTTGACTTTGAGAGTATAATAACTCCTTGCTCATTCCTTCTCTATTATTGCAGTGGATACTCTTTCACCAGAAGAGGAGCGCTTATGGAATATTGTAAGAGCTAACACCTTAGAGTTTAATGCTTGGACTGCCCTGATCGAAGAGACAGAGAAGATAGCTCTGGTATGTGCGATTTCTTATAACAAAATTAGTGTCTGCCTGTGTTGTCCTCTAAATTTTCTGTGCGGCGAAGGGAATGTGTGACACTTGAATTCTATACCTTATTTGTTGTTTGAATCTTATAAGAGGTGAAATAGTATTGTGGATATAAACAATGGCTTACTCTGTGTTTCTGTATTTGCTTTTATCTCTCTGTATGCTGATAAGTTTATCTATCAAGTCTTTGTCCAGCTGTTCAGTCTTGTTGATGTGTATTTCACGCTTCTATGTACAGGACAACATAGCGAAAATCCGAAAGGTCTACGATGCTTTTCTAGCTGAATTCCCTCTGTGTTATGGATATTGGAAAAAGTATGCGGATCACGAGGCCCGGGTAGGGGCAATGGACAAAGTCGTGGAAGTTTATGAAAGAGCAGTGCAAGGAGTGACATATTCAGTAGACATCTGGTTGCATTATTGCATTTTTGCCATCAATACATATGGAGATCCAGAGACAATTAGACGGTAATGGATGGTTGTTTTCCTTTTTTTTTCTGTGTATTAAAGACCTAGTTGACTTTCTAATTACCTAGATAAAGTGATTTTGGTTATCATCTAATCCTTTTCTTAGATTGCAAACAGCAAGTCCTCTCAGTTGTGGCGGAAAGATCTCAGTGGAATGAACTTTCATAGCTTTTTAATTACTCTTTGTTTGAAACAATTTTAATGTTTTTGCTTTATTACCTAAAAACTATGCCTTTTTTAATTTTCACCCTCCGAAGTGCATCCTTATGCAAAATGCTGTTGGAAGATGTCAACATTTTGGGCTTAGATAGCCTCTGACTACTCGATTTTGGCCATGGTGATTTTTTACCAGGAAGGTAAACGCAGTGTTTGCCAGTGTCATACATTCAAAGAGTGAATACTTTTTCTCCTTAGAGTTGGTGTCCGTCTTAACTGATTGGACGTATCTGTGTTCTTGCAACTCGTCATATATCTTATGAAATACATATTGTTTTGATGCTGTTGCAGACTTTTTGAGCGAGGATTGGCTTATGTTGGAACTGATTTTCTGTCCTCCCCACTGTGGGACAAATACATAGAGTACGAGTATATGCAGCAGGACTGGTGCCGACTTGCCATGATATACACCAGAATACTGGAGAATCCAATCCAAAATATCGATAGATATTTTAGCAGGTAGTTTCACGTACTCAGTCATATCATATTCCTTAGAGCTAAATTGGGTAAACTCAGTTTGTGTACACTTTTCTTTTTATGGTGAAAAAGCAGTATTAATTTGTGAAGTTATTTGTTTTGTCAATATAGTTCTATCTGGTAGATGGTTCTTGTTTGTATAGTGGATACCGAAGCTAAATCTATATTTATAGTTCTCATGTCCAACATATATTTTTCCGTTAGTGTCTTCTGTGGTTTCACATGATATAGTATTAGCATTGTTCTTTATCTGTGTTTGTTACCACTTTCTCTGGCATTTACTCCGGTCCTGATAAGTGCTTATGTGGTTTGGTTGTAGTTTTAAGGAACTAGCTGAAACACGGCCACTGTCGGAACTAAGGAGTGCTGAGGAAGCTGCGGCTGCTGGGGGTATTAGTGAAAGTGCACCATCTGAGTCTGAAGGAAAGGCAGATAAAGAACAGTCTCAAGCTGATGATTCCAATGAACAATCTCCTAAGTTAGAAAATGCTGGTGCAACTGACCCTGAAGAGCTGAAGAAATATATAGACATCAGGGAAGACATGTATAGAAAAGCTAAAGAGTTAGAATCTAAAGTCATTGGCTTTGAGATGGCTATAAGACGGCCCTATTACCATGTGCGGCCTCTCAGTGTGGCAGAGCTGGAGAATTGGCACAACTATCTGGGTTTCTTAGAAAGTGATGGAGATTTCAACAAGGTATTGTGGTGGTTGACTCTCTATACGTGGATATACTAGTGGTTCGTAGATTGAGTCGTACTTTTGCAATATTATTGGTTTACAGCTGAGTAATATCTGGTGCATCATATGCTTTATTGGGTAACCGTTGGATCAAACAACTTTAGATGGGAAATTAACTGAGACCAATGATGGGCCTTCCATTTGGTAATTTTAAGGCTAAGCTCTTCAAACTCTCAATCCTTAATAGTCAATTTAGGTTCATAAGTTATCCTCTGTTGTTAAAGTTCCAATGTTATTATTAATGCAGGTATGTCAAGGAGGGTCCCTCGGTAGTTTAGGGCCCCTCTGTTTCTCTTATGGAGTATTTCTTGTGGTTCTTTTTGGTCTCTATTGTTTACATATATTTTTTTTTCGTTATCTTAGTCATTAAATACGTGTTCAACACCTTTTCAATAGGTGGTGAAGCTCTATGAAAGATGTCTGATCGCATGTGCAAACTATCCTGAATATTGGATTCGGTACGTATTAAGCATGGAAGCAAGTGGAAGTGTGGATCTTGCAGAAAACGCCCTTACTCGAGCAACCCAAATTTTTGTCAAGGTATGAAATGTTTCATGATTTACCTGCCAATCTAATTTCTCAGTTTTTAATAGATGTTTTGTGCTGTGAAAAAACTTCTAATCTTCTCTAATTTTCCTTTTACCTTCTTTTCTGTGGCAGAGACAAGCAGAGATTCACCTTTTTGCTGCTCGGTTAAAAGAGCAGAATGGGGACATAACTGGTGCTAGAGCAGCATATCAACTTGTGCACTCTGAAATTTCTCCTGGCCTTCTAGAAGCGATAGTAAAACATTCAAACATGGAACGGCGACTAGTAAGCTTCCATGAGCAAGAGGATTAAGAACTAGTCTATTAAATATCATGACTCTATACTTTACTTATCTTTTTTTTTTTTCATATAATCCATAGGGGAAGCTGGATGATGCTTTCGCTTTGTATGAGCAAACGATTGCTACTGAAAAGGGGAAAGAGCAATCTCTAATACTGCCTATGCTGTATGTTCAGTATTCAAGGTTCTCTTTCTTGGTACGTTCTGTGATCTGCTGAAACTATTAGCTGCGGAGTTTATAGCTTTGGTTGTTTTTGTTAATTTTGCAAGGAGGATTGTTTGATAGGTTTGGCGTCTTATTTTTCTCATTTGCCTTCTCAGGTTTCTGGGGATGGGGAGAAAGCTCGGAAGATTTTAGTCGAAGCACTTGACTACGTACAACCATCAAAACCTCTCCTAGAGGTTTGTTAATTAGATTTAACGTGGTTGATCTTCTTCTTTTTTGGTTTTGTGTATGACGAGCAATAACATCTTGTCATGGACACTATCTATATAGGCTTTGATTCATTTTGAGGCGATCCAGTTACCACCAAGGCAGATTGATTACCTAGAGCCACTTGTCGAGAAAGTAGCAAGACCAAATGCAGACACGCATAATATCGCTAGTTCCACTGAAAGGGAAGAGCTATCATCAATCTATACAGAGGTAACTAAAAAAGGAAAAACACAATTTCTAGACCATTGTATTTATCTATTTGATTGGTTCTAATTCATTTGGGTGCATGGCTTTTTACAGTTCCTCGGCCTATTTGGAGACGTCAAGTCCATAAAAAAAGCAGAAGATCAACACGCCAAACTCTTTCTTCTACCTCACCGACGTAAGCTGGAGCTGAAAAAACGTAGCGCGGAAGATTATCTGTCTTCAGACCAGACTAAGATTGCAAAAACGTACGATGGGACCAACCCGCCTACTCAGCCAGTGCCGCCAAATGGGGACAGTCAATGGCCTGCTAACTACGCAGCACAGCCTCAGACTTGGCCACCAGCACAAACCGCTCCTGCACAATGGAATCCTGGTTATGGCCAACAGGTAACCTTAGTTATAAATCAAAGTAATTCATTCTTATATTGGTTAAACTTTGCAGTTTGTTTAAATTAGTAATGAAACCGAATGTTGAATAAAAACGAAATCCATTTATCAGGAATGTGGAAGAGGATATAAGTGCATGATCGATCGATGTATTAGTCATACGTTCATTTTTTTTTTGTATATATATATAATGATGCGTAGATACATATATCAGATTCATAAATGATATATTCATAATAAGTTGAATCAAGTAATTCTTTCGTATATTAAAATAATTTTCTCATACCGTATACTTGCAGGCAGCTTATGGCGCATATGGTGGTTATCCTGCTGGCTATACCGCACCACAGGCACCACCACAAGCCGCTGCTTATGGCACATATCCTTCACCATATCCTGCTCAGGTACACAATCTACCTTTTAAACGGTGTAAAAACTCTTGACCAGACGGTGATTTATTGCTCGTTAGTTATTAGTTTTGATGAACCAAAGGATTTTGGGGTTTACGAATTTGATTTCTTTGTAAACTTTTCAGACATACCCGGCTCAAAGTTATGCAGCTCCAACTGCAGTTGCAGCCGTAGCACCGGTTACGCCGGCTCCTCAAGCATACTACGGTTCTTATTACGGCTAACTCCACCAGTGACCTGACCATCGGCTACATTACTCTCTCTCTCTCTCTCGTCTCGTCTCTGAGATCTGAATGTTTTCTAGTTACTCTGTTCTGTATTAGTGAGACATTAGTTTAGTCAAAAGTGTAACAGATTTGAATGGTGTTAGTATCAAAGACGTTTGAACCTCCCTTGTTTAAAATGTTTTGACTCGTAATGCCTTGGATTAATCTCAGTTTAGTTTAGTTGTTTTTTTTTAATTATAAACTTTGCTCCTCTGAGTTGTTTTTCCAAACCGATCATGTAATTTAAATATCTCTAAGTTGACAAATAAAATGTTAACACTTAACACTCGCTAGACACTAGCTAAAAAAAGCATTCCAAAATGCTATTACTCCAAAAAAAAAAGAAGAAAAGATGTTAACAACATCCGATTTAAATGCTAAGACCATCTGCACCGAAGACTCTCATCATGTTTAATATTAATATTTTAATTGTAATTTTATTTTATAATTAATTTATAAGCTATTAAAAAAATTGAGCTACTCATGTAAAAATAAGTGTGTAATAAGTTTTTCAAAATTCTTAAAGAATCTCATTTGAAAGACTAATCTCACATTCTCTCTATTCTCTCTCATGTTTTTATTATTTTATTAGCTTTTATTCATGAGAGACTTTTTAAAAGACTACCAATGCAGATGCTCTAATCAACGTTAATTTTGTCAATATATGACCATTGCTTAACACACCATAAATGCTAGCTATTATTACTCCAAAAAATCTCAGCACCATTAATGTAGTAATTTTATATTAATGTGTTTATTTATAAGTTCTTACCATACGAAGACAATTTCCCATATTCTAATTTATAAACATCATTACAAAAAGTTCCAGGGTTATTTAAGTACAATCTCAAAACGTGCGGGGCAAATTAATGAGAGAAAGAAAGATAAGGTCCCATATCTAGACAAAAAAAGGAATAAACAGCGCCTCCTCTGAAGTCTCTTACCCTATCTATAATCACAAAAACCCTTTTAATCTCTTCTTCTTTTTTTTTCCAATTCCTCGTAGATCTAAAAACACACCATTGCTTCTGTCTGTAAACCCTATATAAATCTCATTTCTTCTTCTTCACCATCCCTTCTCAGATCTGTCTTCTACTGTACTTCAATTCAAAAGAGAAAGACCCTAGCTTTCTCTCCTCTCCTCTCCTCTTTCACTTTCTCAAACCAGCCTATCCAAGGAAGATTCTTCGGATTCGATCTAGATCTTGGTTTGTGTTTTTTTCCTGAGCTTTAGTAGTGTCAATAATGGCGACTCCTTATCCTGGAGCGATGCAGGCGAGTTTTCATTTCAGAAAAATTGATATTTTTGATTCCTCTGTTACGGGTTTTTGTTTAAGTAGCTGAATCGGTGTGATGTCTTCTCTCTATGTGTGTGTGTGTGCAGGTGGGTTCGTACTTCGTGGGACAATACTATCAAGTGTTGAAGCAGCAGCCAGATCTTATTCATCAGTTTTACTCCGAGAGCAGTAAAGCGATCCGTATCGATGGTGATTCGAAAGAGACTGCTAGTACTCTGCTGGTAAATTAAAAAAAAAAAGATTCGTTTCTGTCTCTACGGATCCAATCAAAACTCTTTTTTTCTTTTGTATGATTTTGAGAATATAAAGTGAAAAAACCCTCTTTGTTCGATTCGTAATGATTTGTGCTTTTAACTTGATTTGAAGATTGAAAAAGTCTCTCTCTTTTCCAATTTTCTGTAGCACATTCACAACATGATCATGTCGTTGAATTTCACTGCGATCGAAGTGAAGACGATCAATTCGAGCGAGTCATGGGAAGGTGGTGTACTCGTGGCGGTCTCGGGCTCTGTGAAGACCAGAGAGTTCAGCAACTGGAGGAGTTTCGTGCAGACGTTTTTCCTTGCTCCTCAGGAGAAGGGCTATTTTGTTCACAATGATATATTTCAGTTCATCGATGAAGGAACTGTCTTCTATCATCAACCTCCTTATTTATCCAAAACCAAGCATGATGCTCAGCTTAATCCTCCAAGCCCTCATCAAGAACCCCAAGGTTTTGTCTGCTGAGTCTTGCAAAAAAGCTAATTATTATAGATGGCTTGTTGTGTCCTGAAACTGTTTCGATTTTCCAGTTCCTGACTATGTTCTGGAGCAAGAGGCGAGGGATTATGTGAGTGCAGTCCAAATCAAAGATGATCTTGTCGATAAGTACAGTCTGCAAGAGGACCAACATCATCAACCTCAGCATGAAGACTATGAGGATGATGTCGCGGTTGAGGAAACACCTAGGGAGGAAGTTGTGGTTGATGTGGTACATGAGCCTCGGGCTGTTCAAGCAGAGGAACCCGTTGGTGAAAAATCAAAGATGAGTTATGCTTCAATTGTAAGTAGACACTCTCTATGGTCATAAGAACCAAATAACATATCTATTGGGAAAAAATATCAACATGGAAGCACAATATCTTGCTGTGTTCATTCATATATGTGTCAAGGGAAGCCACTCAGAATAGACTGTACCATGATTGATAATGATGATTCGGTTTTGTCATTTGTACTCTATTTCATCTTCTGTCTCAGTTAGGTTATAGAAAATTGGCCTTTTAATTGGAGATGTACTGTTTTCTCTCTTCTTCAGTTACGGGTTGCGAAAGAAGCAGCTGCTGTGCCTGTAGCCGCTACACAACCATCATATAACAAGAACTCTCAAGATATTAATGAGTGGGATCAACCACTGCAGACTCCTTCCCCTCAGGTGGCTGCGCCTCTTGCCCCTGCTCAGCAATCAAACGCTTCTTCCCCGTATGTTACCGACTATGGAGCAGAAGCAGATGATGGCTTCGGATTTGAAGACTGTAAGTTGTTCTATACTTTGGACTAGTAAAAATTGAACTTCCTTGCATACTCAAAATCGCACGCAATTAGAGAAGTGAATTAGACTAGGATGTGTTGCTATCTGCGTTTGTTTGTCATTTTGGAAATGTATATTCATTTACTGGTTTGCCTTGTTGCAGTTGAGATCAAATCAGTGTACGTTAGGAATTTGCCTTCCAACATATCTGCTTCTGAAATCGAGGATGAGTTTAAGAACTTTGGTACAATCAAACCTGATGGTGTTTTCCTCAGAACCCGCAAGGTTAATAATCTTCTTCACTCCTTTGTTTTTTTGTTCTTGTAAGCGATAAGAACCACAAAAGCTAACAATCTCTCGCAACCAAACACCACGCAGGATGTTATCGGCGTTTGCTATGCTTTTGTTGAGTACGAGGACATGACTTCCGTCGAGAATGCTATTAAGGTCTAGATTCTTTTTGCACAATTACCAACCACACCACTCCTCACTAGATTTAACTATCTTCTTCTGTTCCCATTTCGGTTTGTTCTTATCGGTTTCTCTCTGTGTAATAACAAAACAGGCTTCTCCTATATACTTGGGTGGTAGGCAGGTATACATTGAGGAACGAAGACCCAATCCCGCTGGTGTTCGCGGAGCAAGTAAGTCTTGTCTTGAAACAGTGCTCTGTGCCCAACAAATACTTGACTACAAAAAATTATTCGAGTGTCTTGTAAATACCTCTTGAGAATCAAAGTCTTAACTCATTTTTGACACTGATTTCTACTGACTGAGCAGGACGGGGAAGGGGCGGTTACCCGACAGAAGCAACCAGAGGCCGGTTTGGTTCCCGTGTGGCCGGGAGAGGAAACCAGGATGGAGGTGACTACAGGCCAAGAGGCAATGGTTATTACCGTGGTGGCCGCTAAGGGGAAGAAAGAAAAGCTCAGATGAATCTCTTCTATAAGTTTTAGGGCAATCAAGGAATGAATGATTCGCAGAGGTTCTCTTGTTCCTTTTTATCTACTGAAGAAGTGTAGTTTGTAATTTTTTTTTTTGTTGGGTTTGGTTTTTTTTTGGCTTAAAGAAACAAAGATTTTGATTTATATATGTTTTGTTTTCTCTTTTTGATTTGTTTTAGGTTTAGTGCTTCGACTGTCTTACTCCCTTTCATTTGAGAATGGTTTTAGTTATGTAACATTTCAATTTTTTGTTTTTTTCCCTTTAATCAGTGGTTTGAATTCGAAACTTCAAATTGTTGTGCTGTTTCTTTCTTCTTATCTTTTAAACTCTTTTGTCTCAGAGCTTTATGTTAATGCTGAGACATGACTTTTAACTTTAAAAAGGTGTTTCAAATGTCTTTTTTTTTTTGTCCGAAGGTAAATTACAGTTTCGTGAACACTGATTGTTTTTTTTAGGATACTCACAGAAACAATTAATAATTTTTTATAATTATGATGCATAATTTCTTTAATTAAACACTTTTGGATAATATTCCCTCTGTTTTCATTTAATTGTCGTTCTGAAAAACGTATCTGCACACTGGATGTATACAGAGGAAATAATTCATTCAAATACTTTTATCGTAATACGAGATTTTTGACCTTGTTTTACTGTTTGGTAGCATTTTATAAAACACAGGCAAGATTCTTACGCGTCAAGGTAGCTTGTGGTGCGATCGTTGCTTATCGATACTGTCACACACATACATCGTTGTTTTAAATTTTCTTGAAAACAAAAAATTGATTCTTTTTTTTTTTTTTGGTTTTTCTTGATTCGTGTGGGAATAAGAATTATCACCCCAAAAAAAATAAAAAAAATCGGAAAAATTCTCGACGATTCAAGAAGTGGGGACCCCTACAAGCTTTGGTATCCGTCGGTTTGATTATCATTGGTTTCCCGAATCATCGGATGATCCACAGAGAGAGAGAGAGGAATGTTTGGGTGCAAATGTCTGTATTGGAACAATCTCAGAGAATTTCCGCCATTGAAGGAACCTGAAACCTTCTCGCTCCCTTCTTCTCTTCCCCAGTGGCCTTCAGGTAAAAAATATTTATGATTCCACTCGAATCTCGTTTCTACCTTCTTCAATTCCGATCCGTAAAGAATCGAAAATTACTTTTCCCCAAAAATTTCTGGATTTAGTTTCGATCCGATCCAATCCACGAAGAACATGTTTCGACCTCTTTACAAGGTCTTAATGAACAGTCTTACTTTTCTAAAGTTTCTGCTGGATACTTCCGATTTTCAGATTTTCATATGCTTTGAATTTGAATCAGGTCAAGGCTTTGCTTCAACAAGAATCAATCTAGGCGAATTAGAAGTAGCCGAGATCACAAGTTTCGAATTCGTATGGCGATACGTCTCTCCTCGAGACATCAACAAGAGTGTTTCCTTCTACAAACCGAAGAAACTACCCGGAGGTTTCCACTGTTTAGGTCATTACTCACACTCTGATTCTCACCTGTTGAGAGGTTTCCTTCTTGTAGCAAGACAAGTCGTCGTCGTCGAGCCTCAAGAGCCTGCACTTGTGAAACCGCTCGATTACACATTGGTCTGGAGCTCCAACGACTTACCCGAAGAAGAGCGTAACCGCGAACACGGTTACTTCTGGCTACCGCAGCCTCCTCGAGGGTATAAATCCGTCGGATTCGTGGTTACAACGAGCCCCTCCAAGCCAGGGTTGGATCGAGTGAGGTGCGTTCGAGCTGATCTAACCGATAAATGCGAAGCTCATAGAGTCATTGTCACAGCTATATCAAATTCTTTAAGCGTTCCTCTGTTTATATGGAAGACGAGACCTTTAGACCGCGGAATGTGGGGGAAAGGAGTCTCCGTAGGTACATTCTACTGCGGAATCGGGACACCGGAAGAAGATCAAGATCAAGATCAAGATCAAGATCAAGATCAAGATCAAGATCAAGATCAAGAACATCTTGGTGGTAAAGATCAAGAACATCTTGGTGGTACAGGCATTGCGTGTTTGAGAAACCTCGATTCGAGCTTCCACGCAATGCCGAACATCGATCAGATCCATGCTTTGGTTCGGCATTACGGCCCGAGAGTCTTCTTCCATCCTGATGAAGTCTATTTGCCTTCTTCGGTCTCGTGGTTCTTCAAGAACGGTGCGGTTTTGTGCAGCTCTGATTCTGATCTCCACGAGCCTGTTGATGAGAACGGTAACAATCTGCCTCACGGAGGAACCAATGATAAGCAGTTTTGGATCGATCTGCCAAGAAACGATGAACAAAAGTGTAGGTTTCTCAAGCGAGGAGATATCGAGAACGCGAAGCTATACGTTCACGTTAAGCCAGCGTTTGGAGGAACGTTTACGGATCTTGCGTTTTGGGTCTTCTGTCCTTTTAACGGACCGGCGACTCTAAAGCTAGGTCTCGTGAACCTCCCGCTGGCGAAAACCGGCCAACACGTTTGCGATTGGGAGCATTTCACTCTCCGGATCAGTAATTTCTCCGGCGAGCTTTACGCCGTTTACTTCTCTCAGCATAGCGGCGGAGAGTGGATCGGAGCTCAGGATCTGGAATTCGTCGAAGGGAGCAATAGAGCTGTGGTTTACTCGTCGAAGCATGGTCACGCGAGCTTTGCTAGGTCTGGGATGTATCTGCAGGGATCGGATTTGCTTGGGATTGGGATAAGGAACGATACGGCGAGGAGCGATTTGTTTGTTGATTCGAGTTCGAGGTATGAGATCGTGGCGGCGGAGTATCTCGGAGGAGCGGTGGTGGAGCCGCCGTGGCTTGGTTATATGAGAGAGTGGGGACCGAAAATTGTGTATGGATCGAGAACGGAGATTGAGAGGCTGAACGAGAGATTGCCGTGGAGGTTGAGGTGTTGGGTTAATGCGGTGCTGAGGAAGCTTCCGGTGGAATTATCCGGCGAGGAAGGACCCACGGGTCCGAAGGAGAAGAATAATTGGTTCGGTGATGAGAGATGGTGATTATTTTCCGATTGGATTTTTTTTGTAATGGGCTTACAATATCTGACATATGGGCCTGGAGTTTTGTATTTATCAGACCCTTATATTATTCACACGTTAAAACCTAATCGTGAGTCCTACGTTTCCTCTTTTTCCTTCTTGCCTCTCTTGACAAAACTTTGTTCTTCAGATCTGTGAAGGGACACTACTTTAAACCTACTTTGAATTGCCTAAACCTATACAAAGCATGTGAACATTGTCTTAAACCTATATTTTGATAACCGGCGTTAAATTATAATTCAAGTGCATCAACGTGAAAAATATATGAGGCAGATATAAGCTAATGTGACAAACCCAATGTTGGTTTAAAAAAAAAAAAAAAAAAAATGAAAACTTAACAGAGGCAAATTTTTCTGTTTGTTGAAATTACAAAATTTTATTTTTTGAGGACTCAAAGATCAATGTTCCTTTTCTTGGGTTCGGAGGCTAAGATAAATATATTCGACATCTAATGTCCATAAACATGGTCGCTTATTATTACTAATGATGCTGTATTTGGTCTTTAATTAAACTTTATTGAGGCATAAGATCGGCATAAGACAGACACATGCACACACGAATTTTGAGTCCGTTGCTCAGGATATTGTTCAATACCAACAAAAGTCAAAAGTCACAACACATAATGAAGCAGAGAGAGAGAGAAGATAAACACCATTGGTGTCACTCATTCGCTGGTACTGAGGACACAACGAAGGCAAGTACCTTCGTGCAACAGATCAAAGGCCTTATTGATATCTCCCAAGGTCATGTTGTGCGTTATGTATTCATCCACTTTTATCTCCTGCATCGTCGGAATTTTCACGCAACAGTCAAGTGTTTGAAGAGAAGATAACAAACATATAATCGTTGCTTAAATTTTTGAGTTTTCTAACCTTGTTCATATACTTTTCTACAAGCCAAGGCACTTGGGTTCGACTCTTGAAACCACCAAAAGCTGTTCCTTTCCACACACGACCAGTCACAAGTTGGAACGGTCGTGTTGATATCTCTTGTCCTGATGCTGCAACACCCACTATAACTGAAGTTCCCCATCCCTGCAACGTCTTTAACTCTTAAGCACATCCTCTTATCTTATGTAAGTTCTGTAAATTTTTAACATGAATTACAATGAGAGTACCTTGTGACAGCACTCCAACGCGGCTCTCATCACGGAGACATTCCCGATACACTCAAAGCTGTAGTCAACACCGCCATCAGTGAGTTCGACAATCACTTCCTGGATTGGCTTTTTGTGGTCCTTTGGGTTCACGAATTCGTTAACACCAAACTTCTTTGCTGAAAATCCCAACCAAGGAACTCAATGAATTGTATAAATTATACCCGTAAAACACGAAAATTTTCACTTTAACCAAGACAGTGAAAAAAAAAGGATATGAAGATTTACCAGTTTCATACTTCTTGCTGTCGATATCAATGCCAATGATCCTTGTAGCACCAGCTGTTTTCGCACCCTCGGCAACCTATCACATTGACAATTTTAAAAATTGTTAACCGCAATGTCCTCTTCCTTGCAGAAGAAAGGAATTATGTAAGCTTTAGAAAGGCAGTAGCTTACAGCAAGTCCCACAGTTCCAAGACCAAAAATGGCAACATTTGACCCTGGTTCTACTTTTGCCGTGTTCCAAACTGCTCCAAGGCCTAATAGGATGCAGATACATGATATACTGTTAGGGACCATAAAGTTCGATATCATGAAAAAAAACTCGTAAGGAAAAAAGAAAGATCCCGGAGTGAATATTTTAGTTTCCCATCAGTCTATCATAAAGAATAAGAGGATGGTGAAGAACAATGTAGATCAATCTTATCAGTGATGTTCCATTAATAAACAGTCCAAAAGGACCTTATAGCAAACTACCTAAGCAGTGAGAAAGATTAAAACGAAGATCCAAGAAAAGGTGTATCAAAGACTGCACTTAAATCAAAATTTTAATTCTTACCAGTGGGAACACCACATCCAAGAAGGCACACTTTCTCCAAGGGAGCCTTGGGGTCGATTTTGGCGACGCTAACATCATGAACTACAGTATACTGACTAAACGTGGAGGTACCCATGAAGTGGTAGATCGGTTTTCCGTTAACCGAGAACCGGGTCTTGCGGTCGTTCATCATAACCCCAACACCAGTAGCAGATCGAACCTTGCCGCAGAGGTTAGTCTTTCCCGATTTGCAGAACTTGCACTCACGGCACTCAGCTTGATAACATGGGATAACATGGTCTCCAGGTTGAACTTCTGTTACCCCTTCACCAACACTCTCAACAATCCTGTGCCCAGAAAAAAAAAACAATCCAAAGATCGTCACAACCATTGAGGAGATGTCAACGATAACGGAAAGCTAGATTTGATGATAATGAACATACCCAGCAGCCTCATGACCGAGAATACACGGAAAGAGACCTTCAGGATCCTGCATGGAGACGAAAACAATCAAACATTTGGACTCAATCTATGAATCAAAATCAACTGAACAATCAAACATTTGGACTCAATCTATGAATCAAAATCAAATAACTACCTAAACCACAGCAATCAGGGAATTCGGATAAAATCGACTAAAATCAACCGACCAGTACAAAAATTCACACTGATTCAGACGAAAAACGAAATGAAGAATGGAGATATGTGTTTGGGTTATTTAAACCTTGCCGCTCCAAGTGTAGGCGTCGGTGTGACAGAGAGCAGTGTAGAGGATCTTGATCCGAACCTCACCGGCCTGAGGTGGAGCCACCTGCACATCTTCGATGACTAGCGGTTTATTCGGCTCGTAAGCCACCGCAGCTATCGAAATCCGAGTCAAAAAAACGAAACGAAATCAAGAAATCACAATCGTGGATAAGGGATTCAAACATATCGAGGAAATCGCGTATCCAGATGGAGAAATCACAGACGGAGCGAGAGTGAGTAGGAGGATCGAGAATAAACCATACCTTTGCATGTGATAACCTGACCTTGAGTCGCCATTGACGAAGGAAGAATATCAGAGAGAGAGATAGAGAGAGAGGAGTGGCGAGAGAAAGTGGAAGGCACTGTGGTGTGTCGTCGTTTCTTCTTTTTCTTCTAATGGCCAGAAATGTAGTAAACCGGGTCGGGTCGGGTCGTTAATAGTCGAGTGAGAAAAGTCCGATTTGAAAGTAGGCCCGAGACGCAACATACCATACGCTTTGGTCCAACTATATAGTGACATTACGATGAAAAGTGATAAAAGTAAACCAATTCACAAAATAAAGAAAACATGACGGCTAATAAATAATTGAGTTTGAATATGTCGTGTCCATAAACGTAGGATAGAACATATACGTAATTTTTTTTTTTAATCGAATCAGCTAAATTTTACTAATACAGGAATTCAGAGAAATGTTGCTGAATTTTTTATTTGTGTTACCAGTTGAAACATATTAGAGAATGTTCGAGGAATTAAGAAATTCCTCAAAAAGAACTGTTGGTATTGGACTTGAAGCCCATGATTTTGGCACGGTCCAAATCATTATTTCTGTCAAAAGTCTGAAAACGAAATCCGTGAGGTCCATTCTCGTAAAAAACCGTCAACAACATTTTTTTATAAATACGGCACTAAGGCGATGAGAAGAGGATCCAGAATTCCAGAGAGACCTCGAGATTCTCGATTTCTGCACTTCTCACACGTTCGATAACTCGTGCGATTTTTCTTTTATTTTCGACAACTCGAAAATCCTTATTTCGAGGACTTGTCATTTTTAACTTACAGAATTTCTTCTCTTTCGATTATATTTTACAATTTAATTTTCAACGATTTCTTTTGTAATCGTCGATTTCGATAATTCGTAAAAGAAAGTTCTCGAACCCACCTTTTCACATATTTACGATTAACCGGATTTCGGCATCAACATTTGGCACCGTCTGTGGGGAGAGGGACTATTCTACACGTAAAAAAAAAAATTAGAAATGACAGAAGAAACTACTCCCGCGCCAACAAGACCGACCTCTTCGACTTCGGCCGCGACAGCCACCACGGTCTCAGGGACGACAATCTTCGGAACATCGGCGAGACCAACCCCCATCGGATCAGAGATGCCAATCTCGTCATTATCGGCGATGACAACCTACGGGACATCAGAAGCACCGACTACATCAACAACAGCGAGGCCGACCTCGATGGCCTCGGCATATTGAACTTACACACCACCGACGGGATCGACTTTCCTAACGACGAGAACATCCCTCTCCGATCCAACGAGGGTGGACAGGACGACCGCAAATGTGGCAAGTGCCACAAGGACGGAAGCACCAGCAAACAACACGTCGCCACGATCCGACGTCTCGACTTTACTCCTGACGCTTATTGCCCAGATAAACGATAACACGTGCAGGACTTACGAACGACTGGACGAACTGGCCACGGCTCAGCACGTATGTCATAGCCGAATTGATGACCTCCACAATGCTAACGGCACAGGCCAGATACCAAGGCAAACCAACTACACCCCGCGCCTACAACGAGTTCTATTCGGGTGAACTGCCTCTCCCGATAGACAACCAAGAGCGAAGAGATCAGAGACGAGCGGTGAACAACGACCACCAACGCCAAGAGCACACGGATCGGCAAAACGATGACCCTCATCGTCGAAATCAAAACAGCGAACTTGAGGGTTTAAAGAAGCGGCTTAGGCTGATGACTTCCCGAGTCCACCAAGCAACAAGCTCGGCACCAGAAATCGATCGAGTACTCAGAGAAGCGCAAAACACCCCCTTCACGACTAGGATAACTACCTCGCCCGCTCGACATCCGAGAAAGATAAGGATCACAGCCTAGGACGGAACAACGAATCCTATGCTTTTCATAACAGCATTCAGCGTCGCGATGTGTCGAACCCAATTTTCTCCCGAAGAGCGCGACGCGGGGTACTACCAAATGTTTATAGAAAATATAACCGTCTCGGCTTTAAGTTGGTTCTCCAAGTTCGAAGCGAACTCGATCGATAGCTACGACGACCTGTCTAAAGCTTTCGTCAAACACTATTCTATGTACATAGAGCAAGGGGCGAGTGAAGCCGACCTATATACACTAAGACAAGGCCAGAAGGAGTCACTACGGTCTTACATCAACAAGTTTAAGAACATCGTTTCGAAAGTATCAGTTTTTGACGAAGCGGCGATCCCAACTTTGCACAACGGACTATGGTACGAATCAAGCTTTTACGAAGAGATGAAGAAAAACAAACCACATACTGTGGAGGACGCACTCCACAGGGCAACGATTTTTATCGAGATGGAGGAAGAAAGAATCGAGAAGGCTAAGAAATATGCCGCTCCAAAAGCGTCGACCCCAAAAGAGAAGTCGAAGGAAGACTACTATGAACCGCGTCAACACCTCAACAGTAACTACCAAAGAATTGGGAGAGGCATCAGATCGTCTACTTTCGTCATCGAGGACACACAATTCAACCAACAAAGTGGGCACCCGAACAAGTATATTCGGCCAAGTCAACGCGACGCACCCGACGGATCAAAATCGAATTGTACTTTCCACAAGCGCTACGGGCATTCAGACGAAGAATGCCGCCATCTACAAAATGACTTGTTGTCACGATATAAGAGAGAGCTCAAAGAGTCAGGTGCCAACCAAACACCGAGACTGAACGAAAGACGAGAAGCCCCGCAATCGAGAAATGAAGCAGAACGATTCCGACTCGCGTAGGAAGAAGCCACGCGAGGACCCGCAGTCATTTTACCAAATCCAACGGTTGGACCCGTCAACGCCAACATGGCACCCCCAAAATGCGAGCTCGATGACCAAGGACAAGGCAACGCCTGGCTCCGGCAAGTCGAAGAATCAACATGATGATGGGAGGACTCCCCACATGTAACGACTCGGTCCGATCAATCAAAAGCTACTAACGAAGAACCACCGCAGCCAAACAGTGGAAGCATAATGCCGATGACGAACTAAAAATCGGCAGTGGTATATATATTTCACCGAAGACAACCTCGAAGGAGTGAATACACCTCACAACGATCCTCTCGTCATCGAGCTCCGAATCGGAGATTGCGAAGTCACCCGCGTTTTGGTCGACATCGGAAGTACAGTGGATATCATCTTTAAAGAAACTTTGCAGAGAATGGAGCTTGAGGGTTTCGAATTTAAGGCAAGCACGAAGCCACTCACAGGATTTACGGGGGACACCACAATGACGATCAGAACCATCAAACTCTCGGTTTATGTCGGACGAACGACTAAGGTTATCAATTTCGTCGTCATCGATAAGCCGGCCATCTACAACGCAATCCTCGGCACCCCCTGGCTAAATGCGATGAAACCAGCCGCGTCAATCTATCACCAATGCATAAAATTCCCAACCTCGAGCGGAATCTTCACGATTAGAGGAAACCAACGAATGACGAGAACATGCTTCATCACCGAGCACAAACTACGAAAGGCGGGGCAAACGTGTCTGATCGCAACCCAAGGGCCAAGCGAACTCCCGCCCCCGGACGATCAACAACGCGAGGAAGTTGTCAGAACCAATATTGACATACGAGATCCGGAAAGATGTGTCTGCATCGGAGCAGAACTAAACGACGACTTAAGAGACAAGCTCATCGATTTTCAACTTTCGCATGGAAAACCGACGACGTGATAGGGATTCCTCCCACCCTCGCTCAACATGAACTTCAAGTCGATCCAATAGTTAAACCAATCAGGCAAAAGCGACGCAAGCTCGGTCCAGAGCGCGCTAAGGCGGTAAATAACGAGGTCGAACAATTATCGAAGGCCGGCTCCATTACGGAAGTCCGATACTTTGACTGGTTGGTCAACCCGGTGGTCGTCAAAAAGAAAAACGGCAAATGGCGAGTGTGCGTTGACTTCACTGATCTAAACAAGGCATGTTCCAAAGATAGCTTCACGCTTCCGCATATCGATCACTTGGTAGAGGCAACCGCAGTGAACGAACTTTTGTCCTTCATGAATGCTTTTTCGGGCTACAATCCAATAATGATGCACCCCAATGACCGTGAAAAAACTTCTTTCATCACTGATCGAGGAACATACTGTTACAAGGTTATGCCATTCGGCCTAAAAAATGTGGGAGCAACGTACCAACGCTTGGTAAATAAGATGTTTGCCGACCAGCTCGGGAAAACGATGAAAGTTTATATCGACGACATGCTCGTAAAATCGCTCAACGTCGAAGACCACGTCGAACACTTGCGAACCTGCTTAAAAAGTTTGAACAAATACGGCATGAAGCTAAATCCGGATAAATGCACCTTCGCCGTCAAATCAGGAGAGTTTCTTGGGTATCTCGTGACTAAGAGAGGAATCGAAGCCAATCCAAAAAGATATCTGCAATCCTCGACATGCCATCCCCGAAGAATACTCGCGAAGTTCAGGGACTCACGTGCCGAATTGCCGCGATGAATAGATTCATCGCCCGATCGACAGACATGTGTCTCCCTTTTTACCAACTTCTACGCGGCAACAAACGTTTCGAATGGGACGACAAGTGCGAGGAAGCTTTCGGCCAGCTCAAAGAATATCTATCAACACCACGAGTCTTAGCAAAACCTGACCTCGGCGAAACTTTGTACATTTATGTGGCCATCTCGCACAGTGCCGTCAGCGGTGTCCTCATCAAGAAAGATCGCGGCGAACAAAAACCATTTTTTTACGTAAGCAAGTCGCTCGACGGTCCGGAAAGCAGGTTCAATATAATTTCGGTAAAAAAAAAGGTAATCGTTCGGTTCTCCGTAATCGAACCGATAACCGAACCAGTTTTTAAATATGGTCTATCGGTTCTATGTAACGAACCGAACCAGAATCGAAAACTAAAAATCTCGGTTCAGTTCGGTTCGGTTAGTTTAGTTCGGATAATATTCGCATACCTAGTTTATAGTTAAAAAATCTGTAAGATCACGAAAATAATTGTTAATTTTAATTAAATTATTTGTTGTTTTAAAAATAAAATACTTATAACTTTATAAAATTGAAATTGAAATTTATAATATAATGCAAATTTAAACTCCTGGCGATATACTTTATTTATTTAGTAACCATTTAGATTATTTATGTTATAAATATTTTCAGTTATTCAGCCAGATTCCTCGGTTACCATTTGAGTTCGTAGTTATTCAGCAAGATTCTGCCAAAAGGCACACAAAAATTCAGCCAGATTTCACATTCAGCAAAATCATATGTTACCATTCGGACCCATATCGAATAAAAAAAAACATATCGAACTTGTGACGAAAAAAAAAAAATCTTCTCCGCTGATGATTACTAATCAATTCTATTGTCATAGATCAGCCGTTGTTGTAGCATGGGCGGTCTTCACCACTTTGTGTAAACATATATCAACGATATAGCTCGTCATTAAACTACTTTGGAATTTTCTGTAAATTGCTTACTCGTACGCCTATCTTTCTACCCTCTCTTCTTTTACAGACGTCTTGGAATCAGAAACCAGATTAATCCTCACTCATTGAACCAATGCCAATTATGTCTTGGAGTCCAAGAAATTGTAATTA
The DNA here is from genome assembly GCA_020283515.1 of Alliaria petiolata. Classification (NCBI taxonomy): domain Eukaryota; kingdom Viridiplantae; phylum Streptophyta; class Magnoliopsida; order Brassicales; family Brassicaceae; genus Alliaria; species Alliaria petiolata. The sequence goes on along the minus strand of JAHZTW010000001.1, from coordinate 221,244,604 downwards.
AGCATACCATCTCTTTCTCAAATGCTTGGGAACATAAGAGACAACCATTGATCAAGTTCCAAGTCCTTATTACGAGTCTGAAAAATCACGATGTGAATATGGAGGTGACAGAGCTTCAGAGCTTGTCATCCAAATTTCAAAACAGAGGGAAATATAGCAAATCAAAAATGTTTTTGAAGAACAAAACCCCATACAGAATCGATGGTCAAAACTCAAAACAAACAAACAAAAAGGTGAGAGGGATACAAAAAGAAACAAGAAAATTACAACACGTTTTTAATCAACAAACAAAAAAGGAAATGACATTTATTCTTCCTCAGTTAAAGTCAAACATGACATAGAACAAAGTTAATTGTTTCGGAATATTGGAAAACTAGTTTCCCTGGACAACGAACTTCATGATTGTGGCAAAATGGTCGAGTCATAGTGTTGTTGCGAAGAACAAGAGCATCCCCCTGAATAACCGTTATGGTTTGACCAGGTTTCATATAAGGGTCTTTCCCAAGCAGACAATGAACATGAAGAGTGGTGCAGCAGCCGTCATCACACGCATAGAACCCTCCTTTTTGGGAATATACTATTTTTCTTTCGCATACCTCACACCAGCCTGATTGATCATTTGCCTCTTTCACTTTCGTAAATGTGAGGAAATGTTTGTCATGTTTATACCTTGCTTTGTATGGCAAAGTAGCACACCTAAAACATATGACATAATCGCATTCGATGCAATTTAGTTTCTTACACTGGTTATCTTCATCACCGTCTTCTTGGCAGATTTGACAAATTGCCAATTCTTCTTCTTCAGGACTTAAAGCTAGGAATAAGGGATGCTCATGACCTTGATATTCAAATGGTTCAGAAATCGAGGCACACCGTATGTCAAGTCTAAAACCGAAAAAACTCCCAACGAAATCCTCATAGTCGAAACCACAACTGTAACGCCGGCAAGCATCACAATAGAAGAGACCTTTGGTATCATTATATCCATTAGCAACAATCTCCAGCGTAAGTGAGTGAGCATGCAACGGATGATGTTTTTTGAGAGGAGAACTTGCACATGCTTCATGAAGGATGAAGTCACAATGATCCATACACGAATAATGGTTACCTTCGTAGATTGGAAGAACGCACGCTTGACAAAGCTTTTCATCATCATAGACTCTACTGATCTCGAGTTTTAGATGATGGCCATGAGAAAAATGAAGTATGATTCCATCAGCTATCCTCTCGAATGGCTCCACAACTATCTCGGGTACTTCAGGTACTCCCTCAAGTTCTTCCCCATCCCACAGGTCTCCCCGCAAAGCGCATCTTGAATGAACAAAATAACGGTGATCATCACACTTATTGCAAGAGTAGGCGCCACAACTGTTGTCAACCTTTTGACGACAGACTCCGCATGACAATGTTTCTCCGGATGGAAGAGAGGAAGTAAAAGAGATACGGTGATGGTGTCGAGATATTCTTATGACGTAGGGGAAATAGATACAATCTTGATGGACTACGAAGACACATCGAGCGCAGATATATGTGGGAATGAACTCTTTGATCACACCACAAACATTGCACGCTAAGGAGTCCTGTTTGGGGAAAAAGGTGAGTGAGTGGGGATGTCTCTTTGGGTGGTCTACGACAATGGGTATTGGCTTCATAGCACAAACCGGATGCATGCTTAAGTTGTAGGTAGGACAATGATATAACATGTCGTAGAGCCACTCTTCACAAAATATGCACTTCCAACGGTAGTTGAGAGAAGTTAGAGGAGTATAAAGTCTTAGAGAAGCAAAGGGATAAGTAGGGTGTTTGATTTCAAGTGGAGACTCTACGCATTCTTTGTGAAATTTTTGATCACATGTGACACACAGATAGTAGCATGTGCCAAACTCTTTGCATTCGCATGCAGGGCATTGAGAAGAGTACTCTTCGTTGTGGTCAGGTCCTTCATTGCACCAAAAGAGAGGGACGACAGGGAACTTACAAATATTACCGCCGCTGCAGGAATCAAGAAAATCCTGGACTTGTTCGTTAGCGTTTCGTATGTTGGGGAAGTGAGGGAAAACATCCAACAGGAGAACTTTGTTTTTGTCGTCCTCCTCCTCCTCCTCGTCTTCTTCGTCCTCGTCGTCATCTTCGTCGTTAGAATAGCAATTCTCCTTTCGTTTTGACTTTGCAACTTTGAGACGTAAAGTAGGACAAAAGAAAAGAGGGACGTCGTCGTTGTCGCCACCACCGGAGTCAATAATGGCTGCTTCACCAGAGGTTGGGATCTTTGTTTGAGATAAGAAATTGTATATGTGAAATGGTCTTCCATCGATTTCTTCCTCACGAAATACACCTACGGAATTCATTGTTGATACACGAGGTTGGGATGATTTGTGTTGTTGTGGTTATCTTCTTCTTCTTCTCCTTCTCCTACTTCCTCTTCCATATACATACTTAAAAAAATACAGCTAAGCTTGATCCATATGTTTGTAATTTTAAACTTGTAGATTGTTATATTAATTATTGTCTTGGTTCAAATCTTTTGTAATACAGCTAAGCTTGATCCATATGTTTGTAATTTTAAACTTGTAGATTGTTATATTAATTATTGTCTTGGTTCAAATCTTTTGTAATACAGCTAAGCTTGATCCATATGTTTGTAATTTTAAATTTATATTCTTTCTAACAGAAAATTCATTAACTAGTCTGCTATGCTAGTCTTTGTGCATTATTCATTTGTAATATGTTATATCCTTTCTCTAGTATTCTATCCGTTCCTTTTTATGAGATTTTTAATCTAAGAAGCAAAGTTTAAGAAACTACTCAAATTCTATGTTTTTGTTTTTGTTTTTTTACATTCAAACAATACTTGATATCTAATTAAACATAATTTTACCACTTGATATCTAATTAAACATAATTTTACCAATGATAAAATATATTTAAAAATATAAATGATCATAATAACTATAAAAAATAAAGTTTTGCATAGATTCTTTTTGTATAAATCAAATAAAATAATACAAAATCAAGCCTAAACATCTTATATGCATGAACAAATAAAGTATTTGAAAGAGTAAATAAATGAACATAACAGAAATTTTGTTTTAGAAATTTTGTGTCCTCTAAGTGACAAAAACAAGTAATTTTCTGCATGTTTTAATTTTATAACTAGATTAAGTAAAACTGTACTCATCTACTAAATATTAGGTATTTTGTTATTCAATTCTTTTACCATTTTGTTTTACTTTATTTGGGTTTTTTTGGTTCTATTGATATTGAAGTTTCATGATTTAATGTATTATAATACTAGAATAGGATCCGCATATATGCGGATTTTTAATAAAATATTTTAAATTCGTAAAAAAAAATTGAAAACAAAATCGGATAATCTATAAAGAAAAAGTAAAATAAAATTTTATTAATATTTCCAAATATATATGTTTTAATATTCTTATTTGAATTATGTTTACTTCTAATGCTTTATCTATATATAGATATAATAATTTATTCTAAAATTTTAACGAATTATTTATCATATTTTTATCATAATTAAAATCTATATTAGGATCCGCGTATACGTAGATTTATAATAATAAAATTTCAAACCCGTTAAAATAATTTTTTAAAAAATATAAAACAAAATCGTACCACTACTGAAAAAAATATATGAAAACACACAAAATCTAATTTAAGAGTTATTTATTTATTTTATTTTTCATTTATTTTTAATTAAAACATTCAAAATACAGAATTTGGGTCCTAAGCAACATTAACAATATTTCTCATATATTTCACACACTTTATCAACTATCTTTTTCTGTTCCACTGCGTTAAAAACTTTGGTATGCTATTCGAATCCTTCGAGTTTGTTAACGATCTCCCATTAACTCTTTTCAAGCAAATAAAGCTCTCTTTCTCTTCACATTCATCTCCCGTATATAATTTATTTGCTCTCTAGAGAAGTTATGTTTCTCAAGACTCGCATCAAAAGGATCTTTACATGATTATTGCTATCTTTATATGATTTATTTGCTCTCTAGAGAAGTTATGCTTCTCAAGACTCGCATCAAAATGATCTTTACATGATTATTGCTATCTTTCTCTTCATTGAGCTCATCATCATCTAATATCATATCCTAGTTAATGTAATTTACTTTTTGTTTTTATTTTTCTTAAATTGAAATAGATCCTTTTATTTTATTTTCTTAGTTAATCTTTCCTTTTATTTTATTGATTTATCTTTTAAAATAGATAGATGTATTTTTCTTTTTTCTTTAGGATTAGTATAAATTTTTTTATAATAAGATTTTAGGATTATTATAAAAAAATTATAATAAGATTTTAATCAAAACACGTGTCGAAATCTAATCGATTAACTTGACACGTGTCACGATCATGTTAAAAACTAACTTTGATGCATCATACTTTATATAATAAGATTTAGCTGACATATACTAATCAAATCGATGTAAAATTGGACTTTTAATTTGTTTTATATTTAAATATAAATATTTTATTTCATAAAAAACATCATAGTCTACTCTCTCACATGTTCTATGAAACATAAACAAATCGTATATAATATATTTGCAAATTGTCAAACAAAAAATATATGTAGTTAACAAACCACCATATATATTTTTTGGAATCGATTTTGCATGAACCAGTCACAGAGCGCCACGTAAACGGGAAGCCTTACCAAACAATACTTCTATCCGTAGGCCTCACGAAGATAAAAAAAAAAGAATTCGGGGGTACCAAACTTTATCGGTTCTAAAAAAAGATCGAATTATTCGATAGGATTGGCAGAACTAATAGGAGGAACTTTCAGAAATGTATAAATAGAGAAGAAAGCCTATACGAAAAGGGATCCTTCCCGGAGGGAAACTACTCAGAGTTCCCCGAAACCAACTCTTTATAACCTCTAATTCATATCCTAGTCACGAGCAGGCCCTGCCCTGAAGATATATGGGCCGGAAACCAAAATATTTTTTGCGCCTGTTAATTAATACACTAAAAAAAAAGTAAAGAAAAAACAACATAAAATGAGATAAAACGAGAGCTTTACTCGAACTCGCCACCTCTACCAACTATAATAGAAAGTGCAACCAACTCACTTAAAAAATATTTATGAAAAATAGGGCCGAAATTTTAGTTATTGTATAAAGGGCCGCAAGCAGATGCTTTGCTTGCTTGCCCTCAGGGCCGGCTCTGGTCACGAGACTCGACCTAATATTCCTTGGAAGGTGTATCGTCCCGACCATGTCACACCCATACATCCACTCAGGTAAGGTAACTTTCTTGCCTCATCCTCGGCTGGTGCGAGAGATCTTCGACCCACTCTTGGACTGGCCGAACAATATTTCGAGTTATCACCAAACCACCAGATAGGAACATGATATCTCACTTAATCTTTACAAAAGTCCTTCCAATTATATGTTCTCAGTGGTAAATATCTAATTTGGGTGTCGAAAAACCTTCGCGAAGAAACCTCTTTTCGTCCCTCCGGAAAGCTTCCTCCAATGTTTGCTAGAGATTTCAGGTCTCATAAATCAACGACGACTCCATATCCTAATACTTTTCATCCCTACAGAAACGGACGCACGATCCGGGTTTGACTATCCCAAAGAATATATCCCCTATAAATATTTCCCAAAATGCTTCCAAATAATATCATCAGATGGAAAAAAAAAAAAAAACCACCACATCTTATTCCAAGTGGTGAGCTTGAAAGTCAAAAGAGCACATGGGTTTAGACGGACGTGAAAGGCACAATTTACAGCACGATGCCAAGATTCGCCGGTGGACTGTCGATCATGAGGATGATAGCAAAAGCCGGCTGGTCTCGTAGTTTTAAAAACTTATTAATAGCTAAAAAAAACAGAAATGTAGTTGAGGGCCCAAAACAGCCTAAACAAAGCTTTATAAAAAAATTGAACATAGAAAAACTAAAACCAAACCAACGGATGATGGCCTAAAAAAAAGCTTTACACTACTTGGAGTTGAACTTGACTTATATATTAGAATTGGAAAATGTAGTAGGATTGGACGACACACAGCAAGTTCCGGTTTCGTTTTTTCTAAACCGGTTTGGTTTCATTCATGTCTCAATTCCGGTTACAAAAAACCACAGCCTACCAAAACTCAAAAAGTAAGAATGTGTTCTGCAAACAGCAAACTAAGGAAAGGAAACAAGAAACAAAAAAACATATAAAAAACAGAAATAAAACTATACACAAATGTGGTGGAACTAGGTCCCGGTTTAAAGCTATTGCGGTCACTGGTTATCTAACCGGTTCTCCGGTTTATTTGGTTTGCCCGGTCCCCAAATACGGATGGTCTGGTCATCACTCGCAGAGGCCAGCATCCGAGGATTCCTCGGGTTCCAGCTCACACAGTTGACAGTCATGGAATGACCTGACAACACTTCAAGCGGCTTCGCGTTCTTCAGATTCCATATGTAAACCTGTGAACAAAACAAACAGATCAAAATCTCAGTGAAAATCAAACCAAACAAAAGAAAACCGTTACGGTCCGCAGATATGTGCTTGCGCTTACCTGTGAATCCTCGCTTCCACTGGAGATAAACGAACTGTCTAACCCACCAAAACATGACCGTATCACGTACTTGCTCTGCTTGTGACCCGAAAACTTCAATGGTTGTTTCCACTCTCCAGCAAGATCCCAAAGATGTATCTCTTGGCTGCTCAGGTTGACTATAAAGAACTTACCATCGCCGGAAACCGAAAGGGAAGTAATCGGTTGCTCCTCGGAGATAACACGTTCGAGTAATGTCTCCAAATTCAAGATCCGGATCTCTTTATCCGAAAACACCGTGATCATTCTCTCCCCATCAGGCGTCACGGCCAAGTCTACTACCTATTGGGAAATTTGAACATTTCGAATAACAAGTATTTGAAGACCAAAAACAAGGAACCAATAAGCAAACCTTTACACCAATGCTACTAACCTTCGGGATTCTCGCTCCTCTCCAGGCTTTGATCTCGTTCCCATCAGTATCCCACATTACAATCCCTCTTTCTGGGTCAGAACTGCCACAGACAAGCCGAGTTGAGTCAGGGAACCATGCGCAAGAGCTGACAGTGAATCCGCTATTGTTGTTTCCAAACGTGTGTCTCAACACACCTGTGTCAACATCCCATAGCTTTAGAACCTCAGCGTTTCCGCATGTAAGCAGCTTAGTGTCGTCGGGGCTCCACGAGACAAACGAAACTGGATTTTGGTGGCTCTGAAGCGTGTGCATCAGTTCGACTCTGTTGTCATCCAGTACCTGAAACAACAAGTTTTAGTGTATTGCTAAACCATATGAATCTGACACAAGACCAGATATAACAATCTTTAGTCCTTAAAGAGACAGACTCGAAATTATCATAGAAAAACTAAACACATACGCAAAAAATTATCAACCCTGAAGTAGAAAGACATAGTTGCATGGTTCAAAAGGACAAATAGCTACAACTTGCAATATAAAAGTTATTGTCCTTATTTGTTTTCATAAAATGGCTTTCTACCTTATATACCAAGCTTCAAGCCAAGACATCCAAATGTTATTTCCTTTTATATTTTTCCACCTCACTGCGTGAAGAGATATAGAAGAAGAACCCTCGTAAGGTTCTCTTACCCAACAGAGCAAGTTCATATGTTCTATTTCTCAATTACATTAGGTAAAGATTAGAGGAACCAATGGTCAAAGGTTATTCACCTTCCATATCATAGCTGTACAATCGCTTGATGCAGTGGCCAGATATTTGCCACTATTAGAGAATTGCACAAACCACACTTCATTTTTGTGAGCCATCAAAATCTGCAAGATAGTAAGTGATTGAGAAACTATAAGAACCAGTAGCAGTTTTCCCAAAGACAATTTTTTCCATAGCTATCTCAACATCAAAATGAAAACAACATAGGAACAACACCTGGACTGTTTCCGAAGGGATTTGGTCTCTACCGCAACAGTGATCCTCGTAGAGTGACACTGCATCACGTGAGTTATGATACAGACATGTATCAATCTGGTCCATCACAGCAATCTCGACCAAATGTTCCAACCTTCCCTCAGGAAAAACAATCGGCAAAGGAATCAGCTTCTCCAGTTCAACCAACAACCTTTTCCTCAAATTTTGGACCAGACAGCTGCTCACTTCGCCGTATTCCATCTCTTTCGAAGTAACAATATCACAAGCAAGCCTGTGAATCTTCTCTCTCCCCAGACGTAGCATCGGAGCTTTCTTCTGTAGCACATTTATAGCTAAAGAAGTATCCCCTCGTTTCAAACACTCGAACAAACACTGCTTCAACACTAGATACAAAGCCGTATTCCTCGCCTCGCCCTTCCAGTTATCGAAAACCCTGTCGAGGACAGCTAGAGAACTATCCCAATTGCCACTCAAAACTTGCATTTCAAGAAACTCAAAGTCAGAGGATTTATACGAGATGTTTGACTCTTGTTCCAGACAAGAAGCGGATCTCTTGTACCCTAAGGAGTATAAGCATTGGACAAGAATCCTGACGAACTCATGTTTCTTCAGCAAACCTTTCGAACCTAAAATATCCCAAGAACCGTTCTCCATATGGACCACTCTTTAAGGTAAAGCAAGTACTCTCACGTCTGGGTGATGATGATGGCTTTCTAAGATTCTCACGCTACTATCAGCTATCTTCCACATTCAGTAGTTGAAAGGTCCACAATCTCAAATGCAAAGTACAAAATTTCCCGCTGAAAATTTTGACTTTCTTCGCCAGGAATACAAAATTATATAAAAAAAAAAAAACTCACCAAATCAGAAAACCCACTAAATAATTTCCCAAACTCTGAAGCAAAACACTCACCCAAAAACGAAATTAAAACTGAAAAAAATAGTATTCAATCCCCAAAAAGGCTATAAATGATCTCAGATTTGGTTTCTAAAAATATATTTTTTTATACAATTTTTTTTTTGTGTAGAATAGAAATTATATATTTGTATTTTGTTAGGAATATAAATATTGCAAAACAAATAAATTTTATTTTTATTGAATGTGTTTACATACAAAACAAATAAATTTAAAAATTAATTAATTATAAGGTAAAATAGATTTTAAAAGAATGAAAAAAAATATTAATAATTAATTAGTTAACATATATTTGTTATAAAATTTATATAATGTCATAGAAAGATTTTATTTTTTTGGGAGAAGAAAAAAGAAAAAAGAAATGTTATTATATTTTTCTCCTCCTTAAAGTTTTTAAAATCTATTTTTGGTGACTTTAGAAAAATTCTAAAAAAAAAAAAAAAAAAACAAGAAAAAATACGATTAAAGCATCCAATTGAAATTATCTCAATGGGGATGTTCTAAAAACTTTAAAATCAATTAAAGTTATAAAAGCATGATTGGATAAAAATTGGCAGTGGAAGCTCTTAAAACTTCTATAGACTCTAGAGGCCAATAGAGCTCATAGTTTGCTACCAAAAATATGTGGTTCATTTGACCACAAATTTTTATATATTTTTGACATATTTGCTTAAAGTGACTTGAATGATATATTTTTTCAAAAAGTGTGATATATCATGATTTTTATCTATTTTTAGACCATGATATAAGTGTTTTTTATTGAGGCTTAGTACTATTTTCGAGTGTATATAGAATCTATGCAGATTCAGGTACAATTGGAGATAAATTGGAGATTTGGATACATTTTTTGGAGCTTAATGGAATGAAGTCACGAAGTGTTACAGTCAGATTGAAGTTGCACGACGGGTGTCGATCGACACCGACTGTGGGTGTTGATCGACACCAGGTTTTCCTAAATCCAAAGGCGTGAGGTTTCCAGAGTTTTGCAGAAAAGGAAAGTTTCAAGACTTTTCATAATCATCCAGAGAATTGAAGATTCGTACCTAGTCCTATAAATAGAGTTTTTCAGCCATTGTTTAGGCATCACCTTATATTTTAGAGAGACAAAGAGAGAGATTAGTTTTTTAGAGCTTTTAGGGAGATAAATTTGCACTCTGTTCTTGAGAGATTTGGAACCCTTGTATCTCTTCTATTCTTTTTTTTTAATGCAAATTACTTATTCTATGATGTTTGCTACATCCATGTCTGAGTAGTTTCATTGTTAGGTTGTGGGGAATTAAAGGGATTGATGATAGGTTGTTAGAATTGATTTTCTATTGGGATTATTTTCTTGTTCTTCATCTTTGATTGTTTTAACTCTGAAATTTAGGATTTATCACCTAGATTTCGAAACCCTAGGTTGTTTGATAGATGTGAAAGTGTTGTTAATCACCTAGCGATTGAATCATTAGATGAGCATTGAATCTACTCACCTAGCGACAGTCTTTGTGAACAATATCGAACCTGAAATTAATGCATGTCTCTATCTTTGAATTCGCAGCGAAAGTTGGCTTTCTAGGTTTAGACATTGATAACATCTGCATCGAAAGTTGATTTGTTTGTTTTCTGTGTTTCGAGTTCTAGAACAATTAATCCTGGTAGTAATCAATTATGCAATCTGAATCTTCCTGAGATACCTCACTGCCTAGCACCTTGTCTCCCTGATTTTTAAGAACCTGAATTCGAACTTGCTATAATTTATTTTCCTGCTATTTACTGTTTTCTTACTTTACTCTTAGCTTAAAACCTGAATTAGAATTTGTCTAGTTACTTCGATTCTCTGTGGAATTCAACCCCTAAGTACGACATTGATCTCTTAATTTGAGAGAGTAGCTCAGGGTTAATTTGAGCATATCAAATTTTGGTGCCGTTGCCGAGGAATTGATAGTTTTCTAGACAGATTTTTTGTTTATAATTTTTGTCTAAGTTTTAGCTAACTTTTACTAACTACTTTACTTTCTTTTGTTTCAGGTGTATGCCTAAACGCACCACCAGAAGCAAAAAGGAAGCAGAGCTAACTTTACTCAAAACCCAGGTGCGAAACTAGAGCGCACCAACCGAAAAGTTGCGAGAGCGTCGATCGACACTACCACGAGCATCGATCGACACCCTTCGCGGAGAGAGATGCCAAACGCTATAGTGCTGATGCAAGATGCGGCAGGTCTGCTGCGAGACCGAGAAGGAAACAGGCGCAATGAAGAAGGGGCGCTTCTGAATGACGCTGGAGCTGTAATCGCTTAACCAGTCAATGACGCGGAGCGTGGTCGCACCCTTGGCGACTACAATAGGCCTGATCAGTTCTACGCCAAAAGAGCTGCAATTCGCCTACCTACCTTACGGAGGAACGACTTTGAGATGAAGCCTGCATTCTATACTCTTGTGGCTCAGCACCCTTTTCATGATCTTCCTCATGAGCACCCAATGGATCATCTAGAGAGGTTTGAAGACATGGCGTCCAGTATCAAGGCACATGGAGTGTCTGAAACTACCTCTACTGCAAGCTCTTCCCGTATTCTCTTGGTGGAGATGTTGCGTACTGGCTGAAGCAGTTGGAACCTGGTTCTTTGACCACTTGGGAGGAGACCAAGAAGGCTTTCCTCAACAACTTTTTTGATGATGCAAGGTCTGAGGAGCTAAGAATGAAGATCTATACCTTTTCTCAAGGATCTACTGAAGCATTCAAGGGTTCCTGGATCAGATTCAAAGCATATCAGAGAGATTGCCCCCATCATGGATTCACTGATGTTCAGCTGCTAGGAATTTTCTTCAGAGGGATAGACTGGAGATACCAGATGGCGCTAGATGCTGCGAGCAATGGGAACTTCAACACTAGGTCCCCAACAGATGCAGTAAAGCTGATTGAGAACTTGGTATCTAGCAATAGTACCAAGAATGCAGATCATCAAAGGAAAACGTCAGCTAGCACTAATGATGGAGGACAAATCGCAGAGATGAAGGCCATGCTAGGATCTATGCATAACCTTCTAGTGGGGAAGAAACAAGTCCAATTTGCTGCTGAAGTGGAGCATTTCGAACAACTGATGAGGTTCAAGAGGAAGACTGCAATTTCATCAATGAAGGTGGTTTTCAGGGGCATAAGTTTGGGAATCACCAGGGGAACAAGTTCTACAATGGAAACAACCAGAGAAGCTCTTTCTCTGGAATCCAGAATTCAGGTGGTTACTCTCCAAAGTCCCAATTTCAAAAGACAGAGTTTCAGAAGCCTTTCCAAATCACAAACTACACCAGAAATTATGGGTCTTCCTCCTATTCAAAACCCACCAACTCAATCTTCTGCAGATAATGGTATGAAAGCAATGATGTAACAACTTTTAGAGGGACAACAGAAGATGATGGTGAGCTTTAATGGGAAGATTGACAACTTATATCAAGATCTGACTAGAAAGATGGACGCCATGTACCAAGACTTGAATGGAAAGTTCGAATCTCTGAACACCCATGTCAAGAAATTGGATACTGCAGAATCTGTGAGAAAACAAGAAGGGTTTCTTCGTGGGAAAACTGATACAAATCCCAGACACCATGTCAACGCCATCATGACAAGGAGCAGAAGCAAGCTGGAACCAGAGCAGAAGAAGAATCTCGGTGCTGAAGACCTTGTGGAGTTGCAGGAAATCAAGGAAGAAGTTGGAGAAGACGATGCAGACCCTGTGTCGATCGACACATAGGAAGAGTGTCGATCGACACATAGGAAGAGTGTCGATCGACACGGGAGGAAAATCTCAAAATCATCGAAAGCTCAAACCCGAGTGTCGATCGACACAAGATGAGTGTCGATCGACACCATACTCAAACATCTGCAGGATTATCCAAACCTGCCGAAATTTCAGTGGAACGAGTTTACAAACCCAAAATCCCATATCCCAGAACCCAGAAGATGAACAAGTAGGAGCTAGAAGACGACAGATGCAAGGCAATCATGGATAAACTTGTTGTGGAGATTCCATTGATTGGTGCTTTGAAAATTACTCATGTTCTTAGGAGATATGTGATATGCTCTCAAATTTACCCTAGAGCTACTCTCTCAAATTAAGAGATCAGTCGCAGTACTTAGGGATCGAATCCACAGGAAAGGGATAATGACACAACAGATTTCTAAGTTCGAATTAAGCTAAGTGAGAATGTGAAACTAAAAGACAGTAGGCAAATAAAAACGGTGTAAGTTCAGGAGACGAAACGCTAGGTTCAGGGAAATTCTCAGGTGAATCCTAATTGCATGTCTAGACAGAATGTTAGGAATTATTAAGCAATGTTCTTGAACTCGAAACACTAATGTAAAATCAACCAACTCTCGCTGCGAAGATTATCTATGTCTAAACCCTAGAATTCCAAATCTCTTTGCAAATCCTATCAATTCAGACAAGCATTAAAAACAGGTTCGATTGTTCACAAAATCCCTAAACCAAATCTCTTTGCGAATAGGTATTTTGCTCATCTAACATTAGTTCAGGCAATTAATAATACTCTCGCATCTATTAATTAACCTAAGATCAGATTCTAGGTCGCGAAACTAGAATAAGCATTAAACCCAAATTCAGATGAAGAACTCTAATGATTTTATCCTAACAATTTAATTTGACCTAACAATTCATCAATCAACTTTGAAAAAACCTAAACCTAACAAGCAAACTACTCAGACATGATCAATGAAACATAAATCATTATTTGAATAGAAAGCATAAAAGAAATCAATAGAAGAAATAAAGGAGTTCCAAATCAGCTCTGAAGGAGTCTGATTCTTCTCTCTAAAATCTCTCTAAAAATAATGTGTGTGTTGTGCCTAAACAATGGATGAAAACTCTATTTATAGGCCTAGGTTCGAATCTTCAATTCCTTGAAAAATTAGGAAAAGTCTTGGAGATTTCCTTTTCTTCAACAACTGGAAACTTCACGCCTTTGGAAATTGGAAATACTAGTGTCGATCGACACCAACAGGCGGTGTCGATCGACACTCATCCTGTATCTTCAATTCGACTTCAACACTTCGTGACTTCATTCCATTAAGCTCCAAAATACATCCAAATCTCCAATTTAGCTCCAATTGTACCTGAACCTGCAAAGACTCTAATATGACTCTAAAAATACCAAAAGACTCTATAAAAACACTTATATCATGGTCCAAAAATGGGTAAAAACCATGATATATCAACTCCCCCAGACTTAGTTTTTGCTTGCCCTCAAGCAAAACAGAAACCAAGTATAGAGTCGAGGTTTGAAAAACGAAAGATTCAGCTAACCTTCAGAATGCCACATCGAACCAACACTCTTGAAACCACATGTAATAGAGCCAACCTTAGGAAATGTTCAGTGTACTTACCACAATCTTAGCAATCTCCCAAATCAAGTCCAGATCCCTTTTTGCTCACAAAATTTCGAATTCTAACAACAATATTGACCAAAGGACTTACAGTTTCGTTCCCTTCCTTAGCGCCTGAACAAGACATTCCTTCTACAGCTCTCCTATTTTCTCTTCCCTTAGTCAACTGCTGCCCATTTTCAGGGTGTTCTAAGATATTTTCATTGATTTTTTCATTCTTTTGAAGTCTTGGAATAATGCTACTCTTACTTGTGTTCCTTGTTAGGTGACAGGTTCATGAGCTCTCACTAATATTGTTCCTTGTGAGGAGACAGGCTCATGAGGATCTTTGCACTATTCCTTGGTCAGACTTCTTATTTCTTTTCTTTTCTCAAGGGAAGATCAAGGAAAGACTGTAGTGTTCTTATCTTGTCAGTGCTGAAAGAGGAATCAAGTCCAATGAATACCAAGCTCTATATAGGATTCTGAACTCTCTCTGTTAGATTGATCCACTCGCAGCTTTCTACTTATTAAGACCTGCAATCAACTACTATAGCAATGGTCCTTCAAGTGTCAACATTCTGCGGTTAGTTCCAAGAAAAACTGAAAGTTTCAACTGATTTTGACTCAATAAAAAAAGTTTTTTATTGACTAATTGACTCTCAAAACAAAACACAAAGTCAGTAATCACCTCTCCGAGACTTAAACAACACTGTTCCCAGTGTTATTAAATCTGAAGTTGGCTAAAGGAAAGATTAAAAACAACATAAAAGACCAGTTTAGAAGACTTACCTTCGTCTGCGCGTGGTGTCGATCGACACTGGTCTGAGTCGAGTCCAATGTCTCCTTTTTCAATTGACTGAAACTAGGACTTAGTAAAACAAAAACGAAATATAAAGAAAAACCTTACCTAACAGTGGGTTGCCTCCCACTCAGCGCTCGTTTTCAGTCATTAGCTTGACTGTGTCGGGGTTCAGATGTCTGGTGGATCAAATGGTGGCATCGAATGCTTCCCAGACGAATGTCTCCTCATCCATGGTGGTGTATAAGCAGTAGATGCATGAGATCTCCCAAGGAATTGAGGAACAGCAGCAGGGTGGGACTTGAGTTTGGGTGGGACACTTCTTTTTCCTGCAGAATCATCAAAAAAAACACCAAGCCCTCTACGAGAATCTCGTTGCTTGCATAAGTGTGAAGCATCTTTTGAACCTTTGATATTTTTATTGACAAGATCAGGAGGTTTCGAATTGATTACAGGGAGTGCGTACATTTGCTTTCTTCGAAGTTTCTGAGCTGTAGGATGTGGAGACATCTGTTTAACAGCATATGATGGACTTGCACCATTGGAGATAGCTCGTGGATTGTTCTGTGGAGGGTGTCGATCGACACTAGGAATGGTGTCGATCGACACTAGGAATGGTGTCGATCGACACCAAACCTGTAGCTCGAATCTCGGCACTTTTTCTGCAATTCTGCTCCGCAATCCTTGCCTCCATTACAAAAACGTTTTCCTGCATCAACTTGGCATTGATTAGACCTTCATCTTCGCATGTAGTCCCGAAGAGATGATTGTTTCCAGTCCAATCTTCTAGCTCAACAACTTTCTCAGAATTTTCAGCTAATGCCTCTTGAACAGCCACCTTGTTTACTTGCTCTTTAGAATTCAACTCCTTGTCACACCCGGTAGTAATGTCGTATGAATGCTCCCTTATTGGATCTTTATCCATAGAAATCTCTACTGAAAAAGATTGACCATTGATGGTGGAAGGCCCCCTTAACTTGTCCATGTCAAAATTCATGACAACATCACCCAAGTCAAGCTCTATTTTCCCTTTCCTCACATCAATAATGGCACCAGCTGAAGCCAATAATGATCTTCCCAAAATAAGAGGATCTGTAGGTTCTTCATCATATTTCAAAACCACGAAGTCTGTGGGAATCATGCAACCTTCAATCTTCAAGGGAACATCTTCTAGAACACCTTCTGGGATTCTTTTTGAACGATCAGCTAGGACAAGTGAGATTCTGGTTGGCTTGAAATCAGTCATTCCAAGTCGAACAGCAACTGAGTATGGTATCAAGTTGATACTTGAACCTAGATCACAGAGAGAACGAGGAAACCTTCCTGTTGAGATTGAGCAATCTAGCACAAAGTTCCCTGGATCGGGTAACTTCTCTGGAATTCTCCTCTGAATCACAGCACTGACTTGTTCAAAAATCCTCACCTTCTTCTTCTTCCTTGGAACTATGTTCAAGAAAATCGCATTCATGTCTCTGGTAAGCAATGCTCCTTCCTCAGGACTCACACCATTGACTACCATTCTCTTGACATATCTTCTTAATGCAGGTGAAAGTTGGACTGCATCAACTAGGGGTAGCTCAACCATCAGCTTATCCATCATGTCCTTGCATCTTGCTTCTTCTATCTCCTGTTTAGACTTTCTAGGCGGCCTGTGATAGGGTATTTTAGGTTTATACACCCTTTCCTCTGCAGTTTTTGAAGCTTCAGGCGTGTCTGGCGAAGTCTGGGAAGGGTGTCGATCGACGCCCAACTGGTGTCGATCGACACTTGTCTCTTGTGTCGAGGATGTTGTGTCGATCATGCTCGATTTCAGTCCGTCAGAGCTCGAATCATCGTGTTTTTCTACTGGTGTCGATCGACACTCAGCAGTGGTGTCGATCGACACCTGCTATGCAACTGCAGCATCGTGTTCTTCATCTAGCTCTTCGATCTCTTCAAAGCTCAGACTCCTTTTCAGCTCTGGTTGAAAGCTTCTTTCACTCTGAATCGTGATGGCATTCACATGATGCCTCGGATTCAAGTTTGTCTTTCCAGGAAGACATCCCTCTTGTTTCTTCAAAGCTTCAGCAGTTTGAGCAACTTGCACATCCAATTGCTTCATATGAGAGTTCAAGCAATCGATCTTCCCATTCAAATCTTGGTACAGTGAATCAATCTTCCATTGAAATCCACTGTCATCTTCTGCTGTCCTTCCAGAAGTTGCTCCAGCATAGACTCCACCTTATTTTCTGCAGGAGGCTTCTGATAGGAGGAAGAACCATAAGTCTTTTGGAAGTTGCTGTTCTGGAATGGCTTCTGGTAAGAAGAACCATAGCCTTGTTGATTGCTGAATCTCTGTCCTTGAAAACCAGCTCCATTGATGTAGTTAACTTCTTCTTCCTCAGGCTAAAAAGTCTCCACTTCTGCAAAGTGAACTTGCTTCTTTCCCACTAAGATGTCCAGCTTCCTGTTAAGCTCTGAACCTTACCCAAGAAGCTTTGAATGCCTCAGTAGGTCCTTGGGAGAACGTAGTGATCTTCATCCTTAAATCTTCAGACCTTGCATCATCAAAAAAATTGCATAAGAATGCATTCTTTGTGTCTTCCCATGTGGTCAAGGATCATGGATCTAATTGCTTCAGCCAGTATGATGCATCTCCAGCAAGCGAGTATGGGAAAAGCTTGCAGAAGAGATAATCATATGACACTCCATTAGCCTCAATGCTTAATGCCAAGTCCTCAAATATCTATATATGGTCCATGGGGTGCTCATTAGGAAGACCATGAAAAGGATGCTGAGCCACTATAGTGTAGTAAGCAGGCTTCAGCTCGAAATCGTTCCTCTGGAATGCAGGAGGACGGATCGCAGCTCTATTAGCATAGAACTGGTCTGGTCTGTTGTATTCACCAAGCGTTCTTCCACGTCCAACGTCTGCATGTGCTATCTCTTGCTGCGCTTGGTATCGATCGACACCAAGATTGTGTCGATCGACACCTACTGGTTCGATGACAGCAACTCCATTCTCATCGAGTCTCTGTCCTTGCGCGTTCCTTCTTTTCCCCTCTGCATCAAACAGATCACCAGCTTCGTCTCGGATTAGGATCATACGGTCAGCCATCGCGATTTGCGACTGGTGTCGATCGATGCCAATGTTGGTGTCGATCGACACTCGTGCAGCTTTTCTGTTGGTCCGTTCGAGATGTGCTAGCGCCTGGTTATCAAGTCTGATTAGCTCATGATCTTTATTGCTTCTGGTATTGCGATTAAGCATACACCTGAAACCAAGAACAAAAAGCTAAAAATTAGTAACCAAAAACAAAAATAAAAACCTAGACAAAATTCTAATATTAGAACTCTGTAGGTAACTAATCTCCTTCCCCGGCAACGGCGCCAAAATTTGATATGCTCTCAAATTTACCCTAGAGCTACTCTCTCAAATTAAGAGATCAGTCGCAGTACTTAGGGATCGAATCCACAGGAAAGGGATAATGACACAACAGATTTCTAAGTTCGAATTAAGCTAAGTGAGAATGTGAAACTAAAAGACAGTAGGCAAATAAAAACGGTGTAAGTTCAGGAGACGAAACGCTAGGTTCAGGGAAATTCTCAGGTGAATCCTAATTGCATGTCTAGACAGAATGTTAGGAATTATTAAGCAATGTTCTTGAACTCGAAACACTAATGTAAAATCAACCAACTCTCGCTGCGAAGATTATCTATGTCTAAACCCTAGAATTCCAAATCTCTTTGCAAATCCTATCAATTCAGACAAGCATTAAAAACAGGTTCGATTGTTCACAAAATCCCTAAACCAAATCTCTTTGCGAATAGGTATTTTGCTCATCTAACATTAGTTCAGGCAATTAATAATACTCTCGCATCTATTAATTAACCTAAGATCAGATTCTAGGTCGCGAAACTAGAATAAGCATTAAACCCAAATTCAGATGAAGAACTCTAATGATTTTATCCTAACAATTTAATTTGACCTAACAATTCATCAATCAACTTTGAAAAAACCTAAACCTAACAAGCAAACTACTCAGACATGATCAATGAAACATAAATCATTATTTGAATAGAAAGCATAAAAGAAATCAATAGAAGAAATAAAGGAGTTCCAAATCAGCTCTGAAGGAGTCTGATTCTTCTCTCTAAAATCTCTCTAAAAATAATGTGTGTGTTGTGCCTAAACAATGGATGAAAACTCTATTTATAGGCCTAGGTTCGAATCTTCAATTCCTTGAAAAATTAGGAAAAGTCTTGGAGATTTCCTTTTCTTCAACAACTGGAAACTTCACGCCTTTGGAAATTGGAAATACTAGTGTCGATCGACACCAACAGGCGGTGTCGATCGACACTCATCCTGTATCTTCAATTCGACTTCAACACTTCGTGACTTCATTCCATTAAGCTCCAAAATACATCCAAATCTCCAATTTAGCTCCAATTGTACCTGAACCTGCAAAGACTCTAATATGACTCTAAAAATACCAAAAGACTCTATAAAAACACTTATATCATGGTCCAAAAATGAGTAAAAACCATGATATATCAACTCCCCCAGACTTAGTTTTTGCTTGCCCTCAAGCAAAACAGAAACCAAGTATAGAGTCGAGGTTTGAAAAACGAAAGATTCAGCTAACCTTCAGAATGCCACATCGAACCAACACTCTTGAAACCACATGTAATAGAGCCAACCTTAGGAAATGTTCAGTGTACTTACCACAATCTTAGCAATCTCCCAAATCAAGTCCAGATCCCTTTTTGCTCACAAAATTTCGAATTCTAACAACAATATTGACCAAAGGACTTACAGTTTCGTTCCCTTCCTTAGCGCCTGAACAAGACATTCCTTCTACAGCTCTCCTATTTTCTCTTCCCTTAGTCAACTGCTGCCCATTTTCAGGGTGTTCTAAGATATTTTCATTGATTTTTTCATTCTTTTGAAGTCTTGGAATAATGCTACTCTTACTTGTGTTCCTTGTTAGGTGACAGGTTCATGAGCTCTCACTAATATTGTTCCTTGTGAGGAGACAGGCTCATGAGGATCTTTGCACTATTCCTTGGTCAGACTTCTTATTTCTTTTCTTTTCTCAAGGGAAGATCAAGGAAAAACTGTAGTGTTCTTATCTTGTCAGTGCTGAAAGAGGAATCAAGTCCAATGAATACCAAGCTCTATATAGGATTCTGAACTCTCTCTGTTAGATTGATCCACTCGCAGCTTTCTACTTATTAAGACCTGCAATCAACTACTATAGCAATGGTCCTTCAAGTGTCAACATTCTGCGGTTAGTTCCAAGAAAAACTGAAAGTTTCAACTGATTTTGACTCAATAAAAAAAGTTTTTTATTGACTAATTGACTCTCAAAACAAAACACAAAGTCAGTAATCACCTCTCCGAGACTTAAACAACACTGTTCCCAGTGTTATTAAATCTGAAGTTGGCTAAAGGAAAGATTAAAAACAACATAAAAGACCAGTTTAGAAGACTTACCTTCGTCTGCGCGTGGTGTCGATCGACACTGGTCTGAGTCGAGTCCAATGTCTCCTTTTTCAATTGACTGAAACTAGGACTTAGTAAAACCAAAACGAAATATAAAGAAAAACCTTACCTAACAGTGGGTTGCCTCCCACTCAGCGCTCGTTTTCAGTCATTAGCTTGACTGTGTCGGGGTTCAGATGTCTGGTGGATCAAATGGTGGCATCGAATGCTTCCCAGACGAATGTCTCCTCATCCATGGTGGTGTATAAGCAGTAGATGCATGAGATCTCCCAAGGAATTGAGGAACAGCAGCAGGGTGGGACTTGAGTTTGGGTGGGACACTTCTTTTTCCTGCAGAATCATCAAAAAAAACACCAAGCCCTCTACGAGAATCTCGTTGCTTGCATAAGTGTGAAGCATCTTTTGAACCTTTGATATTTTTATTGACAAGATCAGGAGGTTTCGAATTGATTACAGGGAGTGCGTACATTTGCTTTCTTCGAAGTTTCTGAGCTGTAGGATGTGGAGACATCTGTTTAACAGCATATGATGGACTTGCACCATTGGAGATAGCTCGTGGATTGTTCTGTGGAGGGTGTCGATCGACACTAGGAATGGTGTCGATCGACACTAGGAATGGTGTCGATCGACACCAAACCTGTAGCTCGAATCTCGGCACTTTTTCTGCAATTCTGCTCCGCAATCCTTGCCTCCATTACAAAAACGTTTTCCTGCATCAACTTGGCATTGATTAGACCTTCATCTTCGCATGTAGTCCCGAAGAGATGATTGTTTCCAGTCCAATCTTCTAGCTCAACAACTTTCTCAGAATTTTCAGCTAATGCCTCTTGAACAGCCACCTTGTTTACTTGCTCTTTAGAATTCAACTCCTTGTCACACCCGGTAGTAATATCGTATGAATGCTCCCTTATTGGATCTTTATCCATAGAAATCTCTACTGAAAAAGATTGACCATTGATGGTGGAAGGCCCCCTTAACTTGTCCATGTCAAAATTCATGACAACATCACCCAAGTCAAGCTCTATTTTCCCTTTCCTCACATCAATAATGGCACCAGCTGAAGCCAATAATGATCTTCCCAAAATAAGAGGATCTGTAGGTTCTTCATCATATTTCAAAACCACGAAGTCTGTGGGAATCATGCAACCTTCAATCTTCAAGGGAACATCTTCTAGAACACCTTCTGGGATTCTTTTTGAACGATCAGCTAGGACAAGTGAGATTCTGGTTGGCTTGAAATCAGTCATTCCAAGTCGAACAGCAACTGAGTATGGTATCAAGTTGATACTTGAACCTAGATCACAGAGAGAACGAGGAAACCTTCCTGTTGAGATTGAGCAATCTAGCACAAAGTTCCCTGGATCGGGTAACTTCTCTGGAATTCTCCTCTGAATCACAGCACTGACTTGTTCAAAAATCCTCACCTTCTTCTTCTTCCTTGGAACTATGTTCAAGAAAATCGCATTCATGTCTCTGGTAAGCAATGCTCCTTCCTCAGGACTCACACCATTGACTACCATTCTCTTGACATATCTTCTTAATGCAGGTGAAAGTTGGACTGCATCAACTAGGGGTAGCTCAACCATCAGCTTATCCATCATGTCCTTGCATCTTGCTTCTTCTATCTCCTGTTTAGACTTTCTAGGCGGCCTGTGATAGGGTATTTTAGGTTTATACACCCTTTCCTCTGCAGTTTTTGAAGCTTCAGGCGTGTCTGGCGAAGTCTGGGAAGGGTGTCGATCGACGCCCAACTGGTGTCGATCGACACTTGTCTCTTGTGTCGAGGATGTTGTGTCGATCATGCTCGATTTCAGTCCGTCAGAGCTCGAATCATCGTGTTTTTCTACTGGTGTCGATCGACACTCAGCAGTGGTGTCGATCGACACCTGCTATGCAACTGCAGCATCGTGCCACTCTCAGTTGCTAAAAGTATTGGGATGACTGAATTTCAACCAACAAAGATCTCTCTAATCCTTGAAGACAGGACCACTAGAATGCCAGAAGGTGTCTTGGAGGATGTTCCAATCAAGGTTGGTGATTGCATGATTCCAACTGATTTTGTGATGCTGAAGTATGGAGAAGAACCCAAAGATCCTCGTATCTTGGGAAGACCTTTCCTAACTACAGCAGGAGCTATCATTGACGTCAAGAGAGGCAGCATTGCACTCAATGTGGGCGATCTGATCATGAAATTCGACATGGACAGGCTGATGAAGAGGCGAACAATGGATGGGCATACTTTCTATGTGGATTCTCTCACCAATCTAGCAGAAGAAACTTTTCATGAGATGAATCATGAAGACCTTTGGAGAGTATATTGGCCAACTCCACGGCAGAGATGCATCATCTCGATGAGGCTTTTGAGGGATTCAACAAGATGCTGAACACAAGCCGGCAAGTACTACAATTAGTTGCTACTGAGGAATTGACTGGAACTTCTGCAAATGCTGAAAAGCTGGGCGAATGGAGTGAAGAAAAACCCCTCAAAATCGAATTCAAACAGCTTCCAGCAAGGCTAAGGTATGCTTTTCTTGGTCCTAATTCCACTTATCCTTTTATTGTCAATGCTACTTTGAACAACGCAGAGCTTACGTTACTGCTAAGCAAGCTGCGCAAATTTCGCAAAGCTCTTGGCTATTCTCTTGATGACATTTCAGGCATATCTCCGGACTTGTGTATGCATCGCATTCATCTTGAGGATGAGACCAAGACATCAGTAGAGCATCAGAGGCGGGTGAATCCAAACCTAAAGGAGGTCGTGAAGAAAGAGATTATGAAGCTATTGGCGGCAAGGATCATCTATCCCATCTCAGACAGCGCGTGGATCAGCCCAGTTCATGTGGTTCCTAAGAAAGGAGGCGTCACAGTGGTGAAGAATGAGAAGGAAGAGTTGATTCCAACAAGAATTGTGACTGGACACAGGATGTGCATCGACTACATGAAGCTGAATGCTGCCACAAGGAAGGACCACTTTCCATTGCCCTTCATCGATCAGATGCTTGAAAGACTGGCGAATCACCCTTACTACTGCTTCCTGGATGGGTATTCTGGTTTCTTTCAGATTCCCATTCATCCAGATGACCAGGAGAAGACCACCTTTACATGTCCTTATGGTACATTTGCATATCGCAGAATGCCATTTGGATTGTGTAATGC
Organism: Alliaria petiolata; assembly: GCA_020283515.1. NCBI lineage: Eukaryota > Viridiplantae > Streptophyta > Magnoliopsida > Brassicales > Brassicaceae > Alliaria > Alliaria petiolata. The sequence goes on along the minus strand of JAHZTW010000001.1, from coordinate 221,220,967 downwards.
TCATGCGACGTTCCAGCGCTGCATGATGTCTATCTTCACATACATGATTGAGGATTGTATAGAAGTCTTTATGGATGATTTCTCTGTATATGGGTCCTCTTTCAAAAGCTGTCTAGACAATCTTTGCAAGGTGCTAGCTAGATGTGAAGAGAAGCATTTGGTTCTGAATTGGGAGAAGTGTCACTTCATGGTTCAAGATGACATTGTACTTGGATATAGAGTTTTAGCTGCTGGAATTGAGGTGGATCACGCCAAGATCGAAGTGATGACAACTCTGCAGGCGCCAAATTCAGTGAAGACAGTGAGAAGTTTTCTAGGCCATGATGGGCTTTACAGAAGATTCATCAAAGACTTCAGCAAGATTGCAAGACCTCTTACTACTCTGCTCTGCAAGGATGTGAAGTTTGAGTTTTCTACAAAATGTCATTCAACTTTTGAGCAGATTAAAAAAGCGGTGAGTGCCTCAATTGTACAACCACCAGACTGGGATTTGCCTTTTGAGGTGATGTGTGATGCCAGTGATTTCGCAGTAGGCGCTGTACTTGGGCAGAGGAAGGACAATAAGCTTCATGCTATCTATTATGCAAGCAGAACACTTGATGAAGCACATCGAAATTATGCAACAACTGAGAAGGAATTGTTAGCTGTGGTGTTTGCTTTTGAGAAATTTCGACCATACCTTGTTGGGTCCAAGGTAGTGGTTCATACTGATCATTTTGCACTCAAATACTTGATGCAGAAGAAGGATGCAAAACCCAGATTGCTGAGATGGATTCTACTTCATCAAGAGTTTGATATTCAGGTGAAAGACAAGAAAAGAGTTGAGAATGGAGTTGCTGATCATCTATCCAGAATCAAGGTAGAAGATGACGTGCCAATTGATGATTTCTTGCCGGAAGAGAGTGTCAATTCGATTGAGTCTAGATTGCAAACAAGAGATGCAGGAAACCTGCAACTTTCTGTGGAGTCTGGATCAGTGTCGATCGACACAGACTGTGAGTGTCGATCGACACCCCGCTTCGAGAAAGTTGGTCTCGACGCGAGACAAGTGTCGATCGACACCACCTGCAGATCGCGACACAGATTTTGAAGACCATGTGTGACGCGTTTAATGCATCTATAATGGCTGTTTCTACTTGCCAGAGACCATGGTACGCTGATACTGCCAACTACCTTGCTACAGAGGATGCACCTACTGATCTTTGCTATGAGAAGAAGAAGTTCTACAGGGAATTTAGGAGGTATTATTGGGATGAGCTCTATCTTTACAAGCATTGCTCAGATGGAGTCTACAGAAAATGTATTGCAGAAGTTGAGGTGTAAGACGTGCTGTTTCATTGCCATGGTTCGAATTATGCAGGTCACTTTTCAACATTTAAGACAGTCTCAAAAGTTCTTCAAGCTGGACTCTGGTGGCCAACAATGTTCAAAGATGTTCATGCATTCATCTCTGGATGCGATGCTTGTCAAAGGAAAGGGAAGATCAGCAGGAGACATGAGATGCCACAAAACTTTATTTTTGAGATTGAAGTCTTTGATTGATGGGGCATTGATTTCATGGGTCTTTTTTCCTCTTCATATGAGAATAAATACATCTTGGTTGTTGTGGATTATGTGTCTAAATGGGTTGAAGCAATTGCCAGTCCAACCAATGATTTTACTGTGGTCCTTAAGCTGTTTAAGATCATTATCTTCCCAAGATTTGGAGTACCTCGGATTGTTATAAGTGATGGTGGCAAGCACTTTATTAACAAGGTCTTTGAGAAGCTGCTGAAGAAGCATGGTGTTCAACATAGAGTGGCTAATCCTTATCATCCTCAAACAAGTGGGCAAGTTGAAGTTTCAAACATGCAGATTAAAGAAATTCTGGAGAAGACAGTTGGCACTACAAGGAAGGATTGGGCTGTGAAACTGGATGATGCACTATGGGCTTACAAAACAGCTTTCAAAACGTCACTTGGTACTACACCGTTCCATTTGCTTTATGGGAAAGCTTGCCATCTTCCAGTGGAGTTAGAATACAAGGCAGCATGGGCAGTAAAGTTGCTAAATTTCAACATCAAGTCTGCTAGAGAAAGGCGTCTAATACAACTGAATGAATTGGATGAACTCAGACATCATGCTTATGAGAATTCAAAGCTGTAAGGCCTACCATGACAAGAAGATCATATTTAGGCAATTCGAACCAAATGACCAGGTACTCCTGTATAACTCTCGTTTGCAATTGTTTCCTGATAAATTGCGCTCTCGTTGGTCAGATCCTTTCACCATCAAAGCTGTCAAACCATATGGAGCCATTGTCCTGATTGACCCAAAAGGCAAAGAGTTTACAATCAATGGACAAAGGGTGAAACATTACTGGGCACAAGCCGAAATCCAGAAGCACAAATTGTGCCTCTGGCTGATGCACCCATCGCCTAATCACCTGCCAAAGTCGAGCTAATGACTATAAAAAGCGCTTAGTGGGAGACAACCCACTGGTGAGTAAGTTTTGAGTCAGTTTTTCTTTAATTTTTGAGTCAGTTTTGAGTTTCATTTGGAACCTTGGTTGAGTTATGAGAATAGACTAGATATTGGTGCTTTTAATCGTGTTATGTGAGTACTCTGCCAGTGCACGCTTTCGAGAACTCGAACTTACACTTTGACAAGCCCAATTTATGATTTTGGGAAGTCAGAATTCGACTGCAAACAAGGTGTCGATCGACACCACATTTGCGTCGATCGACGCCACCCGCGAACACAAGTAAGTGCTTGCTCCTTGCTCGTTTATTGGTTCCTTTTCATTTATTCTTCAAACTTCATGCTTAATAACATTGGGGACAGTGATGTTCAAGTATAGGGGAGGAAAATACTGATGTATTTTGCTTTATTTTGGTCTTTAAGAGTCATTCAAAGTGTTTTATTGAGTCAAAATCAGTTTGAAACAACCAGTTTTCCAGAAGAAACAACCGCAAAAGATTTACACTTGAAGAACCATTACCATAACAATTGATTTCAGGTTTTACTAGGTTGAAACCTGTGAGTGGATCAGTCTAACAGAGAGAGTTCAGATTCCTATTTCGAGCTTGGTATGCATTGGACTTTATTCCTCTTTCAGCACTGACAAGATAAGAAAACTGCAGTCTCTCCTTGATCTTTCCTTGAAAAAAAATGAAAAAAAAGTCCAAGTCAAAGAATAGTGCAAAGATCCTCATGAGCTTGTCTCCTCACAAGGAAAAATATTAGTGAGCGCTCATGAACCTGTCTCCTCACAAGGAACACAAGTAAAGAGCAGCATTATTCTAAGATTTCAAAAAATAAGAAAAAGTCAATGAAAAGATCTGTAGAACACCCTGAAAATGGGCAGCAGTTGACTAAGGGAAGAGAGAATAGGAGAGCTGTGCAAATAATGCCTTGTTCAGGCGCTAAGGAAGGGAAAGAATCTGTAAGTCTTTTGATCAATACCCTTTGCTTAATTTCGAACATTTGAGAAGAAAGGGATCTAGACTTGATTTGGGAGATTGCTAGACTTGTGGTGATTATGCCAAAGTGCTGTCTGATGTTGGCTCTATGTTATGTGGATTCAAGAGTGTTAGCTCGATGTGGCGGTTCTGAAAGTTTGCTGGTGGTTTCTGTTTTCAAACCTCGATTCCATTCTAAGTTTCTGTTTTGCTTGAGGGCAAGCAAAAGCTAAGTCTGAGGAAGTTGATATATCATGGTTTTTACCCATTTTTGGACCATGATTTAAGTGTTTTTATTGAGTCTTAGTACTATTTTCGAGTCTATATAGAGTCTATGCAGGTTCAGGTACAATTGGAGCTAAATTGGAGATTTGGATACATTTTGGAGCTTAATGGAATGAAGTCACAAAGTGTTGCAGTCAGATTGAAGCTGCACGACGGGTGTCGATCGACACCGACTGTGGGTGTCGATCGACACCAGCTTTTCCCAAATCCAAAGGCGTGAGGTTTCCAGAATTTTACAGAAAAAGAAAGTTTCAAGACTTTTCCTAATCTTCCAGGGAATTGAAAATTCGTACCTAGGCCTGTAAATTGAGTTTTTCAGCCATTGTTTAGGCATCACCTTATATTTTAGAGAGACAAAGAGAGAGATTAATTTTTGAGAGCTTTTAGGGAGATAAATATGCACTTTGTTCTTGAGAGATTTGGAACCCTTTTATCTATTCTATTCTTTTTTTTTATGCAAATTGCTTATTCTATGATGTTTGCTGCATCCATGTCTGAGTAGTTTCATTGTTAGGTTGTGGGGAATTAAAGGGATTGATGATAGGTTGTTAGAATTGATTTTCTATTGGGATTATTTGCTTGTTCTTCATCTTTGATTGTTTTAACTCTGAAATTTAGGATTGATCACCTAGATTTCGAAACCCTAGGTTGTTTGATAGATGTGAAAGTGTTGTTAATCACCTAGCGAGTGAATCTACTCGCAGCGACATTTGGTTTAGGTCTTTGTGAACAATATTGAACATGAAATTAATTCATGTCTCTATCTTTGAATTCGCAGCGAAAGTTGGCTTTCTAGGTTTAGACATTGATAACATCTGCAGCGAAAGTTGATTTGTTTGTTTTCTGTGTTTCGAGTTCTAGAACAATTAATCCTGGTAGTAATCAATTCTGCAATCTGAATCTTCTTGAGATACCTCACTGCCTAGCACCTTGTCTCCCTGATTTTTAAGAACCTGAATTCGAACTTGCTATCATTTATTTTCATGCTATTTAATGTTTTCGTACTTTACTCTTAGCTTAAAACCTGAATTATAATTTGTCTAGTTACTTCGATTCTCTGTGGAATTCGACCTCTAAGTACTACAATGATCTTTTAATTTGAGACAGTAGCTCAGAGTTAATTTGAGCATATCAAACTGTATGACATGAACTAGCAGTTTTTTGTTGTAATGGCAGTTTTAGTTAGTGTCATGGATTTTTTTTCATAGATTTATTGTTATGATACAATAGATTTACAATTTTCTTCAAACTTGTTATGTTGTGACAGATTTATCTCACATACTTATTTTTTCTTACATATTAATAGTTTACTTGATAGCAGATTTTAAATTTAACGACAAATTATGATAACTCTGTCATCAAAACAAATTTAAAATTTTATTACTAGACTAAATTCTATGTTATAACATTCTTTGTAGAGGAAGTCTTAGCCATTGCTCTAGCTCTCGAACATGCGTTAGAGCTGGGAATCACTAAACTTCAGGTGGCCTCAGACTCACAACAAACTATCCGGGCGATTAACACCGGAACCTATCTATCGGAGACTTTTGAGATTCTGCATGACATAGCTCATCTCTCATCTCTATTTGTTAGTGTTTCTTTCATTTTCATTTCCAGAAAGGCCAATGTGTTGGCTGATACTGTTGCAAAATGGGCCCTTGGTGCAGGCTTGTTGGCCCAAGGAGTATTGGGTTTGGTTTAATGGAAACGTATTTCGAAAAAAAAAAAAGTCTTTGTTTCATTTTGCATCAGTTTTGTAGTTTTGAAAAAAAATCTATTTATTTGATAGCAGCTTTTAGTTCATATGAGACGACAAATTATTATTTTTACTAAAATAACCTTTTATATTTTTTCCTTTGATAACAGACTTTGGAGTGGCAGACTTTCGTTTCTATTTGTTTCCCTTTGACAACATATTTATGGTACTTTTGTCATGACAATTTTTTTCGTTCTAATTAACAAACCACGTACACACATCTACGTCATATCTTCTTCCACCTAGGGTAGGCCGCCACTTTTCCACTTATCATCGACTAATCCCTTTTCCAGTTATGAAAACACTCATATCTTTTCTAATTTTAGATCATCATGATGTATTGAATTCCTTGATTTTTCCCTTTTATTGATTAATCCAATGGACCAAATTATTCTTGTATGTGGGAAATGAATTTTCGAGAAGAACGAATGGGTATTCGATGTTGATCATAAAAAGATGCAAAATTATCACAACAAATGATCGTATTCGTTATAAAGATTTGATTTGAATGGTTATTGAAGATTACAAGATTGAGTGGAGATTCTACGATGTCGAATTGAGTTACATGTTTTCTAAGAAGGTTTTGCTGAAATTGACGCATAATACTCCTCTAGTAAAGGTCAAAAATTGGACAACTTGAAAGTTTTCTGGGGCAACTAAAAACTTAACCAGTGCGACTTTGCGTTGAACCGAAGGAGAAAGCTGGGAACAAAGAAGCGTGTTCATCAAAACAAATATTCAAAGAGACATGACTATTTTGGTTATTATAATAAATATTCCAAAGCTAGGAAATTCAAGCGAAAAATATTGTAAAATATATGAGCCTCTACATATAGGTATATGTCAAACAATTTTTAGCATTTTATCTTCGATGAAAATTTGAAATATAGGACATGATTGGTAATAGTTGTAGCTTTATGTTTTTCCTGTAAAAATATGATTATAGGTTTATTTGTTGTGGTTGTAAATTTTATTGTTGTACGATTTTGGCTATAAAATTATAGAATTTTGGAAAGTCTAAATTGTATGTTTTACAAAAAAATGTTTTGTACAACCTAAAAGGGAGAAAAATAAATATTTTGATTGTAAGTAAAAAAAAAGTTAAAGTTTGATTGAATTTATTTGAAAGCTATTATTTAGTCATTTTTCTTTTACAATATCATAATTACCTAAAACAATTGAGTAATCCAAACCAATGCTTAAGAAACAAAATAATCAGCTTGTCGATTCAGTTTTTTTTGGGTCGATTTATATTGATATTTGGGTCAATTTTTTGAATAACCATAAGAAAAACAAAAATTAACAAACTAAGCAAATGGTTAGAGAGAGATAGTGAGAGAAAAAGAGGGATTTTTGGTTAGTTTGTAGGTTTTTGTTTTTCTTGTGGTTATTGAATTAATTTTCCCTTGATATTTATGTTTTTTTTGTCGATTCAATTTTAGAAAAGAAAGAAAATAGTCGGTTTCAAAAATCATGCCTAAGAAATTTTTTGAACTTGTACATACGTTCGATTTTAATAATACATTTCTGTTACATTTTTAGATTTTGCAGGTTTGTTTTCATATCCACAAATTTTAGAGCTACGGCATAAAAATCTACAAAACTAATTTTTACACTACATACCTAATCAACCAGACTTGTGGGAGCATCACAAAATCGTTAAGCAAATTTGTAATATATGTGCATAAATTAGTTCAAAAAATATATGTGCGTAAAGAAATGGAACAAAAATCAAAAACAAAAATGAAAGTTAGATATCTTTTTATTTTAATTATAATAATTTTTTAATTTTAGTTTTACCTTCTTCTATATTTTTTAAACGAATAAATTTTTGAGTCTTTTGAAATTGTAGTCTCCATCCAGGTAGGGTTCTAATCTAAAATCCATTAAACTGATATACTTTTTAGACATCAAATAATTATTGAAATTTATGGACAACAAATTTCGAAAAATTAGATTTGGTTTGGTAGTAAAATACTTCCTCTTGGTTTCAAAGGTAGCAGTTCAAGTATGATTATATTAGTTAGTTTTGTTATAATTTTATGTTTTGTAGTGAGCTTTAAACTGTTTTTTTTTTTTGTCTAATTATAATTTCGGGCACGATTCACACATGTCTCCCTTGATTATAATTGGCATGTGATCTATATTCCCAAGGAATTGATATTCCTTCAAAACATCCAAAGAGTGGATCTAGGTAGTGCCAATTGACTAGCGCTAGTTCTAGGACCTTTTAAGAGCTCTTCTATTTTTTGTTTGTGCATTGAAGCAACCTGTGTTTTTATTTTCCATGAATAATCACATCTGCCTATTACGTTGTTTCCAGTATTCCTCTTCAACCTTATACGCATCATGAAGTTCGAAGTTGATCTTCTGTACTACTTTTTCTCTTATATGAGGGTCTGACATTACCTCTTCTAAACTGTCTTTTAGCAGGTTAATAGATTTTTGGTTGTTAACATATTTTCTTCTATTCCATTGTGAGATGGCTTTACGGCAATTTGATATTCTCTGTTGTACATTCCGCTTTTACTCTGCTAGCCAAGTCTTTGCAACAAGCTTTTTTATTTTTTCATTATTCTGAAGACTCTTATCATATCTGAAGAGACCTCCCTTCTTTTTTTTCCAGGTTCAAAGAAAGAGGACATGAGGCGGTGATCTGAGCCCTCAAAATTCAGATACTCGCTCCTTCCCGTAGGAAAAGCATTTGCCCATTTCGTATTTGACATTGCACGGTCCAGTCGGCAGTATATCCGATGAGAGTCACAGTACCTCTATTAGTTAGTTTTGTTATAATTTTATGTTTTGTAGTGAGCTTAAAACTGTTTTTTATTTTATTTTTTGTCAAGTTATAATTTCGGGCAGGATTTACCCATGTCTCCCTTGAATATAATCGGCTTGTGATCTATATTCCCAAGGAATTGATATTCCCTTCAAAACATCCAAAGGGTGGATCTAGGTAGTGCCAATTGACTAGCGCTAGTTCTAGGACCTTTTAAAAACCATGGCTTTACTAATTCTAAAACTCAATGAAAATCTCAATAAACAACTAAAAACCAACCGTTGCCACTCGGTTCATCAGATTAGTGGACAAAAATGTCTGCAACAGATTTAGCTCGATTTACACTGCAGGAGACCCCATACGTATGACAAATGATGCAATAAATTTAACACTCGTTTCGATTGACACTGCAGGAGACCACTCGATTCATCAGGTTAGTGGACAAAAATGTCTGCAACAGATTCAGCTCGATTTACACTGCAGGAGACCATACGTACGACACATGGCGTTTCATTTCAAAATAAAATAAAAAACAACAACTAAAAACCAAAAAGCATAACTGTTTGAAAAATGTTTTTGGGTCTTGGTCTTATATTATAATATCAATTCCCATATCCCTCCTGACTAAACTAATGACAGAGGAAAAAAATTGCTCCTTGTAAAAATTGAATTGAAATGATTTGTGTGGGTTCTACTTGATGCAGTATAATAATAATGTTAATGTTGGTGTTTGGTCTTTTCTGGTTAGTCTTATTTAATCGGAGAATCCCACCCACTAGGAGAAAAAAACTCCATTAAATACCCAAAAAAGCTGCAGAGTATTTTCATGGAAATGCACTCTTCTACAAAGGGGAAGAATATAATAAAGAAACAAACCGGAAATTTCGCTTACACATGTGCGCGGTTGCTTAAATGAGATCTAAACTTTAAAAAATGAGAGATTAAAAAATGGGAAGAGAATTGATCCTTTCCGGTCTTGTTTAAGAACGGGATTTTGTACTGTTTGTTGACAAATCGCACATGTATCTTTAGATAAGTGGGTTTCTTTTTTATATATTTAAAATTTATTTATGTTTTTATATTATATTAATATTTTATACTTAAGAAACATTTTTCAAAAGTTTGTGCATTGAACATGGTCTTAGACCATCTGCAATGGTGAGAACCCATATGGGTATCTCAAAAAATATTATTTTAATATAATTAACATTTTGAATTAAATTTTAATTTGATAAATAATATAAACCAATGTAATTTAGACAAGTGGTTTATAATGTTCTCAACAACATGAAAATCAATTCTCATTTGAGAGATTCACTTCTCTCTCTCTTCCTTTATAATTATTTTTATTTTTTTTATTATGAGAAACTCACTTGAGAACTCCATTATTGCAGATGCTTTTATCACAAAAAAAACCAATGTGTAAGACTTCAGCTAAACTAAACCCGGTTTGATTTGGTTTCGGTTCAACGAACCAGCTTTTTCAAAGTTTGGGCCCCTATAAATATATTCTTCTCTCTATTATTTCTCTCTCCCCTATTTCGAATTTAGCCGGGGCTCCGATATGTCATCTCCCTCCAACGCGGGTCACCCGATCGTCGTGCGTATCTTTTGTCCCTCTCTCTCTCTCTCTCTCTCTCTCTCTCTCTCTCTTTTATTCTCATGCTTCTGGTGAATCGACGATAACTGAATTAGATTTTGCTTCAATGTCAGCTTGGATGTGGTCAACTCTGTCTGGATTACTTAGTCACGGTGCCGTATTTCCCAATTCCCGACCAAAAGCTACGTGGCACGAGTTTCAAGGTCGGATGATGATTTCCCCGATGTCTTTGACTTTTATCTGATTTGTAATAATCGATCGATGTTTATAAATTTACGGAACTTCTTCTCATTTTAATTTTTTCAGGTCCAGGGAGGTGGAAATACTGGCAACTCTTTGACGTGCGTTGCTCGTTTGGGTTTGGATTCTAGAATCTTAGCTAAGGTTATATTACATATTTTGCGTTTAATCTTTTGATGATACAGTTTGGTTGCTTTGATTTGGGGATTTTTTTGTGCTCTTCCGTTTTCGTAAATTTGTCGGTGAATTTTGGAATACTTTCGTAAAGTCGGCTAGTAAGACTAGTCTTAGTAAAATTTGCCAAATATAAAATCTGCTAGATATCTGTATAATTTAAGTCTTCCCCAAATAGCCACAAAGTCTAACAAATATTTGTAGACTCTAACAAATGAATGACAAACTAGTATACTGAAATATAAATCCACCAGTAAGTTTGATAAACTTTATAAAGTCTACCAAATATTCGTTCTGTTAAATATAGGTAGAGTTTACTAAAATAATGGTAGATTAACAGACTAAAATAAAAATCCATCAATGAGGTTTTTTTATTTAACACTTTGTTTATTGATATTCGTTTGAAATGAATACAATATAAAAAAGATCTCATAGTTAAATTACAAAGAGAAACCAACGATCTTTTCCAGCAATTTATTGAAGGGTTTTCTTGATGATATATTGGCGATACCAAAACAATCTTGTTTCGAATCTTGACAAAATCAATAAAAAACGTTCTCGTACCCATAATAGCAGACACACTTCTTATACTTTTTACGACAACACGACAACAATTCTAACAATATAGATAGATCTCTTCTTTGATTGTTTTCTTCAATTTTGTTTCGGAAGAGTCAGTTTCGGTGAAGCTCACTCTAAACACCGTCGAACAAATTTGAATTGCAAAACACAAACCATATAGATAACCAAAATTGACTAAAAACAAAGCATCTAAAGCAAATTATATATCTTTTACGAGGAAAAAATTCTCAGATAAAAAAATTCATTTTAAGAAGAGAAAAACTGAACTCAACAAGAGAGTCACCAAAACTCATAAAACTAAATCTATCAATGAGTTTGACCGACTTTGTAAAATCTTTCAAATACATGTAGAGTATGTTCAATATTGACAAAGTCTGCCAAATATTTATAGAGTTTGCCAAACATGACAGGCTAGCATACTAAATTCTAAATCTGCGCCAAATATCTGCGTCGTCTACCAAAAAAAATATTTAGTAGACTCTACGAAAATTTGGTAGATTAATAGACTAAAATCAAAATTTATCAATGAGTTTGATAGACTTTGTAAAATCTTCCAAATACATGTAAAGTCTGTTCAATAATAGCAAAGTCGGCCAAATATCTGTAGAATTTGCCAAAATATAGCAGACTAGCATACTGGATTTTTAATATGCGCCAAATATTTGCGTAGTATACCAAAAAATTACAAAATCTGTTAAAAGAATGATAGAATGTAATTTAAGTCTGCCATAGATATTTTTGGAAAAAAGATTTTTTAATCCCCCGCTCATGTGTGTGTTGACAAGGGAATTTCGAATTTATCGTTTTAGGTTGCTGATGATTCTCAAGGAAGATGGATGCTAGAGGAACTTGAATCGAGTGGGGTGGATACTTCCTTTTGTGTGGTAAGATCATATAACAAAATAAAAAACGTTTTGATACAATATATAAATCTGTGTAGTAAAACACAATCCTTTCTTCTTTTTTTCTTTTTTTTTTGGTCTAAAAACACAATCCTTTCTTGTTCCATCTCAGACCGCTAAAGATGGAGCTTCACATTTTAATTGCGTCATTGTAGATAACCAAACGTGGGTAAACAAACAGTCTTTTGTTTATGTGTTGTGTCTCTGTGTGAAGTTTTCATTTTGCTCATCATATTCATACAAAATATGATATCTTGAAGAAAAAAACGCTCTCATGCGTTCGATAATTGATACTACTCTTATAAAAAAAATTCTAGGAATACTCGTACGTGTATTTTCACTCCAGGGTATCCTCCTTTGCTCCCAGATGATCTTACTGAATCACTCCTTTTAGCTGTGCTTGATGGAGTAAGAGTTCTATATGTAAATGGAAGGTCTCGTGAAGCCGAATTGCTTCTTGCCCAAAAGGTGAAAAATACTGATCTCGTTGGTGTTTTATGATATGTTACATCATGGTATTATTGGAATCTTGTTGTTAAAGATTTGTTTCTTGTGCAGGCACATAGCAAGAACATATCAATCTTAATTAATACAGAGAAAATAAGGGGAGGGCTTAACGAGCTCCTTGACTTAGCTGATTATGCCATTTGCTCTAGTAGCTTCCCTCAGGTGAGTGAGAGATATTCTCGGAACATTCCTGTAAATTACGGATCAATCGGTTGTGTAATGTTGAATCATATCAAATCAAATCAGCATACCATTTTCTTTGATGATTGGTGAAATCTATTAGAATGATTAAATGCTGGTACCATAAATCTGTTTATGTAGTTGTTTCTGAAAAGCTGAATATATGGAATCTTGCAATGTGTTAGTTTTATAACTCGTTACATGTGTTCTTGCATCAGTTTCATCATAGTTTGGTGTTATATAATCATAAAAGATGGACTCGTTTAATTTGATTTTAAACAGGTTTGGACTCAGTCACCATCATCCCCTAGTGCACTTCTCTCTATGCTCATTAGATTACCGAAGCTAAAATTTGTGATCATGACTTTGGGAGAACACGGTTGCATGATGCTCGAGAGATGTTCCAATGGTGAGTTCTTGTCGATTTTCTTGCAAATTACACAACTTCTTGTTTATGAACATTTTCTTTTTCTTTTTATAACAACAGAGGTTTCAGAATCAGAAGAAGAGACAGACATAGATGAACTACACGAGTCTCTGAAACAAAGCACAGACTTAACAAATGTCTTACCGGTCTGCTATTCATCGGTAAATAACATTCTCACAAGTTCCAACTATTTTAATTTTTTTATCTAAAATTTATGAAACGATCTTTTGTATTTCTCTTAACATTTTCAGCTAGTGACTAGACTGGCAGGGAATGTTACAGGGAGATTGGTTATAGTAACAGCTGAGAAGATACCTTCATCGGAGCTTATGGACACAACTGGTGCCGGAGATGCGTTCACCGGAGCTTTGCTCTATGGTACTAAAACAGTAAACCGTAGTAAACCAATTGTTAAGCCAAATGCAGTGAAACCGAATCTAACCGATTACAATATTTCATCTTGTTCTTAGTTACATTTTTGGTCCCTTGTTTCATACTTTTTATGTAACTTTCTCACAGGTTTGTGCACAGACATGGCTTCGGAACAAATGTTGACATTTGCGTCTCGTGTCGTAAGTTTGCCTTTTCTTTTTCATCCTGACGCGATTTTTTAAAACGCTAGCGTCATACGTTTCGATGTGCGTTTGCGATTTGTAGGCCGCTTGCTGCTGCAGAGGTTTAGGTGCTCGAACCACTCTTCCATTCCGTACTGATCCAAACCTTGCCGCTTTCTTGGGGGCATGATCGTAATTTTATTTGTCCTTGGCGTCTAAAAACCTTCAAGGTCATAAAATGCGTCTGTGTTTATTTGTTTTTATCAAATGTGAAATAAAAAAAATTGATTTTTATAAATAGAATAAAATTATTGTTTCAAGAAATTTCAAGTCAGATTCTCTCGTTTTGTGACATCGTCGTACTTTACGTGTGTATCATGTGAACAAGTATTTTGCATTAAATAACCGACCATCTACAGTAGTAGCAATTTATTAGTGAAAATGATAAGTGGCATGATAATTACTCTTTTTTTTTTTTTAATTATCGTTTTAAATTCTTTTACACATACAGTATTAAGAAAACAACTAATTTTTCTGTTTACCCCTTATTTAATACACTATTTTATTTGATATGATCAATTAATAAGTTTAAAAATAGAATTAAAACTGTAAATTTGTCATAAATCTGCATTAAAATCCGAAAACGACAATAATTTGTAAACAAAAAAACAAATGTAGAACGACACTTAAATAAAAACGGAAGGAGATAAATTAAAGAGTTTTGTTTTTCTCCCCTAGCAAATCAAAGATTCATAATCATTTGAAAGCAAACTATTAAATGAAAAAATGAAATATAATCAAGCTACCCTTTAGCAAAAAAAAAATATATATATTATCAAGCTTTCCTAACAGAAGTCTACTAACTAGCATATAAAATCTATTGTGCTCCCTTTTCATATTCAACCAGACCCGGTTTAGAGCATGTGCTCAAAATGCATTTGTACATGGTTTATTAACAATTTATTTAATTTTCTTTAGTTTGAAGGGTCCAAATATGTTTTTTTAAATTACAAAACAGGGCAAATTTACTAAAATATAATGTAATCTTGAATTTTTTTTTGCTTAGTGCCCAATAGAAGATTGAGACGGACCTGTATTCAACTTCGACTGAATGCGAATATTCATAAATTTACGTAGTATCATCCAAAATTACTTATATTAAATAATACTAATTTTTTTAGAAACCAATTGTATCGAGATTTGTATTTGAAAAAAACTTCAGTGTTTGTTGAAATCAAAATATTTGATAATTTCAACAAATATTTTCTCTATTGATGTTGGAGGATTAACTTCCAAATTAGGATTAATTATTTTAATCTATGATAAATTATTATAGATAATATTATAAACGCAAAAACATTTTTTTTTGTCTCCGGTACTTCTTTTTATGAGCTTAGGATTTCTGTCACAGCAGAGATGTGTTTAACACACTGAACGCGGGAAAGGATCAGCTGGATGGGAGCTGACGTGGCACTCGAGAGATTGCATTACGTGAGGATCAAGGGAGATGTCAAGTTGCCTAACTTGAAGATTCAGAAGATTAGTGGAAGCAGGAAAGCTTCCAAAAGACGACTCGAGGCAAAGTAGCGAGTATATAAGTCTTAGGGGATACGCGTGCTAGGGTTAGCACTCCAAAGGGAAACACGGGTAGTATCTTGAGAGACCAAGTGAGATTTAGGTTTCTTGGTGAGTGAACACAGCTGTTGTTGTGGTGGGTAGATTAGGGATCGGTCAGTGTTGAACTACGTGTCGTAGTGTCAAGTGAACTTGATTAATCAAGTCTTGTAAAGATTGATTAAGATATTTCTAATAAAGAGCAAATTCAGTTTGTAGTTCACTGTGTTCTTTCTGTTCATTTTAGTATCGTGGTATTCCTGATTTAACATTTGGTATCAGAGCGGGTCACTGCATAGACAAGACGATCTATAAATCAGGTTGAGATCTTGTGACAACGATGGATACCATGAAGGAGCTAATCGCAGTCCAGAAACCAATTGTTCTTGATGCTGGAAATTTTGGACACTGGAAGGCTAGAATGAGACACATCATTCGTGGCATTGATGAAGATGCATGGACGGCTGTTGTGGATGGTTGGACAGCTCCAACTATTCTCGTCGAACAGAAAATGTCAGAGGATAATTCAATTCCTCCACGGGTAACGACCATGCTCAAACCTAAAGGGAAGTGGACTGAAGACGACAAACAAGCTTCAAAATTCAACTCAAAAGCAATCACGGCAATTTTTCTGCAGTTGGATTAGATGAATTTAATATCATTCAAGGATGCGAGTCTGCAAAAGAAGCGTGGGATACCTTGGTTAATCACTTTGAAGGAGACACGAGTGTGAGAAGGACTAGGATTAATAATCTGGCATCTCAGTTTGAAAACCTTAGGATGAGTAAAGACGAATCTATAGCAAGCTTCACTGCTAAGATTAGTACTATTGCCAATGAGGCATCCATATTAGGGAAGAAATACAAAGAAAAGAAGCTTGTTAAGAAGCTATTACGATGTCTTCCAGCCAAGTTCTCTGCCCAAAAGGCTGTCCTGAAATACTCTATGAATACAGATGATCTAAAATTTAATCATATGTGCGGTCTACTTAAAGCAGAGGAATTGGAAGCCACTGCAGATGAACCAGTGGTATCTAAAGGTATTGCCTTCACCGCTGAGAGTGAAAAAGGAAGAGTTGAACAGATTGAAGAAAATTTGAGCTTGATGGCGAGAAACTTCAACAAGATGCTTAAACGAGTTGAAAAAGGGCATAACCGGACGTTTAAGAAGTTTCAACGAAATGATAGTGATAAACATCAACGAACTGATGGAGATCGCCTGAGCAGAAAGAAGGATCTTCAGTGTCATGAATGTGATGGTTATGGACACTTCAGGAATGAATGTCCATTAACCAAGCGAAAAGAGATTAAGTGTCCTGAATGCAAGGGCTATGGTCACTTAAGAAGCGAATGTCCGAACACACAAAAAGGAAAAGAAAAATCATTTGTGGTTTTCAGTGATAGTGAGTCGGATGAAGATGAAGATCTGAGTGAAGAGTTGATGATGAACTTTGTAGCCTTCACAGCTTATGATGGTCGAAACAGTTCCAAATCCGATTCAGATACTGAGTCTGACTCTGAGGATGATGATGAGTTTGATATACAGAAGGAATATAGTGACCTATACAACAAGAATGTTGAGTTGAGTAATGAAAATCTGCAGCTTATCAAAGACATGGCAATGCTGAAAGCTCAGATGAACATACACGAGATGAACAATAAAACATCGGAAGAAAAGTCTACTGAGTCATATGCAGTCAAGCTCAAATCTGAGTTGGAGACCGAAAGGGAAAGAAACAGAGTGCTTGAAACCAAGATCAATCGGATTCTTGATGCGTTTGCTAAAGAAGAAGAAAAGGCAAAAAGTCTATTGTGTGAGCTGAATGACAACCACAAAAGGATTAGGATGTTGAACACATGCACTAAAAACCTGGATCGAATACTAGCTACTGGTCAACCTCCTAAGAAAAACTGGGGACTTGGTTACACTGGAGCTGCATCGACTATAGATAAAACGTTTTAGTGTATGTCTAACTTTACACATGGAGTTACATCTGGACAATGCTCCAACGAGAATCTGCGTAAATATGAGATGAAATTCACGGGAAGTCACAAGAGCATTGGAATCAGTAGAAAGGTGCCTGGAACATCAAATGGAAAGTCTAAGAAACGTTGCTATTATTGTGGAACAAGAGGTCATCTTAAGTATGAATGTTCCAAACTCAATGCTCATCGACAGATCAGGCTCGCGTGGAGGAAGTCCCTATGCTATCTAGATCCATCAAACTTTGGTAAAATGTGGATAGCTAAGAAAGATTTGTATGGTCAGGCTGATTCAAAGCCACAAAAGACAATACAATTAAACTGCAATCTTGCGCAACTCGCCATTGCACCGAGTGAAGAGATTGGCCTACAGAGTAATGTGGCATACATGTCTACAGATGTACAGGAGGCAAATCCATGGTACTTTGATAGTGGATGCTCACGCCACATGATTGGCATTCATAACGGTCTGGACAAGTACACCAAGATCAAAGGAGGAAAAGTCACCTTCGGAGATGGTGGCCAAGGAAGGATATGTGGAGTTGGAAACTTGAATACCTCGGATCAACCACAACTGATTAACGTCTACCATGTTGAGGGACTCAAGGCTAATTTGATAAGCATAAGCCAGCTGTGTGATGAAAGACTGAAAGTCATCTTTACTAAGGCTGACTGTCGAGCTGTAGATGAAAATGGAAACACTGTTCTGTATGGAATCAGGTCGGGTAACAATTGCTACATGTGGAACTCATCTGAGTTGTGTTTGTCAGTAAAAAAATCACAGCTGGACCATTGGCACAGAAGATTAGGACACATGAATATTCACGGTCTGAGCAAGATCGTAAATGCTGAAATTGTCAGAGGAGTTCCTAAATTAGAAACTCCTAAGGATACAGTCTGTGATGCTTGCAGCAAAGGAAAACATATCAAAGTCGAACACAAGATGCTTACAGAAATCAATTCAAAGAAATTTTTGGAGTTGATTCATATGGATTTAATGGGTCCGATTCAGACTGAGAGTATATCGGGAAGAAAATATATTTTTGTCTTGTTTGATGACTATTCGAGATTCACGTGGGTCAGATTCTTGAGGGAGAAGTCAGAAGCCGTTGAAAGTTTCAAAATTCTTGCACTTCAGCTCAAAACCGAGAAAGGAGACATAGTTCAGATCAGGAGTGATCATGGTGGAGAGTTTCAGAATAAAACATTTGAAAACTTATGTAATATCAAGGGAATCAAGCATCAATACTATGCTCCTAGAACACCTCAACAAAACGGTGTGGTTGAAAGGAAAAATCGTACACTACAAGAAATGGCCAGAGCAATGCTACACGGAAACAAGGTACCTCCAAGATTCTGGGCAGAAGCTATCAATACAGCATGTTACATTATTAATAGGGTATATGTGAAGCCTGGAACAAATACCACTCCCTACGAGATCTGGAAAGGAAAGAAGCCGAATCTAAGCTACTTTCATACCTTTGGTTGCGTGTGCTATATTTTAAATGAAAAAGATCAACTAGGTAAGTTTGATTCAAGGAGCGATGAAAGAATTTTCATGGGATACTCTACACATAGCATGGCTTTTCGAGTGTACAATCATCAGACTAAGATGATACACAATTCTGTAAATGTGGTCTTTGATGACAAGAACTGCTATCAACTAGCGGAGGTTGATCAGAGTGACACAAGGAGTGTAAGACAAGTGACAGAGGTTGATTCTACGAAAGAGGCACTGTCTGAATCACCATGTAACTCCGATAATGGTAAGAATTCATCAGGGAGCAAGAGTTCTGATGAGGATCAAAAGATTAAGGAAGAAACTGTGTGTGTGAAAGCTCATAAATATTATCCTATTGATCGTGTTATTGGTGATGTTATGGACAAACGCCAAACACGACACAAGAAGATTAATTTTAAAGAAATGGTGAAACTGGCCTGTTTATTCTCAGAAATGACCAAGATGAACTGTTTCATATCGCCCATGGAACCCCGTAACATCACAAAAGCCTTAAATGACGAGTTCTGGATGGCAGCTATGCATGAAGAGATGGATCAATTTGCCCGGTTAGATGTGTGGGATCTTGTGTCAAAGCCAAAGGACATCAATGTGGTTGGAACGAAGTGGATTTATAAGAACAAAATTGATGAAGACGGGAATGTAGTAAGAAACAAGGCAAGGCTTGTTGCACAGGGTTACTCGCAAATAGAATGTATTGACTTTGATGAGACTTTCGCTCCAGTGGCTCGACTCGAATCCATTAGACTTCTGTTTGGTATCGCTTGCAAGCTGAACATCAGATTGTTCCAAATGGACGTTAAGAGTGCTTTTCTCAATGGCCTGTTGCAAGAAGAAGTGTATGTAGCACATCCCAAAGGATTCGAAGACCCTAAGTTTCCTGATCATGTTTACAAACTGAAAAGGGCACTGTATGGTCTGAAACAAGCTCCACGTGCTTCGTATGAAAGATTGACTCAATTCCTGCTTGATTCTGAGTTCATTCGTGGCTCAGTTGATAAAACTCTGTTCATCCGATCAGAAGAAAATGATTTACTGATTGTCCAAATCTATGTAGACGATATCATTTTTGGCAGTACTAGTGACAATCTTGTGCAGAAGCTTGTGTCTACTATGACTCGGGAATTCGAGATGAGCATGGTTGGAGAGTTGAACTATTTCTTGGGCTTACAAGTGAAACAGTCCGATGATGGGATATTTGTGTCTTAAAGTACTTATGAAAGAAATTTGATAAAGAGGTTCGACATGCAAACTAGTAAGACAGCTAGGACTCCCATGAGCACCACAAATAAGCTATTTCGAGATAATGAGGGATCAACAGTGGATGAAAAACTGTATAGAGCAATGATCGGTAGTTTGCTGTACCTCGCGGCTAGCCGACCGGATCTCTGTCTAAGTGTGGGGCTATGTGCTCGATATCAGGCATCACCACGAGAGTCTCATTTGAGTGCCGTGAAACGCATCATCAAATATGTGAAAGGTACATTGGATTTCGGCATATACTTTACTAAAGACACTAATGAAAATCTTGCAGGTTTTTGTGATGCCGATTGGGCTGGATGCCTTGACGACAGAAAGAGTACCTCTGGTGGATGCTTCTTTCTTGGAAAAAACATGGTTTCGTGGCACAGCAAGAAGCAAAACTGTGTGTCTCTCTCCATTGCAGAGGCAGAATACATCACACTTGGAAGCTGTTGTACCCAGCTTCTATGGATGAAACAAATGCTCGAAGACTATGGCATCCAAACAAGTTCTATGCTAGTTCATTGTGATAACAAAAGTGCCATTGATATATCGAAAAATCCTGTTCAACATTCACGAACCAAACATGTAGACATTAGACATCACTTTGTTAGAGAACTAGTTGAAGAAAAACTTGTTGTTATCGAACATGTAGCATCTGAGAATCAACTTGCAGATATATTCACTAAACCTCTTGATCTCAATAGCTTTCTGTATCTCAGAAAAGCGTTGGGTATATGTGAGCAATAAGTGCAGGGTGCTGGGGGAGGGCTGTTGCAGAAGAAAAACTTTCCATCACAGACAGCGACCCCTTATAAAACCCTTACAGGCAAGTCAAGCATAATCTGTTTCAGTAGAATCATAGCACATTCAGTCCATGAGAAACGACTTAAAAGAAGAACACTCAAGTTGGAAATGGATGCAAAACATTTAGATTCTGATCTTGATAACTGTTCGGATAAGAACTTGGTTTATGTCTGATTGACCTGTACCAAATTCAAATGGAGTCGAATGTTAAGTGTAAGACCTAAAGTGATCAACACTCTGTCTGGATCTGGTTGTTACACCAATTTGCATCTGGTACAGATCACTGTTGGGATTAGGCAGAGACGAAAGCCACAATGAGTTCTGAGTTTTGCATTTAAGAAACTATATAAAAAAAAGGGGGGGTGGTTCAACAACTTATGAACACTCTTGGTGTTTCACCGTATGTGAAAGCAGCTCGGCTGAGTGTTGCTGCATAGTGGTGACTCACATTATCTCAGATCTCTTAGTATGTGGCTTCCTCTCTTGAAGTAATCGTTTTTTAAACAAAGGTCGGGTCAATCATGATATAAATCAGAAAAAAAAACACGTCTCATGTGGAATGACTTGTTCTTTGGTATTGCTGAAACTAACCATGCTTTGATCAGATGTGTGAAAGCAACTCGGCTGAGTGTTCTACTGCATATCTGAGCCTGTAAGTTGAAGGATTTTTCTTAAAATTTTTATCTTGTGTGTGATGGGAGGTAAAGCTTGCAATGGCACTTCCTGGTACGATCCATAGTTCACAAGCTGAGGTAGGCTCGTATCAAGTGTGGTAGTATTGTTGCTTATTCATATGTAGGTTGATTCTCAATAGATGTTGGCTGTAGTTCGGCTCACAACATGGGGTACTCATGGTTCGTTGCCAAGGGTGCTAAGTCTAAGTTTGAATTCTACTTTGATTGAATATACATGTCATGGGCCGTGAAAATCTATTGTCCTTCTTGCTTATTTGATAATCGACTCTTACTGGGCCTTCAAAGCCCAAATTGTCTTACTATCTAACTCGTATGTCCAAGTGCTATTAGGGTTGCCGCTTCTTTATAAACCTAACAGAGACAATTCATGTGCCACTCTGCCCCAAATCTGTCTCAAGAGCGATACCCTACAATAGTTTTCGATTTTCTCTCAAGCTTCAAGATGATTCCTTCTCGTACTCGCGGTCAAAGCAGAAAAGCCTTACTCGAAGCTGTTCGTGTGCATCGATCCGTTCCAGATGATTCTGAAACACTCGCATCTGCGCTCCTCCGTATCCGAGATCCCACACGTCGTGATGGCAAGGTTCCCGTGGTCGTACACGACCTCGAAGATAATCGACTGGAAGTTCAGTGGAATCCTCACTCCTCCGAGAGGACACCTTCCTCTTCCACGAAATCTAGCACACATGCAGCTGAAGAAGAACACTCGACTGAACCCGGAGGTTTCACAGATCCTCGTGAAGCTGGTACGGACTACGAATTCTTAGACTGGGAAACTCGCTGTGCTGAGAATTGCATGCTGTACAAGGCATGGTTAAAGCTGTACCCTGACATGAATCGACCGCTGCAAACTCCTCACAGGAACTTTTCGTCTCGTCTGGCAGCTGTACGGTATGAATCTTTTGATCTGCGTAACTTCCATACTCAGATGTTTATGCCCTTGACGGACCCAAAACTCGAGAGTGTTCGACAATTTCTCACTTGGTCGGGTATGATGTACACTGTATTGGATGTTGAGCCCTACTATCCGACAGTCGTAAAGGAATTCTATGCAAATCTTGGGAACTTAGAGACTCGCCATGGTACAACCTTTGTGTTCATACGAGGTTTGATGTTTGAATTCTCACCTGCAATTATCAATCGGATGCTGGTTCTTCCTGAAGATGCTGCCAATGGAGATTGGAACACAAGTGACCTACAGGAGGTTGTTAGAGCTCTCACAGAAATGACAAGATCCCAGTGGATTGGTCTCCGGTCATGCCATTTGTCTAAGAGAGCTGGAGTTCTCTATCGTCTCTGTTGTCGGAATTGGATGCCCACAACAAACAAGACAACCATGGTGAAAGATAGGATCCGTTTTGTTCATGCTCTCCTGCTGAACAAGGAGTTCAATTTTGGTCAAATGGTCTTTGACCAGATCATGAGTGTTGCTCAACATCCAACTCCAGTTGATCGGATCCTGCCGTTTCCCAACTTAATTCACCAGCTGTTGCGATTTCAGAGACTTGTGCCCTCTCATCGTGGTGACGGAGAGCTGGAGGGACATCCACTGAAGATAACCATGGATCCTAAGGCTGGTCGAGGTTCAGGGAATGTCGAACCGGAATGGGTACCATCTCTCCAGGGAGACCTCGATGAGCTATCAAAGTTCATTAGTCGCATTAAGAGCAGAGTCAAAGGTAAGTTCACTCGTCTCAGTCATATTTTCCCGTGCCTTATGGGTGGTAACATGCCATATCCTGGTTGTTTTTATCTTAATGTGCACTCAAGCAGGGGAAGATTACGGCTTTACCCTGACAACGGACAGACCAGTCAGACAACCAATGTCTGACTCTGATGACGAGAGCCCATCGGAGCCAGTGTATGATGATTCCTATGATGAGGAGGCTTCGAACGAGAGAGCTGGGACTGGTGCAAATGATTAATCGGCCTATGTTTTAAATTTGTTTTTCTTCTGGTTTCGTTTTAAGGTTTCCTAGGCAGCTCTAGTTTCTGTTTTAAAAACACTTTTGAATTCTGATGGGTCTGTCATGACTTATTAAACTATTGTGCTTTGGAGTGTTATGAATTTGTTGAATGGCACTATGATTTTCATTGGCATGTTGGTTTTGTATATGGTTGTTGTTTGAAGTGTTTCTTGCAGGTTGCTTGAGTTGTCACATTCAGCTAAAAAGGGGGAGATTGTGAGCTCAAGATTTCTGTCACATCAGAGATGTGTTTAGCACACTAGACGCGGGAAAGGATCAGCTAGATGGGAGCTGACGTGGCACTCGAGAGATTGCATTACGTGAGGATCAAGGGAGATGTCAAGTTGCCTAACTTGAAGATTCAGAAGATCAGTGGAAGCAGGAAAGCTTCCAAAAGACAACTCGAGGCAAAGTAGCGAGTATATAAGTCTTAGGGGATACGCGTGCTAGGGTTAGCACTCCAAAGGGAAACACGGGTAGTATCTTGAGAGACCAAGTGAGATTTAGGTTTCTTGGTGAGTGAACACAGCTGTTGCTGTGGTGGGTAGATTAGGAATTAGTCAGTGTTGAACTACGTGTCGTAGTGTCAAGTGAACCTGATTAATCAAGTCTTGTAAAGATTGATTAAGAGATTTTTAATAAAGAGCAAATTCAGTTTGCAGTTCACCGTGCTCTTTCTGTTCATTTTAGTATCGTGGTATTCCTGATTTAACAATTTTATAAATAAAACACTTCATATTTTTTTTTTGGACAAAACTCTTCATATAGTTATCTACCAAATTTATCTAAGAAAATGATGAACATATTTCGTTAAAAAAATATGGAAAACTTTATTATATCCTTTATTAATACACTAACTATATTTTTCTTTTTAATTAATAAGTTAATATAATATGATTAGAACTGAGATTTAAACTAAAAATTTGCATTAAAAATGTGAAATAAAAATTAAATCTCAAAACAACACTTTATATGAAAGGAGGGAGTAACGAACTACTAATACTATTTTGTTTTCGCAAAACTAATACATGTCTTTTTACTGAATTCGGTGTACTATTAGTGATGTTAAGATTTCTTAATTATGTATACTTGGCATTACTTGCAACATTAAGAAGTCTGGTATTTTTGGGACATTTATTTGTGTGTTTTCAGATTTTGCGAGCAGACAAAATTGGGTTTGCGTGTCCGAAAGGCGAAAACCAAGTTCTGTAATAATACGAAATCAAAGGGTACTTTGGGGATAAGATGTCTTAATTAATCGTTTTATATTAACTCTTTGTTAATTAAGTAATTGAAAGTTTTATGATGTTAAGTAATTAACTCAGAGACCAAATCCCAGAGAAGGTGGAAGAGAGGAGGGAAGCACGAAAAGGAAAAATAAAGCTAGCAAAAAAAAATTAAAGAGAAACAAAACAATACTCAAAAAATATTCGGGGGGAAATCTTTTCCAGAAACGCGTTTACATTTTTTTTTTTTTTTTGGGTTCGTCTTCTCCACCAAATCTCAGTTTCTTGAAGTTCTTCGCTCGGAGGTGTTTTGTGTTTCTTTTGTTTTTGTTAGATTTCAGAAGTTCACTGCTCGTTTGATTCAATCTAGATCCAGAATCCGTATCTGAAGTCTCTGATCTACGGAAAACGAAATGGTGAGATTTCATTGTGTGTTGATTGGTTCATTTTGATCAAATCCCGATTAATTTGGGGAAAAATAATTAATTAGGGGTTTTGTTAATTTGACTTGAGATAAATTTGGGTTCTGTCTTTTCTTTGGGGATCAATTTGGCGTTTTTAAGAGTTTATTACTTCGGATCATGCTTTGTGCTTACTTAATGTCTTGTTCGATTATAGAGATTTGACTTCAACTACGACCTGTGTGTATTGAGTTTGACGCTTAGTCCAAATCTTGTTCGAATCTTCATAAGCTATATTGTTCATTACCAGAGAGTACTTTGATTTTCTTTATGTATACGGTTATGATCAACCATTGGAAATCAAATTTCATGTGATTGGGTTATATAGACTGAAATCAAAAGGCAATCATAATGTAGTTGTTCAAGCAGCTGTGATTACCATTAAAGAGCTTGTGAGAGCTCAAGAAGCAATTTTAATTGTAAATAGCGTTTTTAGTTGATATAGTCTTTAGGAGATGAAATCCTCTTGAGGCTTTCATTTTGGTTCCTCCAGCTTGGTTTTTAGCTCCTTCCACACCAAATTCTATAACCTTTTGGTTATTGTTTATGTAATGTCAGCTGCAATGTAATTTGAGAATCTCGTGAGACATATAAGCTGAGACTCAAAAGCATGCGACGATGTTTAGTTTAGTTTTCTTGAGTGTATAAGTAGTGACAATGGCTTTAGCAGTGCTTGCTCACAATTCTTGAGAACTAAGGCCTTTCACACACTTTGTTTCTACAGGCTGGTAACTTCAATCCTTCGGTCGGGTCGTGCGTGTGGGTGGAGGACCGTGATGAAGCATGGATTGATGGTGAAGTTGTAGAGGTCAATGGCGAAGAGATCAAAGTCCTATGCACTTCAGGGAAACATGTATGCATGCTTCTCATCATGTAAACTAGAAGCAAAAGAAAAGTTTTGTGAAAAAGCAGTTTTTTGTAATTTTCTATTTTTTTTTTTTTGTGGAAAATTCAGGTTGTTACGAAAGCCTCTAGTGTTTATCCAAAAGATACGGAAGCGCCAGCATCTGGAGTGGATGATATGACAAGACTTGCTTATTTGCACGAACCTGGAGTTCTACAGAATTTGCATTCGAGATACGATATAAATGAGATTTATGTGAGTCATTTTCCATTGATTTCGAATATATATATATGTACTGTATGTTGTTTTGTGTGGACTAAACTTTCATTTTACTTTTAGACTTATACAGGAAGCATACTGATTGCCGTTAATCCGTTTAGAAGACTTCCCCATCTTTATAGTAGCCATATGATGGCTCAGTATAAAGGAGCTGCCTTAGGGGAGCTGAGTCCACATCCATTCGCCGTCGCAGATGCTGCATATAGGTATAACATTTTGCTTTTTATATTTTTGTTGTTGTTGTTGTTGTTGTTGATCCTTATATGTATTTCTCGTTTCGTTCTGATGCAGACAGATGATTAATGACGGAGTAAGTCAATCTATTCTGGTTAGTGGAGAAAGTGGCGCTGGTAAAACTGAAAGCACAAAGTTGCTTATGAGATATCTTGCTTACATGGGTGGGAGAGCTGCTGCTGAGGGAAGAAGTGTTGAACAGAAAGTGTTGGAGGTGAAAAAAACATCATTTATATTTTCGTTCACTAAAACTTCAGAGGAGGGTCAAATATTCATTTTCCACTGATTTTGCTTTTCATGAGCAACTGAAGAGTGAACAAATAATTGAAACTTCAGAAAAGTAATGCTAGTAGTCACCCACATTAAGGAAATCTGATTAGCCAGGAGCTATATGCTCAGCTCCTTATGCAATTGATGTTTATCTTCCCTCTTTTTGCGTTGACCTGTTTCTTACACGCTTCTTAATTGTGTATTTTATTCAGTCTAATCCTGTTTTAGAAGCATTCGGAAATGCGAAGACTGTCAGGAACAATAATTCCAGGTAAAAAAGTTTCCTCATATCTCTATCGCATTCTTTCATCTGAAAGCTTTTGAGTCTCACCGCTTTGAGTGTTTGTTATTAACTTATTTATATGTGTACTTTATAGTCGTTTTGGTAAGTTCGTGGAGATTCAGTTTGACGAAAAGGGAAGGATATCAGGAGCTGCAATAAGAACTTATTTGTTGGAAAGATCACGTGTTTGTCAGGTTTCCGATCCTGAAAGAAACTATCACTGTTTCTACATGCTTTGTGCTGCTCCAAAAGAAGTAAGTTTGTGATTAACTAAGGAGTATGTAACGCCCAAGTACATGCTGATACATGTCGAGTATCTGAGCCTTGTTTGGCATACTAATGCACATCTTGTTTTCTGAAACAATCTTTTCTACTGTCAGGATGTGCAGAGATTCAAGCTGGCTGAACCAAAGACATACCACTATCTCAATCAATCTAAATGTCTAGAATTGGATAGTATAAATGATGCGGAGGAATATCATGCCACAAGACGGGCTATGGATGTAGTCGGGATCAGTACCGAGGAGCAGGTAGTAATCTCAGAACTCCATCAGTCAGATTTTAGCCAAAGCTGCTGTATTGTCTCTGTAAAAGGATTCTTTACGTTACTGATATCTCAATTTCAGGATGCGATTTTCAGCGTCGTGGCTGCCATTCTTCATCTCGGGAATGTCGAATTTGGTAAAGGGGCAGAGATTGATTCATCGATTCCCAAAGATGAAAAATCCTTGTTTCATCTGAAAACTGCAGCTGAGCTTCTCAGGTAAATGTTGGTTTTGTGTTGTTTTCTTCTGTTTGTGGACTGAAGTAGGTTTCCTTATTCATATCGTCTTTCTTTTCAGCTGCGATGAAAAGGCACTTGAGGATTCGCTGTGCAAGCGTATCATGGTAACTCGTGATGAAACCATCACAAAAACTCTTGATCCAGAAGCTGCTACTCTTAGTAGAGATGCTTTGGCTAAAGTCATGTACTCAAGGTTGTTTGACTGGTGGGTTTCTCGGTTCTACCCTGATGAAGAGATTCAATAGTTGCTTCTCCTTTTTGAAGAAATAAGCTTCAAATGTGCTTTGCCATCATTGTTCTATACTAATGCTTTATGGTCTTTGCAGGCTTGTTGACAAGATTAATAGCTCAATTGGTCAAGATCCCGACTCGAAGTACTTGATTGGTGTTCTTGATATTTATGGATTCGAGAGTTTCAAGACAAACAGGTGCTTAAGTGGTATGCTTGTTGTTTTCGTAATTGGTTAGATGGGTTTCTTCAATAAAGTGGATTTATCTCTGATACTTCAACACAATATATGGGTCTGATCAGTTTCGTAGTCAAGCTAGTGCTTGTTTCTAACATGGACAGTTAAGGTTTTTTTACTGCCTATCAAATTGTGAGCTTGTGAGGTTATCCGGGTAACTTTTTTATTGTAAGGAGAGCACTGATAAAGATTAACTTCATTGTTTGACTGTTAAAGAATTATTCATGACTGACTCTTGCTGTTCATTGGCCTAGTACTCACAATTGCAAGTTTTTATTGCAGTTTTGAGCAATTTTGCATCAATTTGACCAACGAAAAACTTCAACAGCATTTTAATCAGGTTTGATCAGAACAGGCTCTTTTACTTTTTGATTATTGGCCTTTTTCTATATTCTGCAGTGCCCATGGTTCTGAGGTGTGTAACTTCTCTCCGTGCAGCATGTCTTTAAAATGGAGCAAGAGGAATATAAGAAGGAGGAGATCAACTGGAGCTATATAGAGTTCGTAGACAATCAAGATATTTTAGACCTAATAGAAAAGGTGTCTGTTTGATGAAATCTTTCTGTGTATTGATGCTCACTGTTCAATGGAGCTTTTAGCTTACTCATAAAATTTTTACGATACTCCTAAAGCAACCAAACCATCCCATCATATTCTCTTGGATTTTTCTCTAGACAATATGTTTGTGATCTCCTTTCATCGATTGCTCATGCTTGGTGTTTTTGTCCTTTTGTTTTGTGTTCTTCAGAAACCTGGAGGTATCATTGCTCTGCTAGATGAAGCTTGGTGAGTATGAAACCCAAACTTTTGATTCTGAACCCTTTCTTATATGCCCATTACTTCCTTTTCTATCAGTTTACTTTACAAAATTTGGTTTTGTTTTTGAGCAATATAGCTGAAGTAAGACTTTTGCCATTGCAGCATGTTTCCAAGGTCAACGCATGAAACTTTTGCACAGAAGCTATACCAGACATTCAAAAACCACAAGCGCTTTACCAAGCCAAAATTAGCTCGTAGCGACTTCACAATTTGCCATTATGCTGGTGATGTGAGCAGCCGTTGCTTTCATTGGTCCACATGATTGTGAAAAACCGTTCCAAGAAACACCAGTAATTGTTCTGTAGTTATATGGTCTAACAACCATTGGGTTGATTGTTACAGGTCACTTATCAGACAGAACTTTTCCTGGACAAGAACAAAGATTACGTTATTGCAGAGCATCAAGCATTGTTAAATTCTTCTAGTGATTCCTTTGTAGCAAGTTTGTTCCCACCAATGTCTGATGATTCCAAACAATCAAAATTCTCATCCATAGGTACCCGTTTCAAGGTGAGTCTGATTTCGGTTTCCAATTTTCGACTTAACATGTTTTATCGAAAAAGTTTTGGTCAGTTGATTTCCTTTTGTGCTTCTTTTCAGCAACAATTGGTATCGTTGCTCGAGATTCTCAATACCACGGAGCCACACTATATCCGCTGTATAAAACCAAATAACCTTCTGAAGCCTGGAATCTTTGAGAACGAAAACATTTTACAGCAACTACGTTGTGGGGTGCGAATGACATTCTCTGTCGATTCTGTAGTTTAGTTTCTCATGAAAAGATTATATTTCTGAAAGAAGTATATTGTCTGTGTTCATCATGACTTCAGGGAGTGATGGAGGCAATCAGGATTAGTTGTGCTGGCTATCCTACCCGGAAACATTTCGACGAATTCTTGGACAGATTTGGTATTCTTGCTCCAGAAGTGTTGGTAAAGAAGTAAGGATTTTCACTCTCTTAGGATTTCCTTTGCTGAGTGATTTTGTACATTGAGATGTCGTAACTGATTCCTTTCATAATAGCTCTGATGACCCTGCTGCTTGCAAGAAGCTTCTGGCGAAAGTGGGACTCGAAGGTTATCAGGTAATTGCCTCATCAAGCTTTTTTGCATTGCCATTACTGCTTGTGTGATGAGCTGGTATTGATAGTGGACGATTTACATTTGCATTTGTAGATTGGCAAGACAAAGGTTTTTCTGAGGGCTGGACAAATGGCGGACTTGGATACCCGAAGGACCGACGTCTTGGGAAGATCAGCAAGCATTATCCAGAGGAAAGTTCGGTCATATCTTGCGAAAAAGAGTTTCATCCTTCTGCGTAATTCTGCTAAGCAAATTCAGTCCGTTTGCAGAGGTATTTTATACGTTCTACTGAACATGTCTATTTAGCACCAACTAGACTATGTGATTGGATCATTCTTTGTCTTTGTTTTAAATTATCTTAAACGTTTTAACTGAACATGTCTATGTGTCTCCCTGTTTGTCAGGTTATCTCGCTAGAAGTGTATATGAAGGCATGCGCAGGGAAGCTGCTGCTTTGAAAATCCAGAGAGACTTGCGTATGTTTCTGGCTAGGAAGGCTTACACAGAGCTATTTTCTGCTGCTGTTTCGGTCCAAGCTGGTATGCGTGGTATGGTTGCCCGTAACGAACTATGTTTCAGAAGGCAGACGAAAGCTGCAACAATAATTCAGGTACACTTTGATTAAATTTGCAGAAAGTGTGGTACTATTAGAACACCAATAAACATAACGAGATTGAGTCCTTCCAAGAAATCCATGAATAACAATGAAACAGTTGTTTCTGTATCATATTCTTATCGTGGTAATGCTCATTGTTATTATAGACTTGGTGCCGTGGATACTTGGCCCGGCTGCATTACAGAAAACTAAAGAAAGCAACTATCACGACACAATGTGCATGGAGATCAAAAATTGCTCGTGGAGAACTTCGGAAGCTTAAGATGGTGAGATGTGGTTTCTTTTCTCTGTCTAGTTTTGTTCAATGGTCTCTAGTTTCAGCAGCTCACTTATGAAGATATTGCTTTGCAATGAAGCTAACATAATTTCTTTAATTCATTTTACACATTAGGCTGCTCGAGAAACTGGAGCACTTCAAGCAGCCAAGAACAAGCTAGAGAAGCAAGTTGAAGAGCTGACCTGGAGACTGCAGTTAGAAAAACGGATAAGGGTGAGATTGCTGTTCGAAAAAACCACAGTTTGTTTCTCGCGAATTTGGCCTTGATTACTTCGAGGCTTCTTGCTTTTTATAAAATTTTGTTGGAGAGGCTTTTCATCCTCTTTCACCGCTCGCTGCAGACTGACCTGGAAGAGGCCAAGAAACAAGAAAGTGCAAAAGCGCAGTCTTCTTTGGAAGAACTGCAACTAAAGTGCAAAGAAACCGAGGCATTGCTTGTTCAAGAACGCGAAGCTGCCAAGAAAGTCGCCGAGATTGCCCCGATTATTAAAGAGGTTCCTGTTGTTGATCAGGAATTAATGGAGAAGATCACAAATGAAAATGAAAAGCTGAAGGTTTGTGAGAATTTCTGAACCTGTGGTACATGCATGCAATATATCAGAATACTAACACAGATTTTTCTCCAAATGGCTTGTCTTATACAGGGGATGGTGAGTTCACTTGAAATGAGAATCGACGAGACAGAGAAAAAACTTCAAGAGACGACCAAGATTAGCCAGGATAGACTTAAGCAAGCATTGGAGGCTGAATCTAAACTAGTGAAGTTGAAGACTGCAATGCAGAGGTACCCCTTTGCAATAAAAATATAATCTTCCCGAACGGCATTGTTGACAGCTCCTGCAGAGATCTCTTACTTGTCTTATTCAAAAATGTCTGACGTAGTTTCGTCTGCAGGCTTGAAGAGAAAATCTTAGACATGGAAGCTGAGAAAAAAGTTATGCGTCAGCAAACAATCACAACGACTCCTGTGAGGACTACTCTAGGACATCCTCCAACCGCACCTGTTAAGGTAGAAAGTCTCTCTCCGCAACTCTAAAATATGCTCTTTGAAGCTGCCTTCTGACCCTTTTTCCTCATTCCGTTTGTAGAATTTGGAAAATGGCCATCAAATAAACTTGGAAAGCGAGTTCAATGTATAGTTCCTCCAACCAGCTATCTATCTCGATCACATTATTCGTTTGCGTTTTTTTCCATTAGTTTACTAATTTGCAAAGTCTATCTTTTTTAGGAAGCTGAGTTTTCAACACCGGTTGATGGCAACGCTGGGAAATCTGCTGCAGAACGTCAAATTGTATGTTGGCCGAATATATCATTAGTCATTCTTCACACAGCTGTTAGTGACTAGTGATGATAACTTGATTTGTACCGTCACTGCAGATGAATGTCGATGCACTCATTGACTGTGTAAAGGACAACATCGGTTTCAGCAATGGGAAACCTGTGGCTGCATTTACAATATACAAGTGTCTTCTTCACTGGAAATGTTTCGAATCTGAGAAAACCAATGTGTTTGATCGTCTGATTCAGATGATTGGTTCGGCGATTGAGGTAATTGGGAATGCATTTCTTCACATTGTGTCAATGTAGGATTACACACATGATCCAAAGTTTCAACCTTTCTGCTGATATTTTTTCAGAATGAAGATGACAATAATCACTTGGCGTATTGGTTGACAAGTACATCGGCACTATTATTTTTGCTTCAAAAAAGTCTTAAAACCGATGGCAGCGGAGCAACGCAAAGCAAGAAGCCACCTGCTTCAACTTCTTTGTTTGGAAGGATGGCCATGGTTAGTATTACAATTTCTGTTGAGTTAATATGACTTTTTCGGGTTACTTTCAGTATCATGCTCTTAACTGTTCTCTCTCTCTCTGTCTTTGTTCACCAGAGCTTCCGCTCATCACCAGCTTCAGGCAACCTCGCTGCTGCAGCTGAAGCTGCTGCTCTCGCAGTGATCCGCCCTGTGGAGGCGAAGTACCCGGCACTGCTTTTCAAGCAACAGCTTGCAGCCTATGTCGAGAAAATGTTTGGGATGGTTAGGGATAACTTGAAGAAAGAGCTATCAACTTTACTTTCTCTATGCATTCAGGTTTCTTGGCTGGCTTTCTTTTGTATCCTCATGCTGTGGTGATTATGTTATATGCGCGTTGAAGATAACTTTTTGTTTGTCCGAATGAATTACTTCAGGCGCCGAGAACTTCTAAAGGAGGGATGCTAAGATCTGGTAGGTCCTTTGGGAAAGATTCTCCTGCAATTCACTGGCAAAGCATTATCGACGGTCTCAATTCGCTTCTTGTCACATTGAAAGAAAACCATGTAAGGAAAATTGTAGAATCTCCATTGGCATTGTACTGTGTGTGTCCTCCTCGCTCCAAGACATCAATTCTCATATGTTACATGAAATTGTCCAGGTTCCTTTAGTACTCATCCAGAAGATATACTCTCAAACGTTCTCTTTCATCAACGTACAACTTTTTAACAGGTAAGTTTAATTTTGGTCCACCTATTACAAAACTATGCACTTTGTTCTCACTTGCACGGCCTTATCTTACAGCCTCCTTCTGCGTAAAGAGTGCTGTACATTTAGCAATGGTGAATTCGTAAAATCCGGGCTTGCCGAGCTAGAGCTATGGTGTTGTCAAGCCAAAGAAGTAAACTTTCTTACAAAAATACTTAAAAAATTTTCTTTTGATCGTTCTATCAAAATTGATTCTACTTTCTGTGAATTGGCAGTATGCTGGGCCGTCTTGGGAAGAACTGAAACATATCAGACAAGCTGTTGGGTTTCTGGTATGTTATACTTCCTACATTCTTATTAAGACTAGTTAACGTGTGTCGGTCCAAATGGAAAAATGTAGTTTTTTTTTTGTTGATAATCATTGGTTCCTTAAACTACAATAACATTACTTTCTTCTTCTTCTTCTTCTACGCTTTCAGGTTATCCACCAGAAGTACAGAATCTCATATGATGAAATAGCAAACGATCTTTGCCCGGTAAGGCTCTGTTTTCATAGTTTCTAGAAACACACTTGGCGGTGTCATTCCTTATTGCCTAACATTCTCTTCACTTATTTGCTCTTACAGGTCCTCAGTGTCCAGCAGCTTTACCGTATTTGCACATTATACTGGGACGACAGCTATAACACCCGAAGCGTCTCACAAGAAGTATTTTAAAAACAATTTTTTACTTTCAAAATGAAATTAAAACATTTCTTTGGAACCTTTGTAGATTCTGAACAAAAAATTCAAAATCTCTTGCAGGTAATATCGAGTATGAGGGCACTTATGACAGAGGAATCCAATGATGCAGGCAGTGATTCCTTCTTGTTAGATGATGATTCAAGGTAAAACTCTCTGCTTTGATACACGAATAAAGCATAGATGTTTTAAGAAGTTTCAAGGTTTTAGGGTTCAAAATGATCCAAGATCCATCATTTACGTCAAATTAAACTTTATGAAAGTTTATGAGATACACAACTAACTGTTTCTTGGATAACTTTTTTGGTAATTTTTGTTTTTTTTTAATTGCAGCATTCCTTTCTCAATCGATGATATTTCAAGTTCGATGCAAGAGAAGGACTTTGTAGGAATCAAACCAGCAGAAGAGCTTCTTGAAAATCCGGCTTTCGTATTCTTGCACTAAGAAGTTTTCTTGGAAGTTGAGAAGCTCAGATTCTAAAAGCTCTATGCCTCTCTGATTTATTTTTTAGTTTGAGGTCGAGAGGGGGCCATCGTGAACAGAAAAGAAAGAAGATGGGAAAAAGTGTAAATTCCTCTTTGTTGTGGGGCTGTTTTGAAAGTATACATATGTAATTCATTCATTTATTATTTTTGACCTCAGATTTTTCATTTTTATAAGTTTTAGACCGACGATTATATGTTGCAAAGTTGGAAAATCCCTTTGTTCTTTTGTTGTACAAAGTTTTAAGAAGAGTGTTTGAAACATAAAAACCCTTCGCTTGGCTTTTTTTTCTTCTCAAATTATATTTACATTTTTTTGGGTATATTTTTTTTGGAAAATCGTAGTCCGTAGAAATAAGCGTGGAAAACACAAACAAAATAATTTATCGACGCTTAGAGCATATGGGAGTTTCTCATTTATTCTCTCAAAATATAGTAAAAAATAAAAAATAATATAAAATTAAGTGGGTTTTATATGAGAGATTTTAGAAAAAGTCTCATAACTTTTGAAAGACACACTTAATTTTTTACTATTGAAAATCATATTTACATAATATTATAATATTTTTATTTTTTATTATTTGTTGAGAGATTCAATGAGAGACTTTTATTGCAGATGCTTTTATTCAGCTATTGTGTTTCGACAAATTCTTAGTTCAGAAACTAGCCAAAAGGAATTTTATCAAATGAAGTTCGATATTACGACCAGTTTTTTTTTAACGAATTTGGAGAGAATTTTCAAATTTTTATGAAGGGTTTAGAATTTAAAAAGAAAAAAACCTTAAAGCAATGTAACAAGAAGTTAGAAAAATAAGTTCTATTCTTAGTAACGTAGTTTTTTTGGGGTCAAATGCTACTAATTTGAATAACAACACTTTCCATGTTTTTTTTTTTTTTTTTTCGAAGAAGGATTATAACACTTTCCGATGTTAAAATGCCAATTTGTTTTTTACTTACGTCTACTTTTTTTTTTTGACATCACTTACGTTTACTAAGAATACAAGTATACAACCATTCTCTTCATAACATTTTCTCTTTACTTTTTTTTTTTTTGGGGGCTAGTATCTTTCAAGGACATGATATCCCGATGGCTACCATGGTCAAAGGTGCATCCATCATGCACTTTCAACATCTCATTTTCTTTCAAGAAAATATTATCATTCAGATTTACTATATTCGATTTGGATATGAGATTATGACTTATAAGAAGAAAATAAATATATGTAACGTGTTGAATAAATTTATTGGGGACCAAAAGGACACAGCCTTAGTAGTAGTACTGGACCAAATTACAACTGTAATTTTTTCACCCTATTGGATTGTTGTTATTCATGTCTTAACACCCAAATTAAAATCTGGCTTCAAATACGTGTATGTTAAATACTTTGTCACTTTGACGGGAAAAAAGGAACAAAACACACAAAAGTCAAAAAGAAAACACATACACATACACACATGTAAGATTGTATAAACTCTAAATTAAAACTATCAAAATTGTATCTATTAATCCATCACAATTTGTATTTTGTAGTTCTAGGAAAAGGAACATTAATAATTTCAATAGTGATTGTAAAATTTACATAATATGAGTTTTGATCACATTCTCTAGAATTATTTCCCGTCTAATAACATTATATGTACGCACAACATACACATTTGGTTCATTCAGTAGTGATATATATAGCAAAAGCTGTCACAGTTCATAATAATTTTTTTTTGATAATTCAGGTAATCTACGGGACCGTCGGCGATGTAGTTTAGGGTATTTAGCACGTATTATATACCAGCACATCATCCCAACACCGACTAGTTCTACGATCCAGAAAAACCATGTGAATGGCCCGGTGGCCAAATGAATTAAATGTTACAATTTTACTTCCGTGGAGAATCGATTCCTGCCCTATACCAGCAAAACCGACTCTCACCTCAGAAAGGAACCACCCACTATCACCACTTGGTTCACAGTTCATAATATTGTTATCTAGTTTGCGTGTACACATATATATATATCCCAAAAGCTGTCAGGTCATAATATTGTTATCTAGTTTGCGTCGTCCTTTGACCATCTCCAAGTTGTATTATCTTCAAAGTATGTAACAATCAATCTTGAATTAATTGAGCTATTCGATGTGGATAATGGAATATTGGTTGATATCTTTACTTACTATTTCAACATTTGAATATCTTATTATATAAAGTAGGATGCGTCAAAGTTACTAATTAACATGATCGTGACACGAGTCAAGTTAATCGATTAGATTTTGACACGTGTTAAAAAATTCAACCAATTAGATTTTAACATAATATTTACTAATTAACATGATCGTGACACGTGTCAAATTAATCGATTATATTTTGATACATGTTAAAAAAATTCAACCAATTAGATTTTAACATAATATTTACATAAATCTAAAAATTATTTTTAAAAATAAAAATAAAATAAAATAAGTTTCCTTTTTGATTACTAATACAAAAAACAAATAATAAAAACAAAAAGGTAAATAAGAAAAAGGAAAATAAGTTTCTTTTATGTTTTTTATTTAAATTAAAGAAATTGTATGATCAATTACTAATACTAAAAGGAAAATAAAAAAAATCAAAAAGGTAAATAATAAGTTTCTTTTATGTTTTTCATTTAAGTTTTTTTAATTTTTTTATTGTTAGAAAAGATTTAACTATTTTGGTTATCCGTTTGGTTAGCTGCGGTTTAAAAAAAATAAAAATGTCAAATTTATTGATTTAGATGTAAAATAAAATTAACTAGGATATATTTTAATTTAAGAAAATAAAATAAAATAAAAAGATCTATTTCAATTTAAGACAAAGAAAATGAAAACCAAAATAAATTATATTAAGTAGGATATATTTTAATTAAAAAAATAGAAATTTCAGATGCTAATGATATGACATTAGACGATGATAATTTCAATGAGGAGGATATCAAGAATCATGTAGAGAAGCTTTTGATGCGAGTCTTGAGAAACATAACTTCTATAGAGAGCATAGAGAACATATACGAGAGAAACAAAAATGTAAATTAAAAACAAAAAATAAATTGGATTAACTAGCATATTTTTCAATTAAAAAAAAAAATTCTAGATGCTAATAATATGATATTAGAGGATGATGAGATCAATGAAGAGGAGGATATCAAGAATCATGTAGAGAGGCTTTCGATGCGAGTTAATGGGGAGATTGTTAACATATTCAAAAGACTCGAATTGTATATC
>JAHZTW010000001.1:221058370-221181047 GCA_020283515.1 Alliaria petiolata | reverse complement strand
AAAACATATATGAAAAACACAAAATCGAAACCTAAAAATTATTTATTTAGTTTAATTCTCATTTATTTTCAATTAAAATATTTAAAACACAGAACTGTTGCAGATCCTAAGCAACACTTACCCTACATCTCATATAATTAACACAATTTATCAACTATCTTTTTCTGTTCCGTTGCGTTAAAAACTTGAGTATTTAATTTGAGTCAATCGAGTATGTTAACGATCTTTCCATTAACTCTCTTCAAGCAAATAAAGTATCTCTTTCTCTTCACATTCATCTCCCTTATATGATATTTCTGCTCTCTAGAAAAGTTATGCTTCTTAATACTCGCATCAAAAGCCTCTCTACATGATTCTTGATATCATCCTCCTCATTGATCTCATCATCGTTTAATGTCATATCATTAGCATTTAGAATTTTTTTTTAACTAAAATATATCCTAATTAATCTAATTTACTTTTTGGTTTTTTTTTTCTTTTGAAATATATCCATTTATTTTTATTATATATTTTGTTAAAATAATATATTTTTAATAATATTATGAAATATTATCCTTTTGTTTTGTTAAAATATATCCTTTTGTTTTTAAATTTAAATATATTTTAGTTAATTTTATTTTACTTTTGTAATCTAAATCAATAAATTTTGACATTTATTTTTTGTAAAATAATATTTTACCGAGACACGTATCGAAATCTAAATCGATATGATATGATATAATGTATTAAGTTACATCGTCGTCATATCATTAGCATCTAAATTTTTTTTTTAATTAAAATATATCCTAGTTAATAAAATTTACTTTTTGTTTTTAATTTCATTTTCTCTCGTATATGATCTTTCTGCTCTCTAGAGAAGTTATGCTTCTCAAGACTCGCATTAAAAGCTTCTCTACATGATTCTTGCTATCATCATTCTCACTCATTGAGCTCATCATTGTCTAATGTCATATCATTAGCATCTGGAATTTCTATTTTTTAATTGAAATATATCCTAGTTGATTTTATTTTACTTTTGTAATCTAAATCGATAAATTTGACGTTTTTATTTTTTTAACCGTAGCTAAGTTAGTTTCCTTTTTCTTAATTTTCATATTTACCTTTTCGATTTTTTATTTTTCTTTTGGTATTAGTAATTGAAAAATAAACTTATTTTCGTTTTTTAATTTTAAAAATAGTGTTTTGATTTTCCTTTTAGTATTAGTAATTGATCATACAATTTCCTTAACTTAAATGAAAAACATAAAAAACTTATTTTCCTTTTTTTTTGTTTTTAATTTTACATTTTCGATTTTTTATTTTCCTTTTTGTAATAGTAATAAAAAAAATTATTTTTTGTTTTTAATTTTACATTTTCGATTTTTTATTTTCCTTTTTGTATTAGTAATTGTTTTTAATTTTACATTTTTGATTTTTTATTTTCCTTTTTGTATTAGTAATCGAAAAAATTTATTTTCCTTTTCTTATTTTTAAAACTAAGTTTTAGATTTATGTAAACATTATGTTAAAATATAATTGGTTGATTTTTTTTAACACGTGTCAAAATCTAATCGATTAACTTGACACGTGTCACGATCATGTTAAAAATGCATCCTACTTTATATAATAAGATATTCTATTATTATGTATACTAGGTCTTTAATCCGCCCTACGCGCAAATCTGTATTAATAGTTTGGTTTAATTTGTTTTGGGTTAATATCTTTTAAATTATTAAAACCATAATAGATTTATAGAAAAAAATTTATAAAATAATTTAAAATATAATGTATAGTTTTCTCCTATTTTTTGTTTATAAAATTATAAATCTTATTAAGTAAAATAATAGTAGTGACACCTATCGAAATATCTAACTTCGACGTGGACACACATTTTATGTAGAGAAGGTTTTTTTTTTGCTAAGATCTTGGTGTTTTGTTTTGTTTTCCTTGAGATTTTTATAGTTTTTTCTCTAAGTTTTATGTGTTCAAATATTTGGTTTTTTTATTGAATGTCTGATTAATGTTGTGTATCTATGCATATATAATTCGTGATTCATGTTGATTCCAATTTTTGTGTTTTTTTTTGAAATTAGGCATGTTATTTTATCAATTTTCATAATGTAAATGTAAAGTGTAATGCAATTTTGTTGGAATATGTAGAGGTAATGGTCGCTCAGTTGCTAATATGCATATGTACTGAGTTTTGCACGAGTGTGTTTGAGACAATCGAAAAAAAATCTAGTTGTCGTGAACAAAGAAATGCTGCATGTAGTTTTTTTGGGAAGTTGCAATGATCGGGCAAAGCCATTTCTTGCTACTCCACCATGTCTTCCACGAGTTTATCTCATATCTCTATTCAATTTATCATTGAGATCTGTTTTATTTGCAGTCTAATATTTGATAATTTTGGTTTTTAAACCTGTAGGATGGTGTGGAGTCTTCGCATCATTTTTCACTGTTTTTATTCTCTATGTTTTGATTTAAATAGTCTATCTAGATATAGCAATTTGAGTTTCATTTATAACATTGCTATATTTTATTATTTAAATGGAATTTTAGAAGGTATTTCATGTTGGCTCAGATATAAATAGTAGCTATGTATAAAAAATCAGACTTTAATATGTTATATTTCGAGTGTAATACTTTAGAAATCAAACTTTAGATAGTTATTTATAGTCGATACTAATACTTTAGAAATCAGAAGTTTTCTGAAACTAAATTTCAAATTAATTTTCTTTTTAGTTTTTTGTTATTTTACATCTTTTGAAATTAATTTTATATTTTATTTTAATTTATACAATTTTGTGTATGATAATACACTTTAAGACATATATATATATATATATATATTTAATTAAGCTCTTTTGTTGTTGATTTTCCAAATAGGTATCATAAATATCAAGTTAATTTTCTTCTTTTACATGAATGTTTTTTCTTTGTAAAATTTGCTTTTTGATATTAATTTTCATTTTAATTATAATGATTTCACATGCTATAAATGGTCATTTTAAATCTTATGTGTACTTCTCTCAAAACTTATAGCATCTTGTTTTTCTTTGTTAAGCTTTTATATGTTGATTTTCCAAAAAGTAATTATAAATATCAAGTTAGTTTCCTTTTATACTTTTTTTGTCCTTTGTTAATTTACCTATGTTGATATTGATTTTTAATTTATTTTGTCACATAATTGTTTTGTAAATATTGATATTTTTAAGAAATAATTTTATTTTTATTTTTCTGTTATTTAAACTTTTTATATTGATTTTTAAAATAGTTAGCGTAGATATCAAGTCAATTTCTTTTTAGATGATTTTTTTAATTTAACTTTTACTATATTTATTTCTATTTTAAATATATCACCATCTTGTAAGATATAATTTCCGTTTTTTCTTTGTTAGTTAATTTTTTTAATTGATTTCTTAAATAATTAGATTAAAGCATCATTTTTTTCTTAGTTAAGTATTTTTTTGTTCTTTTTCGATTTGTTAAACCTTTTTATATTTATTTTGTTAAATATTTAGTCTTGATATCAAGTTAATATCAAGTTAATTTCCTTTTTAATGATATTTTCTTTGTTAATTTAACTTTTTCGATATTGATTTCTATTTTAAATGTATTGTCATTTTGCAAGAAATAATTTTTGTTTTGTTTTTTGTTAGTTCAAATTTTTTTATATTGATATCTTAAATAATTAGCCTAAAGCATCATTTTTTGTTAGTTGAGTATTTTATGTTGATTTTTGAAAAAAGTTAGGATATATATCAAATTTTAGATGATTTTCTCTCTTGTTAATTTAACTCTTTTGATATTGATTTATATTTATTTTGACATAAACTTTTTTTGGAAGTATTGACATTTTTAATACATAATTTTATTTTTCTTTTTCTATTATTTAATTTTTTTATATTGATTACTTAAATAGTTAGTCTAGATATCAAGTTAATTTTCTTTTTGATAATTGTTTTTCTTTGTTAATTTTTTTATTATTTACTGGTTTCCATTTTAATCGTATTGAAATTTTGTAAGATATAATTTTCGTTTTTTATTTAAAATAATTAGCTTAAATATCAAGTTAATTTACTTTTAGATGATCTTTCCTTTGTTAGTTTTACTTTTTTGATATTAATTTCTATTTTAATTAAAATATTGATTTCTATTACCTTTTTTGTTTTGATTTAATTAAATAGTTAATCATATTTAGTTTTTTGTGTTTAATGGAAATACTGATTTGGACCAATAAATTGATTTTTAATCCTCTCTGGACACTTTGGCTTAATGCATCAACTTTAATTTTTATTAGTTAAAATCTCTCAATTTTTTATTAGGTTAACATTTTTATATTATTTTTAAAAGAATTAGCGTATAATAAGTTAAACTTTTTAGATGATTTTTTTGTTAATTTAATTTTTTTGTTATTGATTTTCATATCTGTTTTTTTGTTAGTTTATCTTTTTGACATTGATTTTCTATTTTATTTTGACAAATGCTATAAATTTGGATTTTTGACATAACTTCTTTTTAGCTGTTTTGTTAATTAGACTTTTTGATCTTAATTTTCTATTATTCCATGATAGTTTTCCGTTTTTGATGTTTTTTAATTTATTTTAATTTGTTAATCATATTTAACATTTTTGAGTTTAATGAAAACGCTGATTTGGACCAATAAAATCGAGTTTCTTCGTCCCATGTAGACGTTCTCAATGGCATAATGCATCAATTTTTATATAGCATAGATTTATATTTCTCACTAAGTTTGATCTCTCTTTTTTTTACGGCCACTAAGTTTGATCATGCGTTGCCTTAAATCTTGACATGTCTCAATAGGCATGTATCTCTATCTTGTGTATATACATGCATGATATATGTACATATATACAGTATATTGTATGTAAGAAACAAGTTTGACATGTCTAAACAAAAAGGAAAGAAACAAGTTTGACTTTCTACTTGAGGGAATCTGAGCAGCGGTTTAAGAAAAAAATAAGATAGATCATGGCACATGCATGATCTTTCCTCTATATTGTTTAATTAATATACACATTAAATTTTGTTAAAAATGTATAAAAGTTCTTCACATCTATTCTATCATATTCTTTTGGATAACAAAAATCTATGTTATGTTAATTATAAGATAATCAGAAAATAATTTCGGGTAAGGTTATTTCAACGATTTGGTCAAATGAATGAATGTATGCGCGACGCGTGACATTCTCTCCTAATATAGTTTTCTTGACGTTCACAGATGGAGAGATTAACCATTTCTTTTTGCATGCACGTTACTACTACGTGGAGCGGTGACAGGCCCGGCCCTGAGTCCAAGCATAGCAAGCATGGACTTGCGGCCCTCGTTTTTATAAATTAAATTCGGCCCCAATTTCATGAAGATCACTTTAGGCTAGTGGCTAGTCTCTCTAACCTCTTCTAGTAAGTCATGTGATCGAATCCTCTCCTTCCCCTCTTCTTCTGTTATTATTTTTCAATAAATCAGATAAAATAAAAATTATTATTCTTATTATACATATAAAAAACAAAAACAATATACAACAATAAGTCAATAACTAAACATTTATATACAACAATAAGTCAATAACTAAACATTAGAAAGAAATCCTAATTAAAACCTAATCCCCTTTGTTGTGGTCGACCAATATCACCGGCTTCTTCTTTTCTGATTCAATTTAGTATCGACTTTCTTGTCGAGAGGTTTTTTTTTTTTTATTGCTTATTGTATTGAATTTTATTTAAGTTGAAAATTGAAATTCTGGTTATTAATACAATCGTTATTATCTGTATTGCATTGTAGAGATTCTTGGTATTGTCTTATTATATTAGAATAATATAAATTCACTGTTATGTAGAACTACTAAAATCCCAAAAGATTGATCCACAAACGCACTAATCTGCTCATGTTTAGTTTAGTTTTGTATGTAGAACTACTAAAATCCCAAAATATTTAACAAATATTTTAATTGCAGACTTTGCAGTCACAAACATGTCCTTGAAACGAATTAGTGTAGTGTTGGACGGTGCAGAAAAACTAAAGAACAAGAAAATAAGAAACATGTCTCGAAACTCAGGGCCGGCTCTGAGCGGTGGAGGAAATATGTGCATAGATATAGATGAAACGCGATTTAATTAGTTTCTTTCAATCAATAATTGTTGTTTTTTTTTAACAGACATATTTTTTGAACTATTGCAAAACTTAAACTCTGAATTTGGTTATCATATACTCCATCTGTTTTATTATATATTATTTAAGATGTTTTACAGAGAAAACAAATAAATTCTTTATTATTTATTGATATATTATATAATTTTATTTTAATAATTAATACAT
Source organism: Alliaria petiolata (assembly GCA_020283515.1). Classification (NCBI taxonomy): domain Eukaryota; kingdom Viridiplantae; phylum Streptophyta; class Magnoliopsida; order Brassicales; family Brassicaceae; genus Alliaria; species Alliaria petiolata. The sequence continues at coordinate 221,174,731 of JAHZTW010000001.1, read as the reverse complement.
TGAAATAATATAAATAAATTTGGATTTTAAAAAAAAAATCACTAAAAATATAAAATAATATTTTTAATATAAAACAAAAATTAAATTCTAAACCCATACTTGACGTATAAAATCAATTCTCTTGGTGTATTTTATTCAGTATATGGCGTATATATGCTTATATAATAACATATTTTCCAAAAATTATGTATACTAACTTTGTATTATCAATATAAAATAAAATTAATAAATTGTTTAGCGGGTAAAAGAAAAATTATTAATAATTACATAAAATTGATAGATGTAACTTTTCACTCACATTAATATACAACATATGTTGGATTGGATATGTGTCTTAATTCTTAAATCAACTGACATTTTGGTTTTTTTTTTTTTAAGTCAACAGCTTATAACATTTGGTTCATATGATATTCATATTCAATTAATATTTGTTTGTATACAAATTAAAATAAAAAAGTTCTATTATTCAACTGACGATTTTACATACAAACAAAATAAATATTTTAAAAATCATTGATGTCTACTAAAATATAAAAGAATTAATCATAAATTAAATTTTATATTACTCAACTAGACGATTTGATATACAAACAAATATGTTTTTTAAATAATCAGATAAAATCTAAAAGGACAAAACATATGTTACCCGTTAATATCTAGAAATCCAAAACAATTTGAATTGTGAGATTTAAAAAATGAAAAATCTATATAGATTCAAAAATGAAACATCTAAAGAAACTCATATATAGTATTCAACTATTCTTTATGATTAATATAATATACTAATATCTGATTATTTAGTATTAAGGAAAAAAATTGTTAAAAAGTATTAAGGAAATTTTACACATATATTACGTGTCTTTTAGCATAAATTAACCGGATATTCATATTTAGATTTTAATACCAGGCCATCATATGATAAATCAGTATAATATATATTATTAACACAAAACATCATATTTAGTCCAAAATCTATATATCTAATATTTGTCTAACTATTTAAATTTGGTCGGTGTACCTAATACTATTAGATAGTATTAAAAATGTATTTTTCGGATAAATCGAAGTATTGTTAAAAATGCATGTTTTTAATATACCTTATTTCTCATATTTGTTTGTATATGCACTAATGCACATTCTATGGATACTACTAGTCAATACGTCATTAATGTCGATATACAGTAAAACCTCTATAAATTAATAACGTTGGACCGTGAGGTTTTATAAAAAAATATTAATTTATAGTGATTATTAATTTATAGATATATTATTTGGTTGAAAAACTAATTTTGGGACTGACAAAAAATATTAATTTAGCGAGGTATTAATAAATCGAGTATTAATTTATAGAGGTTCTACTGTATGCGCATAAGCCGTTGACACAAATTTGGTCAAAATCTCTGGATTCAATTTCAACTACTATAATTCGGCAATTATGGAGGATTCTTAATTCCTATTATAAATATATCAACTGAGAAATTATTAAGGATATTGTTCAGATTTTCTTCGATTATTTTATATTTATTTTATGTAATATATACTCAGCTTACCATGTGAACCAAAATAAATCACTTGTTAAATTTGAACAAAATATATTCTATTAAAAGAGTCACTGTTTTGATTCTTCTAATACTTCTTCAAGTGTTATATTAAAACACTAGAATAGGATCCGCATATATGCGGGTTTTTAATTAATGAAAAACACAAAATCGAAAACTAAGAGTTATTTATTTATTTTCAATTAAAATATTCAGAACACATAATCTGTTGCGGGTCCTAAACAACATTAACTCTACTTTTCATATAGTTCACACACTTTATCAACTATATTTTACTGTTCCGCTGCATTAAAAACTTGAGTATGCAATTCGAGTATGTTAACAATTTCCCTATTAATTTTTTTCAAGCAAATTAAGTCTCTCTTTTTCTCCACATTCATATTCCTTATATGATCTCTCTGCTCTCTAGAGAAGTTATGTTTCTCAAGATTCGCACCAAAAGTCACTCTACGTAATTCTTGATATCCTCCTCCTCATTGAGCTCATCATCCTTTAATATCATATCATTAGCATCTATAATTTTCTTTTATTAATTGAAATATATCCTAGTTAATCAAATTTATTTTTTTTTGTTTTTAATTTAGTTATTTGTTTCTTCCTTATATGATATTTTTGCTCTCTAGAGAAGTTATGTGTCTCAAGACTCGCATCAAAAGTCTCTCTATATGATTATTGATATTCTCCTCCTCATTGAGCTCATCGTCGTTTATTGTCATATCATTAGCATCTAGAATTTTCTTTTTTTTAATTGAAATATATTCTAGTTAATCAATTTTTTTTTTAATTTACTTTTTTGTTTCTTCCTTATATGAGATTTTAACCCTCTAGAAAAGTTATGCTAGCTTCTCAAGACTCGCATCAAAAGCTTCACTACATGATTCTTGCTATCCTCCAACACATTAAACTCATCATCGTCAAATGTCATATCATTAGCTTCTACAATTTCCTTTTTTTAATTGAAATATATCTTAGTTAATCTAATTTACTTTTTGTTTTTATTTTCCTTTTTTAAAAATGAAATAGATCCTTTTGTTTTAATTTCTTTTTATTAAATTGATAAAAATAGGATAATTAATTTGTCAAAACTATATATATATATATATATATATATATATATATATAAATAGATAAAGCATTAGAATTAAACCTAATTCATATAAGAGTATTAAAACATATATATTTGGAATATTAAAAATAAATTTTATTTTTTCTTTACATATTATCCGATTTGTTTTCAATTTATTTTTACGAATTTAAAATATTTAATTAAAAACCCGCATATATGCGGATCCTATTCTAGCATATATATATATATATATATATATATATATATATATATATATATATTAGATGTTTTTTTAAAAAAAAATTAACCTATTTTCTTCTTCTAGTATATCCTAGTAAATAGATACTTTTCTTGTAGGATTAGTATATTTTTTCTTTATAATATATATCTTTCCTTTTATTTTATTTATTTTTCTTTTTAAAATAGTAGTATTTCTTTTTTCTTTTAGGATTAGTATATTTTTTTTTATAATAGATTTTAATCAAAACACGTGTCAAAATCCGATCGATTAACTTACCACGTGTCACGATCACGTTAATTAGCAACTTTGACACATCCAACTTTATATAATAAGATGTCATTACTTTTGTCATGATTAACATGCAATTGATTATAATTTTTTTAATTCTTATATAATTATTACCAAACATATTTATTTATAGATTATAATTGCCAAACACATTTAAATAATTTCAAACTTACCAAAATAATTATTTCGAAAATTATAATATTTTACCATTAAAATCCTAACAAATAAATGATTTAAAATTTAAATTTCATAATAAATTCATACAATAAAATTTAAAAATAATTTAAAAATAATTTAAAAATAATCATCATATGGCTTTCATTTATTGTATTATATTTTTTATAATATAAATTAATTTTTAAATTTTTTAAAAATCTTATAAAAAATGTCAATTCTACTAAAAGCTTGATTTTGTTTATATTAAACCATATAAGATTTTATTACATATCAACTGAAATCAATTTTGGATGCATTTTATGTTTTTAATATATTTTTCTTTCCAATTAAATCTGACATATATATTACATATTTTTCTTTCCAATTACAACTTATATTTCACAACAAATCAAAAACATATTATTTTTTCACTAAAAACAAAATAATTATAATTTCAATAGATTTGAATTACTAACATTTAATTTATTAGCTTTTATTTTTCATTTCCCACTTTCTATATTTAAAAATATATATTTCAATTTCTTATTTTATATAAAATTTTATTTATAAAAATATTTGTCCCATACAGAGGGGATAGAATATAGTTCTCCATTATTACACCTAAAGGATAATATATATGTAAGAATGTGATCATTGCAAAAGCATTTTAAATAATTAGTAATATCTACAACTACAAAGGGAGCTTTTCAGTGGGATGATCATTGGACCTTACAAAAGTTAAGATTACAAAAGAAATTAATTATACTATCCGATTTCTATTGATTTTTAAAGTATACATATACCCACCAACCAAACTCAAGCGCCGATGGAAAAGACTAACCAAGGCCGGTTAGTGAAATCCAATCTAATCTAGCTTCATTAATTTTAATCATAATCAATTATCACAAGACATCTAACATCAATTTAAAATTGATCTAGAGTTCTAGACCGTCCAGTCCAAATACCCCAATTCGATCTTTCTCCTAAACATATTCAAAACCAAAAATTTTTTAGAGAAATTGCTTCAAACAGCTCCATTTTAAGTTTTCAATTCAATAATAGACCTAAAAAATTTGTTAATCACTTTTAACATTATTAGGAAGGTGTTAGATACATTTAGGAAGACTGTCATAACTCAATTTAGGAAGCTGTTAGATACATTTAGTAAGGGTTTCCTAACTTTAATGAAAATTTATGAAGCCGTAAGGAAGACATTATACATATTTAGGAAGATTTTCCTAATTTTAATGGAGTCTATTTATGAACAAACGAGTTTTTAAAATTATTTTTGAAAAATAAACTTCATTTTATGCTTTTTAAGAAAATTGCCCAAAATATTATCGTAGAATCAATTTCATCGAATGCTATGATTCGGTTTAGAGTATATACTCTTGTTAAAAATATGAGATATGTATTATATTAAATTTTACAAATTTTCAACTCAAAACTAACTGGTAGTAAATATATTGATTTCTGTTTCTTATATATTATTTTATATCGTTTCATATTTTCGAGTTAGAGTTGTATATTTTGTATTTATAGTTGACTTATTAAATGTTATAAAAATAGTATAGTATGATATTATATTCTACATATGTGTGGCTAGAACGATGTGTTCTTCAATTGCAACAATATTTATGTCTTTAAGAAATTTGTGTCCGTTTTCAGAATTCAAATTATGTTACACGTAAAAAATATATGTGTTGTTGTAATATTGCAAGATTTAATTAATTAATAATATACGTTTAACTTATTAAACAAGATCAATAAAAAAACATATTTGTTGTACACAAAACAATACTAAACATAAAATAGTATAACTATGCATTTTCCGTTCTGTACTTGTCACATGGTCTCTGACATCAGCAAAAACTATCTCCTATCAACTATTTTTTTTTTAAAGGGATTTTTTTTTTTGGACAACGGATTAATTGCATTAAAACTAAAAGCCAAAAAGGCTTAGGTGATTACAACCGGAAGTAAGCTCAACGGCGACACGATTACAGTAGACTAGAGCAATAAAATGAAAGATAGGAGCATTAAGGGGCGAGACTTGCTCAGCAATGTGAAAAAACTTATGGAGAAGCTTCACCCATAACCCGAAAGTTGTTGCTCGAGAGAGCATCACATAGTCGAGATCAAGAGACCCGACGTTAATATACCCAAATGGTTGGGTTTGAAGATGGACTTGAAGCACCATCATTTGAAGTCGAAGCTGAACGGAGGAGGATTGTTGCCAATGTTGGCTACCTCTAACTCCCGTCACTTGCGGTAGTAGCTGAATGGAGGAGGATTGTTGCCTTTGTTGGCTACCTCTAACTCCCATCACTTGTGGTCGAATCTGAGTGGAGGAGGATTGTTGCCATCGATGGCTACCTCTAACTCCCAAACATATTTTAAGGGCTCTTGAATAAACCAAATTAGGGACTAACCCTTCGTTGGAGCATAGGTTGAAACCGGCGAGCCTTGCCGCAGCAGTGATACACTCACGAACCGGTGAGAATCTGGCGGGTAGAGCCATAACACCAGAACCGATGGAGGGGCAACTACCCAAATTGGGCTTAGTGAGCCAAGGATCTGGGCCGATCCCATTTTATAAAAAATGGTCCAAGCCCACTAAGCCAAACCGATGAAGATGATTGTTGATCTGAACGGCGGCTGGGAAGAGGCTTGTAACAGTAGAACCGCCGGCAAGGATACTTCCATAGGAAGAGGGAATCATGATAAGCGCAGCGGCGAGGTTGAAAATCAGGTGAACCAGATCGGCGATACCTCCCACGGACGGGGATTTCATGGGCAAAGATGACTTTGAAGGTGATGGAGTAGCAGGCAAGAAGATCTGAGGAGTTGAAAGTGAAGATGTTGGCTGAGGGAAGGAGAGCTGCGGCGAAAGCAAAAGAACTCGGGAATCCGGTGGGTCGGGAGAGTCAGGTGGATCCGGAGGGTTCAAAGAGCTAGTCGCTAGTGGGGCCGGAGAGGGAAGAGACAGAGCGCGACTGGTCGCCAGATCTGGAAGGATCGGCGGAGTAGGAGTGTTACGCCGGTGGCGAGGAGACTTCAACAGAACCATGACAGGCGGAAGAGACCACCGGGAGTTGAGAAAAGACAGATCTCCAATCCAAAAAACGCTGCGTACCGGTCCAGACGGACTAGAAGATTGTCGTCACTCAAGCTACACTGTGGAGGAGAAGAGGGGGGAGGCAAATCGAAGAAAAATGCCGGCGACAACAAGAGGGAAGCTTCACCGAGGAGGACAGACTTCAAGCTTCAATCTTCAGGAAACGGTGATGTTCAGGAGGTGGAGGAAAAACGACGGCGGAGCTCCATCTTGGTGCGGCTGATGGCTTGCGGCGGCCACCTCGAGAAAGTCGTCTGGGAGAGAAAAGACTTTAGGACGAAAATTTGCTTCTTTCCCAATGTTAACCCTTTTTTCAAGGGACTGAAATGACAAATTCTAACTCATTATGTTATTTCTCAAAATACCACAAAAGTGCTATATCTTTTCATCATTGGGAAAACTGTTATTCACCTAATTCACTCTACTACTAAAATGAATATTTTCCTTGATGCCATATGCCCTAGCGCATCCAAACAGTTTGAAGTCTATTTTGATTCAAAAAATTTGAATGTTTATCGCTAACTTCCAACTTCCAACTTTCAAACATAAACTTTTTTTGTTTATATTATATTTTTTTCCCCTAATGTTAAGAGTTATTTCTTAATCAATAAGGTGAAACGTTGTTCTCTTTCACGTGTATAACATTCCAATCATCTTTATTCGTGAAATCTACGTCTTTCTGTCTATTTTAAATATGTTAGTTTCATCTTCGATTGTTGGAGTTTCAAATAAAAATCCGTTTGGAGCTTGAAGAAGTCTTAGTCGTGTTAGTCGTGGAGTCTAGAGTAGTCTGAGTCATATTCAATAAGGACCGAGTATCACGGTTCTGTTTATCAAGTTGTTAGTTGTTGCTTAAGTTTCGGAAGTAGTTGGTTTGTAAGGCTATATAAGCCGCAATCATTTATTGAATGAAGTACAAGTTTTCAGAGTCTAAACAAATAGTATTTGATCCTTTCAAATTGGTATCAGAGCTTCGTTAGATTTTTGAGAACCTTTTGAGAGAAGCCGCACCTTCAAAAACAAAGTGTGAGAAAAATGGGAGATGACAAAATGAAATTGCCGTAGTTCGAAGGACATTGTGATCATTGGAGTGAAGTCATGGAGAACTTCTTCAGAGCAAAAGGATTATGGAGCTTGATCGAGATCGGGTTCGATGAACCGGCAAGCACAATCGTGCTAATTGCAGAGCAAAGGGCGCAGCTAGACAATGCCAAGACAAATGATCATAAAGTCAAGCATTACCTCTATCAATCCAATTATAGGGTAACAATTGAACAGATTCAGGACAGGAGGTCCTCGAAGATCATTTGGGAGTCCATGAAGAGGAAGTTCGGATGAAACGAACGAGTGAAGAAGTCTCTGCTATAAAAGTTGAGGAGAGATTTTGAGATATTGGAGATGACCGAGTCAGAGAAGGTGGAGGAATACTTCAAGCGTGTGTTAGCAGTTACGAACCAGATGAGAAGCAATGGTGAAGCCATGACCGAATCAAAGGTGGTGGAGAAGATTCTTCGAACTCTCAGTGAGAAGTTCATGTATACGATGGTATCCATAGAAGAATCTAAGGATATTGAGAGGATTTCCTTGGATGAGCTGCAATTGGTGGTTCATGAACAGAAATTCAAGAGATCATACGGAGATGATGATCAAGGTGACATACGGAAGAGGAACTGGAACGAGAGGAAGGAGCTCAAATGGAAGAGGCAGAGGACGTGGCAGAGGCAGAGCGTCTTTAGACAAGAGCATAGTAGAATGCTACAAGTGCCACAAACTTGGACATTTCAGGAATGAATGTCCTAAGTGAGATGAAGAAGCCAACTATGCAGACTTTGAAGAGGAGGAAGAGATGCTGCTAATGGCTTACATTGAGGAGGAATAGGATGAAAAAAAACCTGCAGATCTGGAAGAAACTGCAGAGTTGTTGCTGATGACATACTCTGGAAAACAACAAATCTGAGAAAAAGAGCATGGTTTCTCGATTCAGGGTGTTCAAATCACATGAGTGGAGATCAAGAACTGTTTTCAACAATGAATGGAAATTTCAAGCAGTCAGTCAAGCTTGGAAATGACAAGAGGATGGTGGTCATTGGAAAAGGAAACATGAAGATGGTCTTGAATGATACGGTGTACTCGATAAGTGATGTATACTACATACCAGAGCTGAAAAATAATATGTTAAGTCTCGGAAAACTGCAAGAAAAGGAGTTAACGATCACCATAAGAAGAGGTGCCTGCAAAATTTATCATGATGATAAGGGATTAATTGCTGAGAGCAAGATGAGCCTAAACAGAATGTTTATGCTAATCGGTGAAGCCACTGGAGAAGGAGAATCGAGACAGCAACAATGTCTGCAAACTGTCTCAGAAGACATATCCAAACTGTGGCACGAATGTTATGGACATCTCAGTCATCGAGGAATGAAAACTTTACAGAGCAAGAACATGGTACGTGGTCTCCCACACCTTGACATCCAGAAGTTCACCTGCTCAGATTGTTTGGTGGAAAAGCAGTCAAGGAGTGCTATTCCAAAAAGAGCATTTGGAGAGCAAAAGAAGTCCTTGAGTTGCTGCATTCTGACATTTGCGGACCCATCACCCCCATGACTATCACTGGAAAGAGGTACATCCTGACATTCATTGACGATTACAGTAGGAAAGCATGGGTATATTTTCTGAAGGAAAAGTCAGAAGCTTTCACTCATTTTAAGATGTTCAAGAAGAAGGTTGAGATTGAGACAGGAAAAAACATCAAGTGCTTGAGAACTGATCGGGGAGGGGAGCATACATCTCTCGAGTTCTCAAACTACTGTAAAGAAGAAGGAATTCAGAGACAATTAACGACGGCTTACACACCGCAGCAGAACGGGGTTACAGAGAGGAAGAACCAAACTTTCATGAACATGGTCAAGTCAATGCTCTTAGCGAGGAAAGTACCAAAGATGTTCTGTGCAGAAGCTGTAAACTGGACTATCCATGTCCTAAACAGATGCCCTACTATGGCTGTAAAAGATGTCACACCACAGAAAGCCGAGAGTGGAATTAAGCCAAGTGTAGAGCACTTCCGAGTATGGGGAAGCATCACACATGCTCATGTTTCAGACGTGAAGAGAAGCAAGCTTGATGATAAGAGTACTACCTACATACTGTTTGGTTTCTCTGAAGAATCAAAAGGCTATCGACTATACAATCCGAAAGATAAAAAGATCACTGTAAGTCGAGACGTGATGTTTGAAGAAACAAAAGAATGGAGTTGGGAAATAAATGATGATCACTCAAGTCCTGAGCTGACCTGGAATGATGATGATGAGACATGGGAAGAAAGTGATAATGAAACCAGTGATGGAGGAGATTCAGAAAACGAAGTGGAACAGCCTGCAGAAGTCGACCATACTGCAGAAGAAACTGAACAAGCTCAAGATGATGGCATTGAGAAACAACCTGAAGTCAGGGAAGGAAGAATAAGAAGGTGGCCATAACACCTAAGAGACTATATTACAGGCGATGAAACTGATGATGAAGAAGATGAAGTTAACTTGGTTGAGATCAGTTTCACTGATCCATCAACGTTTGAAGAAGCAGAGAAAAGTCTGAAATGGAGAGAAGCTATGAATGAGGAGTTCAAATCCATCGAGAAGAACCAGACATGGGAGCTCACCAAGCTACCAAAAGGAGCAAAATGCATTGGTGTAAAATGGATTTACAAGACGAAACTAAATGAACTTTGAGAAGTAAATAAGTACAAGGCCCGTCTGGTGGCAAAGGGATACTCTCAGGAGCATGTGATTGACTACACTGAGGTCTATGCACCGGTTGCCCGGATGGACACTATCCGAACAATTCTTTCAACTGCAGCAAGAAAGGGTTGGGACATTCAACAGCTAGATGTCAAATCGGCTTTTCTCTATGGAGTTCTTAAGGAGGATGTATACATTCAACAACCAAAGGGATACCTGGTAAAAGGAGAGGAAGACAAGGTATACAAACTTCACAAGGCCTTGTATGGGTTAAAACAAACTCCAAGGGCTTGGTTTAACCGGATTGAAGAGTATTTCATTAGGGAGGGTTTCGTGAAGTCTCAGAATGAAGAAACTATGTTCCTCAAGGCAAACAAATCCGGTAACATCTTATTTGTCAGTGTATATGTATATGATCTTATATACACCGGAGATGATGTTTCTATGATGAGAAATTTCAAGCAATCGATGCAGAGGCAGTTCGACATAACGGATCTTGGGAGAATGAGATATTTTCTAGGAATTGAGGTGTTACAGACAACGAGTGGAATTCACATATCACAAGCAAAGTATGCCTTTGAAATTCTGAAGCGATTTGGGATGGAAAACCGTAATGGAGTATGTAATCCAATGGTGCCTGGAATCAAACTCGATATGGATGATGGAGGAAAACGTATAGATGAGACTTTCTACAAGCAGATTATAGGGAGTCTCATGTATCTCACTACAACAAGGCCTGACCTGCAATTCTCTGTAAGTCTACTAAGTCATTTTATGGCCAAACCTACGCAGTTACACTTGCAAGCCGCTAAGAGAGTTCTGAGGTACTTGAGTGGCACTATGGACCACAGATTATGGTACAAGAAAGGAGGAAATGGAGAAGTGTTGGCTTATACTGATAGCGACTTTGCTGGAGACGTTGATAGCAGGAAGAGTACATCGGGATACATTTTCTTAATGGATGATGCTGTCGTTGCTTGGTCCTCAAAGAAGCAGCCAATTGTGACACTTTCTACTACAGAAGCCGAGTATGTAGCTGTGTCGGTTTGTGCTTGTCAAGCTATATGGTTGAAGAGGGTCTTGGAAGAATTGGGTTACAACGTGAAAGGAAGCACGATGATTCTCTGTGATAATACTTCGACGATCAAGCTCTCAAAGAACCCTGTTTTTAATGGAAGATGTAAGCACATTGGGGTTCGCTTTCATTTCTTGAGAGATCTGGTCAATGAAGGAGCAATACGTCTTGAACATTGTGGTTCTCAGGAGCAAGTTGCAGACATTTTCACAAAGCCGTTGAAGCGAGAAGTTTTTGAAATGTTAAGGAGCAAGCTCGGAATGTGTTCTGCTGCAGATAAGCTAAGCTTGATCAACCAAGCTTAGTTTAGGGAGGGTTTGTTGGAGTTTCAAATAAAGAGTCGTTTGGAGCTTGAAGAAGTCTTAGTCGTGTTAGTCGTGGAGTCTAGAGTAGTCAGAATCATGTTCAATAAGGACCGAGTATCACGGTTCTGTTTATCAAGTTGTTAGTTGTTGCTTAAGTTTCGAAAATAGCTGGTTTGTAAGGCTATATAAGCCGCAATCGTTTATTGAATGAAGTACAAGTTTTCAGAGTCTAAACAAAGAGTATTTGATCCTTTCATCGATCGACACTAGTTCGTTATTTCAGTAAATTTGAAATAAATGTTGATTATTACTAAAATTACCTTTAGATTCTGTATTTTATCATTATTCATATAATAATAAAATAGTTTTTAATACGCTGAAATTATTCTAAGATCAACCCAGAGCCGGGCTTGAACATATACTTATAAAACATTGGTATAGGGCGTAAGATTTTTGTAAAAAATTTAGGGCCCATATTATTTTTAAACTTTTTAGGGTGCAATAGTTTTTTTATGCCCATTTAAAAAGTACAATATATTCTTAAATATATTTTTATTTGATAAAAAAGAATCAAAAAGATATTTAAAGCAACACCAATCGTCATATCATCCTTAAAGAGAAATTGTTGGCTAATTTTGCTGGATGATTTTGCTGGAAAAAATGGAAGAAGAGTTATTTTCCAGAATTGATAAACTTTTGTTAAGTTTCAAAATATTGTAATTTTTTTTTTGGCAAACTTGGTGTTTTATGTATTATAGAGGGCCTCTAATTTTTATTTGGTATGGGACCTCCATAATGTCTAACACGGCTACGTATAAATGTGAACATTCTTAGACCATCTCCATCGGAGTTTCTTACCCCGTATGTAAATATTAAAAAATATTAAAAAATGAAAATACAAGAGAGAAAAGAAGAGACTATTTCTTTATTTCTCATTTACCAATATAAGAGATTCTACACACATGTTATGTGAATGGTTTACTTTTTTATATTTAAAATTTAATTATTTTATTAAATTATATTAATATAATATACTTTAGATACGCTTGCACGGTTGGAGATGCTCTTACATATATAGTACTCCAAAAACAAGTTAAATATACTTTAGTAATAGACATGGTTATATATATATATATATATATATATATTAAACTTTCTCACATATACCTCTGACTATGGGTCCAAATTATAACGCATCAATTTTGCTGAATGTGGAATCTAGCTGAATTTTTATGTACTTTTTGGCAGAATCTGGGTGAATAACTACGAATTCAAATGGTAACCGATGAATCTAGCTGAATAACTAAAAATATTTATAAGTTAAATGGTCTAAATGGTTACGAAATAAATCAAATATATTGGCAAAAGTTTAAAATTTCCACTTCAACATTTACTTATCATGTTATAAATTTAAATTTTAAATTTATAAAGTTATAAGTATTCTATATAACAAAAAAAATTTATTTATTTAAAATTAACAGTTATTTTCGAATCCTTAAAAATTCTTTAACTGTTAATTGATTTGACCATCAGACATTCATCAGAAAACACTCTTCTATCGTGTTTTCGGAATATTACATTTATTTTTAATAGATTTTGTCATGTAAAGAAATATAAATATCTTAAAAACAAAGCTTAAAATTAATATATTTGGATATAGATATGATCATAATGATCATAAAGTTTACTATTCTGATCAGATCCGATTCCTCCCATATATCCAAAATTTTGAAGCATATTTAAATTGGATTTTGGAATTTTTTTATTTTATTAACTTTTCGTATAAATATTAATGGATACTAGATATTAGCAAAATAACTGAAAAATAGTTTTTTTATTTTGTTCAATAAATTAGAGAAATACGTAGGAAGAAAAATTCCAACTTTTCCATTTCGAGTTCAATTTAATGCGAATAATACCCACAAAGGACAAAAATCCTACAAAATAAGTTTATACAACAATATTGCAAATTGATTTGACGTGTCGAAGTGGGGTCACAAATTGAGCCTCCACTGGGCTCACCATCTAGATCCTCGTGGTTGCATACTTGCTACCACGCGTTTCCACGGCTTTTATTTTATCCAAATCGTTACAAAAATTACCATTATATAATCAAGAGTGGTTATAATTTTTACCATCCGATTAATTACTTAAAATAGATGTAGTCATTAAAGAGTCAAGTCTATTTATCGGATTTTTTTTAAAGATTTAAAATGTGAAACTATTATAAGTTTTTAACTAACTAAATGGACAAAAAAAGATTCAGTAGAATTGAATTAAAAAAAAACGAATTTACACTATGTTTTTGAATCTTTTATCACTAAATTGTCATTTTTTGTTACTTTCAAAATGAGATTCAGTTTCAAAACAAATTTATTTTATATATCTATATTTATTTTCTAAAACAAAGATAAACAAATAGATAGCAACTTAGTATCTAGTATCATTATAAAACACATATATAATAATAAAAGAAATGCACAATTATAAGAAGAGGAAAAAAGAGCTACAAACAGGTTAGCTCGATTGATAAATGATTCTATGCAAAGTTTAGAGGTCACAAGATCGAATTACGTTTGGGACGAAACTAATATTATATGATATGGTTTATATATGAGAAAATGTGACTACAGATTGATGCAGTGGCCGATGTAGGTTGAGTTTGGGAGTACGTCCGCCACTACATCAATATGTAATTCATTATTTTCTTATAATCATGTGCAGTTCCGTGCGAAGACTTTTAGGGGATTGAGGCGAGTTTAAGAAAAAATAAGTAAATTTATATCTAAATTTAAACAATAAAAAATCTTGTTTTTAAAACATGATTGATAGATAAAACCTAAAACAATTTTAAGAAATCTATTACATAATCTTTTTTTCTATGAAGTTTTTCATCAAATTTTCATAATAAATAATATTAAACTATTGCTAAACAGAATTAAAAATTGTTGCATAGAGAAAACGAATGTCAAAATCATGGATCAAAATGTTAGTGGCCCTAGAGAAAAATAATTAGATCTCTTCGAATTTTAGTAATTAATAAAATAATTAATTTAAAATAACACTTTTCTTGAATTCTGAAAAAGACTTAACAAAAAATATATATTAACCACTACACTAAGGGGGGCATATTGGATCATTGATTTATAAGAATTTGGATATCACCTAAATTTAAGGAAATTTTATAGAGATTTGAGATTTGAGTGAATTTAAAAATTGATTGTTATAAATTTTAAGATAATTAGAAAGGATTTAAGGATATTTGAGAAACAAAAATAAAGATAATTTTTAAAATTTACAAATTATTTAAGAGGATAATTTTTACGTCCTCAAATCTGTTTTTTCCAAACTTACATCACAAATCCAATTGCAGACATTGAAATGAAACTTCTTACCATTGAGCAGCTCTCCTATTGGATAACCAAAATTCGGATTGAGTTTTGTATCCCCTAGCTTGCCCTGTTCATTTATAAGTTCCTCTTGCATCTCCTATAATCCAACCGGCTTTAGAATTAGTTTCTGCATTTATGGAAGAACCATCATAATTGCATTTCACCCAACTTTCATGTGGTCGAGTCCATCTCGTATCAGTCATAGCTCTCCGGCTATTTCGAGGATTATATCCATCGGAGATGCGAGATCAACATAATTATCAAAAAGAGAAAAGTAGAAGCCTTAGGCACACTACCTAAACATAGGAGGATATGATAAACGTCTGAAACTCTCTTGGTTTCGTACCACATAATATTCCAGACTAGATAAAGAACTACTCAAAGAATGTAAACATTAATTTCACAACGAAATATAACAGACGAGTTTTGGTACCGTAACAATAAAAGACACAATATTCTGAAACAACAAATCAACAATTGCCTTTAATCTCTCACTCATATATAACATGCCACATTAGTTTGAGCCTCAGTTTCGTTCTAATGCATTGATCAGAATTAGATCAAAAAGCATTACTTAAAACAAGATAACAATTCAACAGGTTTATCTAACTCCAACTAATCACAAAGCTGAAATTGACGGCATAATTTAAACCCAGAAGATGTCTAATATCTTCCCTGATACAAACACTGTTTACATAAGTATGAAATCAACTATAAAACATCAATTTCAGACCTAAGTAGCAAATTTTAAAATCTAAAAGTTCACTAAACATATTGATTTGGCTGCAACTAATACCATCACCATAGCCAAAGCTTTTTTCTACTCCGTCTTCCTCTTTTCTTCTGTATTCACCCTCTCTGTCCACAGAAGATGGAAACACATAACTATCTTTACCAAACTCTGTTTTTCTCTTCAATGCCCTCTTCCTCCTAAACCCCAGAAAACCCTAATCTCCCTCTTTTCTTCACAAGAGCCAAAAAGCCACTAATCATGTTATGGTTCTTGGTCTCCTCGTCAACATGCTCTAAATTCCCATAGATGTCACTCCTCAAAGACCCATAACAGTCACCACTACCTTCACCATCATCCTAAAGGAACCTTCTTCCTTTGTGGTCATAATCTTTTTATCGTAAAGGTTTATGAGGAAAAAAGCAATTATTAGTTCAATTTTTATTTTCTCAAATACCATCTCATGAGGTGGTATTTGGATACATTAATTTGTAACTACAAATTACCTCACAAATCATTCCAAATTGGTTTTGATATATTTTAGTGATGAAATCCCTATTTTCCAATAAGCTGAGATTTTAAAGAATTTGTATAAATGACTAATCCAATAACTTTAGATTTTGAATAACTTTTATAAATACTTAATCCAATAAGAGGAGATTTGAAAAAAAAATGAAATTCTCCCAAATCATTGATCCAATATGCCCCCCTAAAACTAGTTTTTGGGATTTGGAAGCCCCAAAAAGTTTATATTATTTGAGTTTTTTTATAACACCTTAAGCATGGCTCTAATCATATGTTTCTTTTATTAATGCAAAAGTTTTTAAATTAGTTTAAATTTGTAATTTTGTAATTTTTTTAACAATGTCATTGTTGAGAATTCAATTTTATTAAAGGTTTTTAATAACGTTTTATAATTTTACCTTAGATGAAAATAATTTCTAAATCTACCCCTCGATCGATGAAAAAATAATGTAGTGTCAGTTTGTAACGATCATAGTCCATAGAACAAATCGATGTACCCTTTTATTTTTCCAGTTTAAAGGTTAGTTATTTGATATTGTTGAAGCTGAAGTTAACCTCGTGTGATTCAATTTCAAAGAGACGTTAGTTTTGTCGTTGAATTGAGAGTGGAAGAGCTGGTTGTCAAAACGCTGTGTTTAAGGAAGAGAAGGGTGAAGTGAAGCCTCTAGTCGCGACAGAGTCTTTCCTTTGTTGAGTATAAATACTTTGTTACTTCTTCTTCTTTGGTAACCCGAGAGCGTGAGAGAGCTAAAAACCTTTGAGAGCTTGTTGAGAGTTGTTGCTCAGGTTCTTGAGCTGTATTATCATCTCTGATCAATATATTGCCAGGATTGTTCCGGTCCCAGACGTAGACACCATCACACCGATGGGTTGAACTGGGTTAACAAACTCTGTGTGCTTCCTTATTTTCTTGCTCTGTTTTCTTCTTTATATCTTGCAAACAAACGAGTGACAAAGGAGAGACTGTGAAGTTAAAGATCTTGATAGAAAGGTGTTAGATTCGTAACAAGTGGTATCAGAGCCTCAGGTTCTTGAGGAAAGCTTCAAACTTTGAAGAAAAATCAGAAAAGTTTCAAGCTTTGTCGAAGAAACAGTTAAAGCTTCAAGCTTTGAGAAGAAATTCGACCTTTACGCTGTATACATCAAGTTTCATCTTAAAGGTTCGATCTTTGGTCTGGTTCTTTGGGGTTTGTCCTAAAGGTTCAAGCTTTGTCATAAAAACACAAACTTTGTTGCAAAGACTTGACCTTTATTACAAAAGATACATCTTTTGTTCATTGCAAGATGGCTAAGGAACCTTTAGCAAGTGCACGGGTTGATGTCGATAGGTTCGATGGCGGTGGAGATTTTTCTTTATGGAAGACGATGATGATGGCAAACTTTCGAATCCTTGGTCTGAAGGATATCGTTATAGATTTCAAGCTGGAAATGGAGGTTCCTCTTAGCAGAAGCGAAGAGAAGAGACCTGTTGAAGGATATGAAAGCTTATCTCCATTAGAGCCTCTAACCAAGATGGTTCCAGATCCTGTGAAGCTTGAGAAGTCAGAGAAAGCAATGGGTGTGATTATCACCAGCGTGGGAAATCATGTTCTCAGGAAAATAGAGCATTGTGTTACAGCCGCTGAGATGTGGGCTTTGCTAAACAAGTTATACATGGAGAGTATTCTTCCTAATAGGATACATCTACAACTGAAGTTTTATACTTTCAGGATGAATGAGTCAAGGAATGTTGATGAGAATGTAGATGATTTCTTGAAGATAGTTGCAGAGTTGAGTAGCTTAAATGTGAAGATTTCGGATAAAGTGCAAGCTATTATGTTCTTGACTTCATTGTCATCAAGCTATGATCAGCTGAGACATACTTTAAAGTATGGAAGAGATTCGTTGACCTTGGAAGAAGTTATATCTGCTGTGAGATCAAGAGAAAGGTAAATCACAGAAGCATCAAGGGACAACAGAGGTACTGCAACGAGTTTGTATACAAAGGAAAGAGGAAGACCTACCACAAAAGGTTCTAGAGACTCGCATGAGAGAGGCAGAAGCAGATCAAAGTCAGGGACAAGGGTTACTTGTTGGTTCTGCAAGAAAGAAGGTCACTTGAAAAAGACTGTTATGCGAGAAAGAAGAAGTATGGTAATGAGAGTTCAGGAGAAGCTGGTGTAATCATTGAGAAGATGGTTGTTTCATAAGCTCTGAGTATGGATGAGCACAAAGCAAAGGGTGTGTGGGTGTTAGATTCTGGATGTACGTTTCACATGACGTCTCGTAGAGACTGATTTGTTGATCTACAAGACAATGGTGGTACAACTATTCTGTTGGGTGATGATCATACAGTTCAATCACAGTGACATGGGTCAATCAGAATCAACACACATGGAGGATCCATGAGAGTGTTGAACAATGTCAGATATGTGCCAGAACTGAGACGAAATCTCATCTCCACATGAACTCTTGACAAACTAGGATACATACACGAAGGAGGCGATGGCAAAGTCAAATATTTCATGGAAAACAAAACAGCTCTTCGTGGGAACTTAATAAATGATTTATATACCCTAGATGGTGAGACTGTTTTATCTGAAACCTGCAATGTAGAGAAGAAGCAGCTTGATAAAACAGCTCTTTGGCATAGTAGACTTGGACACATGAGTGTCAACAACCTCAAGATCTTGACAGGAAAAGGGTTAATCGACAGAAAGGAAGTTAAGGAGCTTAGATTTTGTGAACATTGTGTAATGGGAAAAGCCAAGAAGCTGAGTTTTAATGTGGGAAGACACAACACTGAAGATGCCCTTGGATACTTACATGCTGATTTGTGGGGATCTCCAACGGTTACATCGTCTTTGTCAGGGAAGCAATACTTCTTGTCAATCATTGACGACAAGACAAGAAAGGTGTGGTTGATGTTCTTGAAAACTAAAGATGAAACGTTTGACAAAATTTTGCGAATGGAAATGCTTGGTTGAGAATCAAGTGGACAAGAAGGTAAAGACTTTGAGGACCGACAACGGTTTGGAGTTTTGTAACATAAAATTTGATGAGTATTGCAGGACTCATGGTATTGATAGACATCGCACATGCACCTACACACCACAACAAAATGGTGTTGCAGAGATAATGAATCGCACAATCATAGAGAAGGTGAGATGTATGCTGAATGAATCAGGGCTAGCTTGGAGAAGAATTATGGGCAGAGGCAGCTTCTACAGCAGCTTATCTGATCAACAGGTCACCATGTTCTGCACTAGATCACAATGTACCAGAAGAAATGTGGTTGAACAGAAAACGAGGTTACAAACATTTAAGGAGATTCGGTTCTATTGCTTATGTGCATCATGATCAAGGAAAGTTGAAACCAAGAGCTTTAAAGGGAGTCTTCTTAGGTTATCTCAAGGTACAAAGGGTTACAAAGTCTGGTTGTTGGAGGCAGAGAAATGTGTGTTAAGCAAAAAAGTTGTGTTTCAAGAAGAAGTGGTATTCAAGGATTTAAAGTCAGAAGCAGAGCGTGTCGTCAAGGGTATTGTTGAGGTTGGTCAGTCAAGTGGAGGTAGCATTGAGATTATTGCTAGGCCAGTTTCAGAAAAAGTCAACAATAGCCGAGAGTAGAGAACTCGGTTTCAGGTGGAGCTTCAGTTTCAGGTGGAGTTACTGTGGAAAGTTCAAGTGAATCAGAGGAGGAATTTGTTGTTGCAAATGAAGAACAAGGTGTTAATGAGATAGCAGGCTATCAGTTAACAAGAGACAGGTCTCGTAGAGTCACTGTACCTCCGGCAAGATTCACATATTACATTATGGTAGCTTTTGCACTCCTAACTGCAGAAGATGTGGAAATTGAAGAACCGCAGTGTTACCATGAAGCTCAATTATCAAAAGAATGGGTGAAATGGAATGGTTCAATGGGAGAAGAAATGGATTCTCTGGCTAAAAACATGACTTGGAATGTTGTTGATAGACCAGAAGAGAAGAAGGTTATTGGTTGCAGGTGGTTATACAAGAAGAAACCTGGTATTCCCGGAGTAGAACCAGAGAGATACAAAGCAAGACTAGTAGCTCGGGGTTTTACACAAAGAGAGGGCATAGACTACCAAAAAGTCTTTGCACCTGTGGTTAAACATGTCTCTATAAGGATTTTGATGTCTGCAGCTGTGAATCAAGATCTAGAATTGGAAAAGATGGACGTTAAAACTGCATTCCTACATGGAACTCTTGAACAAGAACTATATATGGAGTAGCCTGAGGGTTTTGAAGTAAACAAGGATAAGGATAAGGTTTGTCTCCTAAAGAAGTCTCTCTATGGTTTGAAACAGTCACCTAGACTGTGGAATAAGAGATTTGATCAGTTTATGAAGGAGCAGAAGTTCTTGAGAAGTGAACATGACACTTGTGTTTATGTGAAGCAAGTTGAGCAAGGCTCGGTATATTTTTTACTGTATGTGGACGATATGCTCTTAGCTGCTAAGAAAATGTCTGAGATTGATAAACTAAACACAGTGTTGAGTTCAGAGTTTGGAATGAAGGATATGGGTGCAGCAAGCAGGATCTTGGGTATAGACATCAAGCGAGACAGAAAAGAGGGTGTTTTATACTTGTCACAGTCAAGCTATTTGGAAAAAGTGGTAAAAAGTTTAACATGGCTGAAGCAAAGACTGTGAACACGCCAATGGGAGGACACTTTAAGTTATCTGTAGTAAAGGATGATTCAGAATGTATTGACACCGACAGGTTTCCGTATTCAAGTGCCGTGGGAAATCTCATGTATGCAATGGTGGGAACAAGGCCTGATTTTGCTTTTGCTATTGAATTACTGAGCAGATTTATGAGTAAGTCTGGGAGTATACATTGGGAAGCAATCAAATGGTTACTCAGATATGTGAAAGGGTCTTCAGATTTGAATTTGGTTTTCAGGAGAAACAAAGATTTCAGGGTTTAAGGTTATTGTGATTCAGATTTTGCAGGAGACTTGGACAGAAGAAGATCAACGAGTGGTTACGTATTCACTGTGGGAGGTAACACCATAAGCTGGAAGTCTGGTTTGCAACAGGTTGTGGCTTTATCTACTACCGAAGCTGAGTACATCGCGTTGTCTGAAGCTGTTAAGGAAGCAATTTGGATCAGAGGTCTGATTAATGATATGGGTCTTGGACAAGAAAAGGCAACAATCTGGTGCGGTTCACAATCAGCTATATGTTTGTCAAAGAACAGCACGTTTCATGAAAGGACAAAACATGTGGAAATACAATTTCATCAGAGACATCATTGAATCAGGAGAGGCAGAAGTCGAGAAGATTCATACTTCCAGGAACCCTGCGGATCTTCTCACCAAGACTATCCCAATTAACAAGTTTGTTGGAGCTTTAGATCTTCTAAGGTTGACCAACTGAAGATGAAGCAACATTTTGTCGGAGGTTAAATCCTAAGAACGTGTAGTATGTTGAGAAGAGATGAAACTTGAATCAAGGTGGAGAATGTTGAAGCTTAAGCTAAGCTCGTGTGATTCAATTTCAAGAAGACGTTGGTTTTGGCGTTAAATTGAGAGTGGAAGAACTGGTTGTCAAAACGCTGTGTTTAAGGAAGAGAAGGGTGAAGTGAAGCCTCTGGTCGCGACAGAGACTTTCCTTTGTTGAGTATAAATACTCTGTTGCTTCTTCTTCTTTGGTAACCCGAGAGCGTGAGAGAGCTAAAAACCTTTGAGAGCTTGTTGAGAGTTGTTGCTCAGGTTTTTGAGCTGTATTATCATCACTGATCAATATATTTCCAGGATTGATCCGGCCCCAGACGTAGACACCATCACCCCGATGGGTTGAACTGGGTTAACAAACTCTCTGTGTGCTCCCTTATTTTCTTGCTCTGTTTTATTCTTTATCTCTTGCAAACAAACGAGTGACAAAGGAGAAACAGGGAGGTTAAAGGTCTTGCTAGAAAGATGTTAGATTCGTAACAGATATGTGTCACTTATAACTAAAATAATTACACAAGGGTAATGAACTAATTATACTACATGCTAAGCATCTACTAATTAAATGTGAATGGAAAAATTCACTAAAAAAGGCAATGTCGACTTACGGTATAAAAATCACACACATTAAATGTTTTGGCACAAATTATGAATAACCGACGACAATCACTCTCACACCAAACCAATTCTTGATGGACATGAACAAGTAAATCCCACCAATTTGGGTCGTCTGGATCAGCTCAGGCAGAGGCGGACCCACGTTATAAGATGGTGGGTCAGCTGACCCAGGGAAAATATATACAATTTGGTCTAAATAGATTCTATTAATTTTTCTCTAGCTCAGATGGTTTGTGCTGCTCCCCTCCATATTTTAGGTCATGGGTTCTACAAATCATTTTGTTTTTTCCCCTAAATTTTGCTTACAGGAAATTAGGTTATAGTTTTTTTTTCTGAAACATATGAACAATTACTTATTTTTATATCATATTTTTTAAATTTGGAAGAAATTATAATAAAATTACTTGAAAAAACAATGATAAAATTATACATCATTTAAATTCTTTTTCAATTTTAGAGAGATCATTGATAATTATAAATTTAATAATTAATACATTCATATATATCCATAAATAATAAAACTATGAACAAATATATATAATAAATTAAATTAAATTAAATTTATATAAAGAACTCATAATATGATAAATATTTTAAATATAAAAATGAATAAAAATTGTTTTAATATAAATAAAAAATATTATAATTAATATTTTTAATTATTTTCGACCCTGGTAAAATAATTTTTTGGATCCGCCACTGAGCTCAGGATCCAGTCCGATATATGGTGTAATTATTTAGACTAGGTAAACTCTACAAATACAACATAATTTTGATTAAAATGATCAAATTCAAACTTAAAGAAAATTGTTCTGTAACTGTGTTTGCACTCAAAACTTTTCCCGCAACAATATATATGATATATGATGATTATTAATCAACATAGAATATATTTCAAACGATTAATATATCATCTGGTCCATCAAACCAGTTTTTGAAAACATTAATCACAAGTAATATCAACTCAACTACAAAATCCTAGCCAACTCTTAAAAATACTCGTAAACTTGACATTTGACCCGAACTTAACCTAGTTCGATCATTTTGACACTTGTACATATATATATATATATATATATTATATATTATTTTCTATATGTCTATATCACAAGTACTAGTTTTCACATTTCAGTCTTATTCTCCAAAGCCATCTACAAGCTCATGGGGATGGGGTAGGACCATACGATCAAAAGAATTTGGATGATATATATAATTATTATCACTGGTCCATTGCGCCCAGTTGATAACCCTTTCACAACATTAAATTTTAAACTATATCTCTGAGAAATATTCAAAGCCCAGTATAAGTACCATCTCAATATTTATCATAAAGCAATTATATTTATAATCATCACCAACTAATTTATACTAATAAAACGGGGCATATGATTATAGATTGTTATGAGATACTCTAATCAAAGTCCCATCAGCAACTTTGGAAGAAAAGAATCGAATGATTCCATATGAAAAAAAAACTTTAACAATATAAATTCTATTTCGCATTTTAAGCAAAAGCATATGATTAAATGGTAAACCTAAATAAACTATTACATTTTATTTAGCCACACTTATTATAATTGATTAGAAATAAACCATAGAATGCGCAAATCACATGCAGCTTCCTCATAGTTCGTCCTTTATATAAACCCACCCACACCAGTTCCATCTCCAAACACATTCCAAAACATCTCATTTCTCAATCAACAAACAAAAAAAGATCGTATTCAATTTCACTACCCATTCTTTTTAATCGATCACATTACCCCCAAAATCTACCTAAACTTTATTCGATTCTCACTTCACATATTGTCCATTTGATCAAACTCACCACTAAAAATGGAGAACATGTTTAGACTCATGGGAAGTGAAGATTTCTCCGACCGAAGACGGTGCATTTGGGTTAACGGTCCGGTTATCGTCGGAGCCGGACCATCGGGGCTAGCCACCGCGGCTTGCCTCCGCGAGGAAGGCGTTCCCTTTGTGGTATTGGAGAGAGCAGAGTGCATAGCTTCACTGTGGCAGAAACGAACTTACGACAGACTCAAACTTCATTTACCCAAGAAAGTTTGTCAATTACCCAAAATGCCCTTCCCGGAAGAATACCCGGAATACCCAACAAAACGACAGTTCATCGATTACCTTGAGTCCTACGCAAACCGATTCGAAATTAGCCCTCAGTTCAACGAGTGTGTTCAATCCGCTCGGTACGACGAGACCAGTGGTCTCTGGCGCATCAAAACGACACCGTCAAATTCCCCCCCCGTCGTTGGATCGGAGATGGAGTATATCTGCCGGTGGGTTGTTGTGGCGACGGGAGAAAACGCGGAGAGAGTTGTTCCAGAGATCGATGGGCTCACGACGGAGTTCGACGGCGAGGTGATCCACTCTTGTGAGTATAAGTCCGGCGAGAAATACAGAGGAAAGAGTGTTCTTGTCGTCGGATGTGGAAACTCCGGCATGGAAGTTTCACTTGATCTCGCAAATCACAATGCTAATCCCTCCATGGTTGTTCGTAGCTCGGTAAGTTAAACAATCAAAGTTTCCAACTTTAAACCTAAAAAATTTCCTTTTCCGATTTATCTCAATAAAGTTTCTAGCTTTAAGCTAATTTGGTTATTGGGTATTTTTAATTTGATCAGGTACATGTGTTACCGAGGGAGATTCTAGGCAAATCGAGTTTCGAGATCTCGATGATGCTGATGAAGTGGCTACCTCTATGGCTAGTAGACAAGCTTCTGTTGATTCTCGCATGGCTGGTTTTGGGAAATTTGACAAAGTATGGGCTAAAGAGGCCCAAGATGGGCCCAATGGAGCTCAAGGTCGTCACAGGGAAGACTCCAGTGCTTGACATCGGAGCTATA
Source organism: Alliaria petiolata (assembly GCA_020283515.1). Taxonomy (NCBI): domain Eukaryota; kingdom Viridiplantae; phylum Streptophyta; class Magnoliopsida; order Brassicales; family Brassicaceae; genus Alliaria; species Alliaria petiolata. The sequence goes on along the minus strand of JAHZTW010000001.1, from coordinate 221,149,608 downwards.
GAGAAAATCAAATCCGGCGAGGTAGAAATCGTCCCCGGAATCAGACGATTCTCTCGTAGCCACGTGGAGCTTGTCGATGGTCGGAGATTAGATCTCGACGCGGTGGTCCTCGCCACCGATTACCGTAGCAACGTCCCTTCTTGGCTTCAGGTGAGAAAACGAAACAAAACAATATCAATTTGACAATTTGTGTGTGTTTCTTGTATAACAAGGAAACTGAATCTGTTTTTTTTTGTGGATCTTCAGGAAAATGATCTGTTTTCGAAAAACGGGTTTCCGAAATCGCCGTTTCCAAACGCGTGGAAAGGGAAATCGGGACTTTATGCGGCCGGATTCACGAGGAAAGGATTGGCCGGAGCATCAGCAGACGCCGTTAACATCGCACAAGACATTGGAAACGTGTGGAGAGAAGAGACCAAACGACAGAAAATGAGAACACGAGTGGGTCACCGCAGATGCATCTCAGTTGCTTAGAGCTCAAGTTGGGGCTCTTCTTACCTTCATTTATTTAATTATTTTTTTTTCAAGTGGGTTTTGGGGAAGAAAAAAGAATGATTATTAATTATTTCATTTGTTATGTAACGAAAAAAAAAGGAAAGAGAAAGTATAGATACAGATAAAAAGATAGAATAAAACAGTGTGTAAAAGAGAGCCCTCTCCTGAAGACCCAACGGTGTTGTTTTTGAAGGCTGTATGGGCGTTTTGTATTAACCAGGATGACGTGGCATTTCTCTTTATTTGTTTTTTTGGTATTTTTTTTGTAATGGGTTTTATGAAAGATATTCATTATCATACTTAAAGTTAAAAGTTCCTTTTATTTGAGTTCTTTTTATTTCAAAGTTACGTTTGAGTATATAGGAAGTTTCCATACGAATAAATTATGTATCTAATTTTTTAATTTTCTGTTCAAATATTTTTTGTTTTTGTTTTTAAATCTAATCTAATATGATAATGTTTTTTTTTAGAATGAGTTTTAAAATGCTGCCATGTGACATCCTATACATTGACATGTATCACCTACATTTAAAGAAGAAAAAAATTCTAATATGATAAGGTTTTTTTTAGAGTGAGCTTTGAAATGTTGTCATGTGGCATCCTATACATTGACATGTGTCACCTATATTTAAAGAAAAAAACATATATTCTGATATTGATTTGTATCCTTCATAATTGCAACACTTAATTCTTTTATCTTTTTATTTTGTTGTTCTTAATTTAATGATAGGATTATATGGATGAATAACCCAAATAATAATAATTTATTCTAATATGATAAGGTATTTTTTATAGTGAGTTTTGAAATGCTGTCATGTGGCATCATATACATTGACATGTGTCACCTACATTTAAAGAAAAAAATATATATATTCTAATATTGATATGTATCCTTCATAATTGCACCACTTAATTCTTTTATCTTTTTACTTTGTTGTTCTTAATTTAATGATAGAATTATATGGATGCATAACAAAAAAAAACAATAATTAACTACATAACTAGAAAAAACAGAGAGCCCTGAAAATTTTGGAACGGGTTTCTGTTTCCTTCCGTACCCATCCCAAATTTTTCGTCTCATTCCCTTCAAAACAATTATCCATTCGAAACTATTTATTTTATTTAAACGAGTATGAGAAGGGTACGAGAAGATAATGAGTAATAGATCGGATACACGAATTACCGATTTAAAAATTAAAAACTTAAAATTTCTCTATTTTTTTCAAATTATTCTGAAATTTCCCAGGATGTTCTTATCAGATTTCTTTTTAGTAATTACTTTCCAATTCACAAATTTCATGTTCTTGTCCCATAGCCGTAGGTTCAGGTCCTGAGTCCCAAAATTTCCCAGGACGTTCTTATCAGATTTCTTTTCAGTAATTATTTTCCAATTCACAAATTTCATGTTCTTGTCCCATAGCCGTAGATTCAGGTCCTGAGTCCCAAAATTTTCAGGGCTGGCATACCTTCATTTTACACATTTAAATTTGAAAGAAAAACTGATCAGCAAAAAAGAATTAAAAATACAACTACACTAAATAATTAAATACAATACACAAAAAAACAAAAACAAAAAACTGCAATAGAGATTCTACAACAATCTATAAATAGCAAGAACAATACAACAACTTACAAACACAACTCACTTTTATTACAACACAAAATTCTAATAGAATATATACCCGTCCTGAGTCCCAAAATTTTCAGGGCTGACATACATTCATTCTACACATTTACATTTGAAGGAAAAACTGATCAATAAAAGAAAATTAAAAATTCAACTATACTAAATAATTAAATACAATCCAAAAAAAAACAACAATAGAAATTCTACAACAATCTATAAATAGCAAGAACAATACAACAACTTACAAACACAACTCATTTTTATTACCACACAAAATTCCAGTAGAATATATACTATATGCATTACACTATTATATAATTTCTTTCACCCGATCAACCGGAAACAAACTCCGTCTCAAAATCACATGTCCACTCCGTCAAAAATACAACATCAACTACACAATCCCTTTTAGTACTGATCAAATAATATAAGCAAATAACTCTATCTTCAAATATGTGATTAACTTTTACCTCATTTATTATGATATGTATGATACAACATCAAGTAGATTAACCGAAAGTTTAATAAACTTTATTCAGACATCTCTACTATCACATCGACCACATAACACACAATGCCTCGAAGTCTCTTTTGAAATTGAAGATTTCAACTCAAATGCATCAAAAAAAATTATATGTTGATTTTATAATTGGAGACTTGGAGAGAACACAAATCCAAACTATACAAGAAGAATATGACAATTGTGATATATGTCTTGATAATCTACAAAGACCGAAAAATATCTTAACATTTTATTTTGCAGTCACAAATTTTATCACAAATGTATTTCAGATTAGTTATACTACAAAAAATATATTCTTAACTATTGTCAAAAATAAATAATTTGATATTTTATATGCTTACAATGAATAAAAAAAATTGCATTCCCTATAGATATTATTATTCCACCAATCTTTAAATAAAAAATTATAAAACTACATGATATTCACAAATTAGAAATTAATATTTATCCACAAATATTTACTAACAGATATTATAAAATTAAAATATTTAAATTATCACAAAATCTGCACAACCGGAAAATTATATACTTAAGATCCTAAATTTATTAGATTATCTAAAAAAACAAAAGTTGGCTATGCCCACGAGTCTTATAAGTATCGGCCTTTTATGGCTACGGGTTATTAATATACAAGGTTGTAATTTGTGTGAATGTGTACAAACTTTCAAGAGATTCCGAAAGGCCCAGGATTGGCCCATTAAAAAAGGTTAAACTAATCAGTCCTCTTTAAGCAAATATTTGGATAATGGCGAAAAAGAACAAGAAAAGGAAAAACAATTATCTGTATTATATGTTAAATCATTCTAAAAAAAAAGGAAAACTTAAGGCTATATACAGTACACATCTATAAATATACCCCCTACCACTATTGGAATCCCACAAGTTTTTAGTCTTCACAAAAACTACAAAGAGAGAGAGAGATCGAAGAGAAAGCTTTTTTTTTCGATGATGGAAAACGAGAATTGGATCTATGGAAAAGTTTGGGATAAAGAAGGAAACCCAAAGAAATCAATACGTGACGAAGAAGTAACTTCAGAGAAATTGAGTGACGATTTTGTATCGAGTCAAGAAGACGACTTTAAACGACGTCGTTGCATCTATCTGCAGAGCTACAAGTTGAAGAACGCCAAATCCATTACAAACACACATCGTTGCGAATCTACGGCTCGTAAGTTTCTATATCAGTTGAAGAAACTCGTCCTCTCTGATCGTCGTCGAATGTGTCGCGATACGGAGACTTAATGGCTAGGGTTTATGTAGGCCTGTAAGGGTTATTATACAAGTCTATAGAAAACAATGAAGTAGTTGAGAAAGAGATTAACATATTTGGTTTTGTCGGTTCTCTTTTGTGAAAGTAGGGTTTGTTAGTTAGATTTCATAAACTACGTTTTTGGGTCGAAATTAGGGTTTTTAGTTTGATTGAAGAAACTACGTTCAGGCCATAAGGATTTATGACTTTAGAAAGTTCTGTGTTTTATTAGACATTTTTTTCTTTATTGAATATATATTTAGATAAAAATAAATTTTACCATGATATACATATATACAAAAAACAGCGTTTTTAAAAAAAAAATCTAAAATAGTTTTTTTCCTACATGACTACCACCAAGCAATCCAACGTAAGCAATAATATCTATCTTTATGCAACAAATTTTGTTTCTAAAACATCTGTTTATTTGTTTTGGTTAGTTATAACTACGGTCACACCGGGGAAAAAACATGTGATTCGATAACGTCGAATAAAGTCGATAATTAAATGAAGCAAGAAAAAAAAAGAGTCAATGATTGAAGATACATACAAGAATAAGGAAGCTTCTGCGGAAGCAAGTGAACATAAGAGAATTGTGTAACATTTAACCCAAAAAATCGATTTGTATAATCGGTCTTTGTCTGAAAATAAAGTTACGTAGACTAAAACCGACAAAATATTGGTTATGTAAGTCGTTATAGTTTTTTTCTAACTAACTCTAAATAATTTCGATCGTTTGTCGAATATCTGTTTACCGTAGTTGTTAGATATATAAATCATTAATAGGTAGACTTTAAACCGAACAACTCAAACATGAATTGTATGGACTATATTACCTACATAGTAGTCCAGTAGATGTAAGGATCGAACACAATTCGAAACTAATATATATAAACTTTTCAAACGTTGGTTACGTTAAAAAGTTACAACTATGTGAAGCAACTTTAACAAACAAAAAAAAAACTTTAACAAAAAAAAAAATTATACAAAGCAACATAAGCATCAAATCTTTGTGCCAGCAAAGAGAATTCTAGCTTTTGAAATTAGTTTAAGAATTTCCTATTTTTAAATATAATTATGTAAATAATTGAAAACATAAGATTCATGGCAGAATATAACTGCGACGTATAGTTGCTGCCGAGGCATGAATGATGGGTGAAAACTGAAAACAATATAGTAAGCTAACAGTTGAAATAAATAGATAAAATATCTTTTTAAAAACAAATACCATGCATGATGGGTTAGTAGTTGGTGGGTTTATTAAAATACAGTTTGTATTAAAATGAAGACAACAACACATCATCGCAAATATTTAGAGCTTAATTTTGCTCACATATAACTATATATATTTACATTGTGATTTTAAATTTTAATCATAAAGATAGTTCGAGTATTAACTTAATTTTAATCAACAACACATTCTACAGTTACAAATTTCAGTATTAACTTAATTTATGGTTGTTCTATAGAATCTCGAACTCAAGAACACACGTTTAACAAGAATAACTCTCTTATTAACTTAAAAAAAATAACTCAAAACCTCAAGTTCTTAAACTCATAAGTTGTGCCACAATTCTAGCACATCCTTATATAGAGAAAGACCAAAGACTAGTATCCTAAACCAATTAGGAAAACTTATAATTTAGATAACTCCTAAATCTCTTATATGTATATTTAGATAACTCCTAAATATACTTTGTTTTGGCCTCAAGCTATTTCAAGCTTACAACAATATTTTCCCCCTTAAACTTGAAATTCTCTCTTCCTACATCTTGAACTCCAATGCGACTTCTCATTTCCTTAAACTTGATCCTACCAAGTGCCTTTGTTAGGATATCCGCCTTCTGCTCGCTCCCGGGAACATGTTCTACCTCCACTTGCTCCTTTTCAACACACTCTCTTATGAAATGATATTGGGTGTGGATGTGCTTGCTTCGTCCGTGGAATACTGGGTTCTTGGTAAGTGCAATTGCTGATTTATTGTCAACTCATATCAACACTTTCTCACAAGGCTTTCCGACAACCTCACTAAGAAGTTTTTGAAGCCAGATTGATTGTTTTGCTGCTTCTGTAGCCGCCATGAATTCAGCTTCGCAGGATGATAATGCCACCGTTTCTTGCTTCTGTGAACACCAAGTAATTGGACAATCGACAAGATAAAATACATGTCCTGCTGTGCTCTTACCATCTCCTTGTCGACATTATGTGAGCTATCACTATAACCCACCAAACTTATCCTATCTGCGCGTTTAAATGAGAGACCAAGCGAAGTTGTTCCACGCAAGTACCTCAAGACTTGCTTCAATGCTGCTCCATGGGATTCCTTAGGCTCTTGCATGTATCTGCTTAGGACTCCAACACTGTAAGACAAGTATGGGCGTGTGTGCAGCAGATATCGAAGACAGCCTATACTCCTTCTATAATCCCGTTCATCAATACCTTTATCATCTTGTGATTTTGACAGCTGCAAATTTATATCCATGGGCAAATGAGAAAGATTGCAACCTTCCATTCCCGTTTCTCCGAATATTTTGTGCGCATATCTCTCTTGCTTTAGAGTGATTCCTCCTTCATGCTGATGAACCTCAATCCTGAGATAATATGTTAGCTTACCAAGATCACTCATCTCAAATTTGGTTGCCATATCTTCTTTAAACTCAAGTAACAACTTCAGAGATGATCCACATACTAGCAAATCGTCCACGTATACAACCACAATAAGGAGATGTCCTTTCTCTTCCTTCTGATACATCGATGGATCCTTTGAGCATCTATGGAACTTAAATTCTCTGAGAATTTTGTTTAGCTTATCATTCCATGCTCTAGGTGCTTGTTTTAGTCCATAAAGAGCTTTATTCAACTTGTAAACCTTCTCTTCACTTCCTAAGGTTACAAATCCTTCTGGTTGGGTTACGTAATCTTCCTCCTTCAACTCACCGTGGAGAAACGCGGTTTTTACATCAAGGTGATGTATTTCCCAACCATGTGAAGCCGCTAGGACAATGATAAACCGAATCGTCTCAATGCGCGCCACCAGAGCAAACACCTCGTCATAGTCCACCCCAAGTATTTGTACATACCCTTTGGCCACTAGTCGTGCTTTATGTTTGTTGATGCTTCTGTTGGCGTTTCTTTTGATTTTGAACACCCACTTTAAACCGATTGGTTTGATACCAACTGGGAGATCAACCAGATTCCACGTTTTATTCTTGTTTATCGAACATAACTCCTCCTTGCACGCATCTACCCATATTCTGAATTCTTTAGCTTCTTGAAAGTTCCATGGCTCCTCATTTATTGCTAGCAAGAGTCGTTCACACTCTGTTTCCGCAAGCAGAATATAGTCGTTCAAATAAGCCGGCTTTATACTTGCTCTCGTGGATCTCCTTAAATGAAGTTGTGTTCCCTGAATATTATCATCTTGATCACTCTCATCTTCTGCTCCTTCGTTTTCTTCTCCTGCTTCATTCACAATCTCATTCTCCACATTCTCACTCATGACTCTAGTGTTTTTCTCTGTTTCACTTCCCATTATGCCTTTGTTACCAAACTCTCCCAAACCAATGATGAATTCTCCAGAGTCGTTACGGACTTCTCTTTCTACTTCATTCCAGCTCCAACCTTTACTTTCATCAAATACTACATCTCGGCTTATGATTATTCTCTTGGTTGTGGGATCGAGTAGATGGTAGGATTTAGAGCTAGGCTCTGTTCCTAGATGTACCAACATTCTCGATCTATCGTCTAGCTTCTTTCGTCCAGCTACTTCTGTCCTTGCGTAGCCGATGCATCCAAATATCTTAAGGTGTTCAAGATTGGGTTTCTTCCCTTTAAACGCTTCGTATGGTGTAGCTCCGACTAGCGATCTTGTTGCAATCCTGTTGATCAGGTAGGTAGCATGTCTCACAGCCTCTCCCCATAGGTAATTTGGTATGCTCATGTGTTTCAAGATACTCCTAGTCATCTCTAGCAGAGTTCTATTACGCCTCTCGACTACTCCGTTTTGCTGTGGAGAATAGGGCGCAGTTAGATGTCTCTGATACCAATTGTTGGGTTTTTCAAGTCCATGTCCAACTCCCCATTAGTATGATATTGTCCGCTTTGGGCTCAGGTGGCAAAGCCTGCACGGATTTGTTTTTGGGCTCCTTCCCAAAAGGCCTCATACTAATCAGAGTTGGACATTACTTATATATTAGACCATTCTTGTCTTATCTTCCGATGTGGGATTTGGATTGATATTCCAATAATCCCCCCTTCAAGCCAAAGACCATATCACTCTTGGTCTCCGACCTCCTGCGAAACTTGGCACCATCTTGTACCGTCTTAATCGCAAGTTCACCTTGAGGATTATCTTCCCACTTCTCCAGGTCCACTTTGAACCTTGTCTCTGATACCAATTTGTCGCAGTAAGCTTGAAACTCATGGGATACAAACTCTCCACCTCTATCTGTTCGGAGCGTTTTGATCGTAGCTCTCGTTTCTTGTTCAGCAAGTACCTTAAACTTCTTGAACCTATCCAGTGCTTCACTCTTTTCTTTCAACAGAATTGTCCACATGTAACGATAGTGATCATCAATCAACACAAACACATACCTCTTTTGTGCTGGTGTGGACGGTGTGATTGGTCCACAAAGATCTCCATGGATAAGCTCTAGAGTTTTAGCGGCTCGATAGAAGGTTGTTTGGGGAAAAGGTTGCCTTGTCTGTTTTCCGAGTAGACATGATACACATGTCTCTTTCTCAACTGCGATACTCGGTATACCCATCACTAACTCCTTTTTGATCATCATCTTCATCGTTTCCAAATTGGCGTGGCCTAATCGTGCATGCCATTTGCTTGACTCATTCTCTGACATTAGTTGTAAACACTCGATAATCTCAACTTCCAATATAACCTTGTACAAACGGTTCTTCGATATGGTTGTCCTCACCAACAGTTGACCCACTCGATCATAGAGCATAATAAGATCTTCTTTCATTCGTACTTCGCATCCTGCTTTTGTTGCCTGACCAAGGCTCAAAATATTGCTCTTTAAATCCGATATATAGTACACGTTCTTTAGGACTTTAAAGACCTTCCTTTTACCTTCTTTGAAAAACAAATCGAATTGAACATTTACCTTTTATGTCAATACGGGAGTCATCACCAAATCGTACCTTCCCTGCGACCGTCTGATCAAGATCGAAAAAGAAACTTCGATTTCCACTCATATGATTGCTCGCACCATTGTCCAAGTACCACACGTTCTTGGTGTCCGAATCGGCTTCAAAGGTGCTTGGTTTCACCCTATTCTCGTTGAGATACACCACCTCGTGCATCATCAATTCATCAGCTTCTTGAGTTTCATCACCTTTCCTTTCTTGAGCCTCTTGAAGCTTAAGCAATCGATCTGGACAATCGGATGCATAGTGACCCAACTTGTCACAACGATAGCATGTTATCATCGAATCATCTCTCTCCTTATCTCGTCCTTGTTTGCATGATCCGTTTTGATAGTTGCCGTAACGTCCTCGTCCTCTTCCTCTCCAAGCAAAACAACCACCTTGTCCTCTTCCTCTGTTGTTGCCATAGTTCTCACGATTACCAGCTTGGGAATCCGTGTTGGCGTACATCAGCTTGCTTTGGTCATCGTGTTCTTCTGCTTCAGCTTCTTCTTCTCCGATTCTCTCTTCGTATGCCTTTAGCCTTCCAACAATATCCTCGAAACTAGTTGTGTTTAGATCAAGGACTTGTTCAAGCGCTGCGACGATATGCATATATCTTTTCCGTGGCAAACTTTTCAGGAATTTCTTCACAAGTTTTGATTCTTCAATAATTTCTCCAAGCGATGCTGATTTGGATGAAATCTCTGAGAGTTTTCCCACAAAAACGTCAATTGTATCAGTCTCCTTCATCTTAATTCTATCAAACTATGCCATTAGAGTTTGTAATCTCGCCTCCTTTACTCTCTCAGCTCCAACATGTATTGCCTTTATTGCTTCCCAAATAGCTTTCGATGTGTCGAGGTCTCCAACTTGCAGGATCAAGGCTTCTGGTATGGATTGGAACAAAAGGGCAATTGCCATATTGTTCTTATCTTCGTTTTTTACTCCAGGTTCTATAGTTTCCCATACCTTGTTCACCTTGAGAGAAATTTTCATTCGCATAGATCAGACGGTGTAATTTGAAGAGTTTAACATCAGACACTTGATGGAGGAGGGTCCAATCTCCTTTGAGGCTATCACAGCATAGGGTTCGATCTCCTTGGCCGAACTCTCAACGTCTTTCTCCTTCGAACCGGTCATGGTGACGGCTCTGATACCAAATATAGAATCTCGAACTCAAGAACACACGTTTAACCAGAATAACTCTCTTATTAACTTAAGGAAAATAACTCAAAACCTCAAGCTCTTAATCTCATAAGTTATGCCACAATTATAGCACATCCTTATATAGAGAAAGACCAAAGACTATCCTAAACCAATTAAAAAAACTTACAATTTAGATAACTCTTAAATCTCTTATATGTATATTTAGATAACTTTTAAATATACTTTGTTTTGGCCTTAAGCTATTTCAAGCTTACAACAACATGTTCAGTGGTTGAAAACTTCGATTTCACCATTAAGTTAGGAGATAGTTCGAGTATTTACATTGTGATTTTAATCACACTTGGAAAAATTAATCTAGATTTTGACATGGAATCTTCTGCTTATATGTATAAAAAAATCCATATTATGTATGCATATGCATATAAGAAATTTATCAAAAAAACATGCATATAAGAAATTGTAACATATTTTACTCTAAACAAAAAAATTGTAAAATATAGTTAACCTTTTTTTTTGCTAACTAACATATAATTAACTTAACTTGAACTACAATATGCGAAAGTAGATAATGTTCCTTCTTGTCTTGTTGAAAGAATTAAAAAATAAACAAAAACTGAACTATTATGAGTATTTGCAATTGGTGGTATGTAATAATAGCAAAATTAGTTCTCTCACATCAAGTACTATTTACTATGGTAAGTTATACATCAAAATCCTATTTTAACCTTATCTTTATAATTTAATTACATTTTCTAACATGATAATCTTGTCTTGCTAACAACACAGATAACAATCATATTTTAAATGATAACAAAGTTACTTACTTGATTATTGGTATAATTTTGTAAAGTTAACCAAATTAGTTAATAAATAATTTACATTTCCTATAATATAATAATTAGTTAGCATGATAATTTTCATATTATCATATTTTCTATATTTATGATCTGATAATTCGATTAACATAATAATTTTATGATATAATAACTCAGTTAACATGACAATTTTATGTTTTTTATAGTATGATAACTGTTTTAACATGCTATTTTCACACGATATGCTAAATAGTTAACACGTTAATTGCATAATAATAATGTTAGCTAGCGATTTAACGCTAAATGAACAGTATTTTCGAAAATGGCATTTTTGTAATTAAACTAAATAATAAGGATATTTTTAGATTAAAAATTATTTCTCTCTCTTAATTACTTAATTTTCAGTTATCTATTACTCTTTACTTAATTAATTGGTCAATCATGTATATATATTAAAATCATCCAACTATTATTCCCTCTAAGGCTTTTTTCAGATTGTAAAGCTAGGAACTTTCAGGAAAAGGCAACAATGATTAAAGAGTATTTGGTACTTACAGGTATTACTATTGGTATTAATAAATTATGAAGTTATTATAATTATGAAAAATAGTGTAGTCTCTTTACTAGGCAAGTTGTTATATGTGGCTTTTATTTTTGTTGCCTACATAGTTATTCTATGTGGTAGTCCAATAAATTTCAAATTCAATATTTGCCCCTACGAATTAATGATTTCTCTAACTCTGTAGTCTGTACCCTATCAAATAAATTCGAAGCCCATCAGTAGCTAATAACGGAGTTTTCCCCCTATCGTACACAAAATAATGTAATGCATTATTATATAAATAAAGAGAAACAAAAATAATAAAATCTCTTACAGAACTGTAGAATCATGAAAGCATGGGTTCATAATTATTACTCCATTAAGGTATAGTTGAAAGTTACTCCAAAACTTTCAAATTTTAAAATATTGCATGCCTTATTAAGACCGCAATGATTACAATTGTTCACACTTTTTCTAGTTTCAATTTTATTTTCCCCATAGTTGTTTTTATAATTAATTTACAGTTTTCGTGTATTTATATGTATATATAAAATCAATTTAATTTAAAAAACATGTGAAAAGCCAACCAATCTTTTTCTACACCATGACCAATATTCGTTTTATAGTTAAAAAAACAGGTGATTTTAATTTATAATCTTAGATAAATAAAAAAGTGGAGTGTAATAACCCAAAATTAGTTTGATACATATTATATTTGTTAAATATGACGTTTTTACCTTTATCATTTAACAGCAAAAAAACTGTGAAACAGTTTTATTATTATCATGTTAACAAATATGATATCATAAAACTATTATGTTAAATCGTGCTAACATTTTTATAATTACATAAAATTATGAATTATTGATTAACTAACATTGTTATCTTTATAAGTTATACGAAATTATTTTGATAACTACTTAACTAACTGTCATCAGTATTATCGCTAACGTTATTATTGCCGTTGCCTACCAGTGTTACCGTCGCCGCTGTCGCTATCATCACCGTTGTCACCATACGTTACGGTCACCGTTATCATCATCGTCGCCGCCACGTTATCATTGTTGCCGCTACCATCTTTATTATTGTCAGATTTTGTAAACAAACATTAAAAGGACAAAACTGTCTTTTTGATATAAATAGTATGTGACAGATTTTCTACTTTTTAGTCGGTTAATTATCAGATTATTGAGGGTGAAATTTTGCAATTTTTCTTAACACAAAATTAAATAAATTTAACTTTTTGGACATTATTCAGATTTTAAATATGTAGTTTTTAAAAAAAAATGTAAAAAGTATAGTTTTTACTCTTTTTGGTCTGTAAAACTCTTTTATTACAAATTATGAAAATAATTAAAAAATAATTTTTCAACAGATAATTTATCTGTTTCACCAAAGATCTACTATAGTGTTCAGGACGAACAACTCTGCTTGCACTGCACTAAACGAGAAACTTTCTATAAATTTACCTTAATTAATCTGCATAAATTGCATGTATAAAAGTATAGTACTATCTTTTAATCATCCACATATTTATAATGCCAAAATCACGTGAAAAAGAGTATGATAAGGAGATTTTCATTAGATGTACTTATTACTTCTGTTTCATACTGTTAATTATTTAACAGACATTTTATTTTATATTATTTGTCGTTTTGTATTTTTAATGTAGATTTATGATAATTATCTAGTTTTATCTTTACTTTCTAAAATAGTGTATTAATTAGAGATAAAATAAAAAATTTATGTAAAAGAATCCTAAACCACAAGTAATATAAAACGGAAGAATATAAGATATTTGACTCAATATCAAATAGTAATGTACTATCTGTTAATACCAAATAATGTAGTCTTTACTTAATCATCCAAATATTTAAATATCCGGCAATAATTGTAATGATAGAAACGCGTTTAAAGAGAAAAAGAAACCTAACTCCGTTTTGTTGGTTCCAAAGTCGTAACCTGCTCCATTATCCATGGACAACACACCACACACACACTCTCTCTCTCTCTTTCTCTCTCGTTTTATATCGTCCACTTCCGTACCTGTCGCCTCCAATTTAATCGCATTTAATTTACGCGTTTCGCGTCCGACATTGCGTCGGTGATGTCATCTTCTTGACTCAAAAGTCTCAACAGTGAAAAAAGCTTCCATCTTTATCGCCTACACCTAAATTCCGGCGAAAAAAGCTTGTACCTTTATATTGCAGTACATCGAATCTTCGGCAGAATTTTTCACCGGAGAATGCAGATTCCGGCAGTGAGGTCTCTCTCTTTCTCTATATATTTGTCCGACGGCAAACGTTTTGGTGAAACTTTATTTTACTTTTTAACTGTTCCTTTTGCGAAATGTTCGGTGAAGAAATCCAAAGACTTTCCTGATTTTTTTGCTTTTTATATAAAATCTCGCTCTCTCCGATCTCTTTCCCTTTTTAACGTTCTCCGTGATATTTTGCCTCTCGTCTTGCCTTTTTCACTTCTCTTTCTCTGTTCTTAATTCTTGTGGTGTCGGTAACGCACTTGCTGCGTTTGCGTTTGTAAACGCCTCCGGAAGTTATCTCTTTGCCCTTTGGGCTTAATAAATGCTTCTGATTCGACGAATTTGTTTGCTCTTAATTCTCTAGATTCTTCTCTTTATTTCTCAAGATTTTGTTTTCCCTTCATAATCTCTTTCAAAAGTCCAAGTCTTTCTGTAAGAAAACGAAAACTCAGCAAAGGCCTCTTCTTCCTGAATCCGAAGTGTTCTCCTCTTAATTATTGGTTTGTCTTGTGTGCTTAAACTTGCTTTAAGAAAGTTTCTGTTTTTTTGTTTGTTTCTAGCACTTTGTTAACTTAATTGTGATGATGTTTCAGGCGTTGAAAAATGAATCGGAATCGAAGAAGAAACGTTCATCAGCCACACGGCGTTGGGAGACAGATTCCAGGATGTTTGGGTCGGATGGTTAATCTATTCGATTTCGGAACTGTTGGTAGTGGGAAGAAATTGCTCACTGAGAAGCATCACTTTGATGATGATGGTTAGGTTTCTTCTAACCTTTTTGGGGATTTTAAAGTTTTAGTCTTTAAGGCTTGATGATGAAATTCATGATGATGATGATGATGGCTTCACAGGGTCTATAAAGAGGAATCACTTTGATCAAACAGAAGATAAATTTGTGAGTTTTAAAGCTGTAAAGAAAATTGCTTTCTTTGATATTATTTGTGTTTTATGTAATGATAACAAAAAGTGTTCATCTTCTGGTTGATTGTGATTGTAGGATGTGAGGAATGGTTGTACCGTTGGAGTCAATGGAACACCGATGAAGAAGCTTCTGGAACAGGAAATGTCGAAAGAAATGGAGTTTAATCTCGGTTCGACAAATTTGGTTGCCAAGTTAATGGGTCTTGATTCTTTCCCTCAGACACAGCCTGATGCAGTTGTTCGAAGGAGCAATAGCAGCTCAAAGTCTCGGCTAAAGAGGTCGTTAAGTCGCGGGGAGTATAAAGATGTCTATGAGATTTGGGAGAAACCATGTAAATTAAGCAATGGTGTGGTGGAAGGTTTAAGCAAGAAGAAGATGGACATTGTCCGCGAGAAGTTCTTGGAAGCGAAACGTTTGGTTACAGACGATAAACTTCGGCACTCCAAGGAGTTTCAAGAAGCTATGGAGGTTTTGAGTTCCAACAAAGAGTTGTTCCTCGAGTTTTTGCAGGAGTCGAATAACTACTTCTCGCATCATCTCCACAGTTTCCAGCCCACGGCGCCACCGACCCCGGAGAAGTCGAAGCGGATCACTATCTTGAAGCCTTCAAAGACCATTGATGATGAAAAGTTAGGAAACGAAGCAGCCATTGACGGTATGAAGAGTGAAAACGGTCTTCATTTGTTCAAATGGCCCGTTGAAGAAGAAGAACACCCGACGACGACGAAGCAATCAACTCGAATCGTTGTTCTGAGACCTAATGGCCATGTCACAAAGGCTTCATCATGTCCAACCTCTCCAAGAGGTTTACCTGTGGATGATTTTGAGGGGAGAGAGTCAAAAGATGTGGCTAGGAGAGTGAAGAGACAGATGGTTAAGGAAGAAGCTTTACAACATTCTTCTGTCTTCTCCAACGGCTATATCCGCGACGACGATAGTTCTCTCAGCAGATTCGAAAACGATTATGCAGATTCCGAAATCATGTCACCGGTTTCTAGGCATTCATGGGATTATATCAACAAGTACGATAGCCCTTTTTCTTCTTCCCCCTTTAGCAGAGCCTCGGGTTCTCCGGAGTCGTCATCCGTCTGCAGGGAGGCCAAGAAAAGGCTTTCTGAAAGATGGGCATTGATGGCAGCTTCCAGTGAGAGTTTGCAGGAGGAGGCCGAAGTTATCCAGAAGAAAGGCTCTAATAGTACTTTAGGTGAAATGCTTGCACTTTCAGATTTAAAGAAAGATCTTAGAACCGAAGAAGAAGAAGAAGAAGCAAACGGTGGTAATGAACAACAGGATCCTAGAGTGTCTGAATCTTGCTTAGCTGATAACTTTAGTAGCGAGGAAAGCAGTTTCAAGCCTCTGAAAAGCCTTAAGAGGTCAAAATCTCTCCCTGAATCATCGACAACTCTTGGTACCAACAAGGGCAGATCCAAAGCTCCTGAGGAGTTGACAAAGTCAAAGAGCTTGAAATGGTCTCTGAAAGGTAAAGTCTCAAACTTTCTTTTCTCAAGGAACAAGAAAGCCAGTAAAGAGAGATCTTGTGAGGAATCCCAAGCTGTTGATCCAGAGATCTTGGATTCTCGGTGTACCGATGAGTTCGATGCATCGTTGTCTACCAGAAGCACGATTTCTCGAGGGGTAATTGTAATCAATATAAAACAACATTTGCTGATTTCAATCCATTCATCTGTTGTATTCTTTTATTTACAACCAAAGATGTTTTTGTTTTTGTTCTTTTGTATCTTAACAGGCAGGCTTATCTATTGCAAAGGCAACATCTTTTGGAAACTCCACCGGGTGGCGCGATGAGCCGAGTCCGATTTCGGTCTTGGAAACTTCTTTCGATGAAGATGATGGAATCTTTTTCAATTCCTCTGTCTTGAACAGATCATCCTCTGCTCTTGGTAAGGTTTCATTTTAAAAGCTTCACTCTTTCTTGATCCTGTTTTTCATGTCAGTTCCTTATTTAAACCGGCAAATCTTGGCAAAACAGAACCGGAGATGATGTCCATGAGATCCAACTTACTAGGCAAATCTCCTCCGATAGGGTCCATCGGTCGGAGTTTTTCATTCGAAGACTCAACAGTAGCTCGGTGCTACTCGTCGAAACGCTCTGTGGCTTCCACGAGAGACGAGGAAGAAGACTTGCGTCTCCTCATCAACACACTCTTATCAGCAGCTGATCTCGATGAAGTGTCATCAGCATCATCATCGTCAATCTTGGACAATCTCTTGTCTAAATGGCATTCCGTGGAGAGCCCGTTAGACCCGTCACTGAGAGACAGCTACGCGGAACAGCAAAGACTCGGATCAAACGCGAAGAAGCTGGCGTTCGACCTCGTCAACGCTCTGCTCTTGGAGCTAACACCGAGCTATCTCGGACCTCGTAGCCCCATTGTTCTCTCCGGCAAGACGTTGCGGGTTTATTTGATTAACAGGATGCAAGAATGCTTGACGGGTAACGGGAGAGTGGAAGATCGGTGGTGGGATGAAGACGGAGACTTGAGCAGCTTGGCGGTGAACAAAGTGGTGAGGGTTGAAGTAGCGGAGATTGGTTCGCCGGAGAGTTTGAGATTGGAGATGGATTCCATGGGAGAGGAATTAGAGTTGAAGTTGCTGGAGGAATTAGTGGAAGAGGTTTTGTTGGATTTGTCAGAGGAACATAAATTGTTCATTTCAAGTATTTGTTAAATCATGTATATTATTATTATTATTATTATTATATGGCCTTGTGTGTATAAAAATATGGCGAATCTCACATTGTATATTTTTTTTTTTTTTGGTTTCTGTTTTGGGTCAACGATCGTGGGAAGTAGCGTTATATAGATATGGCCTCTATGTTTAACATTAATAAATAGCTTTAGCTAATATCACTAACTTTATTCGATCTGGCCCGCGGATCACTGACATGTTTAACATTTCTATCTATACAAACGTTCGAATATGATGTATTGGGTTATACAAATGGGTTTTGTCTACAATTTCCTTGATTTGTGTATGTCAACGAAATCGTTCTGAGACTTTTTGTCTTTGTTACCAAGATCATCTGGCTGAGGAAAGAAAACAACAACTTCGTATGTTATTCAAGATCATTCAGCATGTATAACCGTTTTTGAGACAGTTTTCTCTCTTTCTAAAACAGTTGATTCTAAGCTTCATTGTTTTTTTGCAAATAAATACTAAAATGGACCAATGTGTGGGCAAATTTGAGTTTGATAGAGTACGAGCATCTCACTATCCCATGGTCAAATATATCAAACTTAAACTTAGAATAGAAATGTTGGTTAGGTAAACCGGATTATTGATCTCCTGGTTAGTATCTTGGTTAAGTCGAATCATCTCTCACATAAAGAGATTGACTATAACAAACTTTCATTAAGATGAATAACACATGTTAGAGGGAGAATAAGCACATTCCATAAAATGCCATCCCTCCATTAATGATAGCCCATTAAGACAAGGTCCGTCGAGATTAAGCCGACTAAAAGGAAAGGAAAAAATCTAGGAAAGAGGAAGGTTTCCGAGAAATAAGGAAAATATCAACCCGAAGAGGAAGATTTCCGAAAGAGAGAAGGGAAGGGAAGTCGAAGGAACCGATTTCCAGATAAACTTATGTATCTTATAATATTATTCTTAAGAGAGTAATAATAATTCATCATAAACACCTTTGTGTTCTTACTCTCATCATTTTGTCATGGTATCAGAGCCCAGATCCAAATCAGGTGGATTAAGGTTTTATTACTTTTTATTCTTCCTAAACGGAAGCAAAAAAAAAGTACGTGATTTGCTTTTGTTTTAGCGAAATTCTGTTTTTTTTTTTACTTTTTTGATTCACGTTTTTCCCTCCTCTTACATCGAGATTGGTGACCTGTGAAAGTCAAACAAAGATGAAGCCTATTGGTGGCTTGTTTTGTTGATTTGGTCAGTGTCACATCCCCGATCTTAGATTTAGGGCCTATTTTTTAAAGTTTTTAGATTAAATAAAATAGGATTAGACTTAGCTAAATCTACCCCCATTTCTTTCAAAACCCAAGTAAAAATTCTCTAAATCCAAACCCTCATTTTAGCCTTTTGCTTTTATTGAAATCCTTAAAACCTAACATTTTAGTCCCCTATATAAGGAGCTCGTGGTGATAGAGGTAGAGAGAAACCACCACGGCGAAACCCTGCCCAACCTCAGCCATCGCCCATGTGAGCCGCCACCACCTCCGACGTGAATCACGAAGCCATGGGAGAGGAAGATTTGACAATATCTTAGATTAGGAAAACTAGTTTTATCTTAAATATATTATTTACATATTAGTATAGGCAATTTAGTTAGTTCTATTTCTATATAAACTTATGTATCTTGTAATATTATTCTTATAAGAGTATAAATAATTCTTCCTAAACACCTTTTTGTTCTTACTCTCATCAATTTATCATGTTATTAGAGTCGATATCCAAATCATGCGAATTAAGGTTTCATTATTTCTTATAGAAAAACTCTATTTTTCTTTTCTAATTCTTCCTAAAGTGAAAAAAAGAAAAAAAAAAAAGAACGTGATTTGCTTATGTTTTAGCGAAATTCTGGTTTTTACTTCAATGATTCACGTTTCTCTCTCATCTTACATAGAGATTGGTGACTTGTGAAAGTCAAACGGAGATGAAGCCTATTAGTGGCTTGTTTTGTTGATTTGGTCAGTGTGATATCCCCAATTTTTTTTTTACATTAAGTAAAATAGTATTCGGGTTAGGTAAATCTACCCCTATTTCTTTTAAAACCCAAGTAAAAATTCTCTAAATCCTAACCCATGATTTCACCCTTTTGCTTTTATTGAAATCCCTAAAACGTAACCTTTCTAATGGAGTGGCGGAAGCGATAAACGACGACACACGAGATATCCAAAGGATTCGTATGTAATCGGGTTGAAATAAACGTAGAAGGTCTACGTTTAGATCGATAGGGTTGGGAATACTCTTCCCCGTACTATAAAAGCTCGTTGGAAATACTCTTTCCAGTGCCTATGAAAGCTCTTAATAATTTCAGTACCCAAATCAAGTCTGCCTTACAATGCTATTGATCGATCCCTTTTATAATAAAGGAAGAAGATAAAATCAAATCTCTAGAACCTAATCAACAAAGGATTTGTAATTATCCTTGAATTAAAAGAGAACCAAAACAAAACCAAAATAAAAACCTAAGCTTATCAAACACGTAAAAACCCACGATGTGTTTGACAAAAGCCCATGATCTGCAATAGATGCGCTGCATCAGGTCCCTCCAGGTGGGAAAGGATTCGCCCTCGAATCTGCATGTTGCAACACCAAAAGTGATCCCTTGTCTCCATGTGTCGGTGCTAAGACACCCTCCCCTACTTCACATTCTTCCTCTTGTGAATCATAAACCGGTGCATTGTCGGTGCTAACGTCGTCGACAATGAGTCCCCGACGGGTCTGAGTAGGGCACGACGTCTGTCGATGGCCTGGCTCTCCGCAAGCGAAACAACGCAAGGCGTTGGGTCTGGTTGAGCGACGAAGAGACGGATCCTCTGCCGAAGTCTGAGAACGCATCACTGGGGAGCGAGGAGTCACCACTATCGTGAGGTGTCGCACTAGATTGGCCTGGAGTTTGGTCCTGAAAACACGGCGTCGAGGTCTGGGGAGACCAGCTAGAAGACCGTAGTTGGTGTTCGAATGACGCTGCTCTGCGGTGCGCTTCTGCGATCGTCGAGGGATCGAATTGGGACATCGCGTTTTGCAGTTGTGGTCGTAAACCACCAATAAACCTGGAAAGAAGCTGAATCTGACTATGATACAACTCGTTGCGTGTCAGTAATAGCGTGGATTCTTCGGCGTGGTCCTCAACGCTGCGATTGCCTTGTCGAAGGTTTTGAAGCTGCGTGTATCGTACGGTCATAGTTATGTGGTAAGAATGTCTTACGCATGTGTTTCTTCAGGCGCTCCCATGATTGAATTGGTTCTTTACCCGTACGGGTTTGTGTGGATTTTAATTGCTTCCACCACGATGCCGCGTGACCACAGAACCTCATCGCTACAAGGGGAACTCGACGATCATCCGTCACCTGTTTGAAATCGAGGACTTCCTCCACTGTCACTAACCAATCGAGGAGCTCGTCGCCACGAATTCCACCGTTGAAATCAGGGATCTCAACTCGAAAACCCGTCTCCCACCTGTTATCTCGACCATCACCATCGTGATGTGCAGATCGTCGAACGCGTCGGTGATTTTCATCCTTCTCATCTTCACCTTCTTCGCCACGATCAGCGTGTAGATTATCGCGATATACGCGATCCTGGTCTTGGATGAACCGTTGTTCACGTTCACCCAATTGAGTCACCAACAACTCACCCATCTCTTGAATAGAGGCATGAATTGTTGACTGAATGTTCTCATGCATTGCTAGGAGTGTGGTACGGAGCTCAGCCCATTCGGCTGTCGGACCCTCGTTGTTGGCACCACCGGCGGCAGCTGGTTTCTTTGGTGGCATCGTCGAAGAGTCTCAACTGGAAGGAACATTCTGAATCTCATACCAACTGATAGAGTGGCTGAAGCGATAAACGACGACACACGAGATATTCAAAGGATTCGTATGTAATCGGGTTGAAATAAACGTAGAAGGTCTACGTTTAGATCGATAGGGTTGGGAATACTCTTCCTCATGCTATAAAAGCTCATTGGAAATACTCTTTCCAGTGTTATGAAAGCTCTTAATAATTTCAATAACCAAATCAAGTCTGCCTTACAATGCTATTGATCGATCCCTTTTATAATAAAGGAAAAAGATAAAACCAAATCTCTAGATCCTAATCAACAAAGGATTTGTAATTATCCTTGAAATAAAAGAGAACCAAAACAAAACTAAAATAAAAACCTAAGCTTATCAAACACGTAAAAGCCCACGATGTGTTTGTCAGAAGCCCACGATCTGCAATAGATGCGCTGCATCACTTTCCTTCTCCTATATAAGGAGCTCGTGGTGATAGAGAGAGGTAGAGAGAAACCACCATGGCGAAGCCCTGCCCAACCTCAGCCGTTGCTGATCCGTGAGCCGCCACCACCTCCGACGTGAATCACGAAGCCATGGGAGAGGAAGATTTGACAATATCTTAGATTATAAAACTTAATTTTATCTTAAATGTATTATTTACATATTAATTTAGGCAATTTAGTTGGTTCTATTTCTATATAAACTTATGTCTCTTGTAATATTATTTTTATGAGGGTCTAATAATAATTTTTATGAAACTTATTTTATTTTAAATATATTATTTACATATTAGTTTAGGCAATTTAGTTGGTTCTATTTCTATATAAACTTATGTATCTTGTAATATTATTTTTATGAAAGTCTAATAATAATTATTTCTAAACACTTTTTGTGTTCTTACTCTCATCAATTTATCATGATATTATAGCCGAGATCCAACTCATGTGGATTAAGATTTCATTATTTCTTATAGAAAAACTCTATTTTTCTTTTTAATTCTTCCTAAACTGAAAAAAACGTAAATTGCTTCTGTTATAGCGAAATTCTGTTTTTTACTTTTTTGATTCACGTCTTCCCCTCCTCTTACATCGAGATTGGTGACTTGCGAAAGTCAAACGAAGATGAATCCTATTGGTGGCTTGTTTTGTTGATTTGGTCAGTGTGACATCCCCAATCTTAGATTTAGGGCCTATATTTTTAAGGTTTTTAGATTAAGTAAAATAGGATTACAGTTAGCTAAATCTATCCCAATTTCTTTCAAAACCCAAGTAAAAGTTCTCTAAATCCAAACCCATCATTTTAGCCTTTTGCTTTTATTGAAATCCCTGAAACCTAACCTTTCATACCCCTATATAAGGAGCTCGTGGTGATAGAGATAGGTAGAGAGAAACCACCACGACGAAGCCCTGCCTAACCTCAGTCGTCGCTGATCCGTGACCCACCACCACCTCCGACGCGAATCACGAAGCGATGGGAGAGGAAGATTTGACAATATCTTAGATTAGGAAACTTAGTTTTATCTTAAATGTATTATTTACATATTATTTTAGGCAATTTAGTTGGTTCTATTTATATAAACTTATGTCTCTTGTAATATTATTTTTATGTGAGTCTAATAATAATTTTTCCTAAACACATTTGTGTTTTTACTCTCATCAATTATCATGGTATCAAAGCCGAGTTTCAAATCATGTGGATTAAGGTTTCATTATTTCTTATAGAGAAACTCTATTTTTCTTTTCTAATTCTTTCTAAAGTGAAAAAAAGAAAAAAAAAAGAACGTGATATGCTTCTGTTTTAGCAAAATTCTGTTTTTTACTTCTTTGATTCACGTTTTCCCATCCACTTACATCAGATTGGTGACTTGTAAAAGTCAAATGAAGATGAAGCCTATTGGTGGCTTGTTTTGTTGATTTGGTTAGTGTGACATCCCCGATCTTAGATTTAGGGCCTAATTTTTTTAGGTTTTTAGATTAAATAAAATAGGATTAGAGTTAGTAAAATCTATTCCCATTTCTTTCAAAACCCAAGTAAAAGTTCTCTAAATCCAAACCCATCATTTTAGCCTTTTGCTTTTATTAAAATCCCTAAAACCTAACCTTTCCTTACCCTATATAAGGAGCTCGTGGTGATAGAGAGAGGTAGAGAGAAATCACCAAGACGAGAAGAGGAGGTCGGCCCTGGCAGTAAGGAATCATTCCTGAGATCCCAATAAGTCAGAACCGTAGCCATATTGAAGCCCATAGATGTGGATGATAAGAAAAGTGGAGGAGATGCGAAGTGAAGGCAGTGTAGAATTGTCAACTTCCGTCGCTATTTACCTCAGATTCTGAAAGACCCAGATCGAGATCTCAGTGTTACTAGAAAGAGGATTCTCCGATCTTTCCAGTGCCTCCGGACTTGTTCGATTTGAAGGTATATTCCTTTATATATGATCGTTTCAATCTGAAAACTCGAAATTTGACTTTTCCCAGTTTCGTAAAAGAAGCTGCGGGTCGATTTCTCGGCAATTCAGATCGATACAGACGCCGGTCAGCATACCGTTGGAAAGCTCATCCAGTCATCTTTACGTCGCAAGTTCCCGATCTAAATTACGAGGTGACCTCCGAGAATTATAGTTGTTGCGTTTTGCCCAAGAAATCAAATTATTCTGGAAAAATCAGAAACCCTAGATTTGTAATTCTTCAATTGCAATGGCGAATTTGATGAGTTCAGAAGCAGGATGCAAGTCAAGGAGAACTAATTCCAGAACCGATGCATCGAGGCGTACCAGGTGTGGATGTGTCATGAGAATTCTTCCAATACATTATTTATTTTATTAATAAACATAAGGTGATTAGCTAGACGAATGAATGCGTAATGTTGGTTAATGCTACTGTTAATGATTGTGATGATTTTTGCATTAGTAGTGTCTTTCATATGCATCATTTACTCATTATGATAACTGGTTAAATTAAATATAATGTTAATGATAAAAAAATGGTTGATTTGGTAATTGTTATATGATTGGTATCTAGTGTATTGTTTAGTTGAAAGTTATACGGTATGATAGTATTGTTGTGTGTGGCTTAGATGCTGATGTTTGTACCGCTGATCGTTTGGTTCAGTGTTGATTGATGGTCTACAACGAGGGACAATTGTGAAGTTGTGGTGATCAGAAAATGGCTGACGAGCCGTTGTCGAACCCCGTGGTGGGTAGTAGCACCTTACGACTTGTCAAACCTAATATGGACAGTGGCAAAGAATGAATACGTTTGGCGGTTGATCCTTGAGAATGTGAAAGAGCCAAGTTAGGGTTTGTTTGAGGTCTTGTATAAATGTTGTTAACTGTATTTATTGATTCGGCTTTGCAATTACATTTTGAAGGCTAAACATATTTATGGTTATTAATGAATTAAATATCTTATTGTGAATCTCATGGGCATTTGTGCCCACCCCCGCTGAGTAATGTTTTGTTGCTCACCCTTTTTTTCCTTTTCAAGTAGAGTTAAGATGTTTTTGAGCGTATAATTTAAGTCAAACTATTTGGTGTAGTTTTACTGCAATGAAGGTGTCTCAGTCAGTAATTGGCCACATTACTTGTGTAATGGCTAGCATATTGTTAGTTTTTTGAAGCGCAAAAATTATTAAGTACACGATGGTACTTCGCTTTTCTTTACTTGTGGAGTTGAATTGATTTCACAAATTTTTACTTAATCGTGAGTTTTGCCAAAATTATGCTAATTATGGTATATATTCACACGATCTTCAATGATGATGGTTATGTTTGATGGAGATACACAAATACGATGATGTGTATTTTCCACCGATTTGACCCTACGATCAGGTATAAACGTAGTTGATGACCCAATAGCTAGGTGTTGTAGCCGACTGACCTAGCGGCCATGTATACATGTCGCTGAAGAACCTTACGATTGGGTATAAACGTCGATTACTCACGCCTGAGTATAACGCCGATATTTTGAAAACATGTCAAATCTCATATGTGTTACCATATATGAGTTTGTGGGAGGATATTGAGAAATTGAAATCGACTAAATGAAAAGATCAATATTATAAAAAAGTTCACAGAAATATGACAATATCTTAGATTAAAAAACTTAGTTTTATCTTAAATATATTATTTTGGTTCTATTTCTATATAAACTTATATATTTTGTAATATTGTTTTTATGAGAGTTTAATAATATTTTTTTATAAACAAGTTTGTGTTTTTACTCTCATCAATTTATCACGAACTTATAAGAATCTACTTTGTTTTGTATCTTAAACGTGATTTTAATATTTACTATGTTATGCTTTAATATGGTTCTAGTGTGACTCCTACGTATTCCATCCTAATGCCTCATTTTGTAAACTGTCTTCAAACACTCATTCCTCTATAAATATGATAACTAGATGAACCTTCTTCTATCCTCAGCTCAGACTTCAAATTATCAAACATAAAACTAATAGAGAAGAAAACAACACTGCCTTGAGTATTTGGTTTTTCCATCAACCCTTAAACCAAGTGTGATGACCGGCTCAGTTGATAACTCTGAGCTATAGTTAGAAACAATTTCAACAAAAATTAACCTTTGTGACTTTGTCATGACTATGTCTCAAGTTTGTCTCCGGCTTGATCTCATGTATAACTCATCATTCCGGATTATTGCCTCGTTATCCTTCTGAGACACCTAAATGAATTTGCATTCTTTTGAGTACAGTATCACAGATGAAAATTTCATGGTTTTTTAATTTCCAATTTTTTTGGTGAATGAGAAAATGAGTTTATGTGACCAGAGCGGGTTTTGGAGGAAAGTGTGCTAAGCATGTAAAACAAATATGTTAAAAGTATTTTTGTTCGGCCAACTTTTTGAGAAGCCTCAATAGATGAATTGGTTAGTGTCCTAAATGTGGCTCCAAGATCTGTATGTGACTCTTGTTTTTTGTCCAATGGACCGATCCATTTATGTTCCATGGAACTAAAATCAATTACGTGCCTTTATTTCATTTTCTTAGGCATTCAAGCCTTCAACTAATGGATTTTACGGCCTTAATTGCAAATTGCCTATGATATAGATATCCTATGCCCATGCATAGACTTTCTTTTAGACACTTCACATCACTAGCTTGTCACTATTAATTTATCTTAGATTTGGCAAGATCCAAAAGGATCCAAGGTAGTGATGGGAAACATAGCATAGCTATAAAATAACTAAAACTTTAAATGGTGATTGAGATCTTTTAAAATTATGGAATCACCCGATTACCAATCATATATATATATTAGATCAATTTTTGTTTTTTTAATACATTTTTAATTTATTTGACACTATGTGGCATCATTCGGAATATATATATAAATAATATATACTATTTTGTTGTTTAATAAATAAAAAATTGATGATGACAAGGATATCTACCAACACCCTCGTACATATGGGACACCTTCTCTGCCTTTCTATCGTCTCATTATACCTCAAATGAAGGGAACATGTTATTTGCGTACCGCTTACAAAAATAACAACAAATAAGTTAGATAACTTCGTACTGATTTTTGGGGTCGCTATTAATTATCGATGCTTATTTGTTACCTGTTAGGCAAAGGTCACCTTTGTTATTATATCAAAACCAAACTAACATTGAGTGACTCATTTATCTCTCAAGTTTTTTCACTTCTATCTACCAAAATTTCAAATAATTTTCACTTCCATCTAATTAATTTTTTCAAATAATTGTCACCTCTATCAATCAAATTATCTGAATATGCCATTTGTATTGCTTGAACGGCATCGATTTGTTTTTTTTTTTAAATTCTAATCACACGATTTAGTTCGCATATATAATTGAAGTTGTTCTTAACACTTATAATTTCTGATTCAACATAAAGTTTAAATCACAAGTAAATCCCTCTGTTATCTTTTTTTTTTCATCTGAAATATTTTACATTGAACATGGATGGAATACACATCAGTAAAATACATTGATGAAAAACTAAAACTGAAACAAAGGGATCTAACACTAAAAGGAGAGATTGAAAAAACACTCAGTATCAAAGGCAAGCAAAGGAACAGGGATAAGAGCAGTAGTCGCGGCACTAACAGGCTCAAAAAGACGTCAGTAGATCGGAGCAGACCGCGGAGAGGAGAACCAATTAAGACGAATAACCAGAAACAACGAAATACAAACGGGAATATAACTTCCTAAATCACCTAATCATCACCTTTAAAGAGTCTAATTCTCGATCTATGCATCCTCACAAAGAGGTTAGCCTTACTAAGAATTATGAAAGACTAAAGGAGAAAACTGATTATTAAGAACTAAAAAGCGGTGGAAGGAGGATGAACAAAGAGACACCGAAATAGAGATAAGGCTAAACGAATAACACAATCAAAACCAACGCCTACCAACCCACCTATCCAAGAAAACGAGTGAAAATATCAAAGACCTAAATAGCGAAAGACCAAAGCCAGATACACACCTTGCTTCACCGCATCTGAGACAACCAGATCCGGCCACAATCCACCGCCCAAGACCACATACGCACCTCCACCAAGCCACGAGGCTTCTGGACAACGCTTGAAAACCTGAGCCGCCGAGAGAGAAGCCCACCAGATCTAGAACGGAGACCAACTTCCAAAAAGTCGAGCAAAGCCAAGGAAAACAGAAGGAAATACAACAACAAATACTAGAAAGAAAGCAGAAACCGACCGATCCCGGAGCTAGAGAAGCCTTCGACCATCGGCCGGGAACACACACCAAATCCTTTTTTTCGCACGCGCACTCGCACTTTTTCCTTATTCGTAAAACTTCTTTTATGTTATCCTCCCTCTGTTATTTTCTACACTACAATCTACTAAAGATATTTTAAAATAATTGTACTAACTTAGCTTTACAATTTTGAGATTTTTTTGCCCACAAAAAAAATTGAGATTGTAAAAACAATTATCTAAATTATCGAGATGAGTTGATTAAAATTCATGATTTTAATTTTTGCAACTTCGATGTATTTAAATAGTGATAAATTTAAGTACTTTTCGGTTGATTAAAAATTGTGATATACACCTATGTGTTGAAACTTGAATGTGAACTCGCGTGCAGAAAAGGCTAAAGAGCTTTAGTTGGGTTTAGTAACCTTCGGCTGCAAACATTCTTCATGGTTTGTCCACATTTTTAATAACTTATCTTCTTCTCTTTTTTGTTTGTTCGAGTATGACATATTTTCTTATAAATAAATATTTATTTCTTCTTTCTTTAAGGCCAAGACAGTGTTTTATTCTTCATAGAAATCAAAAGAAAGAACTTCCCGTTATTACTTAGTCAAATCCACGAGAAAATTTGTTGGGTTTGTCCCATATAACAAGATTCGGAAAAAGTCTAGCCTAGATTCAGAACTTGGTTATTAACAACAGAGGTCTGAAACGGTTTAAGTGTGCACTTAAATTATGAATATAGTGGAGTGAAAGAGTTTGAAATATTATTGTTATAAAAGAAAAAAAAAAAATAAATAAAAGAAGAGACAAAAAGCTGAAAGGAGAAGGGTGGTGAAGAGTGTTCTGACTTGTCACGGACAAAACCTTACAAACATTAGATTTGTGGTTCCATATGATGACGTTGCCCAGTCACGCCTCCACGTGCACATTATTGGCTATTCCACTTCCCCACTATATATTTTACATTTAAAAATAATGCTTCGTTTTCTTTTCTTATTTCTCGAGTTTCAGGTCCATATAATCGGCTCGATAAATTTGTTCAGATCAAGGGTCCAAATGGTACAAGCTGAATTGAGGAATTGGGAAAAATGTTGCTCAACTTTTGAATTGTGTTACCAGTTAGTGTTAATAGAAAAATGTTGAGAAATTGAGAGGAAATTCCTCAAAAAGACCTTTTTATTTATTTTGTTTTTTGGTCAAGACTATTTTACTTTTTTTTTCTTTCTGAAAATATATAGAAAATTATTGATATATTAATATATTTCACAAAACAATATGTTTTTTAATTTATATGTGTATCATATTTTTATGTATAGACAAAAATACATAATTATTCGGATATTCGTTAAAGTTTGGATCGGTTTATTTTGGGTTTTGAGTATGTCGGTATTAGAGTATAAAACCTATTCGGATATTTTTTTAGGTCGAGTTTGGTTCGATTTCGTCTAGATTCGGATCGGTTTCAGATATTCGAATTATCCTGAAACTTATGAAAAATATCGAAAACAAATTTTATATTTTTGAGTTTTTCAGTTCAAATAGTAACATATGAGTTTTGCTGAATGTGGAATAAAGTTGAATTTGAAGTTTAAGGTGATGAATGTTTGTGTTGTTTTTAGATTTTGGTTTTTGGTTTTTGGATTTTGGTTTTTGTTTTTAGATTTTAGTTTTTAGATTTTGGTTTTTTGATAATACTTGGAAGAAAAACTCCAAAAATATAGATTTTGGTTTTTGCTTACAAATTGGAAGTTATTTTTAAAAACTAGTTTCCCTAAATTTTAGGGAATCTATTTATCAAAAAACTTGATTGGCAAATAAAATGATTTTTGAAAAACAAAAGCCAAAAACTCTTTCAAAAACTACAAACATTCATCACCTAAATCATAAATAGTATTTTATTTGTTTACTTGGAGTATTTTATTTTCCTCTTTAAGCCGAACTTGGAGTTTAATCGAGAACCGCCAGAGAAGTAGCACTGTAGTAGGAGTGAAACTAAGAAGTTAACATATCCATTAAGATAAAGCCACGTGTTAATTTAGCGCAACAATCAAATCCAACCGTACGATTAAGCCAGCTAAAAAAAACTGTACCTCAACCGCTTAATCAAATATCTCGTGTCCGCTTTTAAATACCACGAAAGCTTCACATAACTTCCCCCATCCTCTCTCTCTCTCTCCCACTCTCTCAACAAATGGATAAAAGTAAAACGTTTGGAGAACAATGGAGGTTTAATCCGGCGTTTAAACCGCCTGAAACGCCGTTAGATTCCATGGAGTTTTTGTCACGCACGTGGAGCGCTTCCGCAACTGAAGTTTCCAGAGCCGTCGTCGCGTCTCCGACTTCTCAACCGCCGCAAATGCGTTTCTCAGAGATCCAGAGCGTTTCCGACGTCACTTTGGTGCCGGAAGATGAAGAAAACGGCGTCGTTGCTGGGAACACTTTCTCTTTTGCTTCCTCTGAAACTTCTTTAATGGTCATGGAACGTATCATGGCTCAGTCTGTAAGTAAATTCACTAAACTAACGACGTCGTATTTTGAAGAAATAATCATTCTCTTAAACTATTTATTTTCCGAGTGAAAATTCTACTATAAATCTTTACTAATAAATATTGTCACGTGAATCACATAACTGCCCATTATCTATTAGTATGTTACTAACATTATAAAACTTTTTTTTTTTGGGGCACACATAATTATAAAACTTCTGTTACAGTTTATTTCACCAATGTTTTTAAAAAAAATTCAGATTTATTATTTAATAAATAATAATATATATTTTTTTAAACAGCCGGAGATTTCATCGCCAAGGACCTCAGGGAGACTTTCACATAGCTCTTTCACCGACAGCCCTCCGATCTCTCCCTCCGACATCGACGACTTTAAGGTTAGTTAAATTCTTGAACCGGTTTAAGAGACACTAAACCGGAATCCAAAGATGGTAAGAAGGATTTTCTTTGTCAAGAGAAATTATTCCTTAACCAGAGAAACATTTAACCCACCTGATCTCACTCTATGATTTGTTAAATGTTGGGGCTAGTATGTTAATTAAGATTAGGTGGGTTAAACTTGTGAGACAGATCGAAAATTTGGGTCTACACTGTAAATTAATAAAACACGTTGACAAAACAAAAAGGCTAAAGTGTAAGGAGAAGCAGTAGAGTAAGAGAAACAGAGGAACACAAGGCTCAGACTTTCTCTTCGACCAAAGCATTTTCTCTGTCAATCTCTAGAAGTTGAGCAGTACCTATTATTATTAAAAGTGTCTTATCCAAAATTTTAATTTTTGTTTGTATTTATGTAATCAATATTATTAAAAATAACGCGTTCGAATTTGTATTTATTTAGCAAAAATATAGTACTCTCTCCCTCCGTTTCGTATTGTTTGTTGTTTTAACATAATTCACGTATATTAAGAAATTTACTTAATTAAAAAAAAAGTAATTACAATAATATTTTAAATAAAAAAGTAGTCATTTTTTGAAAAGAGAATATTTGGAAAAAGTTTTTATCCATATTCTAATACTACTTTATTAACTTTACATAAAAAAGTGTCAAAAATAACAAATAAATTGAAGCAAAAATGAATATCTAAAACAACAAATATAAAAAAACAGAAAAAGTAGTTGTTTAGCATTTATGGTTTTGGACCCAAATATGGGCTGGCTTATATTCACAACGGTCTATTTTCCACATCAATTTTATTCCTACCAAAACATAAAAATTAGTTGTATTTATTTTTAAAAATTATAAAATTATTGAACTGCAAGAAAGGAAAATGTTATTAAAAAAGAGTTTGATTTATTTATTTAATTACGATTTAAAAAGTTGTTTAGCATTTATGATTTTGGACCCAAATATGGTCTGGCCGATGTTCACAACTAGCTCTGCAAATTTCGGGACGGGTACCCGGTTTCCACCCGTACCCGTTTCAAATTTCCCGTCCCGTTCCCGTTTCCGTTCAAAAAAATTCCCGTTCGGAACCATTTATATTTTTCAAACGGGTACGGGAAGGGTACGGGAAGGGAATGGGAATACTCGAACTTCCCGAACTTCCCGAACTTCCCGAAGTTTCTCGAATTTTCTCAAATTTTTCCGAAATTTCCCGAATTTTCCCGAAATTTCCCGAATTTTCCCGAATTTTCCCGAAATTTCCCGAATTTTCCCGAATTATCCAAAATAATTACCCGTTTGGGAAAAAATTTTACGTAAGGGAATTTCTCGAACCCGTCCCGTTCCCGTCCCGTTCCCGTCTTGTTTTTATGGATTCCCTTTCGGGAATTGAATATCAATTCCCGAATTTTCCGTTCCCGTCCCGTACCCGTAAATACCCATCCCGTTTCCCGAAATTTTCAGGGCTATTCACAACGGTCTATTTTCCACAGCCTTTTATTATTGAAATTACTTTATATATTCCATTTTTTTTCACAATGGTATATTTTTATTTTAACTTTGAGTTTTAAATATTATATGCCTTGGGACCGGTTTTGTTTAAAGTGTATTAATATTTAAAATATTGGTCCAGCAATTCTATCGTGTAAGCCCATCCTTTAATGGACACTTACGTGGTCCATCCGCCGTCTCCGGCGTCGCCGGAGGATCTAAAACTGTCGGCCGGTGGCTGAAGGATCGGAGGGAGAAGAAAAGAGAGGAGACGCGTGCACAAAACGCACAGCTCCACGCGGCTGTGTCTGTAGCCGGCGTGGCCGCGGCGGTGGCTGCGATCGCTGTAGCCACCGCCTCGCAGTCGAGTTCTGGAAACGACGAGCAAGTGGCCAAAACTGACTCGGCGGTGGCTTCCGCCGCGACTTTGGTGGCGGCGCAGTGTGTGGAAGCCGCTGAGATTATGGGAGCTGATCGCGAGCATTTGGCCTCCGTTGTTAGTTCTGCGGTCAACGTTCGTTCCGCCGGAGATATCATGACGTTGACCGCCGCCGCGGCCACAGGTATAGTTCTCTCATGTCATTTCATTTTTGTGGATCGTAAAGAAAATAATTGTTACTTGCACTAATTTAGGAGCATGAATGTGCTCATCCTGATCTTCAGATTGTCTCAAAATACTCCCCAAAACTCTATAAAACTCTATAAATATTCCGTTATTAACGCAAGAATGACTAAAAATTTATCTCAAAGATGTTTAAAACTTTCAACTATTAACCATGCAAAAGTGTAATAGGTTTTTTTTTTTAATTACCAGAAGTTTATGAGTTTGAACTCCATACTAATTAGGATATTCTTTCTATTTAAATGTCGCAATGACTAGTTATGACTGGAATATTAGTAGAAATATTTAAATTTAGACCTAGAGTCACATACTGAATCCTTAACCATCGAATCACCATGAATTAGGTATAATTCTTGGTTAACACTTTTTTTTTTTTTAAATGTGCGTACGTAGCGTTGAGAGGAGCTGCGACTTTGAAGGCGAGGGCATTGAAGGAGGTATGGAACATTGCGGCGGTGATTCCGGTGGAGAAGGGCATACCAAAAGGCGGTGGTGGTGGTTACGGAGGCGATTTAACTCCGGAAGATGATTTTCTAGGGATTTGCAGTAGAGAATTGCTAGCTAAAGGTTGCGAATTGCTCAAACGCACCCGCGAAGGTTGGTTAATGTCGTCGAATCGTTACATTTTTATGTAGTTCTTGAATACATGCAATGTTATTCCAATCTATTTATATTCGTTTCATATTTTTTCAGGCGATCTTCATTGGAAAGTTGTTTCGGTATACATAAATAGATCAAAGCAGGTAAAAAAAAAATGGAATAATAATACTATATTTTAGTTACAAATAACTAATGTGTTTATGGATCTTTATTGGGAAATCGAATTACATTTTTTTATTGTGCAGGTAATGTTGAAGATGAAAAGCAAACTTGTTGCTGGGACCATTACAAAGAAAAAGAAGTGTGAGTACTGATGCTTTGCTTATCTCTTACTCTTTCTTTGTTTTTAATGCGAACCCTATAGATCAAAAGGTCAAAAAGGTACGAACTTTGGAATAGTTTTTGAAGTTTTAGAGACTATTAGATCGTAAAAGTTAAAGAAAGATCCAAACTTTCATGTAAAAAGATTAACTAATCAGCTTAGAACACCAATCTCTTTCTTTCTTTCTTCTTTTCTGTCCTTTAATAAATCATGAAAAAACAAAGTAATGATAGTTTTAATTATGATAAGTCTATTAGACGTGTTTTGGAGAATATAGTCTTAATTTTAGTCTATAACAAAATCTAGTTTCTGTTCTAAGTCGCTGAATTTGTGATGTATTGATCTATATAGATGTGGTGGTGGAATTGGTCAAGGCATTACCGGCGTGGCCTGGCCGCGAATTGCTGGAGGGCGGAGAGAATTTGAGGTATTTCGGGCTAAAGACGGCGGAGAAACGAGTGATTGAATTTGAGTGCAAAAGCCAAAGGGAGTATGATCTTTGGACAGAAGGTGTTTCCACGCTGCTTTCCATTGCTTCTGATAGGAGACATAAATGTTGAATTATGGTATAGTCTTGGGGTTAAGTCAGTACGAAAATGGAAACTAATGGGACAAATTGGTAAGATCTTTGTAGTAGAAAAATATGGTGATCGGAATATGGGAGGAAGGTAGGGTTTGAAAATTGACTTCTTTTGGGGGTGATTGTAGTATAGAAAGAAACTGTGGGCTTTGATTCAAGTTTTCAACATTTTACTCTTTTATGTCTTGTGAATGTAATCGGGTTAATTCCATGAGCAAAAGAGGTAACTTAAGTAAAGATCATTAAAGCAACAAAATCAACTACATCGAAGACAAGATCCTGACCGTCGGTTTAAATCATATTTGGGTTTTGAGCCCAAAGAAGAGATAGCTCGATTCAAGAAAAGAATGTGTTGAGTTTTCCTTTTTTCCTTGAAGGGTTTTCCTAATTATTTGTCAGATTACTTTGCATTATAAATAAGCTTCTGTATCTCCTTATCAATGTGTCTACTCTGAAATCACACAAGAATGTTGTTGAAAAAACAATGCTTGCGGATTGAATCTCTGCCCCCACGACGTCTTAGAGCAGCACATCCTTGAGAGACTTCCTGTGAACTCTCTGCTGAGATTCAAGGCTGTATCGAAGCAATGGAAACTAACGACCGAATCCACATTCTTCCAAGAAAGACATTCGACGCAGCGTAAGCGATCAAGAGATCCAGATGTTCTCATGGTGTCCGTATATCCTTACAACGATGTTATTGGCCAAGACATAGAATCTCTAACAACACTTGTGTTGGGTTCATCATCATGTGTCAAGATCCCTACTCCTTGGGAGAATGAGAACACATATTACTTAGTCTCTTATAATAGCTGTGACGGACTCGTTTGTCTCTACAATCCACACAAATCCGGTTTTGTGGTCAACCCTACTACGTACTAGATGGTATTGGCCTCTTCTTCTCTGCAAATTTCAACAACTCATGATCGGTTTAGGAGACATTTACTACAATCTTGTACAACTCTTTAGGGTTGGATTCGGTAAAGAAAAAACCAAGTACAAGCCCGTTTGGTTATACAACTCTTTAGAAATAGGCCGAGAAAACGCTACCATGGTGCGAAGTTTTCGACTTTAGCACCAACGCTTGGAGGAATGTCACTCTGGTTTCTCCTTATCGGGTTGCTGCTTGCCCTGATCTTGTGTATGTAGATGGTTCGCTTCATTGGTTCACCGACTGCGAAGAAACCAAAGTTTTATCTTATCCTTCGATCTTCACACCGAAGCCTTTCAAGTTCTTGCTAAAGCTCCGTATGCCAATTCAAATAGTTACAAGATGGTCATGTGTAACCTCGACAACCGCTAGAGCGTATCCGAGATGAAGTGGCCTAACCAAGTGATATGGTCGTTGTATCCAAGCAACAAGACATGGGACAAAATGTGTTCAATAGATCTGGATGTAACTTCTTCTTGGTTTGGTACGGATCACCTATGCGCTCGCCATGGGAATAAGAAAAAGAAGAAGAAGAAGTTTTATTGTCGTAAGATTCTGTTTTGACTATGTGAATTTTGTTTAGGAACAAAGTTTCCCATTTTGTTTCTTTAGAGGAACAGAGTCAGAGTGCGCCATTACACGGAGATGATCAAGACAGAATCAAAGTTTACGTCTTTCATTTGTTTAAAAGGTCAAATCTGTGTTTTTAATCTCTCACAATCTTAACAAATTTGACATTCAATTCCAATCCATAAACAAGAGCACTACCTAATCGGGAATCTCTGTATTGAGCTCAAAAGTACTCAACTTTAGGCTCTTTTTCCAATTCAAGATCAAGAACATTAGAGACACTAAAATCTTACATCTTTGCGATAACGGTTTCCCATGAAGAACAACAATGTGTTCATAAGCATCGATCTCCTAGCAGAATAAGGTATGATTACGTTCTTCACAAGCAACCCTTGGTCAGCTCTTAACGGGCCAAAATCGGCCACAAGCAAAACCAAATTCTTGACCCGGTCCATCGCATTCGCATATGATCGACTAAACCCCTAGAATTTACGATAAATAAAGGAACTTTGCGCATATGATCGACTAAAACCCTAGATTTTACGATAAATAAAGGAACTTTGCGCATATGATCTGATTCTGTTGTGCTTGGGACATTTAGGGTTTCGATTCTCGTGATGGGTTGCGATAGAATCAGCGAATTGCCGGACTGTTTACTATCTCAGATACTCTTAGACCTTCCGACCAGAGATTCCGTTAGGACAAGCGTTTTATCCAAGAGATGGCAGTTTCTCTGGTTTATGGTCCCTGGACTCGACTTAAAAGCCAGTGATTTCCCTCATTCCCGCGACGTCTTGGAAAAGTTCATGGACAAATTTATGGAGTTTAGTCATAATCACGAATGCAAAAGCTCAAGATAAGGTATGATAAGTACAACATCATTAGCTATGGAATGGTCGAGTGGATCAGTATATGGGTTGATAGCGGGATTTAACAGTTAGATATTGCGTTGTAGAACCTCTATAAATTAATACTCGATTCATTAATACCTCGCTAAATTAATATTTTTTGTCAGTCCCAAAATTAGTTTTTCAACCAAATAATATACCTATAAATTAATAATTACTATAAATTAATAAATTTTTATAAATCCTTAAGGTCCCAACATTATTAATTTATAGAGGTTTTACTGTATACTAATATGCCTCACAACATTTACAAGAGAAAGACGTTGGTGTCTTTAAAGCTTACACATGTTGGGCTTAATGATCCAAAGTTTGTTGTTTCTCTGCCTTGTCTCAAGATTATGCATTTAGAAGACATACGGTACAATGGTGGTAATCCCTTGTTCATGGAGAGATTCGTTTTAGGCTGTCCTGTTCTTGAGGATCTCACCTTGATTGATTATTCTAATGGTTATTATCTCAAATTTCTCTTTTGTCTTCGTGTGAGGTCTCAGACTCTAAAAACCATTCGTTTCAAATCTGAGAATAAAAGTAGTCGTAGTTCATATTTTGAGATTGATGCTCCACAAGTCTAAGTATATGAAACTTAGAGATTATAAATCTGATATGATTGTGGTGAAGAATCTGAGTTCTTTGTTCATGATCGACATTGATACTGACTTTAGCCATGAGCATAGAGATCCTTTGGGTCCAACGAAAAGAGATATTATCATCACTGATTTTCTCACCGGTATTTCAAGTGTTAAACATATGATCATCTCTCAGCGCACTCTAGAGGTAAATATATACTTTTGTTATGCATATATGTATACCAATAAATGTACTTTGTAAGAATGTATTAATATTGTTATATCATTCTTGATAGAGGATACACATATACGAGAGATAGAGAACATTCTAGG
The DNA here is from genome assembly GCA_020283515.1 of Alliaria petiolata. Lineage (NCBI taxonomy): Eukaryota > Viridiplantae > Streptophyta > Magnoliopsida > Brassicales > Brassicaceae > Alliaria > Alliaria petiolata. The sequence goes on along the minus strand of JAHZTW010000001.1, from coordinate 221,111,869 downwards.
TTACAGTAATTACAGAGCTTTCCATAAACAGAGAGATGAGATATTTAGGTAGTAAAGAGGGAATTATGTAGTATCGATGATTGATATTGGTGTATCCTTAACACGTTCCCTCAAGATGGAGGGTGAGTACGAACTCCAATCTTGTCTCGAAGCTCTAAGAACCGTGCACGTGATAGTGGTTTCGTTAGAGCGTCGGCGAGTTGATCTTTGGTGTTGACATGAGCAACTCGAAGTATCCGTTCTTGTATTTGGCAACGAATGAAGTGATAATCCAGAGCGACATGCTTCGTCCTAGAATGAAACACAGGATTGGCACATAGGAGCGTGGCCCCGACGTTATCACATTAGACAACATGAGCTTCTGGTAAAGCAATGCCAAGTTCAGTGAGAACATTGCAAATCCAGCGAATTTCGGAAGCTGTGTTGGGAACAGAGTGGTACTCAACTTCTGTGGAGGAGCGAGTAACACTGTTTTGTTTCTTTGCTGTCCAGGATATAGAGTGGCTGCCAAAATAGATGATGAACGCATTGGTTGAGATGTAGTCGTCGGAGTCATCTGCCCAATTTGCATCGGAGAATGTGTGTAAAGTGAGTGAGTTCTTGGCTGAGAAATAGATTCCGTGGCTGGATGTGCCTGCAAGATATCATATGATCCTCTTGACGGCCTGCCAGTGATCATGTGTTGGTTTGTGCATGAACTGGGAGAGACGATTTACAGCATATGAGATGTCGAGACGAGTGAATGCAAGATACTGTAAACTGCCCACGAGTTTACGATATTCAGTGGGATCCGAGAGGGATGTACTAGTGGTAAGAGTGAGCTTTGGTAACGTTGTCATAGGTGTCCCAATTGGTTTTGCGTCAGTCATGGTGTAACGCTGAAGAAGGTCGATTATGTACTTCCTTTGAGAAAGATGAAGACCATGTTCTGTTCGATGTGCTTCAATTCCCAGAAAGTAATTGAGTTTTTCAGGGTCTTTGACGGAGAATCTATCAGCAAGGAGTGTAAGGATTCGCTGAATGCTAGTGGGAGTGCTTCCTGATAAGAATGTCATCGACATATAGTAACAAGTAGATGAAGCTGTTACCCTGTTGCAGGGTGAATAGTGAGGTGTCAGATAAGGAGTTGATGAAGCCGAGACTGAGGAGGTATGTTTTGAGTTCGGTGTACCAGACTCTTGGCGCATGTTTAAGACCATAAATGGCTTTGCGAAGCCTGCAGACGTGCGTCGGATTGTCTTGGTCTACGAACCCAGGCGGTTGCTCCATATAAACTTCATCGGTGAGAGTATCCTGCAGAAACGCATTATTAACATGAAGTTGATGTATTGGCTAAGACTTGGTGACCGCAATGTCAAGCACGAGACGAATCGTGGTTGATTTAATCGCTGGGCTGAAGGTGTCTGTGTAGTCTCTGCCAAATTGTTGGTTGTACCCTTTAGCAACGAGTCGCGCTTAACATCGGTGATGCGATCCGTTGGGGAGGAACTTATTTTTGAAAACCCATTTACAGCCAACGACGTTTTGATGTGGTTGTCGAGGGACTAAGTAGAAAGTATGATTTCGTGCGAATGCATAAATTTCTTCATACATGGGTATTCTCCACCGTTTGTCTTTGAGAGCTTGAGTGACTGTTGTCGGTTCAGGAGGAATCAAGCTAGGAAGAGCCGCACACAGATTGTATTTTGGATTGGGCTTGACAATATTATTTTTACGACGGGTCTGCATCTGGTGGTGATTCGGCGGAGCTGGTGCAGCGACGAGTTGAGCCGGTAGAGGCAAGGGCGGACGGATTTAATGTTGTTGGGCCTGATTTCCTGACTGGGCCTCAGACGTGGATGGGCTCAAAGTGGCAGTTGTGTATGAGTGGGCTTCAACGTTGATTGATGGGTCTGAGATGAGTGGAGAATTGGCCCGAGTTGAGGTCGTGGATGGTGTGGCAATGTCTGCATTTTCCGATTCAATCTTTGCAGCAGAATCAGGAGACTCCGGTTCGGGTAACGTTGTGGTGTTCCCCGACGACACTCTCTGGTGAGAATCAGGGCTCGAGGGTCCATGCAGTGGCGACAAAGGCGGTTGTACGAGTGGTGCTGGAGGAGGCAGGGTGATTACGGGTTGATTTGATGGTGACTGAGTGATTTCATCGGGATGTGTATGATTTTGTGTGGGATTGCGGAAGGGGAAGGCTTTTTCATCAAATTGGACGTGCCGTGAGACATAGATCCGTCCTGAGGAGGGTTGTAAACATAGGTAAGCACTTTTAGTTGGAGAGTATCCAAGGAATACACAGACGGCTGGTTTGTCTACGAGTTTATGGTGGGTGTATGGGCGAAGCCACGGAAAGCATTGACAGTCAAAGATGCGAAGCTTGCTGTAGTTGGGGACTGCTCCGAACAGTTTTTGAAATGGAGATTCCATTCCTAAAACTGGCGTGGGCATGTGGTTGATGAGATAGGTGGCTGTGGCGAAGGCATATGTCCAATACTTGGTTGGCATACCAGCGTGGGTGAGCAGCGAGAGACCTGTTTCAACTACGTGCCGATGCTTTCGTTCAGAGACACCATTGTGCGCTGGCGTGTGTGGTGGGGAGGTGAAGTGCGAGATTCCTGCAGTTGCTAAGAAGGAGCGTAGTGCAATGAATTCTCCACTGTTGTCGGAGTATAAGGTACCAATTCTTGTGTTGAATCGGATTTCGACCAAGGCTTTGAAAGGTATGAATGTATCACGAACTTGGGATTTTGTTTTGAGAGGATAGAGCCACGTGTATCTGGTGTAGTGATCGATAAGCACTAGATAGTATTTGTAGCTGTCGAAGGAGATGATTGGGGATGTCCATACATCGGTAAAGATGATTTCAAGAGGACGTGAGGAAACAATGGTGGTTTGATAAAAGGGGAGCTTATGGGTTTTATTTATTGAGCAATCAGTACACAATTGAGTTTGAGTATCAGATTGCGAAACTGGAAGAGAAAATTTGGAAACAATGTTTCTGAGAATTGAAAAAGAAGGATGGCCAAGACGATAGTGCCAGTCGGGAAGGGAAGTGTTTTGTGGAGCAGATGCAAAGAAGGAGGTAATGGTCGATGGTGTGACAGGCCACTCGTGCAGATCGTCTCTAGTCTTTCCTTGCAGCAATGGGACCCCCGAGCGAAGATCCTTCACCTGAAAGTGAACAGGAAAGAATTCAACAGAAACCTTGTTAGTGTTGCATAAGCGGTGGACTGAAACAAGATTCTTAGCCCTGGGCATTCGGGTATTCGGTTCGTTTCTCGGTAGGAACCGATCGGTTCCGGGTCTTTTGGGTAGACGTAGTTTTTACCCATATAGGTACCGAATACATTTCGGATCGGTTCCGGGTAGTTTCGGTTCTGTGTTGTGAAACCCGTTTAATAACCGAAACAAAATCGGTTCTGTAAAATTTCGGTTCGGGTCGGTTTTTATTACCCGAATGGAACCAAAATTTCTGTAATGTTACCCATTTAACCAAAATATAATAGTATACCTGAAATTCAATAACATCTAAACACAACAACTTAGGCAACATTTGATCGAAAAATACCAATTCAAATCCAAAAGTACAAGAAACAGAGACACAAAACATAGAATAGAGTACAAAATGCAAACATTTTCAAGATAAAAACATCAAAATGAGTCATACTTGTCTTAGTTCTCTACTTGTGTTTGAAAACATCAAAATGCAAAACACGCTTCACTCATCAGTGATCTTTTCATTCTTCACTAGTTCACTCTTCACTCATCAGTGATCTCTACTCTCTAGTACCTATATAAATCAATGTTAAATCTCAGAGAAAGAAAATCAACAGGGACACTTAAGCAAGAAAAACAACAAGGCTCTTGGCGAGAGTATAAGATTATTTACCTCATTATCACGGTCCTTGCATGTTGAATTCATGATCAAACTCTAAAAGACAATGAAAGAACATAAGTTTACAAATTAAACATTGAAAAATCATATTAAAACAGAGTTCAAAATAAAAAAATTACCTCTCATAAGATCATCTTGCAACTCTACATTCGAAAGAAGTTCAATTGTAATCACTCCTTTTTCATTGATATAAATTTCACATTTCAACCATTGCTCAGTGCACATTAATACTTCAACCATGTAGGGTGTCAAACAGCTCCTATATGAGTCTAATACTCTCCCACTAGTGCTAAACACAGATTCAGATGCTACTGAGGACACTTGCATTGCAAGTATATCCATAGCTACAAGAGATAGAACTGGGAACTTGAGACTGTTTCTCTTCCACCAATCTAAGACATCATATTCTGTACCTTTCATAAGCTTGGGACGTTCAACTGGTTCTTTCAAGTACAACTCCTACTCAGTCATTGATTCTGGAACGCCCGATTCTTCCATAAACTCCTCATACAGATTATCCAAACTTTCATATCCGACACCATTAATCATAACCCTTGACTCAACATGATCTTGATCTTGGGATTGAGAGTGAGACTGTGTAGACGATGTTGATTGTGACTGAGACCCAACCGTAGCTGTAGCATAACCATTGTATTCATCAAACAAACCCGTCAAGATATCCGACACTGTTTCAAGGAGAAGTTTAAACTCTATGCTTTCACTGCCATAAAGCTTATCAAAACAGAGTTGAGCAAACTTCATCTTTTTACTTGGGTCAAAAACACTTGCTACTATCAGAAGTTTGTTCATCTCTCGATTTTAAGATTTAGCATTCTCAGGTGATTCAACCCAAAACGGATTCCAATACTTCTTTAACTTAGCCATCATAGCAAAAGCTTTTTACCTTAGTTGTTCATCAGATCCTACGTTCTCGCTGATTGCACTGATCATCCTAGTGATGGTGACTATCTCTGCATAGATCTTATGAGCCGTCGTCGAAGTAGAAGCTGAAAGTCTCAAAGTTGATCTGTAAAAAATTATGAGGAACTGAATCAACCTCTCTACTTCTTCCCAATCAGTTGTAACTGGTGGTCCGACCCTCTTCTTTCCATCCACAAAATCCAAAAAGTAGTCGTTAGAAGGTTTATCTTCAGCCTCCATCTTATCAAATGCAAATCTAATCTTCATAGCTTGATCAAGCATCAGATATGTGGCATTCCATCTCGTCCTCACATCTAAAGGTAAGCTTCCCCTTGTTATTTTTCCTGTTTCTACGCGAAACTCAAACTACTTGAGCCGAGGTGTTGAAGACCTCACATACTGAATACCATTTCGAACAGCATTGATGTTGGCGTCTATCTCATCCAAACCCTCCTTTACAATCAAGTTCAGTATGCGAGTCGAGCACCTTAAATGCAAATGAGCACCTTTCAGAACTAAAGCATCCTCACCAACTTGACTGAATCTTTCCTTGAACCTCTTCATAGCAGAACGGTTAGCTGTGGCATTATCTACTGTGATGCAGAAGACTCTCCTTATATCCCATTCTTCTAAACAATCAATAAGCACCTTACAAATCGTTGCACCTTTATGATCCGAAATATTCTTGAAGCCTATGATGAACTTTCTTAACTGCCAACTAGCATCAACAAAATGCGCAGTTATTACCATATAACTAGCTGATGTATAAGGAGCAACCCATATATCGGTAGTCAACGACAATCTCTGCTTGTTCTTCCCAAGAATACTCTTCATTGCTGCTTTTCTAGACACAAACATCTCTTGTACATGTTCTCCGAGAATGCGGCTGATACAACTTCACTCTTGAGCAGAAATGCCTCCAAGCCAAGCTCTCTACAAAAGCTAATGGCAATTCCGCTAATACTAGCATCTCATTTGTAGCATCCCTAAACACTCTCTCAGATACCTTACACATGCCTAGATTCCCTTCCTTATCAGGAGTTAACACAGATTGCTTCTTAGACTTATTAGCAGCTATCCATACCTGGTACGATTTGCAGCTAGTCAAGTGTTTCTTCAGGTTCGATGTGCCTGGCGTTGTTGGGCAAGACATCACTTTCCCACAATAATTACAACTGCATTTATCATAGTTGTCTTCAGGTCGAGTGTAGTGATCCCAAACCCAAGACCTTGTCTTCTTCCTTGACCCAGTACCAGAACCACTAACTCCCGTATTGCCTTTCCTCTTTCCATTTCCAGGAGTTTATGTTTCCACATCTTCATCTGATACGTCAACATTATCTTCTTCCATTGGAGTGTGATTGTTTGGTGGAAGTGATTCACAAGACACCATCTGCATTAATTAGGATGATCAAGCATATACATTAGGATCAAAATCAAATGCTATATTCTCAAAAGCAAAGTAACAAACATAAGCAAAGTAACAAATCAACTCATCAAGCACGACCAATCAATTAACTTTAAGCTTCATATTCAAAGCTACTGTACACGAATCACGATCAAGGAGGAAATCGGAAGCAAATATTAAAACAAGAATGAAATCGGAAACAATAAATCAAGCGGATCATTAGGGAAACAATATGGAACAATCAACAATCGAATGAAAAATCAGTTGAGAATCATTTGAGAAAACAAAAATCTTTTGAGGATTTAATTTTACAATTTACAATCCAAAATCGAATGAAGAAATAGAGGAACAGATTACGAGAGACTAAGTCACTGAGAGACACATACCTCCGATTGATTTCTCGACGACACAGACGGTGGCGACGTGACTGAAGCGGCTAAATTGGCTAGGGATTCCAGTTTGTAATTGGGGATTTATGTTTGTTTAGGTCATACTCGGAGGGGAAACTCAATCGACAAAGTTTGTCGGACAAACATAGATTAGGTATTTAGGTCGTAGACTCGAAGACTCGGAGGGGAAACTCAATCAATACACATCATTTCGAGTACCCGATCGGTTCCGGGTAGGAACCGAACCGATATCCACAGTTCTCTTACTCAAGAACCGTTGGGTAAATCACACATATCTGAACCCGATCCGAACCGGTTATTTCGGGTCGGTTCCGGTTCGGGTTTTCGGGTCCGGTTTTTATGCCCAGGGCTAAAGATTCTTATGAATGTGAGGAACACACAACACATTATTAAGCTTAAGATTCCGAGAATATGAGGGCAGAGAAAGTGAACCGGTGTGGGATATTGATAGCCCTGAGCCGTCACCAATGAGTACATCATCATCACCATGGTACGGCTGATGTAGCGCCATGTTGTTGAGGTCGCTTGTCACGTGGTGTGTTGCCCCACTGTCCATAAGCCACGCGTTTGCAGGACATGGAAAGCCAAGCGCCAGATTAGCACGGGGTTGCCAAGGTGGGTACGTAGAGTTCATATGCTGATGAGTGACAGATGAGTGTGTGTTAGGGAGTTGGGGACACCATTTTGCACTATGACCGTGCACTCCACAGATCTGACATTTACCTTGATAACTCTTTGAGGTACGACCCGTGGGCTGTCGGTTTGAGTTATGTTGCATGTGACTCTGTTGTTGATTCCATTGCTGAGTGGAGCGTGAGTTGTTATTATTCTGCTTTCATAGGAGCGAGGACCAGTGTTGGCCACATTGGCGATGACTGGTGTAGCTATGGAGGTAGTTGTTGCGGTGAGCAATTTTTCCTCGTGGTTGAGTAGGTTCTCATGGACTTCGGTAAAAGAGGGAGGTGCGTCAATGCTCTCGATTTGGTCTACCACTGTCTTGTAGTCCTCTGGTAGTCCTTCGAGAACAAAGTCAATCTGATCCTCATGATCAATGGGCTTGCCAAGTAATGCAAGTTGATCAAACATGGTGGTGAGGCCACGAAGATATTCGTCAATGGATTTGGTACCCTTTGACTAGTGCTTCAATTGAAGTTTAAGTTGCTTCATGTGGCCCCGGCTAGGTTTGGCGTAAGTGGCTGCAAGGGTTTTCCATATGCCTGCAGCAGTTTGAGAGCAGGAGGGTGTAGGCTGAATGACGAGAGAGATAGCACCAAGGAGCCCACTGTAGATGAGCTTGTCCTGCCTCTTCCACATGGAATAGGCTGGATTGATGGTGGTAGCGCCGTTGGTGGTGAGTGTTGCAGCAGGTGGAGGCGTGGAGCCATCGAGATAGCCTGCCAGATCATAGCCATCGAGAAGGGCATGATCCTGAAGACTCCACATTAGGTAATTGTCAGATGTATGTTTCGTGACATTGGACATGTTCACATTGATAACAGTTTGATGAGTGATGTTAATTGGTTCACCAGCGTTGCCAGACATGGTGAAGCGGCTGGGTAGAGAGAACGATGAAGGTTTTGAGATTAGAGAAAAAAAAAATTAGGGTATCGTGACCCGCTCTGATACCATGTAAAAATGTATTAATATTGTTATATTATTCTTGATAGAGGATACACACATATATACGAGAGATAGAGAACATTCTAGGTTACAGTAATTACAGAGCTTTCCATAAACAAAGACATGAGATATTTAGGTAGTAAAGAGGGAATCATGTAGTATCGATGATTGATATTGGTGTATCTTTAACATACTTTAGTTCTCTATGATGTATCTCTTTTTCTTTCTTCTTGCAGATCATCTTTGGGTTGACTGCCTATGGCCCCCCCTATAGTTCAGCTTCCGCTTAATTCCTCCTAAACTCTGAAACTCTTGATTCCCCCCCCCCTCGATTATCACATTTAATGACCTTTCCCCCCAAACTTTTTTTCCCTGCCCAATTCCACCTGCGAAATCAAAAACTCAGAAATCGCGTTTAGCAAACATTGATTGTCCGAAAAATACTGGGGGGGGGGGACCGTGATGGAATGTGAAAGTCTAGGGGGGAAAATCAAGAACTTCAGAGTTTGGGGGGAATCGGGCAGAAGGTGAACAATAAAGGGAGACATAGACAGTCAATACTATTTTCTTTGTATGAAAAGTTTAATTCTTACTAGTGGATCTATTTACAGCTTTCATAACTAAAGATGCAATACAAAAAAAAAAAGATAAATATTTTAATATACCATAATATAACAATTGTACTTAGTCAAGTGTTAGCCATATATACATGCTACATTTCTTTTACAAATACAATTAGACTTAACTACTTGATTAGTCACAAAGCTTACTTGATGCTAAAACTCAAGTGGATTGGGTTTGTTTCAGAAGATTAAAAGGAGAAGCATAGGTATTAACTACGCCAAATATGCTACGTTTCCTTAAAAAAGATAATTAGACTTAACTACATGATTAGGCACAAAGCCTATTTGATGCTAAAACTGAAGTGAATTGGGTTTGTTGTAGGGGATCAAAAGGAGAAGTAAATGTATTAACTAAGCATAAATATGCTACGTTTTCTTTACAAATACAAGTAGGCTTAACTACACTATTAAAATAATATATATAATATATTTTAAAAATACTTATATATATCTAATGTATTTTTTAAAATTGTTATTTGTATTTGTTTTTATATACCATAATATATACGTTTTTTTTCATGAGGTGTGGTAAAATCAACTTTTTATCAAAAGATTCAGTCATTACTTAGTCAAGTGTTAACCAAATATGATATGCTTCCTTTACAAATACAATTAGACTTAATTACAAATATAGTATGTTATATTAGAATATTTATCTTTTTTTTTATTGCATCTTAAGTCATGAAAGCGTGAAATAGATCCATTAACTCTGAAACTCTTGATTTTTTCCCCTCCCATACTTTCACATTTCATCACGTTATGACAAAATTGCAATATTTTTGGGTTTTTTTTCCTAATTTTTTGAGATTGAATCACACACAAAAACTGCTTTTGATTATTATAAATATGAGTCGATTTATTTCATAAATTTACCATTTTTCTTCCTAAATTTTGTTTAAACTTTAAAGTGATCATGGTCTAATATTTTTTTCTTGAATGTGTTGAGATCAAAGATCTGATTATGGAGGAAGATACTTGCAAGGTACTTTCTTGAGAATTCTGTAGTTCTCATCAAGAAAACTGATCCTATAACCAAACAAGCTTCAGATATCTTTCATACATTCACAAATTGTTCTCGCATATGTCAGATTATATCGTTCATTGATTATAGAAATTTTACATATAAAAAAACATCTTTGTTAGAAACAATAAAGTTAAAAAATCATAACTTGTATCTATTATGCTAACAAATAAAAAAATAGTAATTTGATAATCGCTTTGATTAAGCAGAACAACAAAATCACTTCTATCGTCGATGCAAATCTCTCTGGCTTAAGGCAAAAAAAACATCTGAGGTTTGGTATTTTCTTGATCCTTGATCATGGAGAAGATCTTACATTGATCAGGACTATTGAATTTTCGATTATAGACGTTCTGCGGTTTCTTAGCGTGAGGTCTCACTCTATTAAATGCTTTCAACTCACTTTCAAGCATAGTGTGGGCTGTATCAAGCATAGTGTGGGCTGTATCAAGCATAGTGTGGGCTGTACAAGTTTTTCCTTTAATCTGATGTGATTGTAGTCAAGAGCCTGACTTCCTTATTCAAGATCGATATTGGTACCAAGTTCAATGTAAAGTTTGGCGGCAGTCCTTTGGAACCAGATGATTTAAGCAAGAGAGATACTATCCGTGATTTTTAACCAGTATATCAAGTGTAAGACATATGATCATCTCTCAGCCTACTCTAGAGATAACATTAGAAGAAACGATGCGATTTGCGACGAAACTTTGCGATGGATTTGCGATGGAAACAATCCATCGCAAATTAGTGATGGTTTTGATACAAAATACAAAGCCGTCGCAAATTCGCGATGCGAAGGTTTTGCGACGTACTTGCAGCCAGCAAAACGCCGGTCCCAAATGCCTCGCTAATTACGACGAATTTGCAACGACTTCTTCCGTAGCAATATTTGCTAGGGAATTGTGAGTGTTTGTGTATGTAGATGGCTCGCTTCATTAGTTCACCGAGTGCGAAGAAACCAAAGTTTTATCCTTTGATCTTCACACCAAAACCTTTCAAGTTCTTGCTAAAGCTCCTTTGACCAATTTGGATCCTTACAAGATGGTCATGAGGTGGCCCGACCAAGATTTGGTCGTTCAATTCAGGCAACAAGACATGGGACAAAATATGTTGCATAGATTTGGATGTAACTTCTTCTTGGTTTGGTACTGACCATTAGCACTCTCCATGGGAAGAAAAAAATTATGTTTTATTATCGCGAGCTTAGTCAAACAATGGTGATACATGATCCACAAACCCAATCCTATGATGTTGGTTTATTTTCTCAATCCATCGGATATCCTGTTTGGTATTTCCAGAGTTTAATCTACACTTTGTAAATTGCATAGTGTATGATGTTTGCTTCTTCCATCAGTTTTGTTTTTTAGCAACTCATCAAGATAGAAATCAAAAGGAAACAAACAATTAACTAAAATGGTGTAAAAATATATTTCAAATGTCAACCTCTAAGTAATTCAATGTAGCTAAACTACAAAACGATCAGCACCAAATCTCTCTAACTACAACAGCGTAAGACTCTCTCTGCGTAACCCACAAAATAATTCTCTTGACTAAACAACTTAGGCCTTGCGTCAATTTCAATCTTGATTTTCTTACAACTAGCTCCCTTGGGATCGTAGAGGATAACATTAGCCTCTTTGGAACCCTGGCGTAATGGTGCAAAAACAATCTATAATGCTTATGATCGGGTTAATTTCATAAGCCAATAAGTCCCTTAAGTAGAAAAGTACACACTATAACTTCATAAGGTACAAAAGCAACTATATGAAAATAGGAAACCAAAGCCCTAAAGAAAATTAGTTTTTAACCTCAAACTCTTGAATTTCAACAGGAACACCCTCGTGACACCCATCTTTGATCTTAACCAATTCACAATCATCTCCTTCCAAATAAGCCATCAAAAACGCCTCAACAATTCCACCAACAAATCTCCTCATTGGTCTTCTCTCTTCACCATTCTTGCACAAACAGTAAGAACATTCCCCTCTAATCCCCTATGTATCATCATCAAGCATGTCCAAATGCCTGTAATCCTTTGCGACGAAATGCCACGCTGGACCTTGACATTCCCTGAAGAACTGTATAACAAGTAACAACTTTCTAAACCAAGTGGACGAGCCACTGGACTATGAAGTTATCGTGGAACAAAATAAAAACCTTGAAACCAAATGGAATCCGAATACCCAAAACATAGAAACTGACTTGTGCAAACAAACCAAGACAGTGGTTCCCAAAGTAAAAGTAAACAACAGTTTTCACATAATGTCTAGCAAATCTCTTAACATTACGATTATAGAATCTCTAGATTTCTTACATCCTCCACCTCAAGAGCTGAGCAACCGCGGAATTAAGGCTTGTTTTTTAAAATATGTTCTTGTCTGCTCTTGTTGCACCTCATTTTAAAGGTCGAAACTCTCAACATGTTTTGATCATATAGATTCTTTTCTGAATTGCTTTGTTTTTTCCTTTGGTCTTCTTTAGGTTGCTTGATTTGCACAAGACTTGGAACATAGGAGCACACATGTGGCAAACAGCCTTTGTCGTCGGTATGTTTCCCGAGATCCACATGTCTAACGTATCCAGCCTCTCCAATGATGTTAAGTGTTCTGCGATTCCTCCTCTTTTTTTTTCTGCGTAAACTCTTTCCCTAAAAAATCATGACGACTTTCTTCACCTCGTCAATAAAGAAACTCTCAGTAAATGAATACACTGTCAAGAAATTGCTCCACGACACCTTATCGGTGTCAATCATAGTCGTGATCCATATATCAAATGAATTTGAATAGTCACTGTCGACGTGCTGAAATAAAGCCGCAAGCTTCTCTTCTCTTACAGTCAAAAAGTAATTCTGATATCCAACAGGCAGAGGCAGAAGCGGCCCAAATCTCTCTCTTGTATAATCAAAACAGATTATGTGGTCGGCGTGTTCGTTCCCACTATTCTTTTCTGTAGCCCACCAGTAAGTGTTTCCCTCGAGAGTAAGGCCATCGTAAAATATCATACGCCAGTATGAACATCAAGAGTCGTCCATAAACCAGAGTCAAATCGTATATTTCATACCATACAAGCTCGTTTCCATAATAGCAACCATAAAAAAGCCTCAAGAATTTGATGCTCCGATGCGAGTTCTTATCCTCGTATCCGAGGGCGTAACTAAACATGTCCCTCACTAATACTCCGTGGAGAGAATATCTGAGTTCAATTCACCTTGTTTCTCCCAAATACGGATTCCAAACCACAACCTTGGTATCATTGTCTTCCAAGATGCGAAACAATAAACCCTCGCAAGAAAAGACTTTAGATATCTTTACTTGTTCGTTAAGAAAAGTAAGTTTACCTCTATGCTCTATAGATGGATCAACGACAAGTAAGTCATCGTTGATGAAGACGCTCTTTAAATAAAGATTGTAATCCATTAGCATGATCATCCAAAACTCTCTTTCATTTGTTGCAGAAGATGCTTTTGAAAGATTCAGAAAGTCTCTAAAGTTTTTCTCTCTTATTTCTGATTAGGTCTTTACAAAGGTGGCTGTAACTATTTATACAATTATTAAATATAACCCTAACTATACAAAGCCCATAAACCCACATATCTCCTAATACCCCCCCCCCCCTCAAGTTGGAGCATGGAGATCTCGAATGCCCAACTTGGACAAAATTGCTTGGAATGGACACCCTCCAAGTGCTTTAGTGAATACATCTGCTAGTTGTTCTGTGGTAGAAACATGCTTTGTCCGGAGTATTCCAGCTTGTATATAATCTCTGATGAAATGGTAATCACTGTCTACATGTTTCGTACGCTCATGAAACACAGGATTAGATGCGATATGAAGTGCATATTGACTATCACAGTATAAATCCATTGCACCATCATGTGCAATACCCATCGAGAACAACACACTCTTTAACCACTTTAACTCCTTCAATGCTGCAACCATAGCTCGGTACTCTGCTTCAGCTGAAGACAGCGATACTACATTCTGCTTCTTTGACTTCCACGACACATGAGAATTTCTCAACTGTACCAACCATCTATTCAAAGATCTCCTTGTGATTGGACATCCAGCCCAGTCCGAATCACACCAACCCGTAAGATGAAAATTACAATCAGCTTTCAAAAGAATTCCCATTCCAGGACATCCTTTCAAGTAACGAACAACTCTCAATGCAGCCATCTAATGATCCGCTCTAGGCTCATGCATAAACTGAGACAAGATGTGAACAGAGTATGCTAAATCTGGTCTAGTCGCAGCAAGATAAATCAACCTTCCAACAAGTCTCCGATACTTCTCAGGATCATCAAGTATCTCCGTCATGGACCTTCCCAACTGATGGTTTGGCTCCATCGGAAACTCTACTGGCCTACCACCAAGAAACCCAACATCAGCAATAATATCAAGAGCATACTTTCTCTGTGATAAATAAATACCCTCTGCGTTTCTTGCAACTTCCAATCCAAGGAAGTACTTCAATTTTCCCAAATCTTTCATATGGAAGCAATTACTCAAATACGCTTTAAACTTTTGTATAACCTCTGGAGAGCTTTCTGTCACCACAAGATCATCAACATACACGAGAACATGCAAGTGAACCATACCACGAACCAATGAGAAAAGTGAGTAATCTGCCTTACTTTGTTTGAATCCATAACCCAAGAGTGCCTCTGTAAGTTTTGCAAACCAACATCTTGGAGCCTGTTTCAACCCATATAATGAATTTTGCAATCTACAGACCATTCCTTTCCCAGAAGATCTGAAACCTTGTGGTAACCTCATAAACACTTCTTCCTTCAAATCTCCATGAAGAAATGCATTATGCACATCCATTTGATGTAATTCCCAATTCTTCCCAGCTGCAACCTGAAGGACTAATCGAACCGTGCTCATTTTTGCCACTGGAGCAAATGTGTCAGAATAATCAAGCCCTTCTTTTTGTCGATTACCACAAGCTACTAATCTCGCCTTGTACCTTTCTATCGTCCCATCTGCATTGTACTTGATTGTGAAAACCCACTTACACTCAATGACATGCTTACCTGATGGTAATTGTTCAATAGACCATGTCTTTGCTCGTTCCTGAGCTTTAATCTCCAATCTCATTGCTTCACGCCATCTTGGACACTTCATAGCCTCAACAAACGTTTTTGGCACAACTCCTGCTGTTATGCTGGACAAAAATGCTCTGTGTGACGTTGAAAACCTGTCACAATTCACATAATTCTCAACTCCATATTCATGTCCTGACTCCTGGCTTATAGCGGAAGAGTTCATAAGAAACGTTGTGTTACACACGTAATCACGTAGCTTAACCGATGCCTCTCTCTTTCTCATTCCACGTCCTAACACTTCTTCTGCAATAATCTCCCCCTGAGTTACTGTTACAGGCTCTGTAACTGCCTCTGCAGTTGTCTCGCCGATAACCTGTGTCACACCATCACCAACCTGTGTTACACACTCTGTTGGCTCTCTGATCACTGTCGCATCTTGTGTCACGTCGCCCTGATCATGTGTTACACCCTCAGCGACTGTGTCACCAGCAGCTCGTTCTACAACTTTCATATACCCAAAATTATCAATATCATCAAAACAAGTTCTTGGTACATCAGAGATGGAAATCCTTTCTTCTCCTTGCGATTTAGAAACCGTGTTAGAGAATGGAAACTTTTCCTCTACAAATGTGACATCTCTAGAGACAAAGATTTCTCTAGTTTCCAAATCAAATAAAGACCACCCCTTCTTTGCATAAGGATAACCAACAAAAACGCACTTCCGACTGCGACTTGCAAACTTGTCTCCATGCCTCTTCTGATTATGAGCATATGCAAGACATCCAAGGATACGAATCTCACCATATCCAGGAGCCTTGTTGAAGATGATTTCATAAGGACTCTTTCCTTTATGCAACTCAGACGGTGTCCGATTAATCAGATATGCAGCGCTCAAAACACATTGACCCCAAAATTCGATTGGCAGATGCGCCTGAAACATCAACGCTCGTGCCACATTCAATATATGCCTATGCTTCCTTTCAACTCTCCCATTCTGCTGAGGAGTTCCCACACAAGAAGTCTGATGAATCACACCCGTTCGATGAAAATACGCCTTCATTTGCATGAATTCGGTACCATTGTCACTCCTCACGATCTTCACATGCTTGTTAAATTGCCTCAAAATAAGGGCAAAGAAATCTAGTATTGTTCTCTCAACCTGCTTCTTATCAACAAGAAGAAACACCCATACAGCTCTTGAATAATCATCCACAATGGTAAGAAAATAATAAGAACCACACAAACTTTCTTTTCTATATGGCCCCCATAGGTCACAATGTATCATCTCAAAGCATTCCTTGCTTTTATTAGAACTTAACTGAAACTCACTTCGACATTGCTTTGCTCGGAAACATATGTCACAACCAGAAACACCAACACTCCCATGATCAACAATCGGTAATCTCCTAATCACTTTGTCAGAGGCATGACCCATCCTCTTATGCCAAATTTCTAATGACTCTAGCTTACCAATCTTTTTCACATTCTGAATCTGCTGAATACCTTGAAGAAAATACAATCCTTCTTT
Organism: Alliaria petiolata; assembly: GCA_020283515.1. NCBI lineage: Eukaryota > Viridiplantae > Streptophyta > Magnoliopsida > Brassicales > Brassicaceae > Alliaria > Alliaria petiolata. Next base: position 221,095,405 of record JAHZTW010000001.1, on the reverse strand, counting down.
TCTTTCACCCACTCCAATCGAGATCTGCAAACCAGAATCATGCACAAGACAACATGTCTTAGAAAACAACACCATGCAATTCATCTCATCGATCATCTGTGACACGGAGATGAGATTGCACTTCAGCTCTTCAACAAATAGAACACGTTTCAATGTCAACTTCTCTGTTAGAACCACGCTCCCTTCACGATCAGCCATCACAGTATTCCCATTCGGCAGTCCAACCAAACACGGTGAGACTCGATGTACATCAACCAAAGAATTAAATGTACCTGTCATATGATGTGATGCACCACTGTCAATTATCCACTCATCTGCATAATTTGCACTACTCATAAGGTTTGCTGATATCGATCTCGAATCGAATATTCGAACAAGCCTTTCCCACTGAATTTTCGTGAGCCCTGTTAAGGCTTCTGTGTGTGACACACTGTTCGCATGTGTGTCACACACAAATTTCTCAGATCTGTTACATTCACGTCGTCCTGCGCTTTCCGCGCCTCATCCGTTTCTAGAATCACGAGTGCTTTCCGCATCTCCGTATCTCTTCATACTCCTTAATTCACGAGCGCCTTCCGCAGCTCTGTCTTTTCTAACATCACGAGCGCCTTCCGCAACTCCGTTTTTCTTCATAATATTCACGAACACAAACACCTCACAAATATGTCTCAGTCACAAATCAATGAAAAATCCAACTCGAATCTCTCCTTGCTCTGTTACCATGAAAGAATCAGAAAGTCTACGAAGTTTTTCTCTCTTATTTCTGATTAGGTCTTTACAAAGGTGGCTGTAACTATTTATACAATGATTAAATATAACCCTAACTATACAAAGCCCATAAGCCCACATATCTCCTAATAGCTTTACCAATGTGCGTCTTTGTAAAGATACAACCCTTCGATAAATTGTTCCACTCTCTGCATGTTAATCGCACTGCTCTCATAGATTTTAAGGGAACCCTAGAGATAACATCCTCCATCACATCCCTTGGAAGATTGGCCATCATGATTGTCGTCTTTCTCGAGTTGTAGCCTTGTTGGTTTTGATTTGATTTCTTGCGGAAGGTAGAAAAAACTAGGAGGGGGGGGGGGGGTTATTGAGAGATGGATTTAGGGGAAAGGGTCTATTTCTAGCTGAACTAATTGCACGGTGCCTTTTTCTAACTCAACTAAGACTTGGTGTCATTTCCTATCTGAACTTCTTTAAAACTTAATAATCCAATCCATACTATAATTTTGGTGCTGAAAAAACTGTTGACTGTCACTTCTCTGAGTCAACCCAGAAATCACTATGCCACAAGATACTTCGTTAGATACAGTCGATGCAAATAATATATAAGTATACCGAAACAAATAAAATATATCAAAACGACATAATTTTTTCAAAACGACATACAGTAAAACCTCTATAAATTAATATTCAAAAAATTAATAAACAATATAAATTAATAAATTTGTCGATCCCGAATCAGGGCAGTGTAAAAATTAACAAAATGCAATAAGATAATAATTTTTTGAAACTTTTCTATTAATATATTGTCCCAATAATAAGATAAATTAATAATTATACATTTAAACATATATATCTACCGATAAGTTTTATATAAAAGTTTCAAAAAAATGTATCTACCGATAATTTTTATATAATAATTATACATTTAAGCATATATATCTACCGATTATTAATTTATCTTATATATGTTTAAATGTATAATTATTAATTTATCTTATATATGTTTAAATGTATAATTAGTAATTTATTTTATTATTGGGACCATATATTTATATAAAGTTTCAAAAAAAATTATTATCTTATTGCATTTTGTTAATTTTTACACTGCTCTTATCCAAGAGGTAGATAATTTTTATATAAAAGTTTCGGAAAAATGTATCTACCGATAATTTTTATATAATAATTATACATTTAAGCATATATATCTACCGATTATTAATTTATCTTATATATATTTAAATGTATAATTATTAATTTATTTTATATATGTTTAAATGTATAATTATTAATTTATCTTATCATTGAGACCATATATTTATATAAGAGTTTCAAAAAAATTATTATCTTATTGCATTTTGTTAATTTTTACACTGCCCTTATTCAGAACCGACAAATTTATTAATTTATATTGATTATTAATTTATCGAATATTAATTTATAAAGATTTTACTGTATGTCGTTTTGGGGAAAAGATGTCGTTTTGATATATTTTATTTGTTTTGGGATACTTATATATTATTTGAATTGACTGTATCCAACGAAGTATCTTGTGGCACAATGGTTTCTGGGTTTTAGCGCTTTATAATCCCCATGGTTCGATTCAAACGCCAAAATTATAGTATGGATTGGATTTTTAAGTTTTAAAGAAGTTCAGATAGGAAATGACACCAAGTCTTAGTTGAGTTAGAAAAAGGCACCGTGCAATTAGTTCAGCTGGAAATAGACCCTTTTCCCGATGGATTTATATAGAGTTGATTAATTTTAAAAGTTGAAGGATATGTTAAATTTGAAAAGAGTTTTGTTAGATTTGGAGAGAGTTTGTATATTTTGAAAATCTATAAAATTATTTTATTGTGATTGATTTTGAGAATCTTAGGTATATAGGTAGTATTTGAAAAGTTTTAAGTGTTAGATTTTGAGAGAGTTTCATGTATTAATTTGTTTAAAATCCATGTGCCAAAAAAAATATTTTAATGGAATCATAAAATATTTAAAACCTAACCTTTTTGAATAACAATGGATTTTGTATGGATTTTAAAAATTATCAAACCAATAATAATAGATTTTAATAAGAGTGTCAGAATTCATTAACGAATAACAAATTTTTTTGAAAATTCTAAGAATTATTTAAAATCCTTCTCCCAATAACCCCTCCTAAGAGGCGCTTAGCTATGCCTATATCTATATAATAAATGAAGACTCGAAACCTAAATGAAGTTGGGCCAATGGTGGGCTTTAGAATTTCGTTGGGCTTTTAACTATGTTACTGAATGAGATGAAGACTCGCCAACAACATTGATACTCGCCCTGGGCATTCGAGTCTGCGAATCGGGTCGGGTCGGTTCTCGGCGGGTCTGGATTTTTCGGTTCCATTTGGATTGAACCCATTTAGGAACCACCATTTTTTCAGTTCGGGGCGGTTCGGGTCTTCACGGGTCTGGGTCGGTTCTTGGATTTGAAATCAGAATCGAGATAAAATCGCAAACTAAATCGGTTTTGAAAAAATCCAAAAACAAACCATACAACAAATGAACAAAACTCACCAAATTTCTGAAATTGAAACCAAAAATTTGCAAAATAGAGAGAGTTCAAAGCTTTAAACTATCAAAAAGTAGTAAATACAAAGTTCAGAAGACATTAAGACAAAATGAACAACAAAATTAATAGTTCCAAACACATAGCCATCTTCTCTTAATGTTTTCTTAATCTTCACTCTTACTCTCAAAACGATCTTTGTCGGCAAATGTAAACAAAACCAAGTATCAATCAAAGTCAAACAATCAAGATTTTTAGTTACGGTTCTTTCCCACTAATACAAAATGAAGTAGGAGTTACAGTTATTATTCTATACTTCACACTAATACAAAGTGACCAAGTACACTAATTTCCAAATAATCAAAATCAATGAAAAAGAGTCAAGAGTTAAAAAGAGTGAAGAAGTAATAGCTTATGTCTTATAACTTATGAGAATCCGAGAGAGACTTTAAACTCCTTCAATCTCTAAACAAAATTGAAACAAATGAATATGTTAAAAATAAAAACTGAGAAACACAATTTATAGGAGATTTTAAAGAATAGAGATTACCTCTCTGAAGTTTATCTAGCAATTCAATGTCAGCAAGCAGTTGTTCTTTCGTAACCAAACCTTTTTCATTCAAGTGAATTTCACATTTCAACCACTCTTAGGTGCACATTAACACCTCCAGCATGTAGTGAGACAGACAACTCCTAGATGGATCTAGGACTTGACCACTAGTGCTAAATGCAGACTCGGATGCAACAGAAGTCACTTGCATCGCAAGTACATCCTTAGCTACTTCGGACAGCACAGGGAACTTTGTGCTGTTGAGCTTCCACCATCCCAATACATCATACTCTGAACCAAGCAGAACTGTCCTTGGATTCTGCACTTCCTCCTTCAAATATAACTCGAGCTCAGTAGTTGCATCTTAAAATCCTCTCTCTTTTGCTAGCTCCTTGTAAACGCAATCCATTCTTTCATATTGAAGCTCCTTATCTAAATCTAAATCCAATTCACCTTCAACAGGATCTTGGGACTCTTGTGCACTCTGTGATGTCCCTGCGGACTGAGAAGATGTGGAATCTCTAGTAGCATTGCTATTATACGAATCAAATAACTTCTTCATAACAGAAAGGACTGAATCCTTAACCTTTTTTTATGTCAGCAGTATCTTTCCCATAAACACTTTCAAAACAAAACGTTGCAAACTTCAGTTTGTTTCTCGGGTCAAAGACACTAGCTATGATCACAAGCCTATTGATTTCCTTCAACCCTTCCCAATACTAATCAAATTTATCTCTAATAACCATCACCTTGATCCTCAATGTTAAGTCAACATTCTTGCTCAAGGAAATCAGATTTCTTTCAATTGTCACAATCTCATTGTAACACTTGTAAGAGCCTACTGAATTGGTAGCTGAAACCACTAAAGTAGCGTTGTAAAAGATGATGAGAAACCTTACTAACCTGTCCACTGCTTCCCAATCATCTGTTGTTGGAGGCCCAATCCGTTTATTTCCATCAACCTTTTCTTGAAAATAATCAGCATACAACATGTCTTCTGCTGCCATTCTCTCAAAACCTGCCTTAAACTTAATAGCTCTTATTAGCATAAGATATATGGAATTCCATCTGGTTTTGCAATCCAAAGGCAAACTTCCCCTTGTTACCTTTGCTGATTCAACTCTAAGGTCGAAGGTTTTGATTCTGTTAGTAGAAGCTCTCACATATGTGACACCATTACAGATAGCAGAGACACTCTTATCCACATCATGCATACCATCTTTCACAACTAAGTTAATAATGTGAGCCGCACAGCGTACATGCATAAACTCACCTTCTAAGACCAATGCATCAGGACATGTTGCACCAAATGTTTCCCTAAAACTCGCCAGAGCATATGTGTTTGCAGTTGCATTGTCAACCGTGATGGTGAAGATCTTCTCAATTCCCCATTCACCGAGACACTCAACCAAAACCGAAGAGAAAAACTTGCACATACAATTATTCTTAATCAAACTCGAAGTTCCAGATGAGACTGCACAATACATAACCTTCCCACACTAATTACACGAGAGCATTTATTCTCATCATTCAAGGATTTTGTAAAGTGATCCCACACCATCGACCTTGTTGAAGTATGTTTCTTCTTCGGCTTAGATGGAAGGGAACTACCAGCACTTGTCGAATTTTCTTTCCTTTTGCTTGCAGGACCAGAAGTCCCAATCTCATCTTCGGGTTCTCTCTGTAACTCATTTTCGTGGGTTGAGGAAGAATCCATCTGTAATGAAACAAAAATGTAAGACACGCAATCGATAATCTAAGACAATAAAACTAATCAAATAACTTAGGAGAAATACTATGAAATCACTAATTATCCAGAATCGAATCCCTAATCGTGATCAAAAGTAAAACCATGAGAAGCTGAGAAAGGGGAATGAAAAGAGAAGCCTTGTATTTAGTACGCAAAACCCGTGCCCACAAGCTTTCTTTGTCATGAATCAGTCTCCACCCCAGTTTTGCTAGAAGAGCTTTATTCATATCTTGTGAAAGCCGGATCCCCAAACCACCTTCACCCTATGGTAAACATACACACTTCCATGCCAATAAATGCTGCTTCCTCTGATCTGGCGTATCCCCCAAAGAAAAGTCCTCGAGATTTTGTCAAGTCTCTGTAAGGTGGATTTCGGCAGAACAATTGTACTCTTGAATGGACTGGTATAGACGATGATACTGCCTTTGTGAGCGTAACACAACCCGCAAAGCTCAACATGTGGCCTTTCCAGCCAGCTAGCCGGGAGGAGATGCGCTCCAGAACTTCCCCAAAGGTGTCTTTGTTGATTCTTTTCTGTAGAATTGGCATACCCAAATATTTCCCAAGGTCGTGTGTAACTCCAATCCCACTCTCATCACTAATGAGCTTACCCATCTCTCTACTTACGTTTCCTGAGAAGTAAATCTTGAACTTTTCCAAACTCACATTCTGCCATGAGGCAACACAAAACCGCTCTAGCACCCCTCTGATTACTCGAACCTGAGCTACAGAAGCCTCCGCAAACAGAATCAGATCATCGGCGAAACATATATGAGATAACTTGGGGCCACCGCGAGAAATAACAAATGGTTTCCACTTCTTCCGTACAATAGAGTTATCTATTAAGTTACACAAACGCTCGATGCAGAGGACAAATAAATATGGTGACAGGGGATCTCCTTGGCGGAGCCCCCGTTTTGGATTGAATGCTTCTGTCTTTTCTCCATTCCACAGTAGGCTCATAGATGGTCCCGAAACACACTGCATAACCCACTCAGTCCAAACCTCCGGGAGCCCCACTGCTCTAAGTGTATCTTCCAAAAAATCCCATCGGATACGATGATACTCATTCTCAAGGTCTAATTTGAGTAACATCCAACCCTTACGACCTTTCTTTCTCCGCATCAAGTGTACTACCTCCTGTACAACCACAATGTTGTCCGTACTCAGTCTCCCTGGTATAAAGCTCGCTTGTGCTGGTTCTATCAATTTCGGCATAACCCTCTTCAATCTCATCACCATGGCTTTTGTAATAGTCTTGAATAGGACATTACATAAACTGATAGGTCTGAATTGCATTATCTTCTCCGGCTTAAGCACATTTGCTATGAGCACGAGAATAACATCATTTGTCCCCCGTGGCAACCTCCCAGACCGAAAAAAGTCCAGCACAAAACGAGTTACCGAAGGTCCCACAACATCCCAGCATCCCTGATAGAATACTGGTTGAAATCCATCAGGGGCTTTATATTTCCCCATGATACGCACCGATTCTTCCACTTCCAACTCCGAGAACGGCCTAATCAAATCCCTTAACTCGTCCCGTGTTAGCCCAGGAAAACCACCATGCGGCATCATAGTCACTACTGGCTCCACTTCATCCATAGAATATAACCTTGTATAGTATGCAATGGCCAACTTCTCGAGCTCTTCAGCTTGTGATACCCATCTGTCATCCTCATCCTTTAGTGTTTCGATTATGTTCCTTTTGCGTCTCACAATGGTCGAGGTATGATAGTATTTCGTATTTCTGTCTCCTAAAGTTATCCACTTCTCCCTAGATTTTTGAAACCAACTCACCTCCTCTTGCTCCAGAACTATATCAAAGTCGCGGATCAAAGCCTCTTCCTTAACTAACAACTCATCAGTTTGGCTATGCTCCAACAGATCATGTACCTCCTTAATCTCTTGAACCAGCTTCTCTTTCCGCTGATGAATATCACTGAACACCTCTTTATTCCATTTTCTCAGATTTGCTCGGAGTCTCTGCAGCGCTTCTGGAGATGTGACAGTTCCATTCCAAGAAACCAGCAGCATTTCTTTGAACCCCGCATGATTCTGCCAAGCAACCTCAAATCGAAAGGGTCTTCGACGAGGGTCACTCCGTACTTCTGGCTCCAACTGTATATACATTGGCGCGTGGTCAGATGACAGAAACGGCAAATGGGTAACTTTCGCTTCTTGCCACTTCAGTCTAGACTGTGCACTACAGAGTACCATATCCAATCTCTTCGCAATATAGGTACTCTCAAATCTTCCTCTCCTCCATGTAAACTTGTTTCCTGTGAACCCCATGTCAATAAGAGAGAGATCATTCATCCAGTCACCAAAAGCCATGGAATCAGCTGACAATCGACCATTACCCCCTGTCCTCTCATCCATTCTGACAATGGTGTTGAAGTCACCTCCAATTATTAATGGTCCGTCTACCACATTAATAATTCGCTTCAACTGCTCCCATAATCCACTTCTCCTACTCACAGACGGCGCAACATAGACTACAATCAGGTGAGTAGCTTCTGTCCCAACATCCACACGAGCATATATGTATTGCTCTGTCGATTCCACAATTGTCACCTCGCTAATCTCCGGTCTCCACAGCAGCCATAGCCCTCCGCTCTGCCCCACAACATCGACACGAAACGATTTCTCAAAGCCCAGCCCCTGACAAATCCGTATTGCTCGATCTCCTCCTGCATGCGTTTCAAACATAGCAAGCATCTCAGATTTCCACTTTTTCAACATGTACCTGATCGATCTTCGGAAAGTAGGTTTATTCGCCCCCCAGCAATTCCATAAAATGCAATTCATAATGATTTGATAACTTGGTAACAACCGAACTACTGGGGCATCCCGTCATGCTTTATTCACCCCCGTCGGCCTCTCCGACGACCTTTTTTCAATCTGCATTCCACTAAGCGAGTCACCACTGTTATCAACTCCCCCATTCGGACAAGCAACTAACTCGTGTCCTTCTTTTTTCTCGAACAGGACCATCTCATTACCTGACAACGAATCTCCCACCGCAGCAGCAAAAACACCACTAGATCGCCCCGTACCCCCTCTCTCCACGCGGAGGCGTTTGTCGGACTCCGATAGTTCGATTTGACCTTTCGTCGGATCAAACACTAACCCTCTCATGGGCCTATTTGGTACGTCTTTTATCTTCGGGTGGGTTAATACAGCTTCTTTCTTACCGCTGGCCCGTTTATCTTTAAGCCCATTTGTGGCCCCAATTTTTAAGCCTTCAAAACTCCCTCCTAGCGATTTATTCATGCCTTGTCCCACACTATTTTCCTTTCCGTGAATATTCGAAGTATCCACGTTTTCTTTATTCGCCCCTGCTTCAATCTCAACTTCCTTTTCTCTCGATATATTCAAATCTTTCTCCAGCTCCTCAAATCTATTAGAAATCTGGATATTCTCAGCTTCCATATTTTTCGAGGTTCCAAGATTCTTTCCTAATCCTCCGCTGGAAGACCACACGACAAACACGACCGGTCTCAATGATGGATCCCCGCCTTTCCGCGGTCTTCTAGCCACCGTAAAACCCTCCTCCACCGGAGCCGAACCCTTCAACAATGCCACTTCCCTCTGAGAACTAGCTTCCATTATTGGCAACACCATTCCCTTTGGACAAGAATGAACTAAATGTTCATACATGCCACAAGTAGAACAAATATTTGTTAGACCCTCATACGCTACAAAGTATCTTTCACCTTTAATTTGCACAGTCCCTTTGAGAGGTCTGGCTAAATTAACTTCCACACACACTCTAGCGAACCTTGCTCTCTCTAGCTTCATCGTTGTCAAATCAACCTTGATAGGTTTCCCCACTCCTCTCGCTATCCCCATAAGGATAGATTGATGGTAGAAGTTGACAGGGAGATGCGAAAGCCTCACCCAAACCGGGGTCCTGTTAATATCATTCCGCAATGGATCGAAATCCGGTGACCATGCTTGTACCATGAGATAGCTCCCAAACACCCTCCACAGTCCTCCTGTAAGCGCCGCCATATATTCCTCCTCCTTCTCAAAACGGACTATGAAGAATTGGCGAGGAAGATCCATCACATGCATAACTCCCTTCGGCTGCCACATCTCCTTCAGTTTCCGATTCAAAACGGATATCGCAATACTTCACCCTAACACCTTGACAATTATGCATTGTTTCCACATACCATTCATCACCTCCAAGACCTCATGTCCTATCATGATCACCGGTTCCCTATCTAATCCTTGCGGACACGAACTCATCATCCATCAAAGTCTCCGGCGCCGACATACCCCCTGCAGTTGTACCGCTCACTTTCATAGCCCACGACTCTACCTTATCCGGGGGATCTCCTGGTGGTCTTCCTTTGTCTCCGATGTCCGTCATCATGGCGTCCTGCGTCTCGGCTTCTGAAACCCTAATATCGCCCATCTTGAGACACTTATGATATATGTTTTGACTAGTATATTTAGTTTTTTTCGAAGTTTTAGTTTGCTGATCATATTTTATTTTTCTATTAACATGAAAAAAACGATGCAACTATTAGATAAACACGTGTATGAATGCGTTAGGATTATACATCAGAAATTTGAAAAGGTTTATAGTGATATACAAAATATAAAACACAAGATAAATTTAAGATTATTTATAATAATTTATTTAATTAATTTTATTTGACTAACATAAATTCATAAAAAGAAAAATTTTAATGGATGTTAAAAGATAAAATTGAAAATTTCATTTTCATGTGTGGTAATGTTTTATTATAAGTTTTTATAAATATTAATCAAAAATTTTAAATTTGTAATCAAAATTTTGATTATCCGTTGGTGAATGGGTTTGTTTTCTAGTAATAATTATAATAAAAAGACAACATGACTAGAGCCGGATATACGGGAGGACGATGATAAGGTTTTATTCTTGGCTTGGTCAAGAGGTGATCTGAGAACGAATCTGATACTAAGTGAGCTTCGAAGGGATTTAAGAAATAAATAAATGCTTTTGAAGTAAGGTTGGAAATTTACAAGAGGCATGTGTGTTGGAACTGGGTTTGAAGCCTATAACTTTGGTCCGGACCAAACCGTTAGGCCTATTCCCGTCAAAAATCGCAAATAATATTTTCCTATAAATACCGCATTAGGATGAGGAAATGGGGATCGAAAAACTTCCACAGAGCACCTCCTAAATTCCCGATTTCTACGCAAATCGTATGTCCGACGATTCATACGATATTTTTCTTATCGTGTTTACGATTTTTCTCATTTGTATTTACGACAAAGTCACTTTGACGATTTCTTTTGTAATCTCCGATTTCAATATTTCATATAAGAAAGTTCCCGAACCCATCATTTTCACATATTTACGATAACAAGATTTCGATATCAACAATTGGCGCCGTCTGTGGGGATAGGGATTTTTCTACACTTAAAAAAACGATCATCAATGACGGAAGGAACGACTCCCACGTCCACGAAACCAACCTCTTCAACTTCGGCCGCGACAACCACCACTGCCTCGGGAAAGACATCTTTGGAACATCGGCAAGGCCAACCCCCACTGGGTCAGAAATGCCGATCTCATCATTATCAGTGATGCCAAGTTACGGCACATCTGAAGCGCCGACTCCAGCAACGACAGCTAGGCCGACCTCGATGGCCTCGGCATATCGAACTTACACGCTGCCTACGGGACCGACTTTCCTAACTACGACGAGGACATCCTTCTCCGATCCAATAAGCATGGACAGGACGACCGCAAATCCGATAAAGCGCCACAAGGATGGAAGCACCTGCAAACGACACGTCGGCACAATCCGACATCTCGGCTTTACTCCAGACGCTTATCGCTCAGATAAACGATAACACACGCAGGACTCACGAACGACTGGACGAATTGGCCACGGCTCCGCACGTATGTCATAGCCGAATTGACGACCTCCACAACGCTAACGACAGGGGCCAGATGCCAAGGCAAACCACCTACACCCCGCGCCTACAACGAGTTCTGTTCGCGGACCAGATCGCCGACCTAAATGACCAGGGCGAACTACCTCCCCCGATAGACGACCAAGATCGAAGGGATCGGAGACGACCGGCGAACAACGACCACCAACGCCAAGAGCACACCGATCGGCAAAACGATGCCCCTAATCGTCAAAATCAAAACAGCGAACTGGAGGGCATAAAGAGGCAACTTAGGTTGATGACTTCCCGAGTCCACCAAGCAACAAGCTCGGCACCCGAAATCGATCGAGTACTTAGAGAAGCGCAAAACACCCCATTCACGAGCAGGATAACTAATTCACCAGCTCGGCATCCGGGAAAAATCAAGATCGCGGCTTACGACGGAACAACAAATCCTATGATATTTATAACGGCATTCAGCGTTGTGATGTACCGAACCCAATTCTCTACTGAAGAACGCGACACAAGTTTCTGTCAATTGTTCGTGGAAAACCTGACCGACGCGGCTCTGAGTTGGTTTTCAAAGCTCGAAGCGAATTCAATCGATAGCTATGAAGACCTCACAATAGATTTCGTCAAACACTATTTCATGTACATAGAACCGGGAGCGTGCGAGGCCGACCTATACACTTTGAAACAAGCCCCAAAGGAATCTCTGCAGTCGTACATTAGCAAATTCAAGAACATCATCTCCAAAGTGACAGTATCAGACATCGCATCGATCCCGTCATTACGTAACGGACTATGGTACGAATCGAGTTTTTACGAGGAAATGAAGAAAAACAAACCACATACTTTGGAGGACGCACTCCACAGGACAGCGATTTTTATCGAGATGGAGGAAGAGAGAGTCGAGAAGGCAAAGAAATATGCCGCCCCAAAACGCGAACCCGACGACCAAGGACAAGGCAACGCCCAGGCTCCGGCAAGACGAAGAATCAACATGATAATGGGAGGACTTCCCACGTATAACGACTCGGTCCGATCAATCAAAAGCTACGAACGAAGAACGATCGCAGCTAAACCATGGAAGCGCAATGCCAACGACAAACTTAAAATCGGCAATGACATATCTTTCACAGAAGACGACCTCGAGGGAGTGGATACGCCTCACAACGACCCTCTCGTCATCGAGCTCCGAATCAGAGGTTGCGAAGTCACCCGCGTTTTGATCGACACCGGGAGCACAATGGATCTCATCTTTAAGGAAACTCTCCAAAGAATGGAACTCGAAGGTTTCGAATTTAAGGCAAGCACGAAGCCACTCACAGGATTTGCGGGGGACACCACAATGACAATCGGAACCATCAAACTCCCGGTCTATGTCGGACGAACGACTAAGGTTGTCAAGTTCGTGGTTATCGATAAGCCAGCCATCTATAATGCAATCCTCGGCACCCCCTGGCTAAATGCGATGAAAGCAGTCCCGTCAATCTATCACCAGTGCATAAAATTCCCAACCTCGAGCGACATCTTCACGGTTAGAGGTAACCAACGAATGGCAAGAACCTGCTTCATCACCGAGCACAAACTGCGAAAAGCGGGGCAAACGTGTCTGATCGCAACCCAAGGACCAAGCGAGCTAACACCCCCAGACGATCAACAGCGCGAAGACGTTGTCATAACCAATATCAACATACAAGATCCGGAAAAACGCATCGGCATCGCACCAGAATTAAGCGACGACCTCAGAGACGAGCTGAAACATTTCCACATTCACATAGAAGATTAACGACCTGAAAGGGATTCCTCCTCCTTCTAACACGCAAAATAAAAAAATCGCAAAAAATCGCAAAAAAAAGTCGCAAAAAAACTGCAAAAAAAAATCCAAAAAAAAATCGCAAAAAAAAATTCGCAAAAAATAATCGCAAAAAATAATCGTAAAAAAATTCAAAAAAAAAAAAAAAAAAAAAAACAACTGTCTCGTGTAATATGAACTACGATCTGCTTGATCCCCACTTTAGGGGTACGTAGGCAGCCTTTTTTTAAAAGGCTCAGCCATACTTAATAAAAAAAGAGGGTTATCAATTTACCCGATTCGACACGCAATCCGGCTGCCCAAACACATTGACACCCTGGCCAGGTGATCAATGTCGAAACGCGTTCCGCACGAATGCAGTGGTGAAATAATCCACCTCTTCGATGCATAAGCCTAAAAAACTTAGCTCATCGGGTTTAAAAGCCGAGCCCAGTCTCGCACAAATTAAACAGGATAAGCCGAGCCAAGTCTCGCCTCAGGATCGACAAAGCCGGACTCCGGTCCGCATGAAGAGGTCGAAACGAACGAATAAGCTGCGCACCTCGCACGTTGCGATTTCGACCTCGGAATACATTACGCACGAATGTAGTGATTATATAATCCACTCCTTCGATGCATATATATATATATATAAAGGAAAATCCGAGCCCAGTCTCACACAAATTAAACGGGATAAGCCGAGCCAAGTCTCGCGCCCAGGATCGACAAAGTCGGACTCCGGTCCGCATGAAAAGGTCGAAACAAACGAATAAGCCGAGCACCTCGCACGTTGCGATTTCGACCTCGGAATATATAAAAAAAGGAAGGAGATATATGGATTAATTAAAAAAGTCATACCAAAATATTCGTACATAGAAAACAGAGTCCACATACGGACTACCCGATAATAGAGCAATAAATAAAAGACGAAGGCTAAAAATAACTAAGGCTCCAAAGCATCATCCTCCCGGACAGTGGCCACAACCGCAAAGTAAGCCTAGTCGCGTTCGACCCATACTCGTTGATGACAGGAGCCGCGTCTTCTGGACACGTCAAAGTGCTCAATCCGAGCATCGACAGGGGTAACAACGAAATCAGCTTCCACGAAATCCTCGACATGCATAGCCCGAGCCTCTCTATCTCTTTCAGCTAACTGCTCTTCCAAATTGGAAATCTTCCCCTCGGGAAATTGAACACCCTCATTCACGGAACCTCGAAAAGCTTCAAGAACCGTTTGCGCCTGACCATAAAAACTAAGAGCTTCCTCTACGGCCTTATCACCATCGTAAAAACGACGAAATGCGTCAAAACGCTCTTGGTATCTCAAGGCGACTGCCTCAAGAGCACGACGCCTCTCGTCTTCCACCTCACGCGCGCCATTTATCAATGTCGCCTCGTACTTCCCTTGTACCATTCACGTTGCATCCAACTCCGAGTCGTTCAACGGACGCTCCGACTCTGCCTCGTTCGACGGACGTTCCAACTCCGCCTCGTTCGACGGACATTCCAACTACGCCTCGTTCGACGGACATTGCGACTCCAACTCGTTCGACGAACTCTCCGACTCCGTCCCGCTCGAAGAAGAGGCCAACTCCGTTACATTCTGTTCCATAACTATATCAAGCCAAGATGCGTCATCATCCGCCATCAAGTGTCCAAACAATCAACAAAATACTCGATCAAATTGGGGCACTACCTGCGAGAACAAAAACACGAATCATCAGAAAATCAAGAAGTAAAACGAAGCTCGGCCAAATAAAATTGAAGGAGTCAACCCCGATAAAATTCTCGAAGTTTTGGCAACAAGCACCCACCGAGATATCACGACATCCTCATAAAGACTCGAACTAAAACAACGTTGAAACTCGCGACCCCCTAAATGCCGATTTCAAAACTAATCTATCAAAACCATCTAATAAAAGCACACCAATTTGAGACGGAGCTCTCATCTGACGGCTCGAGAACATAAGTCTCACCAACTCGATTCGACTCGACAAAATAACGGCGATCTCACTCGATCACGCATTGGGATCGAATTTGGGCTTTGTATTTTTTCTGGTGCTAGTGGGCCTGTTTGAGAATTATTATTGGTGTTGGGCTTGACTACTTCTTCAATGAATGGCCCAATAACAAATTGAGCCCACAGAGCATAACCTTCATCCTCTTTGCGTTCTCAACAATTTTCAGCTTCCGACGATTCAATTCGGCGAGATCCGATTTCCGGCGAGACTCCACGGACGGCGAAATCCGATTCCTGGCGAGATCCAATTTCTGGCGAGACTCCACGCACGGCGTCCGACGATTCAACTCGGCGAGGACCCGGCTACTCCTCCTCGGCAAGACGACTCTGCAAACCCGGCGAAGATAACCCGGCGAAATCCGATTCTTGGCGAGAATGACACAGCCCCGACACGGCGAGAATCACACGGCGAGTCGGTATGACGAGATTCGACCCGCGAAATCCGATTCCCGGCGAGAACTCGACCCGGCGACGCGAGCTCCACCCGGCGACGCGAGCTCCACCCGGCGACGCGAGCTCCACCCGGTGACGCGAGCTTGACCAGACGACGCGCACGGCGAGATCCCACCCGGCGACGGCAAGACCAAGCTTCACCCGGCGAACACCTTCTCCACTCGCCGAACGAGCTACACCCGGCTAATACTCCTCCACTCGGCGAAATCAAGACCATTCACGGCGAGACTCAAACCGGTGATCAATCCCGACTCATTGACAAACACAACCAAAGGCAAAAAAAAAATAAGAGAAAAGGGCTATACCTTGCAATTGGAGAAGAGGAAAGAATGAAAGTATAAGAAGAAGAGATTTATAATAAGTTCACACACCATTGATAAAAAAAAAAATGAAAAGAGCACGTTAACAAAGAGGAAAGAAGGTGGAAGACAAGGAAGATTAGGAAAAGGTCTTTACCCATTTTCCACTACTTTGCAAATGTAGAGGGGAAAGAATTTGAAAAAAAAAAAAAAAATAGAAAATTCCCGAACCCATCATTTTTAAATATTTACGATAATCAGATTTTGGTATCAACAATGTGCGGTTTGTAAAGAATGAAAGTAAGAAAGATGTTGCATGCGACATAAGATCGGAGCATCTATTTAGTGTTGATCGGAGCATTTTGATTCCCCTCCATTGTAAACACTAAAAGGATATATTAGGAAAATAGTTAACAAAGATCATCATCAATGTATGAAAAAAAAAAAAACCACAAAACATACATAATGAATATGTGATATGTATAAATCATAAATTTATGCCAAAAAATGCATGATATCATCAAGGCCAACGCTCAAAGAATGAAACCCATGATTATCATTGTTAGTGAAATTGTAAAGACCAGACTAGAAACGTAAGAGGCCACTAATTTTCTACTACGGTGGATAATTCTCTCAAAAACATTGTTGGTTGAACAAAGTTAAGACTCGAGCCGACCATAACTTTTCTTTTTTTTATTCTTCAATTGAATGGATTTATTTGTCTATATATTGCTTTAAATTTATGTTGCAAAAACTGATATGGTTGTTAGAAACCGCTATGATATTATACTGAACAAATCGTAGTTTTGAAATATATTCCTTATATATTAATTGAGAAACATTTTTAGAGATCAGGCTTATTTAAAAAAATATTTACATTGATGCCATTTTGCTGATGTGTCACCACCACATTCATTCTCATCAACTTTCTAAAAAAGACTTATTTCAATAAAATAATTACATTATATGCAATTATCCATTTTTAATTTTTAATATAACCAGAAATTTATAATTCATTTCAAAAAAAAAATTCATAACCAATAATTTTATACAAAATAATTAAACGAAATCAAAATTTACAAATAATTTATGATATACATAAAAATATAATATTTAATTTTAAATATAACTAAAAAGATTATAATTCATTTTATGTTATGATTTATTTCCTAAAATTTTATACAAAATAAATAAACGAAATCGAAATTTACTATAATTTAATATTATACACATTCAATTACTACTTTGCTTAATTTTGTTTTCTCTTATCAGAAAATATTTTTAAAAATATTTTATATTGTCAACATAACAGCTTATTATATAAAAAAAAAGATTGGACTAAAATATTTTATTATGATTTAATTTTTAAATTATACAAAACTAAATAAATAATAAATTACCCACTGTGCGCGGACGCAGGTTATCACCTAGTTTAGACATTAAAACCAGGCCCGGTTCTAGCCATTTGCACTGAGTACAATTTTTAATTAGATTTTAGAGTCCATTTAAAAAAATTTAGGGTCCTATTTAAAAAAATTTAAGACTTTTTTTGCCAATTCTATTTATAAAACTGTAAAATGGCACATGTCCATAGAACTTTTGGGCCGGGCCTGATTAAAACAGACTATAATTAGTGAAAACTATTGTGATATTTTCCATAATTAAAACAGCAGACCATATAAATCCTGAAATTTGTGACTCTGTGCACTCAATTTTTTTGCATTAGAGCATGACTTTGAAAAACAACCAAAACCCGATTTAACCGTATAACAAGTAACAATTTTCTAAACATTTTCTTAACCCAACTTGGAGAAACCAAAGTCAAGCTTTAAGTGCAAAAGAGAGAGACCAAGTGGACTAGCCAGGACTATGAAGTGCTCGGCCCCAACTCTCTAAATTAGTTTGCTCTAAACATAGAAACTGACTTGTGCCTTCTCTTAAAACTGGTTTTTTTTTGTTTCTCCTGTCTCTCATTTGTCGTCCTTCTCGTTTCTGCAAACAAACCAACATAGTGGTTCCCAAAGTACAAGTAAACAACAATTTTCACATAATGTCTAGCAAAACTCTTAACATTATCAGATTCTAGACTCGCATGGTTTGACTACAACCAAACAATTAACTACGGTTTTCTATCTACCAAATTCTCAATTGAATTTGAAGTGCTTTAGACTCAACCTGTCACTTTATTTTATTGAAATACGATTGGCATACGGATTATATACACAGATGAAATACGGTTAATTCAATGATTGGGATACACAAAGCCAAGCAAAGCATCAAAGAGATATACAATACGATGATAGAATCTCTAGATTTCTTACATCCTCCACCTCAAGAGGCCTGTTTTTTAGACATTTCTTGTCTGCTCTTGTTGCACCTCATTTTAAAGGTCGAAACTCTCAACATGTTTTGATCACATAGACCCTTTTCTGAATTGCTTTGTTTTTTCCTTTGGCCTTCTTTAGGTTGCTTGATTTGCACAAGACTTGGAACGTAGGAGCACACATGTGGCAGAAAGCCTTTGTCGTCGGTATGTTTCCCGAGATCCACGTGTCTAACGTATCCAGCCTCTCCAATGATGTTAATCCTCTTCTTCTTTTTTCTGCGACTCTCAAGAAGCATGACGACTTTCTTCACCTCGTCAATAAAGAAACTGTTAGTAAATGAATACTCAATGACAGGGTGTGAACTCTCAGACACTTTCAAGAACTTGCTCCACGACACCTTATCGGTGTCAATCATAGTCGTGATCCATATATAAAATGAATTTGAATAACCATGGTCGGCGTGCTGAAATAAAGCCGCAAGCTTCTCTTCTCTTACACAAGATAGAGTCACAAAGTGAATCCAATATCCATCCGGCAGAGGCAGAAGCGGCCCAAATCTCTCTCTCTCTCGTGTAACCAAAACAGATTATGTGGTCAGCTGCTTGTTCGATCCCACCACCATTCTTTTCTGTAGCACACCAGTAAGTGTTTCCCTTGAGAGTAAGGCCATCATGACATATCATACGCCAGTATGGAGTGACATCAAGAGTCGTCCATAAACCAGAGTCGAAATCGTATATTTCGTACCATACAAGTTCGTTTCCGATTTCATAATAGCAACCATAAAAAAACCTCAAGAATTTGAGGCTACGACGAGAGTTCTTATCCTCGTATCCGAGAGCGTAACTAAACATGTCACTCACTAATACTCCGTGGAGAGAATATCTGAGTTCGATCCACCTTGTTTCTCCCAAATACAGATTCCAAACCACAGCCTTAGTGTCATCGTCTTCCAAGAGGCAACAATAAACCCTCGCAAGGAAAGACTTTAGATATCTTTACTTGTTCGTTAAGGCAAGTAAGTTTACCTCTATGCTCTATAGATGGATCAACGTCGTCATCGACGAAGACGCTCTCTAAATAAAGATTGTAATCCATCAGCATGATCATCCGAAACTCCCGTTCCTTTATTGGGGATGATGCTTTACCAATTTGCGTATTTGTAAAGATCTGACTTTTCGATAAAGTGTTCCACTCTCTGCATGTTAATCGCACTGCTCTCATAGATTTTAAGGGAACCCTAGAGATAACATCCTCCATCACATCCCTTGGAAGATTGGCCACCATGATTGTCGTTTTTCACGAGTTGTCCGACTTGTAGGTTTTTCTTACGGAAGGTAGAAAAACTTAAGGGCGCTTATCTTTATATATAACTAGGTATAGAATCGGCGCATTTGCGCGGAAACTCATTTTTAATAAATATTTTTATCTCTAAGATTTATTTGTAATTTATATATATCAACTCTAAAATATTTTATAGAATTATTATGATTATAAATGTAAAATTACAAAATCAAAATTATATAGAAATCACACGATTATTCAAAAAAAGTTATAGAATTATTAAAAATGGTTATAAGCGCTTGAACAAAAAATTACGTTAAAGAAATGTGATCATCAGATATATTTACTAACATTTTTATGGTTAAAACTTATAACTCACAAGCATAAAAATAAAAAAAAAATAATTTGATTTTCCAAAATATTTTTATATTAACGAAACATACATAATGAATACTATAGTTAATAAGTAAAAAATTCCATATCTTAAAAATGCAAAATAAAATGTATATAAACAAATTTAACCATAAAAACCGTCTGCTCAATTATGAGAAAAAATTAAGTTCGACTATGTTTTTTATTGACCAACCAAAATACTACACTAGAATCAGATATATGCAATCGTTCTGAAAATATAGACAAATAATCGAACCTCTTATTTTCGCGGGGTTATATATAATTTTTTATTATTAGTATTTCAAATTTTGTATTTATATTATATATTAATATATTCTATTATGTCCATTTATTTTTGAACATATATGCTCATCCAATTTTTATTAATTTTACCACAAATTCGATTTAGTTTTGATCAAATTTGAAAGACAAATGAAGCTTATAACTTTCATCCCGTGATATCTATTAAAATTTTTTTTTTTTGGTGAATTCAATGTTAAACATAACTCTATCTCTGTCTACTATAAAAACTTAAAAAATGACACGTAAATTAATATTTAACAGAAGATAACGGTATGTGTTGAATTCAATGATGTTCATACCAAACAAAATTTAAATCTCAATGAAGTTCAACAATTGCAACCAAAACAAACTATAAGATGAAACAATACGAGAACACAATCACAATTTGTTTTTTAAAAGTAAGAACATTTTACCAAAATATGACCACAAAAGATGTTTAGCATGTTGATGATGCAACAACTTGTCATTGTTGTTCACAAATTTTCAGTTCTAATAATCATAATAGTCATAAATAAGCACTATATATAATAATAATTTAATGGATACTAATATAAAAACAATTGAAATAACAACATAGATGATTTATAAATGAATATGAGTTCACCGAATTAGCATGCGAGAAAATGAAAAATATGATGGGTAGTATTGAACAAATTTGATTGATTTACCAAAATATAAATATTTATTAAAATTTATAATTATTATTTTTACTTACTATAAAATGCAAACGAAAATATGTCGAAACATTGATGACAAGACGATTCCTCTGCTTTTTAGCTTTTCATCTGAAATCAAAGTTGGGAGGGTAGAAAAGATGTATCTAATCCCGTTCGCTACCCATGCTTTCGCACACCAGCGTCGGTAGAGACTCAGAGAGCTGCCTTCGCTTTTGGCGTTCCTTCGTCAATAATGATTAAAAGGGCACGGCAAATATTGATGGCGATAATATCTTGAAAAAAAATCAACAATTCAGTAGAATGTATATGCAAATATATTTCAAACAGACACAAAAAAACTAAGAGAAGCGTTATTAGTGTAAGTAATGTTGAAAACGTAAACTAAAAGATGCAACTCTTTGTAGAAGAAACGGTGCAAATCTCATGGAATGGTTTCTCCGTGGTGGGGGGGGGGGGATTTTGAGTTCTAAATAAAAAGATATATAAAAGAGGTAACCCTACGTGCATAACTGAAAGGTCTAATGAAAATTCAACTACGTGCCGAATGTAATATTTCTTTCATTGTCTTATGACACTCATCATTTTAATCTAATAAACAGTTTTGCTAAACATGCATCTAAAAAGAAATATTGAAAATGTTTAGAATTTTTTGTGTCATTTTATAGACTTGAAAAAACATAAATATTAAAATATACAATTTTTCATTAAATAAGAAGTTAAAATGAAATGTATAAAATGAATAATGAAAAGACACAAACTCTAATAACGGTTATGAAAAAGTTATAACGAAAAAACGCAACTACTAATGACATTTATTCAGTTTGTTGAACCATAATAAGCATTTATAAAATTTGTTAATTATTAATATATATTACTTTCATAAATGTTTGATTTTTGTTTCTGTTTTTTTTTTTGAACTTTGGAGAGTATAGTTAATTAAATATTATCGGGAATATTTTTTCTAATCCCTAAAGAGCATGAATATCAAAGATCGTTTGTATGATTAGTATTTGAAATATTCATTATGAATTTCATAATTTTAATGGATTCCTAAATTGACAATATGAAAAAAAAAAAAAAAAATAAATTAGAAAAAACCAAAAAAAAAATTAATTAAATAAATAAAAAAAAAACAAAATTTAAATTAAAAAAAAAATTTAAATAAAAAAAAAAAAAAAAAAAAAACAAAGAAATTTTAAAATTTTTTAAAAGAGTTGAAAGAAAATGAATATTAAAAGATGAAACTTTTCATAAAATAAAAAGTTATAAATGAGAAGTCACATAATGTATAATAAAAAGACACATACTCAAATAATAGTTATGATAAAATGATGTAACCATAATAAGCATTTATTGGATTAAAATTTAACTTAATAGAAAAACACAAATAAAAATAATAAAAAGATACAACTTATTGATTGAAGTGCAATTGACATTTATTCAGATTGTTATTATTAATAGATAAATGAAGACTCGAAACCTAAATGAAGTTGGGCCAACGGTGGGCTTTAGAATTTAGTAGGGGTTTTAACTATGTTACATTTTGTCACGGAATGAGATGAAGACTCGCCGATTTTATACACTCGCCGACAATGTTGATAGCACCAATAAATCTGAATCTATCCAAACCGCAAAATAATAATAATTCGAAAGCTAAAATCTGAAGAATTTCCATTTTTATCATATCTGCACCTCAGTGATAATCCATGGCCAAAATTTATGTAGTATTTGCTTCAGAAGTTACAACGGCGAGTGGAGTACAAAGCTAAGGTTAGAGAAGTTGCAACAGGTCAGATATGATCCTTGGTAATGTTCCAAAACGTTAAAGTAAGAAACCTTAAACCACTCAAAAGATAAATTAACACTTCCACAATGAGATACAAAATGACCTCTTCGTCATCAACAAGACGAAGGAAGGATCAACATAATCTCGTTAAGCCCATCTGAGAAAAAAAGGAAGGATCAACATAATCTCGTTAAGCCCATCCGAGAAAAAAATATATAAACCTTATTAAAATTTTGAGAAACCCGGAAACCCAAGTGAAGTAATCTGCATATTCGACTCCCCTGAAGAAATTTTCGCAGAGAATAATCGTAAGAACCGATGAAGTTCTCAAAATGAAGAACAGACAACCAACTTACGCGGCCGCAAACCGGCGTCGGATCAGCCCGCAAAATCCGAACACCGCACGGGTCGAAACCGCGAGGCCCGCTGTTTTTTGGGTTTATATTATTAGGCCCAAATCCGCCCTGCATTGGGCCTAGTTGGGCCGAATCCGCGGGCTGTAGCTCAAATTGACATCTAAGCAACATTCTTTTAAATGGAAGATCAGAGCTGGTGAAACATTTGTTGTGTCTGCAACAAAATCATCATGGGACCATCGTAAGCATAATTAAACAACAAACAGTTTTACACATTACTCTCATTAATTCATTCCATATATATATAAACATTTACTACAATCTTGGACAACTCTTTAGGGTTGGATTCGGTAAAGACAAAACCACGCGCACGTACAAGCCCGTTTGGTTATACAACTCTTTAGAAATAGGCCGAGAAAACGCTACCACGTGCGAAATTTTCGACTTTAGCACCAACGCTTGGAGGAATGTCACTCCGGTTTCTCCTTATCGGGTTGCTGCTTGCCCCGATCCTGTGTATGTAGATGGTTTGCTTCATTGGTTCACCGACTGCGAAGAAACCAAAGTTTTATCCTTCGATCTTCACACCGAAGCCTTTTCAAGTTCTTGCTAAAGCTCCGTATGCCAATTCAAATAGTTACAAGATGGTCATGTGTAACCTCGACAACCGCTTGTGCGTATCCGAGATGAAGTGGCCTAACCAAGTGATATGGTCGTTGAATCCAAGCAACAAGACATGGGACAAAATGTGTTCAATAGATCTGGATGTAACTTCTTCTTGGTTTGGTATTGATCACTTATGCGCCCTCTCGCCATGGGAAGAAGAATAAGAAGAAGAAGAAGAAGTTGAAGTTTTATTGTCGTAAGATTCTGTTTTGACTCTGTGAATTTGGTTTAAGAACATTGTTGAAATATATATTAAACTCAGCTTGTTCGTTTGCAGGACTTTGTTGTTTTGACAGAGCCAGAGGAAACTGAACTCACCTGTGTCCCTCAGTGTTTGCTATAGAATCTGGAGTGTGTTGAGATTAGAGAACTGATTGTGGAAGAAGAAACAGGGAAGACATTAGTGAGATATTTTTTGCTATAGATCAATAGGTCAAATAGGTACTAACTTTGGAATAGTTTTTGAAGTTTAAGACTTAAAACTTCAAATATGAAGTTTTTTTCATTCCAATCCAAGCTTCAAAACTTCAAATTTGAAGTTCCACTTTTTTTTTTGCATTTCAGTTCTTTAAATTTTTACATCACTCACTTTTGTTCTTATAATCTTTTATCTTATCAGTAATTTATATATATATAAATTTAATTTTCACATATAAAATTAAATAAACATCTTTAAAATATAGTTAAAAATATGAATAAAAAATATTACATAATATTAAAAACAAATTTTACAAACAAAAATATTACATAATATTAAAAACAAATTTTACAATTTTTTTTTGTAATTTCTGATTTAGTTTGTGTGTGTGCTTTATTTGAATTTATATATAATTTTCTATTGTAATATAATGTTTTATTAATTAATATTGAGTGTAATCTTTTTTAAAGTATGGTTTATAGTTATTTATAAAAGTTTTATGATTTTGATTAAATATAATCTATATTGAGGACTAAAGTGTAAAATACACATTCTTTTAAAGTTGTATTTGAAATTTTGGCATTGGAGAAGAAATTCCACAAACTTCAAATATGAAGTTTTGCAAACTTCAAAAATGAAGTTTGCATTGGAGATGTTCTTAGACCGTCTGCATTGGAGTCTCTCACATGAGTTTCTCAACAATATTTTTTTAATAAGCAACAACAAATAATATTATTTAATTGTGAGAGTTTCTAAAAAAGTGACTTTGGAGTGAATCTCTCACTTTTTTGAGAGACTCTCACAATTAAAATAATATTATTTGTTATAGGTTGTTAAAATAATATTGTTAAGAGACTATGTGAAAGACTCCTATTGCTGATGCTCTTATATCTTAAAGTTAAAGNGCCTTGAACATTTCCTGGTTTATCGTGAGTGAACTTGGAGAGTATAGCCTCAACTTCATCCTCCTAGAAACGGCCCCATTTCACAGTCACTAGGTGATTGCCATGTACATGTCATATATACAGATTCTACTGTTATTCTATAGACTATGGTCTTATATCATTAAAAGCCTTGATGCTTAACCCTTAATTACTTACACAAAAGCACTGTTATCATCTTTGGAACTGAGCAATTTACAGTGCTTGTTTTTAGACTCTGCATGATTTAGTTGTCCCTTTTGAACCTAGATCTTGGGATCTCCAGTCACATAGGTTGGGTATCCATCATAGCATTATCTTTATCCACAGGCTTTAAACCCATTCCTTTTGATGATTTAAGAACTTGATCTCGCGGCAAGCTTTTGGTAAACGGATCCGCTAAGTTTTCAGCCGATTTGATGTAGTCTATTGTCAATACACCACTCGAGATCAGTTGTCTAATGGTCTTATGTCGTCGTCGAATGTGGCGAGACTTGCCATTGTAAATAGTATTCAGTGCCCGGGATATAGCTGACTGGCCGTCACAATGTACCCGTAAAGCTGACACTGATTTCTTCCACATCGGAATATCTTCTAGAAATTTCCGGAGCCACTTAGCTTCTTCTGCTGCTTTATCTAGAGCTACGAATTCTGATTCCATGACGATCTGGCCAACAGAGTTTGTTTGGAAGATTTCCAAGACACATCTGCACCGCCTAGCGTAAAGACGTATCCACTCGCGGATTTAAAGATTTTGGAATCGGAAATCCAGTTGGCATCATTGTATCCTTCCAAAACTCCAGGTTCTTTACCATAATGCAGCCTATAACTTTTAGTATGACGTACATAGTCCAATACTCTCGTTATGGCTTTCCAGTGTTTATGTCCTGGATTACTCGTATAGCGACTCAGTACATTGACTGCATGTGCTAAATCGGGTCTAGTACAATTCGTTAAGTACATCAGACTTCCGATTACTCGTCCATACTCCACTGGTAACACTTATTCACCCGTTTTTTCGTCAAGTGAATACTAGTGTCTACTAGAGTTTTTGCTGTTCCTTTTGAGTAGGTATTGGACCTCTCTAAGTATCTTTTCAGCGTAATGAGCTTAAGACATGATCATTCCTTTAGAATTTCTAGTGATCTTAATCCCTAGAATTACATCCGCTACTCCCAAGTCTTTCATATCAAACTTGCTACTTAGCATGTTTTTAGTTTGACCGATCACGTCATTATTGCTACTAATAATGAACATGTCGTCAACGTACAAATAGAGCAAAACGTATCCATTATGACTACTTTTGATGTATATGTACTTATCACATTCATTAATGCTGAAACAATTTGACATCATTACATTGTCAAATTTTTCATGCCATTGTTTTGGAGCTTGTTTAAGTCCATAAAACGACTTCACAAGTCGACAGACTTTCTGATCTCCTCTTCTAAATCACCATTTAGAAAGGCAATTTTAATATCCATTTGATGGATTTCTAGGTCTCTTAATGCTGCGATGCCAATCAGCATACGGATCGATGTTATTCTCGTTACAAGAGAATAATTGTCAAAGAAGTCTAATCCTTCCTTTTGACAAAATCCTTGCACTACAAGTCTTGCCTTGTACTTGTTGATTGAACCATCAATCTTCATTTTTGTTTTGAAGATCCATCTACACCCAAGAGGTTTGCTACCTTGTGGTAAATCAACCAATTCGTATGTATTATGTTGCATAATCGAATCAATCTCACTATTGACGGCTTTCTTCCATGAAGGTGCGTCGGGTGTAGACATGGCCTCAATGAAGATTCTTTGTTCATTCTCTGAAAGAAAGACTATTAAGAAATCTTCATCAAAAGATTTTTCCTTACGAGCTCTTATGCTTCGTCTAGGTTCATCTTCAACCGCTTCTGCATCATCAAACGATGTGCAAGAAGTACTCGCCTCATTTCCAGAGGTGATTGCATCACTTTCTTAAAGAGTTCCTTTTATATTTTGTTTATCCTTACACGGAAACATGTGCTCAAAGAAAGATGCATTCGTTGATTCCATGGTTGTAGTAACATGGATATCTGGTATATCTGATTTATGAACCAGAAACCGATAAGCATCACTATTGTGTGCATAACTGATGAAAATACAATCAACGATTTTAGACCCAATTGTGACCCTTTTATGAGGTGGCACTGCGACCTTTGCGAGGCACCCCCACACTTTCAGGTATTTGTACGAATGTACATTATCTTTCCAAAGTTCAAATGACGTTTTGCCAGTAACTTTGTATGGAATTCTGTTGTGGATATGATTTGTGGAAAGCAACGCTTCCCCCACATGTACTGGGATAACCCAGATTCCTGCAACATTGCATTCATCATCTCTTTAAGAGTTCGGTTTTGGGTTCCGCAACTCCATTAAATTTAGGTGAATAAGGAGCGATTGTTTGATGGATAATGACATCTTCTTTACATAATGCATTGAAGGATCCATCATATTCGCCTCCTGTATCACTTCTAACTATCTTAATAGTTCTATCGAGTTGGTTTTCAACCTCGAGTTTATACTCCTTGAATTTTTCCAAGGTTTCATCTTTGCTTCTTAGCAAGTAAGCATAGAAATACTTTGTACTATAATCGATGAAAGTCACAAAATATTTTTACCGCCTCGAGTTTGAACAAATATTAAATCACACAAATCTGTGTGAATTAAACCGAGAGGTTCGGTTGTTCTTTCGACCAGAGAGGATGGGGTTTTTTGTAAGTTTTGCTTGTAAGCATACTTCACATTCTCGAGACTTATCTCATGTCTTGAAGTCATCTTGAGCTTCACTTCACCACGACTTTCAATCTTGGACGAGTCGGTGTTACCCATTAACAGCCGCTCTTCACTCTTGCATTTTTGATAAGTGATAAACATGTTCTTATCATTGCATATGTGAGTTGTGGCACCTCTGTCGTACCGCCATTCTTTTGGGTTGTCATCAACCGTGTGACTTCTGTGACCACATCGCACATATCAGTCATGTTGGCTTTAGACATTTCTTTGTCTTTGCCGTTGTGAATCTTGCTACTACTTGCGTCAGCTTTTTTATGATCCACCATGCCACACTTGTGATAAATTCTCAAGAACTTCATTGCACCCTTTCGCTTCATAAAGCTAGTAGAGGCTTTTAGAGAATTTTTTTTTTTTCTTGTTCTTGTGAACAACAACATTAGCAATGTGCGCATTCAGAACACCACTTGCTATGCGAATTCGAGACTTGGTTCTCAGCTTGACTATCAAGTCTTCAAGGGAAATTGCATTCCGCTTGTGTTTGAGAAGGTTTTGGAAGTCCACCCAACTTGGAGGAAGCTTCTCAATGAAGCAGCAAACCTGATAGGTTTCGCAAAGCCGCATGCCTTCAGCGTGAATCTCATGAAGAAGATTCTGCACTTCTGCGAGTTGTTCCATCAATGGCCTCGAATCCACCATCTGATACTGTTGGAATTTCGCCACAATGAATTTCTGGGATTCAGAATCTTCATTTCGATACTTCTTGTCAAAGGAATCTCACACCTCCTCCGAACTTTTTAAATATCCAAACAAGTTGTACAACGGTTTGGAGAGACAGTTCAGGATGTAGCCTTTGCACAAGTAGTCACTGTGCTCCCAAGCTTGAACCGTCGCAAGGATCATTGGATCGGTGTTGTCTTCTGGGAGAAAAGGTTTCACCTCGCTGGTGTACTTCTGCAGGTTCAGTGTTGTCAGATAGAAGAACATCTTCTTTTTCCACATCTTAAACTCAGCTGTAGTCCCATCAAAATTTTCGGGAGGAGAGACATGATTTCCCTTTGAGATCTTTGTCTCTATCACGCCTGATGTCATGAAGTATTATAAAAAATTAATTTGGTATGAACCAACATTAAAATTTTAAGATCCGCATACAGCGACTTCATCTTCGAATCTCCGCAGAGCATTCGTCAAAACAATCGCAAACGCGTTTGAGAGGCGTTTGTTTTATCAAACCCTAATCCAAATCGGTAGGCGTTGTTTTATCAAACCCTAATCCAAATCGGCGATTACATACTTATTGTAATGCCTATCTTTTTATTGATCGCAACCAATAAGACGCGAGTATTAAAACCGATTAAAAATCCGAATAAATCGTTTTGAAATCGATCGATGAAAAACCTTTATTTACTCATGATTAAAATCCGTTAGATGTTCATAGAACACGAACGGATTTCTTTGAGTTAAGACAGTAAGACCAATAATTTAGAAATACGGAATATTTGATTTAATCACAAAATAAAAAGGATAATCAAAACCGAATAAAAACGAGTTAAGGAAAATCGTAATAATNAGTTCATGAAAGCTCATGATGCTTTTCTGCTTCCAGAATTCGTAAAGAAAAAAATCCTCAGGTTAATTTAATTTATGTGACCTCGTTAATTTACTATACCTTGTATATGTCGTGTAATTTGTTGGATTCTTTTTTACGCAGCAATTAAATTATTAACTCGATATTTGACATAAAATTGAATATTACTATATATATTATTATTGAAATATTTTAGAAACATTATTATGATAAAATACTTTTTTTAATGAACACAATTATAGCAAAAGAACTATTAGATAATCCTAAACATATATATAAGTTAAATGAGTAATACCCTTGGATACCACCAAACAAAATCCAAAATACCACAACCGCAAGGAATGCTTCCTAACATTTTCATGAAGATTTTTAAAAATATTTTTGAGAAAACACAAAATAATGTGGGTTTTTTTTATAACTCCCCTTAAATAAAAACCGGTTCGATACATAATTTGGGATAAAATTTTGAGTTGAATGTAGCCTATAGTAATATACAAATCATCCAAAGTTATAAAAAAAATTGTTAGTTAGATTTAAAGTTTTGGACAGATAATAATTTTCATTCAAAAACAAATATTTCATTAAACTCTTAATATAAATTTGTGAAACTATTCAAATTGAAATATTAGGATAACTTTATGTGAAAAATAATTTAAAATATTTAATTAGTAAGATTATACACATTAAAAGAAAAACAATATGAAATCATGTGGTAAAAGAAAAACAGTTAAAAGACATTTTTCCAATATTTTTGGGCCACTAGAGAAATCATCAATGGATGTTTTTTGTTTGTATTCTGTAGGTAGAAATGGATATTTAATATTGATATGAATGAATAAGAGCTTGATTGGTTCTCCCGCTAACATCCGCAAACGCAGTTTTTGCGAGTGGTAGCGCTTGTTGGCGTTTGGTAACAATCACGCAAAACGCTTTCTACCGCTTGTACCACTTTTTGTCCCTCAAAATCAAAAGCTTATTCCAGCTAGTGTTTGCGATTGCGGGTGGATAATTAAAAAAAACAAATTAAAAATACACAAATTTATTAAAATTAAGATATATATAATATTTTTTAAAAAAAAAATTGAATATTATAATTACAAATAAATAAATAAATTTGACACTTTTTTAACTAATATTTATTAACAATCATTCATAATTTTATATGTATAAGATCTATAAACTC
This sequence comes from Alliaria petiolata, assembly GCA_020283515.1. Classification (NCBI taxonomy): domain Eukaryota; kingdom Viridiplantae; phylum Streptophyta; class Magnoliopsida; order Brassicales; family Brassicaceae; genus Alliaria; species Alliaria petiolata. The sequence goes on along the minus strand of JAHZTW010000001.1, from coordinate 221,064,701 downwards.
TAATTATTTTGATAAATTTTCTCTCCATCACTAATATATATATCTAACAACTAAAATTATTTTCATCTAATATCTCCACACACACAAAAAAATTCTCTATTAAAATCATAACTTTCAACCAAACTAAAAAAAAATATTAAGAAATCAACGTAAGTATTATACACATATTATTTTTATAATTTTTATAATTAATTACGTTTAATTATAATTTTATAGTTTTATAATAATATAGTTTTTTATGATTTTATAGTATTTGTATTATTATTTTATTTTTATTTTTGGTAAGTGATAGGGAACAAGTGTTCCCCCTCTTTTATTGAAACTCAAGACTTCTTACAACCTTACAGAGCGAGTAGTCCCAACCCCATTCCTATCATCCATTACAATCGAATTAAGCTCATCTGGAATATTTTCTAACAAACTAATCCCTAATGGTCGAGAGAATTCTAAGTTAGCTAACCCATCGGCGACCCGATTTGCTTCTCTACACGTGCGAGATCCGAACTATCCAGTCCCTTGATAAAAAACCATAGCACAAATGCACTAGGAAAGAAAGGGGATGCGCATCACTTACCCCTGTTGTTAAAAAACCCACCACTATTTTCGAATCCACCTCAAGCTCTAGCCGAGTGACTCTCTTCTCCCAAGCTATATAAAGACCATAGTACACTCCCCAAAGTTCCGCTAAAGGAGCTGAACAAATACCAATGTTAAGCAAAAAACAGCCACACCAGTTTCCATCCGCATCACGTAGCACCCCTCCCGCTGTCGCCCGTCCGGGATTTCCATGTGATGCTCCATCGGTATTTAGTCTCATCCAGCTTCCGGTTGGTAGGGTCCATACTATTTGTCTCTCAATCATTACTCCCACGTCCTTATGACCCTTTATCTTAGCATATGCCTCTGTCACCTCTGTAGCGGGATTTTTGATGAAACGAACTCGATCCCTACATTGTCCATTCACTCCAAACACATTGCCACATCGCCATTTCCATCCCCACCAAATTGCGATCACAAATATGGTAGACCAGAGACAACCAAATATTACCTCATTATTACCCAGATTCTCATAACACCACTCGAGAATAGATGCAGCATAGAAACCTTGTCTTTTACGTGCGGGAATGATGCGTCTCCAAATCCCTTCCATCGCAGGGAAATCCCGGAGAATATGTGTGATAGTTTCATCTCCTCCTTTGCAAACTTGGCATATCCCTGTGTCACTCATATGTCTCCTCTGTCTTTCCACATTAGTCATAATAGTCTGGTTAACTACTAACCAGACGAAGACTTTCACTCTCTCTGGAGCTACTAACGGCCAAACTCGATCAAAGAGACTCTTCATATTTTGTGTTTGTATATGCTGTCGAGTTAGAAAGGTGTAAGCTGACTTAACCGTGAATTCGCCATTCTGACTTTGTCCCCAAGATATCATATCCTTCGCGCCGGTAACATTATCGAGAACTACTGATGCTAGTTGGAGTCTCACTCTCTCTGGGAGAAAAGGCTCTAGTCGGGACATCATCCATCCGATCCCATTCCTCCATACCTCGCAGACTTTTATATCCACCATCTCCATAGGTATTTCCGCAACAGCCATCTCGATAAGTGGGGTCTCAAGTAGCCATCTGTCCTTCCAAAAATGAATCGTGCGCCCATCCCCAATAACCCAGCTCACCCCTGGGATTACCACCACATCCAAAGCCGAGACCGCACTCCTCCGTGTTGACGACCAAGTGCCTTTCTTAATAGTCCATCGTACATCCCTTATATCTGTCACCTTATATTTGCTGCGCAACACTCTAGCCCAAATACTGGTTTGGTCCTGAACAAGCCGCCACCCCAGCTTCGCCAAAAGGGCGTTGTTCATATCCTTAGTTAGTCGAATGCCCAAACCCCCTTCCCTCTTTGGTACACAAATTCTCTTCCAAGCCAATAAGTGTTGCTTTTTCTTATCTGATGTATCCCCCCCACACAACTGCCCTCGAAACTCTATCCAGTCGTGACACAGTAGCTTGAGGTAATCCGATAGTACTCATTGTATGTACTGGTATTGATGATAGAACTCCCTTGGTTAAAGTTATCCTTCCAGCGAAACTCATTAGCCTTCCTTTCCACCCCGCCAGTTTTGATGATACTCTCTTGAGTACCTCTCCACATGTGTCTTTATTAATCCTTTTCTGTAAGCTAGGCATCCCTAGATATTTCTCCAAGTCTTTCGTTGACTGTATACCACTCTCTGCAGTAATCAGGCCCTCATGTACCTGGTTCACATTTTCAGAGAAGAAGATCTTTGACTTCTCTAGGCTGATCTTTTGCCCTGAAGCCATGCAAAATCGCTCTAGTACCCTTCTTATCACTCTCACCTGAGCCACCGACGCCTCCGCAAAGGGGATCAAATCATCTGCAGAGCATATATGAGATAAACCCGGTCCTCCGCGTGAAATGTGTATCGGTTTCCACTGTTTATCTTCAATTGACTTCTCTATCAAGTGACACAAACACTCCAGACACAGTACAAACAAATAGGGTGAGAGAGGGTCCCCTTGTCTCAGCCCCCTCTCAGGTTTGAAGGTTGCCGTTTGTTCTCCGTTCCACAATAGGCTCATAGCTGGATTTGTCACACATTGCATTATCATCCCCACCCACTGTTCAGGTAGCCTCGCCACACGCAGCGTGTCCTCCAGAAAGTCCCATCTTATCCGATCATACGCCTTTTCCAGATCTAATTTTAGTAACATCCAACCTTTCCTCCTTTTTTTACGTCTCATGGAATGGACAGCTTCTTGTACGATAACAATGTTGTCCATGCTCAATCTACCAGGGATGAAGCTCGCTTGAGCTGACCATAGCTTTTGTGATTGTTTTAAATAAAACATTACACAAGCTAATGAGTCTAAACTGCATCACTCTCTCTGCCTTTTGTACTTTGGCAATTAGGACCAACAATGCGTCATTTGTCCCACTTGGTAATGCTCATGTTGCAAAAAAGTCTAGCACAAACCGGATTACCGAGCTTCCTACTACCTCCCAGCAATCCTGATAGAAAACGGGTTGGAAACCATCCAGCCCAGGTGCCGTATACTTTCCCATGCTATACACCGAGGCCTTCACTTCTTCCTCCGAAAACGTTTTATTTCACTCCCTCAACTCCTCACTAGTTAAGTTAACGAAACCCTCCCCTGGCAGTTTATCGACGACCTGGTCAATGTCATCCATAGAATACAGTTTGGTGTAGTACTCTAGCGCCATCTTCTCGATCATATTCATCCGTCTCCTCACAACCGTAGATGTATGGTAGTACTTTGTATTACGATCCCTTAAGATAATCCACTTTTCTCTTGCCTTTTGGAACCACAGTACTTCCTCCTGCTCCAGGATTACGTCAAATTCTTTCCCAAGCCTCACCTCTTCATTCAGCAACTCATCCGTTTGGTGAATATCCAATTGTTCTTGTATAGCTTTGATTTTCTCCATCACCTTCTCCTTTCGTTTCTGTATGTCTCCAAACACTTCACGGTTCCATTTTTGTAGCTTCTCTTTCAAAATTTGCAACGCATCCTGAGTTCTCATTCCTGCATTCCATGAGGCTACAAGCAACTCCTTGAAACCTGAGTGCTTCAGCCAGGCTGCTTCAAATCTGAACGGTCTTCTTTTCGGGTTCCCCTATATTACCGGTTCAAGCTGTATATATAACGGGGTATGATCTGAAGCAAAAAACGGTAAATGGATAACCGTGGCCTCTCGCCACTTTAACCGCGAGTGAGCACAGCAAAGCACTCTGTCCAATCTTTTTGCTACATACGTATCCTCTACTCTGCCCCTACGCCATGTGAATTGGTTTCCCCGATAACCCATGTCAATCACTGATAACTCATTTATCCATTCTTCAAATGCCAAGGAGTCCGGGGAAAGCCTTCCATTTCCTCCTATTCTCTCATCCAATCGTACTATAGTGTTAAAATCTCCCTCCGCTATCAATGGACCCTCCACACTCTCAATTTGTTGGCGTAGTTGACCCCATAGACCGCTTCTCCTACTCACTGTCGGGGCTGCATATACAACAATCAAATAGAGAGCCTCCGTACCACTCCCCACTCTTACATGAATGAATTGCTCTGCCGAGTCAATTACCGTCACATCTCCAACATCTGACCGCCATAGCAACCACAAACCCCCGCTCTGACCCACTGCGTCCACTCTAACAGAGTTCTCAAACCCCATCCCTTGGCAAATTCGCCGTGCTCTATCTCCTTCGGCATGTGTCTCAAACAGCGCCAAGACATCCGTCTTGAACTTCTTTAACATATATCGAATGGCTCGTCGGAAAGTGGGTTTATTCGCCCCCCGGCAATTCCATAAAAGACAATTCATCAAGAAATTGTGTGTAGATAAAACTCGAATTACCGGGGCATCCTGTCATGCCTCCGTTCTTCCAACTTCCTCTCCCAATGGGTCTATCTGTAGATCAGAAACCCCTTGCATGCTATCCCCGGATACGGCACCATTTATATTCTCCTGATTCTGTGGTAGTGTCTGTATCTGCATAATCTCCCTTATCTCATCTCCCTGATCTACCACCGTCATGTCTTGGATTCTTCCCGGAACGGTAGTAAACACTCCGCTAGCTCTCCCTGTGTTTTCCTTCTCCACCCGTAATCGTTTACCTGATTTCGATAGCTCCTGTTCGCCTCTTGTGGGCCCAAAAATTAATCCTCGCATGGGCCTGTCTATGGGCTTCTTAGTAGCCCTTTTGTCACGGGAATCCCCTCCATTATTCTTCTTTGATTTATCAAATATTCCCCCTCCCGAATGAGCTGATCTGTGGCTGCCACTCTTGCCGTTTTCCTTATTTAGCTCGTCGATTTGGTTCTCCTTATTTCCCTCCTCCAAAATCTGTACTTGCCTTATCTCAGATATCTCCGAATCTTCTCCCAATCCACCGAATCTGTTTGACGTCTCAATATTCTCCCGATCCTGGTTTCGCGGGATCTCCCATAAATTACGTCACAGGTCCCTCCTAGAGCTCCCCGCCGCAAATGTTACCGGATTCGGCTGTGCATCTACTCCCTTCCTCGATTTTCTGACTGATGTGAGCCCATCCTCTCCCTGTGTTGGGAGATTAGTTGCTTGCAACTCTATTCGTTGTGCTACTACCGTCGTTTTCCCCATCATCCCCTTGGGGCATGTATGCACTAGGTGCCCGTACATTCCACTGTTGGAACAAATGTTGGACAAACCCTCATACGACACGAAATATCGATCCCCATTAATCGAGACAGTCCCTTTTAATGGTTTTGCGAGATCCACCTCCACGCAAATCCGAGCAAACCTAGCCCTTTCAAACTTCATTGTCGTAGAATCCACCCTTACTGGTTTTCCCAACCCTCGAGCTATCCCCATAAGGATTGACTTGTGGTAAAAGTTTACGAGGAGGTTAGACAACCGAACCCAAACTGGGGTTGTGATGATATCATTTCTTAACAGATCAAACTTCGGGGACCATGCTTGGGTCATAAAGTAGCTCCCAAAAGCTCTCCATGGACCGCCGGACAAAGCCGCCAAGTACTCCTCCTCCAGCTCAAAACGTACAAGAAAGAACTGTCTCGGTAGATCCATTACGTGCATTGACCCTTTTGGTTGCCACAGCTCTCGTAGCTTCCGAGATAAGGCGGGGATGGGGACATGACGTCCAAGTACTTTGACAATCATACACCGCTTCCACATGCCATTCATCGCTTTCAACACCTCTTTATCTATCGTGATTTCCGGCTCCCCCTCTGCACTTTGTGGGAACTCCACTCTTACCCTATCCGACACAAATTTATCATCAATCAAATCTTCCGGAATCGGCATACCCCCCGCACTAGTTCCAATCACTTTCATCGCCCAAGATTCCACCGTATCCGGCGGATCCCCTGGTGGCCTCCCTTTCTCGCCCACATCCACCATGGTTGCATCCTAATTTCGTTCACTCAAAACCCTAGTTTCGCCCAGTCGCCTGTTGCCCGTCATTTTGACTCGTTGTCAATATTATTATTTTTTTATATTATTATTTTATTGTTTAACTGCTACTGCACCCGCAAATTAAAATTACTTACATACACAATTCAATTTCAAAGAACAAAAGAAATTTTCTTTAAATCCCTCTCGAGATGACACATAAGAAAATTACTTTTTGCATCTTAAAAAATGTAAAGCAATTTTACTTAGTAAGTTACGTTGTCTTACTTTTATCCTTTTCTTTGAAACAAATTTAGATATGGACCATTTTTTCGGACAAGCTTATTTGGAGCCAAAGTTATAGTCTCGACCGATATTGGATTGAACA
>JAHZTW010000001.1:219151586-219177659 GCA_020283515.1 Alliaria petiolata | reverse complement strand
GTTAACACTCTTAAATCCACATGCAGTAGAGCCAACCTTAGGAAAGTTCAGTGTACTTACCACAAGTTTAGCAATCTCCCAGTTTGAATCCAGATCCTTTCCTTAGATAAATTTTGAACTCTAACATTGGTATTGCCACAGAACTTTATAGATTATTTTCCCTTCCTTAGTGCCTGAACAAGATTCTCTTTGTACAGCTCCCCTATTTTCTCTTCCTTTAGTCAACTGCTACCCATTTTCAGGGTGTTCTTAAGATCTTTTCATTGACTTTTCTTATTCTTTTGAAGTCTCGGGAAGTAGTGCTACTCTCTACTTGTGTTCCTTGTGAGGAGACAGGTTCAAGAGCACTCACCAATATTATTGCTTGTGAGGAGATAGGCTCATGAGGTTCTTTGCACTATTCCAAGACTTAGACTCTTTTTCTTTTCTCGAGGGAAGATCAAGGAGAGACTGCAATTTTCTATTTGTTCAGACTGAAAGAGGAATCAAGTTCTCCGCGTACCTAGTTCTCATAAGGGGACCTGAACTCTCTCTGTTAGATTGATCCACTTGCAGCTTTCAACTTAGTAAGACCTGTAATCAATTACTAAAGCAATGATCCTTCAAGTGTCAACATTATGTGGTTGGTTCCAAGAAAAGTTGAAAATTTCAACTGATTTTGACTCAATAAAACAAAATTTTTGACTGACTCAAATGACTCTCAAAACAAAACACAAAGTCAGTAATCACCTCCCCCAGACTTAAACAACACTGTCCCCAGTGTTATCAAGCCCGAAGTTGGCTAAAAGAAAGATTAGAAACAACATAAAAGACCAGATAGAAGACTTACCTTCGTCTGCGCGTGATGTCGATCGACACTGGTCTAAGTCGAATCAATGTCGCCTTTTTCAACTGACTAAAACTAGGACTTAGTAAAACCAAAACAAAATAAAAGTAAAAACGTACCTAACAGTGGGTTGCCTCCCACTCAGCGCTCGTTTTCAGTCATTAGCTTGACTGTGTCGGGGTTCAGACGTTTGGTGGATCAGAGGGTGGCATTGAATGCTTCCAAGACGAATGTCTTCTCATCCATGGCGGTGTATAGGCAGTAGGTGCAGGATATCGGCCACGGAAATGAGGAGCAGCAGGGCGGGACGTGACTTCGGGTGGGACACTTCGTTTTCCTGCGGAATCATCAAAAAGAACACCAAGCCTTCTACGAGAATCTTGGGGCTTGCATAAGTGCGCAGCATCTTTTGAACCTTTGGTATTCTTATTGATAAGATCAGTGGGTTTGGATTTCATTCCAGGAAACGCATACCTTTACTTTCTTCGAGGTTTATTGGCTGTAGGATGTGGAGGCATCTGTTGGATCAAAGATGATGGAATTGCAGCATTGGAAACGACTTCTGGTGTGATCCGTGAAGTGTGTCGATCGACACCAAGCTTGCAGATCGAGTCTCTGCACCTTTTCTCCACTTCAGCTCTGCAATCCTTGCTTCCATGATGAAAACGTCTTCCTTCATCATCTTGTCATTGATTTGAACATCTTCTCTGTTCATAGTCCTGAAGAGATGATCATTTCCACCCCAGTCTTCAAGCTCCACAATTTTCTTAGAATTCTCAGCCAATGCCTCTTGAATAATCAGCTTGTCCTCTTGCTTTTTAGTATCAAGCTCCTTGACATACCCATCACTAATGTCTTCCGAATTTTCCATGATTGGACCTTCTTCCACGAACATCTCTACTGAAAAAGCTTGACCATCAATGGTGGATGGTCCTCTTAACTTGTCCATGTCAAAATTCATGACAATGTCACCCAAATCAAGCTCTATTTTCCCTTTTCTCACATCAATGATGGCACCAGCTGAAGCCAAGAATGATCTTCCTAGAATAAGAGGGTATGCAGGTTCTTCATCATACTTCAAAACCACAAAGTCTGTGGGAATTATGCAGCCTTCAATCTTCAGGGGAACATCTTCTAAGACACCTTCTGGGAATCTCTTTGATCGATCAGCTAGGACAAGTGAGATTTTGGTTGGCTTGAAATCAGTCATTCCAAGTCTAACAGCAACTGAGTATGGTATCAAGTTGATACTTGAACCTAAATCGCAGAGGGAACGAGGAAATCTTCCTGTTGTGATTGAGCAATCTAGCACAAAGTTTCCTGGATCAGGTAACTTCTCTGGAATCCTTTTCTGAATCACAGCGCTGACTTGTTCAGAAACCCACACCTTCTTCTTCTTCCTTGGAACTATGTTTAAGAGGATAGCATTCATGTCTCTGGTAAGCAATGTGTCTTCCTCAGGGCTTATACCATTGACTACCATTCTCTTGACATACCTTCTTAATGCAGGTGAAAGTTAGACTGCATCAACTAAGGGTAGCTCAACCATCAACTTACTCATCATTTCCTTGCATCTAGCTTCCTCTCTCTCCTGTTTAGATCTTCTGGGAGGTAGGGGATAAGGTATTTTTGGTTTATACACCTTTTCCTCTTCAAGTTTGGAAGGTTCAGGTTGATCCAGCGAGGTGTGGGTAAGGTGTCGATCGACACTATGGAGGTGTCGATCGACACTGGCTTCTTGTGTCGAAGATGCTTTTTCGATCGAGCCCGATTCCTTGATTTCTTTTATTGGTGTCGATCGACACCTGCTCTGCAACCTCAACATCTTCTTCATCAGCATGAAACTCCACGATTTCTTCAGCATTCAGGCCCTTTGCCAGCACTGGTTGAAGGCTTCTTCCACTCTGAATCGTGATGGCATTCACATGGCGCCTCAGATTGGTATCAATTTTCCCTGGAAGGAAACCTTCTTGCCTATGAACAGCTTCTGCGGTTTGAGCAACTTGAACGTCCAGCTTCTTCATGTGAGAGTTTATGCTCTCAATCTTTCCATTCAGGTCTTGATACAGTGAATCAATCTTCCCATTGAAGTCCACTGTCATCTTCTGCTGTCCTTCCAAGATTTGCTCAAACATAGACTCCATTTTGTTGTCTTGCGCAGGTGGCTTCTGGTAGGAAGAAGAACCATAAGTTCTGTTGAAACTGTTGCTCTGATAAGGCCTCTGGTAAGAAGAACCATAGCTTTGCTGATTGCCAAATCTTTGACCTTGAAAACCAGCACCATTGATGAAATTAACCTCTTCTTCCTCAGGCTCAAAAGTCTCTTCTTCATTAGCAAAATGGACTTGCTTCTTCCCTACCAAGAGATCCAGCTTCATGTTGACTTCAGCAATTTGGCTTCCTCCATTTACTCCAGCGTGTTGTCTTCTTTCGAAGTCTGCGTTCTTGGTGTTGTTACAAGAGGCCAAATTCTCTATAAGCACTATTGCGTCTCCTGGGTATCTGGTGTTAAAATTGCCATTGCTTGCTGCGTTTAAGGCCATCTGATACCTCCAGTCAATCCCGCGGTAGAAGATACCAAGGAGCTGCGGTTCGCTGAAACCGTGGTGTGGGCAGTCCCTCTGGTACGCCTTGAATCTCACCCAAGAAGCTTTGAATGCTTCAGTGGGTCCTTGGGAGAATGCAGTGATCTTGGTCCTCAGCTCTTCGGACCTCGCGTCATCAAAGAAATTGCATAAGAATGCATTCTTTGTGTCTTCCCAAGTAGTCAAAGATCCTGGATCTAGCTGCTTCATCCAGTAAGATGCATCTCCAACAAGCGAGTAGGGGAACAGCTTGCAAAAGAGATAGTCATATGTCACTCCATTGGCTTTAATGCTGGATGCCAAGTATTTGAATCTCTCAATGTGATCCATAGGATGCTCGTTGGGAAGACCATGGAAAGGGTGCTTAGCTACGAGCGTGAAGTAAGCAGGCTTCAGCTCGAAGTCATTCCTCTGAAATGCAGGAGGACGGATCGCAGCTCTATTAGCATAGAACTGGTCTGGGCGGTTGTACTCGCCTAATGTTCTTTCACGTCCAGCTTCTGCAGGGGCGATTTGTATCGCTGGGTCAATGATGACGGCGCCCGCCTCATCAAGTCTCTGTCCTTGGGCATTCCTTCTATTGCCTTGTAGGTCGAATAGATTGCCTTCTGTGTCGAGTACCACAACCATAGCCTCTGCCATTGTAGTCTGCGCAAGGTGTCGATCGATGCTTGTCGTGTTGATCGATGCTGAGGTTCGGTGTCGATCGACACTAGTTGTGTCGATCGACGCTCGAGCAGATTTGCGGTTCGTACGTTCCAAACGGCCAAGCTCTTGGTTCAGTGCGACTAGTTCCTCTTCCTTGTTGCTTCTGGTACTGGGCATGCACCTGAAACCAAAGATAAGAAACTAAATTAGTAACAAAAAAATAAAAACAAAACCTAGTCAAAATCCTAATACTAGATTCCGTAGGCAGCTATTACTTCCCCGACAACGGCGCCAAAAACTTGATAGGGATCAGGTTTTACCCTAATAAAACTACTGCAAGTGCACAGCAAAAGCAATCGTAGTATAAGGGGTATCGAAATCGCAAGAGAAGTAGATGCTACACTAAGGTTTCTAAGTTCAGATTATGCTAAGAAGAAATAATTAAAAGTAAAAACAGAAAGCAAGTAAAAGTGATGTAAGTTCAGGAGACGAAACGCTAGGTTCAGGGAAATTCTCAGGTGATCTAAATTGCAGTTCTAGATAGAATGTTAGGAATTATTAAGCACTTTTCTTGAATTCGAAACACTAATGTAAAATCAACCAACTCTCGCTGCGAAGATTATCTATGCCTAAACCCTAGAATTCCAAATCTCTTTGCAAATTCAAACAATTCAGACAAGCATTAATATCAGGTTCGATTGTTCACAAAATCCTAAACCAAATCTCTTTGCGAATATGTATTTTGCTCATCTAACATTAGTTCATGCAATTAATAATACTCTCGCATCTATTAATCAACCTAAGATCAGATTCTTGGTCATGAAGTTAGAATAATCATTAAACACAAATCCAGATGAAGAACTCTAATGATTTTATCCTAACAAATTTATTCAACCTAACAATTCATTAATCACCCTTGAAAAACCCTAAACCTAACTAGCAAACTACTCAGACATGATCAATGTAACATAAATTATTATTTGAATAGAATGCATAAAAGAAATCAATAGAAGAAAATAAAGGAGTTTCAAATCAGCTCTTAAGGAGTCTTATTTTTCTCTCCAAAAACTCTAAACTTCTATGATTCTTAAAGTATGAGATAATTCCTAAACAATGGCTTTGACAACTATATTTATAGGCCTAGGTTCGCATCTTCAATTTTTTGGAAGATTAGGAAAAGTCTTGGAGATTTCATTTTCTTCAAAAACTGGAAACTTCTCGATTCTGGAAATTGGAAAACCTGGTGTTGATCGACACCATTGGTGTCGATCGACACTCATCGTGTTTCAATTCGTGACTTCATTCCACTAAGCTCCAAAATTTATTCAAATCTCCAATTTATCTCCAATTGTACTTGAATCTTTAAAGACTCTATATAGACTCGAAAATAGCCAAAAGACTTTATAAAAACACTTATATCATGTTTTAAAAATGGGTAAAAACCATGATATATCAACTCCCCCAGTCTTAGCTTTTGCTTGCCCTCAAGTAAAACAGAAACTTAGAATGAAGTAGAGGTTTGAAAACAGAAACTTCCAGTTATCCTTTAGAACGCCACAACTCGTTAACACTCTTAAATCCACATGCAGTAGTGCCAACCTTATGAAAGTTCAGTGTACTTACCACAAGTTTAGCAATCTCCCAGTTTGAATCCAGATCCTTTCCTTAGATAAATTTTGAACTCTAACATTGGTATTGCCANAACCTGTAAAGACTCTATATAGACTCGAAAATAGCCAAAAGACTCTATAAAAACACTTATATCATGGTCTAAAAATGGGTAAAAACCATGATATATCATACCATTTGTCCTCTATCTCTCAGTTGTACCATTTATACTAGTTGAACTCAATCTCTCAGTTGTACCATTTGTATCAGTTGTTCTCTAACTCTTAGTTGTACCATTTGTATTAGTTGTTTTCTAACTCTTAGTTGTACCATTTGTACTAATTGTTTTCTAACTTTTAGTTGTATCATTTGTACTAGTTGTTCTCTAACTATGAGTTGTACGAATTCTATTTTTATAAAAATAATTTTAATTAAATATTTTTAATAGCTTTCATTAAGGATAAAATCGGTATATCACTTTAGTAAGTGACATTAGATCATTGAATAGCACGTGAGATTATATTTCTCCAAAAAGTGGCATATGAGACTCTCGCCCGTTGAAATGTTGGTTAATTTTGCATTTGACTACCAATTTTAGGTCATTTTTTCAAAAACCCCTTATATTTTTGTTTTTTTTCCAGAATTTAGAGTTACCTATAAATTTTTTTATTTTTAAATAGTATTTTAAAGTATTATTGTAAATAATTTTATTATAAAAATAAAATTTAAAAACAAAAATAAAATTTAATTGAAAAATGTTCTTAGTCAACATCCACTCTAGTGCGCATGATTAAACTTGTTGGTGATTAACGGCACTATGATTAAACTCTACGGGAAATATTTCCATTATCTTGCAATCTGGCATGACTCGGAAGCGCATGAAAGAACTTTCTTTTAATAATCTCCATCATTATTAAACTATTAAATACGATGTACATTTATAAGCTACAACGTGTAAGTGGCGTTGACGAAGATCCGCTCGTAATCTCCAGCCTGTACATTAAAAATTTATAAGATTTCATTTTCATACAGTGTGATTAACATGTGGAAGATCCACTCGTAATCCAGATCCAGGCTGAAAAGGAAAAAAATAAATGTTTAATTAGAAGCTTAAGAAACACGTTTAACCTGTCGAGTTGTAGGAAGATAAGAAGAGAGCGGGTACTGAACTAATTATTTCCCTAATCTCTAGCTATAAATGACTTAGCAGAGCCTTAAAGGAACTCAGCATGTACAATAACAAAAGACAAGAAATCAGAAAGATAAACCAAAAATAAATAAAAAAATCAAAGATGACAACATGTGCAATCACATTCCGATTGGTGATTTCTTTCTTGCTCGTTGCAATACCAGCATCTTGTGTTGCTTGTGAGAAAGAAGTAGTTCTTGATATTTACGGGAAGCCAGTTAAGGCCAACACTGTTTATGAAGTCCGCATCTCGGCGGAGTCATTAGATATTGGCATGTCTCATTACATATCAGGAGAGTCTCCCAAAAAATGCACAGAAGGCGTGAAATTCGCATTTCCGGAACCTGAGGTCTATGTTGTATTTGTATCATCGTCAAATAAAGTAAGGGTATCAACCAAACTTAACATTCAGTTCACAAATCACGGGCCATGTAGCAAGTCCGTGTTTTGGAGAGTAGGTAAGAGAAACTCACACAACGAAGATCTTATAGTCCTTGGGGGATCAAAGTCAAGAAATGACAGCACGTTCACCATCGAAAAATCTCACAAGTTGTACAAGTTTGCGTTCGGCGGTGTTGATCTCGGTACTGTCTCTGATTACACTAAGCTGAGGTTGTTGAGGAAACCGAGCTCATTGGTGGGAATCCTGGCGGAGTTCTCTTTCTACCCGGTTTTTGTGTAAGGCATGTTCCGCAATTACCGGTTACTACTATTGTCTTACTTTCTTTTGCTTTCTTTTGATATAATGTATCATATTTTTATTGGGTCCAACTTGATGTTATGTTTCGTTTTTGATAAAATAAAGGGATAATGAGGAAAGTAGTCCTTTCTTGTTTGCAGATTAGAATTCTGACCAATAATTCAATCTGTTTGCAAACTAATAGGCTTTGAATGGAAGAGTAGAACAAATCTAGAACAATTGCAGATGAACAAAAATGCAGATAAATCTGCATTTATGCTCCATTCATAACATAAATGCAGAACAAAAGAAAAATAGTAAAAAAATAAAAAAATCTGCATGCAGATTGTTTTTTTTGTGTCCTTTAGTTATAAATGCAGGAGAAATATTTTTCCATCAATTTTGAGCAGATAAAATGCAGATCAATGCAAAAAAAAAATTTTAAACATATTTTTATTTTTATTTATATATTAGTACATTATTAATGATTTTATACACATATTTCAACATAATCAAAACAACTTTTATTGTTTGTTCTCTATATTTTTTCTTCGTTTTTCTTGTTCGAAATTAAAGACATAAAATTTATACATATAATATTATATTCATTTGTATATATTATGTCTTACATATAAAATTATATATATAATAGTAAAGAAATTAAAATGTGTTTTAAAAATAACTTCTTGGTGGTTTTTTTAATTATTATAGTATAATATCATTTGGTTTAAAAATATAGAAGAAACAAACAAAACCGTCAACTTCAAAAAGTAAAATAATTTTTTATGAATATAATTCATATACATTTATGACAAAAAAAACAGATGTCCCATCAAAATTTTATAATTTATATACTTTTAAAATAATTCAGGTTTTCAAGAAAGATTCACTTGAGGAACCGAGTACTATTTTCTTAAGAGTAAAACGAGAAAGCAGTTCATAATTTCATATACTAGAATGAATATGAATAATATACTAGAGAGAAGTTCATTTGTATATAGACAACCCAATCCACTTTTTTTTTTTTTTGTTAAAGACAACTCGATCCACAAAAGTATAAATATGTGTGATAAGATAATATATTATCGTTTAAGAGAAAGCGAGCTTTTGCAAGATAAATATATTTCTAAAGATCTTCATATTTTACCGGATCCGAGGAAAGGGATAAATTTGTAAAAGGGGATATACCGACGGAACAACTGCGTTTGAGGAACGGTGATTTGTGATAGGTCAAATACAAATTGGGTATATTATATTTGTCCATAGTTGCACATGTTTTTGTTTGATAAGCGAGGGCAAAAATTCAGAGTTATTCGAGAGGAGCATATAAGCGAGGTGAAAAAATATTGTAGCCACTGCATCCTAGTTATATGTAGCTGTAATGTTGTTTATTGGTCATGTGTAGAATATATGGGAATGTTTTATAGACGTGCAAAATATATGGGGATGTTTTAGGGGATATTCGAATGCGTATATAGAAGTACAAGATAGTAGAAAATGGTTGTTGTAGTGAACTCATATATATGGACATGACGAAAAATATAGGGCCTGATTGGTAAGGACCGTGATTGTAGACTGTGGCTGTAGACTTTGAGTTGTAGAGATTTTGGCTTTAAAAACTGTGACTGTTATTTTAATTTTTTTTTTAAATCTGATTGTTAACAAAAGCTGTAGAAACTATGACTGTTAGATATTTTTTTTAAAGATAAAATTAAATTGAATTTAAATATATGTGATTATATATTTATGGAGGTACATAAATTATAATGTTAAATTTTAAATATATCTTCATCTGTATTTAAATTTTTATAATTAAAATTATTTTATAAAAAATAGAAATTAATTTTAGTTTTTAATCTAATTAGTCATATATTATAAAAATTAATTGAATATGGAAAAATGGATCTCAAAAGATTGGAAAAAAAAATTAATTATTAATTAGAAAGACTTTTCAAATGTTTTGGGAAAAGAAGAAAACAATAAAAGAAAATTTTCATTTATTTATGTGGAGAGAGATGCTGTTAAAATTTGTAAAGTTCCGAAAATGGGACTTTAAAAAATATTGAAAACCAAGAAGAAAAACAGTTATTAGGCTTTAAAGACTTTAAAAAATAATACAGTCACAAAAGTTTGATTGGATAAATAAATACTGTAAAGACTGTTAAATACTCTAAAGCCTCTACAGTCCTAACACCAATCGGCCCCATAGTGTTTTGAGTATTATGGGTAAATACATTAGATTTGTCAAAATATTAATTAATTTTGTAAGCATGAAAATGGTGGGAATATCTGATATCCTTGGTGAATGGATGGAGATGACCATGTTGGAGTGGAGGTTTGATGTTAACAATTCTAGAGAGGGATATAAATGCATGATTTATGATGGCCTCACGCTCGAGGAAATTGTGAAAAAAGATTATAGAGCATCACGGGTTTGTCAGGTACTGCTATGTAGTTGACCTTAGCTATAAGGGATTTACTAGTTCTTCAGATCCAACCGAATGGATCCAGGATGACGAAAATTTTCAGAAGTTCACTTAATTGTGCAAACATGGAGAGGAAGTCTGTTTGTGTGTGATGTTAAATGTTATCGGCAAGGACATAGGTAGGAGCAGGGGCAGAAGCATGGGCAGAGTCAGGGGACATGATAGTGTGTGTGGTATGTGCAGCGATGAGGATGTAGGTGATTGTATATGAGACTGCAAATGTACCGATTAAAGTAAGGACATCGATAACGACAATGATGAGGGAATCGGCGAGGGCAGCGTTAAGGGAAGCTGAGAGGACACCGATGATGGCATTGTAATATAAGATCAAGGGATGATCTCATAAATGATGAATCAATGGAATCAAGCAATTGGTTATAGAACCATCCTTACTTGATCAGATGATGGATTCGAAGTGGATTAAAATGAGATCCAATCTACTGGTTGTAGAACTCTCTTATAAGGGATCAATGGATGAATGATAGGGTGGATCGAAGAACGCCACTCAAGGATGTCAAAACCTTTGTGAAGAGTTTACAAAACAAGTTTCAAGGAATCATACACAAGAGACATAGATTTAAATGTTCACTTAGTAAAGAAATCCATCTTGACTTAGATAAACAAAGACAAAGCCTAAGTTTTAGAAAAAAACTCTCTCTTTAATTTCCAATTTTTTATATATATTTACAAATGAGAACAATTTAGCTTTTATACATTTTACAAGAGATCTTTACAATAAAGTACATTAAATGAAATTATTTACATTTAAACAAAAAGGACAAAAATCAAATAATAGTATTTTTGCCACCAATTTTGTCTTGGACATTGAATGAGAATCTTTTGACTTTGTGAAGTTGTGATGATGAGATTCTAATAATTAATCCACATATTAAGACCATTGGTTCACTGTTTTTGATATTGCATCACATTGGTTGTAGCCTATGTTGATAGTATCGATAAAGGCATTGGTGAGGCCATTGTTGATTGCATCAATAACGTCAACAATAATGAAATTGGGGAGGTGGGTGTTGATGGTATAGGGAAAATGAATAAATGAGAGCATGGGGAAGGGCATAGGGAAGAGATTTGGAGTGGATACGGCGAGTGCAAACGAAAGGGCATCGGTGAGGGAATAAGGAAGGGCGTTGGAAATGGCACCTGCAAAATTGATGACGGTCCAAATATAGCAAGAAGAGTACATGTTGGGTATGATTATGCTGATTTGGTCGAGGAGGAAGTTAAAATGCCAAGGGAAGATTTTAGGATGGAAAAAATATTATCCGAAACAAATAGGCCTCTCAAAGATGGAAGAGTTAGCAGGTCAGTCGCTTCCTCTTCTTGTCTTTCCGATGAATAATTCTCCATAAAACAACGCGAAACTAAGCATTTTATTAAAGAATCAACACTATAATTTTGGAATGTCTCTTCCACAAGCTGACACATCAGCTTTTTAAGTGATTGTGGAGCTGCCATGTCAATAAATGAAAAAACTTGAACTACCAATAAAAACATTTCGTATTTACATGTCACATTTTTATATGAGTCTAGATATTTTATTTGGTTGGGCCTTAAAAGAAAATCTAATGTATTATTATTCATTAAATTAGAAAACAATTATTATTATATCAAATAAAAAAAATATGTTAAAGTGTAGAAAGTTAAAGAAGCAAGGTGGAAACGGCACAATCATTTCTTCAAGGGTAATTTTTGATATATTTTCAACTTGCTCACTGAGGGAAAGAAATGGCTTCGGGAGTCAGTGAGAAAAGCAAATCCGATGAGAGATGATGTTTGAAGATCAATTAATCTAAACTCTAAAGTTCATGTTTGGTTATGCAATTTTTTAACACTTTGTAAGATCGTTTTGAGACAGTTTTCTTCTTCTCTTTATGGTGGAATCTATGGGATTGATGACTAAACTAAGACCCTTTGTTCGATCATTTATGAGAGAATCAAATGAGATGTTCGTGATGTATATATACACGATGGGGTGATATGCGTTACACTTGGGAGATGGCTAAGCTGTTAGATCCGAAAGGTGAGTATTTTTGGGATTAAATTATATTTGGTGATGATGGTGTCATCTATGGTGAGACATAAGAAGAGTCTTGATATTGTCTTGGGAAACGACGAAGTTGTTTTTATCGTCGATGACTCAAAGAATGTTTTTGATCAAATAAGTATCAAGGTAACTTCATAGAGATTGAGAGGTACCACTTATTTGCTTGAAACTCCAAACACATAACTCTAATTCGTTATCAGAGATAAAGATGGATGAAAGTGAATCTGATAGAGCTCTTAGTAAAATTCTTAACATTNTTTATGAGAGAATCAAATGAGATGTTCGTGATGTATATATACACGATGGGGTGATATGCGTTACACTTGGGAGATGGCTAAGCTGTTAGATCCGAAAGGTGAGTATTTTTGGGATCAAATTATATTTGGTGATGATGGTGTCATCTATGGTGAGACATAAGAAGTCTTGATATTGTCTTGGGAAACGACGAAGTTGTTGTTATCGTCGATGACTCAATGAATGTTTTTGATCAAATAAGTATCAAGGTAACTTCATAGAGATTGAGAAGTACCACTTATTTGCTTGAAACTCCAAACACATAACTCTAATTCGTTATCAGAGATAAAGATGGATGAAAGTGAATCTGATAGAGCTCTTAGTAAAATTCTTAACATTCTAAAACAAACTCATCGCCTATTTTTTTAAGACAAAAATAAGAATCTAACTTATAAAAATGTGAGATTGATACAAAAACAAGCGCTAAAAGAAAAATATGACATCGAGTCAATGTTATTATAATAAGTATCATACATGTAAATGTAAATTATGTAAATAAAATAAATAATTCCAGTGTCCAAAAAAATGTAAATAAAATGTTCAAATAAACTTTCCCGCACGTAGGGCGGAGTCACCACCTAGTGATATACAAAAGAGGCACTTTAACCACTTTCACTTTCAAAAAAGCACTTTCAACTATAGAAACACTTTGTGTGTCTTTGATTCATGTGTTTTACTATTTTTATCCTTAATGAATAAACTAGTGGTGGGCAAACGGATTTCGGGACGGGACTTTGCGGGAATGCGAACGGAACATGAATATGAGAATAAAAATAGTTGTCTCATATGTGTTATGTTTAAAATCTGGGACGGGACGGGAAGGGGACTAGATAGGACGGGAACATAACATATATTCCCACAAAAATTAAAAACATGGTAATCGTAAAATTCAAAACATATTCGTCAACCATTCATTTCTTAATAACACATCATATATAAGTTAGTTGATAAACAAAAGGAAACAAACTTCAAAACCTTCAAAATTAAATAAAAACTAACATAATTCATTATGATATATATCTAATTATATATAATATTATGTGTAGTTGATATATTATGTGTCCCGAATGGGACTTCGAGAATTTATGTTCTCGTCCTGTTTTGTCCCGTTCCCAAATAGAAATCAATAGCTTGTACCATACGGGAACATATTCCCATATGAAACAGAAATTTGGGACTGTGAATGGGATGAGACGGGAAGAGACATGACATGAATTATGCCCACCCCTAGAATAAACTCTTATTCTTCTTCTTCTGCTTGCTTCGATTTTCCTTTCTTCATTAAATGTAGAGTTTAAATCCAGTTGACAACTCTATGTGGATAATGGAATTTTGATGTTGTGGTAGGAGTAAAAGCTTACCACGATGTTGTGGATTGAGTGGAGTAGATCACATCGTGGAACAATTAATGTGTACATCACATCGTGTATAGCAAATGTTTTTTTCTAGATAGACAAGTAATATGATATAGAGTGAGCGTAGTGATATATCGTGGTTTTTACCGGTTTTGACTATGATATCTATTGTTTTATCAAGGCTTTTAAATGTTTTTAGAGTCTTTATAGGTTATTGCATGAGTTAGACTTGGAGCATTTTAGAGTCTTTGGAGTCAAACCGAACGAAGAAGAAACGAAGGACGAATGAACGAGGAAGATTGCTCACATTTTGCCATGTCGATCGACACTCCCTGGGAATCTGCCTCTAGTTTCCAAAATTGCATTTTTGGCCCAAAATATTTTAGAAGTTGCAGATTAGTCTCATTCTTGTTGTAGACTATATTTAGGTTTTTAAAGCCATTGTTAGGCAGTCAGTATTTATTCTATCGATACTTAGAGAGAGTTTTGTTCCATAACTTTTGAGGAGACAATTCAGAGACTCTATTCGTTTGAGAGAGGAATTTGAACCACTTTTCATATTTTACTTAAATCTCTTATGCATTCCTTTTCTTTCATGATGTTTGTTTCAATCACCATGCCTAAGTAGTTTGCTTGTTAAGTTTAGGGTTATTCAAACCCTGAAGATGAATTGTTAGATTTGAGTTTCTGTTAGGATAATCACATAGTTATTCATCTGGATCGTAATAAACGCTAATTCTAGCTTGATTATCTAGAATTCAGATCTTAGGTTAACTAATAGATGCAAAAGTATTATTGATTGTCTGAACTATTTTAGATGAGAAAATTACGTATTCGCAAAGGAATTTGGCTTATGTATTTTGTGAACAATTGAACCTGAAAATTAATGCATGTCTGAATTGTTTGAATTCGTAAAGTAATTTGGGATTCTACTGTCTAGACATAGACAATATTCACAGCGGAAAATTGGTTGATTTTACTGTTGTGTTTCCAGTTCGAGAACGGATCTTCATAAAAATGCTAAGGATTTTCTAATCTACAATTCGGATTTACCTGAGAATTTCCAAAGGCCTAACGTTTGGCTCATTGATTATAGTTTTCCAACCGATTTTCTTTAGTATTTTCGTCAATCTCATTATTTACTTACTTAGCTTGATTCGATACTGAGAATTTTATGTGCAACATTAGGTCTCTAGGGATACAATAACCCTTTGTACTATAACTGCGATTCTGTGCATTTACAGGGGTTTTTCTAAGGTGAAACTAGAGCTATCACATAGATATAAAGTAATGTGGACAAGCAAGCGATGAAAAGCAAATGCGAACATCATATCGTAGATACGCTCAATTAAAAAGTATTGTATGTAATGTAGTTGTGAACTAATATATATACAATAATGTGGACAAATTCGTGTGGATATCATATCATGGATACAATCAATTAATCGTATCGTATGTGAAGTATTTATGGACTAAATATGGAAATGAATGTATCGTAGACAAGATATAATGGATAGCTTTCATGGACAGAGAGATAACATTTTACACAATATCGATTACAGTTTTGTCCACATAAACGTGTTCTTGATATCACCTTGCTTAGCTAGATCACTAATCGTACCTGTTGAGTGGACAAATGTTTAGAAACAACAATTTTGTTACAATTTTATGTAGTTAAAACATATCCAAATACACATGATTAGTCCATCTAAAATTTTAATTTTCATCCTATCTTAATATACTGTCCACGCTACCTTGTACGAGTTACTTTGTCCAGAAATACTTTACATAATATATTTTTAATTGAACGCATCCATGATTATATGATGTCCACGATGTTGTGTCAACAAACCTATAAATATCAAGAACAAACACAATTCCTAATGAACTCACCTCCCCGTAACAATGATTTTATAACTTTTTCTTCATGTCGAATTAATCACCAAAACAAAATTCAACATCTCTTATATATCCACGCTCATTACCATACCCAATTTCTAATGGTGAATCCAAATCTATTACCATAACAAATTTCAACATCTATTTTATGAGAGTTTTTATATTTAAGAAGAAGAAAAATACAAAATAAGAGAGAAGCAACGTGAAAACTACATCGACAAAGGTAAGGAGGGAGAGAGAGAGGGAGAGAAAGAGAAAAGGTTAATTGTTAGTAGATTAGCAGTTTTGTCTTTCGCCTTAGTGAAAGTACCTTAGTAGCTAGAACTGTCTTTTGTTATAATATGAAACTCATAAAATGTATTTTTAGTGTAATTTTATTTTTATTAAAGTGGTTGTAAGCCTAATATGAAAATAAAATCCTTATTTGTTATTAATTTATTCAATCTTTTATTAAAGTGCTTCTTATCCTAGTATGAAGCATTTTATTAAAGTCGTTTTAAACATAATATGAAACTAAGCATTTTATTAAAGTAGTTCTAAGCCTAATATAAAATTAAAATCCTCATATATTAATAATTTATTGATGGGAATGTATTCAATTTGTATTATAAATGAAAAATCGTATGCTATTCAAACATCACTTTTAAATAGTGGTTTAAAATCAAGTGTTATTAAACTAGTAATTTGAAAATATAACCTAAAATCCACTGTTATTGGAAATATTTTAAAGAGTGGATTTTAGAAGATTTTGAGTGATTTTAACATGTTTTGGTAGATTTTTCTAGTTAAAAATTTAAAAAAACAAATCACATGTTTTTAGGTGAGATTTCATAGAATTTTAATAGCAAATCATAACAATTTTCATAATTCACCCAAAATCGTTTAAAACTCATTAAAACTCAAATCATTCCAATTCATTTCAAATATTAGATTGAATACACTTTGTTTAATCTTTTATTAGGGTGTTTCTAGGCAAATATGAAAGAAAGCCTTTTATAAAAGTCGTTATAAGCCAAATGTAATAAAGAGTTAAATTTGCTGGTGTTGATTGATATCATCATTTATAATAAAATATTAAATTAAATTAAATTTGCATCTTATACCTAATCTTTCAGGCGATAAAAATAAGTAAACTCTACCTATGATTTGTTTTTTTTTTTCAACTCCCAGCTTTTTACTTTTTTTTTAATAAAAAATTATTACAAAATATAATTTAACCATATTACCATATATAACAAACTTTGCATTTTCTATATCAATTTTTTTTTTTTTTCTTTCACAGAATTAAAACGCACTCAAACAATGACCATAAACCAAAATGCCCAACCTTTAAATGCTAAAAATAAGGATTTTTTTAACATTATTAATCTTAAACTGTATACGGGAAATACAAATACGGTAACATCCATCTTGATGGACATGAATATATTACACATAAAGTAGTAATTGTCGCGGTTTGCTTTGCTAACATGTCAGCAAAAGCAACATGTCAGCAATGTAATTTCTTTCTCTATTAACTTGATAATCCAGTGTCGAATGCCATACAGAGAATTCGAAAGTTCTGTATTTCCTTCCTTCTTATTAATGACATTTACCAGCTCCCGATTATCACCTTCGAACCAAACCTGACGCCACCCTTTGACCCACACATGCTGTAAATGTAGAGAAAGCCATTTGCTTCAGCCTGCAATGATGTATTCACATTCTTGAGTTGAATACATCCTGAGTCTATATGTTCTCCTTGACTATTCCTAATAATCCAACACACACCCATTACTGGTGAATCAATAACAAATAAAATTGCACGTTAACCATCCTACCGAAGGGGGCTGCCATTGGCTACACCGTTCAATGGTATATGGCTGTTGAACAACATTTGTAGTAAGGGATGTGTGTTATGCTTCCATAAACTCCCTTACCGTGAAAACACTTCTTTGTGCATCCTCATTAGGATGAACATTTCGATTAGCAAATAAGAACTCGTTTCTTGATTTCCAGATTATCCAAAGAGTCTAGAAGGGTAAGAAACGTACATGATCCGAGA
Organism: Alliaria petiolata; assembly: GCA_020283515.1. Classification (NCBI taxonomy): domain Eukaryota; kingdom Viridiplantae; phylum Streptophyta; class Magnoliopsida; order Brassicales; family Brassicaceae; genus Alliaria; species Alliaria petiolata. Next base: position 219,159,984 of record JAHZTW010000001.1, on the reverse strand, counting down.
AATTCTTGTTCTTACGCATCACCAGCATTGTTTTGATGTTTTCTTCAAGATCTAGATCTGGATTAGCAAACTGGTTAAAACCAGCACACCTCCATATAGCAAGAGCATGTGTGCATTCAAATAAAATATGATTAATTGTCTCCTCTTGTAGACAGCATCACTGATAAATGGGATTTGCATTTATGTTCCTTGTTCGCAGTCGAGTTGCTGATGGAAGAGCTCCCATTAGAAGACGCCATATGAAGTGTTGTATTTTTGGTGTTACCTTCAAGCTCCAAACCTTGTTTTTCAATTGGAGAGAACCAGGTGGCGGCATGAATTCTTCTTCATCCGCATCCAACAAATGTGTAGTTAACCAATATCCCGACTTAACAGAATACTCTGCATTCTTTGTATAAGGCCAAATGTACTTGTCCTCTAATGCGTAGTTTGAGAGTCTGATTTGTTCCACTAACTAAACATCATCCGGAGTTAAAATGGCCTCTAACTTTCTCCTATCCCAAACGCGTATACCATCCTGCCAAAGCTCATGTACACTGATATTGAGATTAGGTCTTTGACCCTGCACGAACCTTGGAGGGATAGTAGGGAGCCAAGGATCCGTCCATACCTTTGCAGTTTCATCATTACGTATTTGAATTCGCACTTTTTTGTAGCAGTTATTTGCATGCGTGTACTGATCTCCAGCCATAAGATGACTGTTTTCCACACCTCGACTGTAAGAACGTCAAAGTGTAATGATACCGTCCTTTGAATAATCTGGACAGTAACGAATATGGGTTTTATAGAATAAGCCAGGCCTGCTTGGCTAACAACGCTATATTAAAACTGTGCAGATCTCTAAATCCCAATCCCCTTTCTTTTTTTTGAAGTGAAAGTCTCTTCCATGAGATCCATGGTCTTTTCTGTTTCCCATGTTGTTTTCCCCACCAAAATTCAGTTAAAACACTGTTAATATCCTCCGATATTGTTTTTGGGATCAAAAAACAATTCATAGAGTAGATTGGTTTAGCTAGCGCCACTGTTTTTATCAAAATCTACTTCCCAGCCGGACTCAAGAACTGATTATACCAACCACCCACTGTATCTTTAATTCTAATGACTACAAAATTAAAAAGTTATGTTTTATTACGGCCAAACTGTTCTGGGAGTCCTAAGTATTTCCCCCCGCCTCCTATCTGAGCAATACCAAGAATCTGATGTATATTACATTTCCGACCATCCTCTATTCTCATTCCGAAAATAATAGATGATTTATGAAGATTAACTTTCTGACATGATATGGCTTCATAGTTCTGAATAATGCTAGCCATTACTTCACAATCTACTGATGTAGTACGGCAAAAAATATGGAGTCATCTGCGAACACGAGGTGACTGACCATAGGACATGATCTTACTAGTCGCATTCCTTGGAATTTCTTTTGTTGTGATGCCATCCTTAACATTTTAAAGCACCTCCACACAAAGAAGAAACAAATATGACGATAAAGGGTCACCTTGTCTAAGCCCCCTAGATGGTTTAAAATCTTCATATTCAGAACCATTGATAATGATGGAAAATGATATTGGCCTAACACACGCCATAATCCATTGAATCTATTTAGTATCAAACCCCATTCTCTTCATCACTTCTTCTAGAAAGTCCCACTCTACTCGATCGTAAGCTTTACTGATGTCAGTCTTGATCGCCACATACTTCTCAGCACAAACTTTTTTTGATTTTAAAGCATGCATCAACTAATGCGCCACCAGTATATTGTCTTAAATACATCTTCCTGGGACAAAAGCAGCCTGAGATTCTGATATAAGATCACTTAATATCAATTTGAACCAAAGGACAAATATTTTATATATTATCTTGTAGCTTACCGTACATAAGCTAATAGGTCGGTATTCAGCCATTGTTTTTGCCTCTGTGGGTTTTGGAATGAGATATATTTGTGTATGATTCGTCCTCTCCTCCATTATTCCTGAATCAAAGAAATTTTTAACCATTACACACACCTCGTGCCCTATATCATCCCAAAATTGTTGATAAAAGGTCCATGTGTACCCATCTGTTCCTGATGCCCTATCTGGCCCTATTTCGAATGCTGCAATTTTGATCTCCTCATTCGAGACTGGTCTTGTTAACAAAACATTCATTTCTGATGAAACTCTCTGTTGAATGTGAGGCATAACATCATCAGTAAGAGCGGCATTCGATGATGTAAACATAGTCTTAAAGTATTCCTCAGCTACCTTTGCAATAGCCTCATCTTTTCTATGGAAGATTCCTTGTGGATCATGTATATCGTTTATGCAAGACCTTGGTTTCCTTGCTTTTGTTACCCCATGGTAGAAGCTTGTATTTCTGTCACCAACTTGCAGCCACCTATTTTTACTTTTTTACTTCCAAAACCTGATGTAGTAACAAGAGGGATTTGTTCTACAATGATAGAGGGGCGGTGAATCTCCAACTGGCCGTACGGTCTCTCTTTGAAGATTCAAGTGGATGATTGATGAAATGATAGTAACCGTGGATCGAGAGAGGCCACACAGAGGATGGGAAGCTCTGTGATAAGTCTCCTCTCAGCTTCTAGTGAATCTCACACAAGAAACATAAAAGTTTTGCACTCAAACTTCTAAGGATTCTTACACAAAGAAGAAAGGGGGCGGTTGGGGTTTTCTTTGCTTAAGAAAATAGCGTTCTTTATTGTTAATGAAAGTGTAACCAAAAATACAAGCTGAAGGGAACCTTATAAATGGCTTGGCAGCTGTGGCTTCTAGGCCATAAAAGGAAAGCAATAAAACGCCTATTACATAGACTAAAAGGAAGAATAAAAATCAAAGGGAAAAACTACTTATAAAAATTGTTCAAAACAAAAGAAAATCCCTGCAAAACAAACAATGAACTCATGAGAAATAATCTTGAAGTAAACACTCACCTTGGTGTAAGGCTGAACTTAGTTTTGCTTGCAGATGGTGAAGATGATCGTTTCTTTATCCCCTTGTAGCACTGGCAAGAAAGAAGCAGCTTGATTCTTGACTTGTGCTTGCACGCTAGCTAGTGTAGTCTTGATGGAGGTGTCTCCTTGAGTGCTTTCCAAGTCTTAAGCTTCTATTACACTTGTATCCTCTTCTGGTCCATTAGGTGTTTCTTGGTTTATCTCTTTCTAGAGAAGATCTTCTTTGAGGGCTTCATGCTCAATGAGAATGATCAAGCTTTCTACAGCCTTGTTGAACTCCTCCCTCGAGCTCTTTGTTCCTGATCTGGTCCATGGGGCTTGTCTCATGACCGGTACAACAGCTTCTTGCTCAGCTCTAGTCAAATCAGAATCGATGTCCTCATCATTCTCTCCCTCTTGAAAATGTTATGACCTCAGAACTGGTACATCTGCATTGAAAGGAGCTAAGTCAGTAACATTAAAAGTATGAGAAATTGTTAACTCACCTGGCAGTTCCAGCTTGTATGCATTGTTGTTGTTCTTCTCAAGTACTCTGAAATGACCGTCTCCTCTTGGTAAAATCTTGGATTTTCGTTGATTAGGAAACCTCTCATGCCTCATATGTAACCAGACCCAATCACGAGGCTCAAATGTAATCTCCTTGCGCCCTTTATCAAGTTGTTGCTTGTACTTCACAGTCTTTCTCTCCAGGTTGTCTTTAACTCTTTGGTGAAGTTTCTTCACGAAATCAGCTTTAGTAACACCTTGAACCGTAGCTCTTATAAATGTGGAAAGTGTGCGATTCACTACCTCAGTTTGGCCATCTATTTGAGGATGACAAGTAGTGGAGAAGAGCAGCTTTGTTCATAGCTTCTTCCACAATGTCTTCCAGAAATGGCTCAAGAACTTGGTATCTCGATCAGAGACAATGGTCATGGGCACGCCATGTAGTCTAACAACTTCTTTAAAGAAGAGATCAGCAGTTTGTGTTGCATCATTAGTCTTGTTACATGGTATGAAATGGGCCATTTCTGAGTACCTCTCTACAACTACAAAGATGGAGTCTTTGTTGTTGATCTTGGGTAAGCCTAAAACAAAGTGCATAGAAATATCTACCCAATGGTGGTTAGGAATAGGTAAAGGTATGTATAAACCATAAGGATGTAACCTGGATTTGGCTTTTAAACATGTAATGCACTTGGCGCAGAACCTCTTCACGTCTCTCTTCTGGTGAGGCCAATAGAAATGCTCAGTGATAACACTTAGAGTCTTGTCCCTGCCGAAATGTCCCATGAGTCCCCCTCCATGTGCTTCCCTGATTAGCAATTCTCTCATGGATCCTTGAGGGATGCATAGCCTCTTTTCTTTAAACAGGAACCCATCTTGTTGATAGAATACTCCAAAGGCGGCCTTACTGGTTTCTTTGAAAGTTTCTTGAAAGTCAGGATCAGCCTCATATAAATCTTCGATGTGCTCAAATCCCATCACTTTAGACTCCATCGTGGTGATTAGAGCATGTCTCCTGGACAATGCATCAGCCACAATGTTCTCTTTCCCCTTCTTGTACTTAATAACGTAGGGAAATGTTTTCACAAACTCCAGCCACTTAGCTTGTCTCTTCTTAAGTGTTGTTTGGCCTCTTAAATGCTTTAGTGTCTCATGGTCTGTATGAATAACAAACTCTTTAGATAATACATAGTGTTGCCAAGTTTCAAGAGATCTTACTAATGCATATAGCTCCTTGTCATAGGTGGGATAGTTGAGGGAAGCTCCACTTAAATTTTCACTAAAGTAAGCCATTGGTTTCCCTCCTTGTGTTAGCACAGCTCCTATTCCTGTTCCAGAAGCATCACATTCTATCTCAAAAGTATTATCAAAGTTAGGTAATACTAGGACATGGGCGTTTGTTAAGCTTGTTTTGAGCTTGTTGAATGCATTGCCTTGAGCTGTTCCCCACTGGAATGTGACATTCTTCTTGATTACTGAGGTTAGAGGTGCAGCTATGGTGCTGAAGTCTTGTACAAATCTCCTATAGAAGCTGTCCAGCCCATGGAAACTCCTCACATGTCCAATAGTGGTAGGCGTTGGCCAGTCTTGAATGGCCTTTATCTTCTGATCATCTACTTTTAACCCCTGAGAACTTACAACAAATCCTAAAAACACAACTTCATCAGTGCAAAATGTGCATTTCTTCAGGTTTGCATATAGATTCTCAGCCCTTAATGTTTCAAGTACTTGTTCTAGATGTTTTAAATGATCAGTAAGACAAGTACTATAGATCAGTATATCATCAAAATATACTACTATAAACTTACAGATGTAGGCGCTCAGGATGTGATTCATGAGCCTCATGAATGTACTAGGTGCGTTTGTAAGTCCAAATGGCATGGCCAGCCACTCATACAATCCTCTCTTAGTCTTAAACGCAGTCTTCCACTCATCTCCTTCTTTCATTTGCACCTGATGATATCCACTCCTTAGATCGATCTTGGAGAAGATAGTTGCTCCATTTAGCTTATCCAGCATATCATCAAGCCTCGGTATAGGGTGCTTGTACTTGATGGTGATGTTGTTGATGGCCCTGCAATTCACACACATCCTCCACGTTCCATCCTCCTTAGGTACGAGAAGTACATGAACTGCACAAGGACTTAAGCTTTCTCTGATGTAGCCTTTGGACATAAGCTCTTGCACTTGTTTCTCCAATTCTCTTGCTTCTTTTGGATTCACACGATAGGCTGCTCTGTTAGGCAATGGTGCTCCAGGTACTAGATCAATCTGATGCTCTATTCCTCTTATAGGTGGTAATCCAGGTGGGATTTCTTCTGGAAAACATCAGTAAATCGTTCCAATAGTTCTAAAACAGCAGCTGGCATATCCTGTTGTTCTTTTCCTGAAAGAAAACTCTCCTTAAAGATCATTAGTAGCACCTTTTCTTGTATGTCAAGAGATTTTAAAACTGTAGTAGGCGTGACATACAAGTTAGTTTTACTTACCTCTGGTCCTTTTGACATTGCTTTGTGCATCTCATTCACCTTATGAGGAGTGAGAGGCGCTAGGCTGTGCTTCTTGTTGTTATGTGAAAAGGTGTAGAAGTTGGTCCTCCCATTGTGCAAGGTTTCTTTGTCAAACTGCCATGGTCTTCCTAGAATCAAATGTCCCGCTTGCATTGGCACAACATCACATATTACTTGATCTGAATACTTTCCAATCCTGAATGGAACCGTCACTTGCTCAGCAATCTTTAGCTCAGTATCATCATTCAGCCACTTAAGCTTGTATGGCCTTGGATGCTTGGTCTTTCGTAAACCTAGCTTATCAACTAGATAGGTACTTGCAACATTAGTACAAGAACCACCATCTATAATAAGACTACATACCTTGGCGTTGATGGTGCAGCGTGAATGGAAAATATTTTCTCTCTGGATGGTCTCTGGCTCAAAGAGAACGTTGAGGGCTCTCCTCATTACTAGAAGGTCTCCACGGTCAGGGTAGTCAATGATATCTTCTTCAGATTCAATGGCGTCTTACTCTGCTACATCTTGGGATTCATACTCGCCATTTGCTTTGATGATCATTACCCTCTGGTTAGGACATCCTCTTGCATAGTGTCCTTTCACTTGGCACTTAAAACAAGTAATATCTCTAGATCTCTGAACTGGAAACTTGTTAGCTTTAGGCTTGTTACCCTTAGGAGCCTCTGGTGCTGGTTTCTTGAATCTTGATTCCACTTCAATAGACTTTCCCTTGTCTATATTACGCTGAGGCTTTGGATTCAAGACTGTCTTTGTAGCATCTGTGACCCGATATTACTATTTGGGAAGTGATGGTCGAAGGAAAAGTCGAGTTATCCGAAGTTAAGTGATTATGAGAACTACGGATGGCTTGATCCCTAGAAAGGGTACGTAGGCAGCCTATGTGAAAGCACAGCTATCAAGGACTATTAAAGGGTATCAGTGAGTGTCGATTGGTAGCGATGAGTGTCAATGAGTATCCCGTGAGATTAGTCGGGAGACACAGTCTGGTGAGAGAGCTTACCGAGACTATGAAACTATGATCAGGATGATCATGAACTGGGTTGACTGACGTTCGGGAATGATCGTGAAGGGAAGGTCTGGCGATCGGTAAGGATCGTGTCTGGTGATATGTGAAGATCACGTCTAGACGAGGAAAGGATCGAGGATCCGGGGCCGTCTCTCTTCCGTACTTGGCCATGTGGGGATGGTTGGCTGAGTGACCAAGTACCGGGGGGGGGAATGTATGTCGTGGGTTGGCCAGTATGGTGGTTCACTTGGTAACTTCAGGGACTGATGGTGGTGAACTGGGTGCAAGCAGTAAAGGACAATCTGGTTGTTAAAGAAAAACCGGGTCGGGGTGTAACACAACCCATCCAGTACATGTTTTTAATTTTTTTTTTATTTCTAACAGATAGTCTTTGCAAGTTTTATGTACATAGAAAAACCCAAAATATGAGAGGAGCCTCGGAAGGAGGCTGGCCGCACGAGCACCAGCACGTGCCGCGGCGAAACTTGGTGTGGCCGCGCGACGAGATGCGACCTCGCGGAGAGACAAAGCCTGGCCACGTCGGGCCATGGCACGGCCAGCGGTCGTTTGAACGACCAACTTGGAAAACTTATGTTTTCCTTTCGAACCAAACTTCCCGCACTATGGTACAATCCCGCACCGCTAAATCATTATCATTAATGTAAGTTAACGAATTTTATTGACCACCACACGAGGTAAGTTTTCTCGTTTTAATTTTTTTAAAATTTTTAGGTTTCTTGGTGATACAAACACCTTCTTTAAACAAAAGAATGACTGTTAGAATCAAACTCCCTTTTCTTCTTCTCTTCCAAAAGACTTGGAGATTTTTGAGATATTCTAGGTTTTTCAATTTCGAACCGTTTTCAAAAATGTTTTAGTCTAAACTCATCTAATTTCAAAGGAGATTCAATTTTCAAAGGTCATTCATTCTCATCTACAAGGTATGGTCTCTAATTTTAAAATTCCCTAGAGAACTTGATATACTCATATATTTCGCATATTTAGCACTCATTTAGGATAGTTTTTCATGCACTTTTGCACTCATACTTAGATTTATTATAGCTTTTTGTCCCATTTTAGGTTTTAGACATGTTTGCATTAGCATTTGCATGTTTCTTGCATATTCGCTTCATATTCAGGTTGTTTTGAGTACATTGGAGCTGTGAAGGATGCGTGGATATGCTGAGGATCAAAGGGGAGCTTGTGGATACTTGGAGAAGTTCGGACAAGCAAACATGCACTGCGATCGAGGAGAAGATCGAGCAAGGCAGGTCGTTCTAGACAAGATCGACCAGAAGATCGAAGCACTTAGACCGTTTCAAGGAAGAAGAACGGGTCTTGGATCGATCAAGATGGTCGTGCGACTGTACGGACCCGAAGACATCACCCAGGAAGAACGAGGAGAAGATCGAGACCAATGATCAA
>JAHZTW010000001.1:219114231-219150142 GCA_020283515.1 Alliaria petiolata | reverse complement strand
TGGGTAGGTGACCTAGGGCGGGGGGGGGGGGGGATGTATCAAGTGGGTTGACCAGTACGGTGGTTGACTTGGTAAGTTCAGGAACTGATGGTGGTGAACTGGGTACAGGCGGTAAAGGACGATCTAGTTGTAAAAGGATAACCGGGTCGGGGTGTCACAGTCTTGCTCCTGTTGGTAGAAGCATTCTTCCTCTTTATATGTTGCTCAGCTTGTATGGCTAGGTGCAGGAGCTCCTCTAGATCATGGTATCCTTGGTGCTCCACCTTTCTAGCAATTCTATCTTGTAAACCGTCCAGAAACTGTGCCATCAAAGTCTCTAGTGTGTCCACAACCTCCAATCTGTTTCTAAGAGTTTCGAGTTCTTCAAAGTACTCCTCTACTGACTTGTTTCCTTGAGAAAGCTTTCGAAATCTTCTTTGCAAGTCTATGTCGTAATGCGCAGGCACATATCTTTTCCTCAGGTTGAATCTCATATCTCTCCAAGTATAGACTTGATCATGTTTATGCGTTCTTCTCTCTGAAACAGTTATGTCCCACCAAGCTAATGCAATCTCAGTAAGTTGTGCAGCAGCAAGGGACACCTTTCTGGCATCAAAATGCTTGTAGTATTCGAAATTGTACTCCATTCTCCTCTTCCAATCCAAATAAGCATCTAGATTGATCTTCCCAGCAAAAGTGGGTGGAGTTAGCTTGAGATCTTTGCCTCCATCTCTCCCGTAATCATCTCCTCTGTCCCTGTCTCTCTGGTGCTGTCCTCTCTGGTTGTTATAATTTCCATTAGGAAGCTGGGGATCATCCTCTAGGTCAGACATATCATCATCTTCTTTTTCATAGTTGTTCCTTTGTCCTTGAACGTTTCGCACAGGGCCTCTGCGTGGTACAGCGGTTGCCTGTGGTTGCTCAATGCAGTTTATACGCTCCCCTAGTGCAGCTTGAGAGTTGGTCAGCTGAGTGAGGCTAGCTTGGATACCAGCCAGAATCCGAGTGAAATCAGCGTGCTCAGCAGCATCCCCCATGTTGTTTTCCTGTATTCAAATACAACAACAGCTAGATCAAGTGTAATAGTGTGGTATGGAGAGATTAAAATCAAACAAAACCAGACACTAGACAATATGATCAAAGACTGCTAGGAAATGATAGTTTAAACAAGAACAAATGCAAGAAGTCGTTCTTCTTTTCCTTTTTCTTTTGTTTATAGTGAATGAATGCTAATGAGTTGCTTCGATGGATGCAAGGGTTGACTTCTACGTGCAGAACCAAAAATAAAACGAGCAGTTATGACGCAGATTAATGAGAATTAGGTGATCGGTCCGCAGCGTGTGCGGACTATAATTTTTTTTGTATGTTCAATATATTATTAATAATATATTTTTAAATTGATATATTTGTACATAATTAATTATGTATTAATAAAAATATTATATCAACATTTAATAATAAAAAAATAACCAAAAAATAAATGAAAAATGTTATAGATTTCAATAGAAATTGAAGATTAAAAAACCATTAACCAAGATTTTAAATATTTTCTTAGATAAAAAGTGTAAATATGATAACTAAATAAAATAAAAAAATATTAAAACATATAATAATTTAATTAATTTTTATGCTTTCCATGCATGCATGTGCAAGTATATTTTTTATAGACATAAATAGTTGTAATATTTAAGTATTGATTAATTTTTTTACATATTATGTAAACTTTATGTTTCTATACATATACAGTTTTAGTGTTTACAACAATCACACAAACGTTTCATATTGTTTTATGTCTTTTAAAACAGATTTATTTTAAAACTTTTTTTTCTACCGTTTACAATGACATATAATTAAAAATATAAAAGTTATATTAAATAATAATTAAATTCTTATAATATATCTTGAATATTATATATACTATGCTTTCTTTTCTGCTTACACAATATTATCTTTCCAATATATATATTTTTCCTTGACATGTTGCTTGTTAAACGAAAATAGGTTTCACAATCTTTACTTATCCTAAGAGCGGTGAGGTGGTTGGTACGCACGATACCTCGAGGTGTAATCGAGGTTAACAAAATCGAGGTTAACAAAATGCATGCAATGCAAGACAATTTCGCATGCGACTTTGACTTTTGCATAATTAATATTTATATTCACACGCATATTTGTGGAAAAATTGAAGTATGGCTTTTATTTGTTAAAAGAAAATAAAAAAGTATATGTTTTGTAATATATATTTTTATAATATATGGTTGAATTTTAAAAAGAAATAAATATGTATATTATGCATGTAAGTATGAGTTAAAAATAAGTGAATTGTAATATTTAGATGTTGGTTAGTTTTTCTGATATTTTTTGTAACGTTATGTTTTTACACAATGCAGTTTTTGACGTTTAAGAACAATCACGAAAACTGTTTTTATCGTTTTTTATTTAATCAAAATTTATTATTTTAAGCATTTTATGATATATGGATTCAAACTAAAATTTATACTAAATATTATCAAAAATTACAAAGAATTTTTAAAAAATTTAAAATATAATATTTGACTTTATCATGAAAATAAATATATTACATTGGATAATCTATTAGTAATTTTCCTTTTCAATAAATAATTATAATAAATATTTGTTATAAAAATTGTGAGATCATAGTTTATTAAATTCTCCTGTATCTCTCCGCTCATCTCTTCGTCCAATATTGAGGAATTAGTTTGATGGAGAGAATAAATTTCTTATGGTTGACAACTTGCCATGCACGCATGTATTCATTATAAAATTTGAGTCGCACATGCGTTTATTATAAAATTTGCTTCTTAAGATTTTCAAATGACTTCTTAATACAAAGTATGAGAGTGTTACGGAAAAACAAAACTGTAGAGATTTATTTTTATTTTTACTTCTACTTCTTATTTATATTTGTTTAATCTTATTTTAATTTATTTTTTTATCCGGTTACATTTCATTTTATTTCTTATCTCTCTCGTTCTACAATGTGACTGTATATGCGTATGATATAAACTTTTTATTTATTTAAAAAAGAATAAGAGATAAAAATGGTATAGCATATTTACTATACTATTGGATAATATATTATTATTTTTATATAAAAATAATAATATATATTGGTTGTAAAAAATTTGTTATCATATTTTATGCAAATTATTATGAATATATATAAAAACAAATTGAAATCATAGTAATTATGATTTTCTGTTAATTTAAAATTTTTAATTTTAATATTATAATCTAGTGTATTCATGTTTTAATTTCATAATTTATTTAATTTTAACTCAATCAATCAAAACCTTTCGTTTATTTTAGAAAATTTGACATGTCACATTTACATGTCATCAATAGAATACAATAACTTTCATTGTGGAAGTGACAAATTAGTTTTTTTAATTAAAGTGTCTTCTCAAATAATATATAAGAAGATTGGATAATATATTATTATTTTTAGGGTAGGCTGCCTAAACCACCCTCTAATGCTGCTTCCGCTTGATTCCACCCAAACTCTAACCTCTTGATATTCCTCCCCATATTGGTACATTTAATTACGTTAACCCCCAAACATTTTTTCTCTGCTCAGTTCCAACTGCAAAGCTAATAAGCCTAAATTGCGATCAAATAAACTAAATCGCGTTTAACAAATAACGATTGCCCGAAACCCGATTTAACCCAAGCCCAGAATCCAATTGGTATAGAAAATCCGACCCAACGAACATATTGACTTAAAGTCAAAATTAAAATTGGGAATTAATTTTTGTGTGTTCTTTCTTCGTTGCGACAAAAAATATTTTTCTTCTTCTTCGTCGCGATCGAGAGAGATGATACAGAGAGAGAGCGACAAGCACCGGCATCCGTCGTGTCGTTGCCATAGAATCTCCGAAAATGTGAAAAGTTGTCGTTCTCCTTATTAAACCCTCTTATCAACCAGTTTATAATCCAAACTTTCATGGATGAAGAAGCCTGATTCTTGTTATCTGCTTTATTCAGCGGCAAGATCTTGTTTTATCATCAGAAACATAAGCAGCAGCGAAAGATATAGAGGAGTGACTTCAACTAGTTTCAAAGCTCTGTGATTTATCCACAACACGGAATCTCTCACTATTTTTTTTTTATCTCATCTTGTAATTGTCAGGTGATGCTCAAGGAAAGCTCTTCGCCACAATACATGCTCATGTCGTTGTTTCAAGTGAACTATCTCTACTGGCTAGAGAAGAATGATGGGATTATTAAGGGGTTTTATTCCGGTTTAGATAGATTTTGATTAGACCAGCTTCCTTTCACTGGTTTAGTCTAATTTGTTGGGTTGTACAGATTTCATACCGTGTATATAAGTGATGTAAACGGATACTTTTATCTCTTGAAGAAATCATAAATTCGTAACAAACTCTTTTTCATCTTCTCCTTCGTCGATCTCTGGTTCGTAACATGGTATCAGAGCCATCGAGCTCAAATTCTCTTTGAATTTTTGTTTGATTCATCATTTCCGAGCTGTTTTGGTTGCGATTCATCCTCCGATTCACGCTCTGATGGTATGTAAAGGTGTTCCTATGAAGAAATTCACGCGAAGATCAGCAAAATCCGAAGCTTCGACAAATTCGGCTCCGATTGATTTTCCGGCGGCTAAAGGACCGGCTAATCGCATACTCCGAGCTCATGTCGATGTTATTTCTTCGGATTCAGTACATTCGCCATTCTTCATGCACAGTTCCGATCATCCAGGTTTGCAAATCATCGCTCTTTGTCTAGATGGAACGAATTATGATGATTGGAACGCTGCGATGTTGATTGCTCTAGATGCGAAAAATAAGATCGGTTTTGTTGATGGTAGTTTACCTCGTCCTGACGAATCCGATCTAGAATTTTGTCTCTGGTCTAGATGCAATAGTCTCGTTAAGTTGTGGTTGCTTAACTCAGTTTCTCCTCAGATTTACCGTAGTATTCTGCGTCTGAATGATGCTACTGACATCTGGAGAGATCTATATAGTCGTTTTCACATGACTAATCTGCCTAGAACTTTCAATCTCATTCAAGAAATTCAGGATCTGAGACAAGGTTCAATGTCTCTCTCTGACTATTTCACAACTCTGAAGACACTGTGGAGTAATTTGGAGAACTCTGAGGAACCTGATGATCCTTGTACATGTGGGAAAGCTGCTCGTCTGCAACAGAAGGCGGAGAGAGCTAAGATTGTGAAGTTCCTGGCTGGATTGAATGAGTCCTATGCGATGATTTGAAGACAAATTATCATGAAAAAGATGCTTCCTACTCTTGCTGAATGTTACAATATTCTGGATCAAGATGATAGTCAGAGTCAAAGAGGTTTCACGAATGTTGTTCCTTCAGCTGCATTTCAGGTTGAACAAGTTTTGTCACCCCTGGATGCGAATAGCATTTGCTATGTTCAATCTGGTCCGAGGAAAGGGCATCCTATTTGTTCTTTTTGCAACAAAGTAGGGCACATTGCTGAGAAATGCTATAAGAAACATGGTTTCCCACCTGGTTTCAAAGGGAAGAGTGGTGATAAGTTTCAGAAATCTCCTCCTGTTGCTGCTCAAGTCACTTTTCCTTCTCAATCCGAAGCAAAACCAACTGGATTTGAAGGTTTGATTGGAAATCTTTCCAAAGATCAGATACAACAGTTCATTGCTCTCTTCAGTTCCCAACTTAAAACTTCATATGTTTCCCATGTGAATGAAGCGAGCACTTCTACAACTGATAAATCTGGTATTTCATTCTCTTCATCTACATATTGTTTTGTTGGCATCCTGACAGTCTCTCAACACACCCTTTGTATTGATACATGGGTGATTGACTCTGGTGCTACACATCATGTGTCACATGATCATAAACTTTTTGTTTCTCTAGACCGCTTTATTAAGAGTGCTGTGAATCTGCCGAATGGTTCAACTATTCAGATAAGTGGAGTGGGATCTGTTAGAATAAACGAGCATATTCTTCTCCAAAATGTTATGTTTATTCCTGAATTTCGGTTAAACCTTCTCAGTATCAGCTCTTTAACTACATATCTTGGTTCTAGAGTGATCTTTGATACGACTTGCTGTGAAATTCAGGATCCTACCAAGGCCTTGAAGATTGGTCAGGGTAGACGCATTGGCAATCTCTATGTGCTAGATACTCAAGCTTATGCGATGTTGGTGAATGCAGTGGTCGACATTGGTACCTGGCACAAGCGACTTGGTCATGCTTCTTTTCCCCGCTTGGATTTGATATCCTCCGCTTTAGGAACTACTAGACATAAGAATAAATGACCTTCTTATTGTCATGTTTGCCATTTGGCAAAACAGAAGAAGTTGTCATTTCCCTCTCTCAACAACATATGTAATTCAACCTTTGAACTTTTACATATTGATGTTTGGGGACCATTTTCGGTTGAGACAATGGAAGGATACAAATATTTCTTGACGATTGTTGATGATCATTCGCGAGCTACATGGATTTATTTGCTTCGCACAAAGAATGAGGTTTTGAAAGTCTTTCCTGCGTTTGTTCTTCAAGTTGAAAATCAGTTTACTGTGAAAATTAAGTCAGTTAGGTCGGATAATGCTGCTGAGCTTAAATTCACTGATTTTTATCAAGCAAATGGAATAGTGTCATATCACTCTTGCCCTGAAACGCCGGAACAGAACTCAGTTGTGGAACGCAAACACCAGCACATTTTAAATGTTGCTCGAGCTCTCATGTTTCAATCTCAAATACCCCTATCTATGTGGGGAGATTGTATCATGACAGCTGTCTTCATCATCAATCGTACTCCATCGCCATTGTTGTCCAACAAGACTCCCTACGAAATTCTCATCAACAAACAGCCTAAGTATGATCAGATAAGAACATTTGGATGTCTATGCTATGGGTCTACTTCTCCTAAACAAAGACACAAATTTGCTCCTCGATCACGTGCTTGTTTGTTCTTGGGATATCCTTTTGGATACAAAGGGTATAAATTGATGGATCTGGAGACTAATCAAACCTTCATCTCGCGGAATGTTGTTTTCCATGAAGATGTGTTTCCTTTGGCAACTCAGTCAGATTCTGCGATACCTCTGGATTTCTTTACACCGCAGAATCCTTTGCCATCAGGTACCATCATTTCATCTCCATCCATTCCTGAAATTTCTCCATCTCCTATCTTACCATCACAAATTTCTACTTCTCGACAAAAACAAATACCGGTTCACTTGAAAGACTATCATTGCTACTCATTTCAATCACCTTTTACACATCCAATTTCTTCTTTCATCTCATACTCTAAAATTTCTCCTCACCATTTATCTTACATTAATCACATCACCAAAATCCCAATTCCTCATTCATATGCTGAGGCAAAGGATTCAAAGGAGTAGTGTGAAGCTGTTGATAAGGAACTTGGTGCGATGGAAGCCACTAAAACTTGGGATGTTACAAGTTTGCCTCCGGGAAAGAAAGTCGTTGGATGCAAATGGGTGTTTACTTTGAAATTTCACGCTGATGGTAGTCTTGAGAGATATAAAGCTCGGCTAGTGGCAAAAGGGTATACTCAAAAAGAGGGAATTGATTACAAAGAAACTTTCTCTCCGGTTGCTAAGTATGCCACAGTCAAGCTTTTATTGAAAGTTTCTGCATCCAAGAATTGGTCTCTTACACAGCTTAACATATCCAATGCTTTTCTCAATGGAGATTTGGAAGAG
Source organism: Alliaria petiolata (assembly GCA_020283515.1). Lineage (NCBI taxonomy): Eukaryota > Viridiplantae > Streptophyta > Magnoliopsida > Brassicales > Brassicaceae > Alliaria > Alliaria petiolata. The sequence continues at coordinate 219,142,460 of JAHZTW010000001.1, read as the reverse complement.
GAAATTTTTATGAAACTTCCAGATGGTTATGCTGAGAGACAGGGGGACTCTTTGCCAAAGAAAGCTGTTTTAAGACTCAAGAAATCCATCTACGGGCTTAAACAGGCATCAAGACAGTGGTTCTTGAAGTTCTCTGCATCTCTCTTAAACTTTGGTTTTGTTAAAGGAGATGGTGACCATACACTTTTTGTCAAAGATTGCAAGAATGGGAATTTCTTAGCTGTATTAGTATACGTTGACGACATCATCATTGCTAGTACAGATGATACTGAGGCTGCTCAACTGACAAAGGATTTGGCAAAGTGCTTCAAACTCCGAGACCTTGGCCCATTGAAATATTTTTTGGGTTTGGAGATTGCTCGTACCAGTGCTGGTATATCCTTATGTCAGAGGAAGTATACTTTGGAGCTTCTAACATCAGTTGGCATGTTAGGATGTAAGCCTTCGTCTACTCCTATGGTTCCTAATCTGAAGCTTTCTAAAGAAGATGGTGATTTGCTTTCAGATCAGGAAATGGACAGAAGTCTTGTAGGTCGATTGATGTATTTGACAATCACAAGGCCTGACATTACATATGCTGTTAACAAGCTCTGTCAGTATTCATCAGCCTCGAGATCTTCTCATCTTAAAGCTGTTTACAAGGTGTTGCAATACCTCAAAAGAACGGTTGGTCAGGGGTTATTTTACTCTGCCGATCCGGATCTCACACTGAAAGGTTTTGCAGATTCTGATTGGGTTTCTTGCCCGGACAGTCGCCGATCTACTACTGGTTTTTGTATGTTTCTTATCTCTTCTCTTATCTCTTGGAAGTCCAAGAAACAGGACACTGTTTCATGCTCTTCCGCGGAAGCAGAATATCGGGCATTGCATTTGGCGTCTAAAGAAATGGTTTGGTTGAAGAAATTACTCCTTGATCTTCGGGTACTTCCTGCTGCCACTCCCATTCTCTTTTCTGATAGTACAGTGGCGATCTACATAGCCACAAATCCAGTCTTCCACGAGCGCACTAATCACATTGAGGCCGACTGTCATTCGGTGCGTGAGAAGTTGGACAAAGGTATCATCAAGACTTTACACGTTCGCACTGCAGATCAAATAGCCGACATCCTTACTAAGCTCTGTTTCCTCACCAGTTTGAGCATCTCAAATCCAAGATGAGCCTTCTTAACATCTTTGAAGTCTCATCTTGAGAGGGACTATTAAGGGGTTATTTCCGGTTTAGATAGATTTTGATTAGACCAGCTTCCTTTCACTGGTTTAGTCTAATTTGTTGGTTTGTACAGATTTCATACCGTGTATATAAGTGATGTAAACGGATACTTTTATCTCTTGAATCAGAAATCATAAATTCGTAACAAACTCTTTTTCATCTTCTCCTTCGTCGATCTCTGGTTCGTAATAGGGATCGAAGCTACAAACACTTACTCAGATTGCAAATCGGACTTATAGCTAGATCTCTACCGAAGCTTATGTGTGAAGAGATTTGTTTAGATTACTTGTGGAGAGATTTGAAATCGCCAAAGAAGACAGCGAATCAGTGGGTTGGGTCTCTGAAGGACTTATAGCTAGATCTCTACCGAAGCTTCTTAGAGAGTTACATATCTCTCAAGTCAGAAGCTTTTTGTCTTTGTTAATCTGCCATTGAAATGATGTATGCGTTCTTAGAGATTTACATATCTCTCAAGCCTGAAGCTTTTTGTCTTTGTTCATCTGCCATTGAAATGCAGTAAGCTTTTTAGAGATTTAAATCCAACAAAACAATAATGCGTTTGTGTATATGTCCGGAGATTCAAATCCATTGCCAACTACAAACATGTCCGATTTTGTTTTTCCACATTTGACCCCACAAAATTGGGAATGATTGATACATCGAGATTTTTAAACAATTGGTTTATTCATCAGATCAAATCTAGACGTCTACAGTGATCCTTAAGGCAAAAGAAACAAAATAATAGTTGGCGAATTATCCTTAAGAGATGGGAGATTTCTGATTCTACTGAACAAAAGGGTATCGAGTAACATAGAACTCTCTTACACCTGAAGCTCCATCTCGGGCAAGTATGCCTTCGAGATCTCCAATGATTCTAGCTAGCCAAATCTCCAAGTTTCTCTGGAAGCCGGTAACGACACGACGAGAAGCCGGCGACGACAAACACCTTTGCTCTCTCTCTGTATCATCTCTCTCGATCGCGACGAAGAAGACGAACAAGGTTGCGACGAAGAAAGAACACAAATTTTAATTCCCAATTTTGATTTTGACTTTAGTCAATATGTTTGTTGGGTAGGATTTTCCATACCAATTGGATTCTGGGCTTGGGTTAAATCGGGTTTCGGGCAATCGTTATTTGTTAAACGCGATTTTTTATTTGTTAAACGCGATTTTTGATCGTAATTTAGGCTTATTAGCTTAAATTATGATCTAGCGAATTAATAAAAAAGAATTTATGTGCCAGAAACGAAATATGTTATTAAGTTAGATAGAAATTGTTGTTGTTCACTTTACTATGCATTTATTCTATATACTAGGTGATCGGCCCGCACCGTGTACAGGTCATAAAACATTTTACAGTAGAACCTCTATAAATTAATACTTGATAAATTAATTATCACTTTAAATTAATAATTTTTTCCGGTCCCGGGTCGGACTAGTGTAAAAATTAGCAAAATTCGATAAGATAATAAGATAATAATTTTTTTTAAACTCTTATGTAAATATATGGTCCCATTAATATCATAAATTAATAATTTGTATATATTCCTTTTATTTTACAATAAGTAATGTTTTATGGGGAAAATATGTTTCAAATTATATTATATTTTTAACTTTCAATAAAAAATAATTAATTTTTAGTGTATTTAACTATTTGTATTCGATAAATTTTTTTATCATTGGTTTAATTGTGTTTTATAGTGTTTTAAAAACAATGATTATGAATTTATTGTTAAAATTTAATTTTGATGCTAGTTAAGAATATTTTTTTATAAATTAATAAAATATTATATTCCTAACATTATTAATTTATAGAGGTTTTACTTTATATGTTAGATTTAAATATATGAATAATATTGTATATTGATTTATTAAAACGTCTTAAAACGATCAATTATGTTATAAATAATAACATTGTATGAAAATTTAATAATAAAAATAAATATAGATAAAATGAAAAGTGTCATAGATTCCATAATTTAGAATATCGTTGAAGAAAGACAAATAAGTTTGGCCGAATGTATATAGTGAAATTTTCATATCTTATATAATTAAAGTACATATGTATATTTTTTACATGAATACAACCATCAAAGTTTTATGACATAGTTAGAGGTATAATAGATTTTTTATAATTTTTTAATATATATAAAAAGTGTAAAATGACATTTTTTATTAAACAGAAGAAGTATCATAGATTGGTAGAAAAGTATCATAGATTGGTAGGAAAGTTTGGATCCTTGTTTGCTCGTCTTAGCATTTTCCATAAATGTAGATAAACATATCACTAAAAATTAATAAGAACTTAAAATTCATTAAAATAATTTAGTCTAACTGTATTCTTAAAAAAGTGTAAAGCATATTATATTATACACTTGATCACATATAATTATTTAAGCATTAAATATTAATAATTGTTTTAATTATATCTTATTAATGAAATTAAATTAGAAATTTCTCTAAAATATCACATTTTCAAGCTTTAGTTCCAAACTTAGCCCACCAAATTTAAACTTCTAAAAATAACATAAATTATTGTCTGAAAATATTTATTCACCTTCAAAAAATTACAAACAAAACTAAATCATTATGTTTGGGTTCACAATTTCTAATTTAGATTTTTGATTTCTTTATTAGAAAAGAGTTTTTGGTCATTCGGATTTCATTGACTTTTTCAATAAGTCGTCGGTTAATAATATGTCTCACCACCAGATTGTTCATGACCACGACTGTTATTACGTTTAGTCAAACTTAAAAGAAATGATGTGATCATGTCCTTTTCTTTTCTTCTTCTTTTGTTATTCTAGATAATTCGGGGGCTTCTCTTCTTGTGCTCGTGTGTCAATAATTTTACGCTTTGAACATTTTCATAATCTATTTAAACTATAAAATCTGTTATTAAACTTTGATGGTTGTATTCCTGTAACATAATAATGTAATGTTAGAGATATCATCACGGCGTTTTTCATCTCGTTTTTGATGATCCGTTCTTGTCCAAAACATAAAACGGCTGGTTGTAGTTTTCTTTTCTTTTCAATGTCATTCCAAGAGGCCAAAAGTTGGAACTGTAAGTGTTGTATCTGAAATTCTATGATCGTCGAGTCAAAACGTCATCACAAAAATCAGAATTAAACATTATTATGGAAAACTAATTCTAATTAGTGCTTCTTTGCTAACAAAAACATTAAATACTCTTCTCAAAATATCTAATCAATTTGAACCTCCACAAGCCTAAGCGATCATTTCACAAAGCTTCTTACACCACACCAGATGGGAGACGAAGAACAAGCTGTCCGCCCATTAAACTTTTCCCAAAAACAGAAAAAAGTTTCCAAATATTTAGACATTCAAAATATTTCAACAATAGTCTATATTAAACAAGATATATATTTTTACCTCTGAACATAGTAATAGCAGAAATCTGCAAGAATGAAGGTTTGGATGATTTCAGAGAGAAGGACCATTAACCCTGATGCAGTCAGTAATCACCCTCTCGAATCCAACACCTACAGTCACGTTTAACTCATTTTTCCGAAGCTGTACATCAATAAGAGTTTATTATGAGTAACTCAAGAACCTGAAGGATCCAGTGTGCACAACTCAAGAACCTAGCTTTTTATGACTGGCTTACCGGATCCACCAGCTTCTCTTTGAATGTTGAAGTTTTTAATCACTAACTTCTCATGTGAGCAGATAAATGAGCAAGAATGCAATATGTTATGGTTTTGCGTTTTTCTACAGAGTAAGTAAAAGGACAATTGATCCCATAGACGTACCTGAACATACACATCGAACAAACGTTTGCCGAGACCGTAAAATGTCTTGCCATCGGTAAAGGTGATCTCAACAAAGTACAGACTTACATTGTAGTTCCCATTTCCGAGACATAGTCCATAGTAAGTCAATGGTGAAGGAGAGACTCGAGCTGTCCTGTAAAGCTCAGAGATGGGAGACGAATCATTAACTGATATTCTGGATGTGTGTAATCATCTACACAGACCACATTGGATAGTTTCAGACCAAATTTCGTCTCTCACCTTATCTATGTATCCTCCTCCCGATGCTATGGCCACCTGCTTCAATCAAACCAACACAAATTACTAATGGAAACCGACTGATCATCTAAAAAAAGACATCAGTTTCAGCAACAGTAGGACAATCTTCTGAAGAAATTGAACTTGCTGACAGAAATCGAATTGAAGGAAGATAAAAGGCAGACATGAATAATGGGAGAGAAGGGAGGCTGCAATCATGACAGAAGNAGGGAGAGAGAGGGAGGGAGGGAGGAAGGGAGGGAGGGAGGAAGGGAGGGAGGGAGGGAGACGAAGAACGAGCTGTCCGCCCATTAAACTATTCCCAAAAACAGAAAAAAGTTTCCAAATCTTTAGACATTCAAAATATTTCAACAATAGTCTATATTAAACAAGATATATATTTTTACCTCTGAACATAGTAATAGCAGAAATCTGCAAGAATGAAGGTTTGGATGATTTCAGAGAGAAGGACCATTAACCCTGATTTCAGAGAGAAGGACCATTAACCGGTTTGTTGATTGAATCCAAAATCAACGGTTTATGTTTCTAACTTCAAAGGGCTATTCCTCGCAAGGACAGTAAGAAACAACATGAAAATCTAACGGCTTGATTTCACAAACACTTAAACACTCGGAAGAACAAGATTGATTCAAAGTTAACTCTTTTGAAACAAACAAAGGAATTTCTATTGATTTAAAACGTGAATTAAAAGTACAAAAGGGATGAGTTTGTATATTGCTCGACAGAAATAAAAGTTTTAATGGTAATATCTATGAAAAGAGAAAGCAAATATTGAATAAAATCAAAGAGATGTCGTCATAAACGATCTAGCCGTTAGGCATTAAAGTGGCTGCGGCTCGGATGGAGCTTGAGGGAATGGGGACGTTCTTTAGGTCTCCGGGGTTGAATGGATGTCTGGGATCTTGTAAGGAGGATGGAGGGTCGAGATCAAGTGGAGTAAATGGTCGTTGATCTTTCTCTCCCGTGCAAGGCAAGCATACTTGTTCGGAAAAGGAAAGTTTCTTCTTTGTTGGATCTTCTTGTGTTTAGTGAAGTCTGAGGCGTGTACGGGCATGATCTGGTGGTTCTAAGTCTTTTGTAGCTTCTGTGGACTCCAGGAAGGGTGAATAAAATGTGTTGGTCGAACATATCTTCATGGTTCCCATACTTGGACCCGAAAATGCATAAGTAGGTCCATTCATGCGATTACTTGGTTTTGGCGGTTTACCTTGATTGTCTTGCATTTTAAACTGAACCGGCAATGTCTTGGCTCGATCTGGAAGCTCTTCTTGATGTATAGAACGGTGGCGTTTCAGGTTTAAGTCCTCATACCTTTTGTAAACAGCTCCAAGTGTTCTTTGCTTCGGATTGACTCCATTGGAGGTTTGAATGGGGTTAAAACATGTGAACTGATTTGCCGCGTTAAAACATGTTTTGATAAACCCATTGGGATAAAACCAAGGATAAGGAAAAGAGTAAAAATGGGAAGCTTCGGCTTCACGCTTGGATCCAAGCTCGGCAGCTGGTTTAACCTCGGGTGCAAGCTTGTTTAGCTCGGGATTAGCTCTAATGCAGCTTCTCTCCTCTGGTACGGTTGTAGTGGCACTGATGTTTACATCAAGATCTTTCTCTTAGCTTTTCATAAATCCGGTATCGGATCATTTGAAAGTATATTCCGTGAGTTGTGGTCATTTCAATCTAATCTGAGGATGTACTTCTCTAAAAAGCCAAAAATATAACTCAAAGAGTTTCAATGTGGTGTTTTGCGGGCTAGATTACGGACGAACCAGGAGGAATCCTGAGCTCTTCTTGGTGTCGTTAGAAAGAGGATTCTTCTAGATTTCCAGATCATCTTCTTTCATTCGACTTGAAGGTATAGTTTGTCAGTTAACGTCAATTTAGTCAGAGTGAGTTATTTTGTGAAGGCTTTTCCCGAAGATGTATAGCAATTCAGATTGTGATCTAGGTTCCCACGAACACAAGAAAGTTAATGGCTAGTCAATTGAAGTTAAACTCCGTCCGCAATCTGATTTGGAAGTTGAGCCGAAACTACTGTTTTCCTGAATCCAGAATTCTGTCTAATACTTGTTTATTTACAGTTTAATAGATGACTTTTTCGAGGCAGTTTCCCATCAATGTAAGATGAGTTAGCACAAGTTCAGGGTATCTATGGAAAGGTCTTGTTGCAAGGAATCTATAGCACCTGATCATGTTTCGGTTGAAGGTAAAACCCAATAGTTATTCGCGTTTTCTTTTGACCAAAAATCATCCAGTTCTGCCAATTACCGAAAATTTGTTCTGTCGCAGCAACTTTACGAGTTCGTGGAAGCCTCATGTGAACTACGATCAGAGTGAAATTTGGAGGCGATTATCGTGGCACTGCTGGCTTGAGAATCAACGATGGGATTGAGTTTTCAACGGTTGGTTTGCGAGTTATTTCTGTTTCTTCGCGGCAGCTAAGAAGAATGTTCTTTTTCATTGTAAGATGCTAAAGTGAGGATTTGTGACTTGTGGGTTCGTATTATATAATAGTCTGGTTCTGTAATCACATATACTGAGTTTAAGAGATTTTTTGTTGATTGATGATGATTTATGATGATGATGTGTGTTGTTAAATATTAGAAATGATGACAATATGTTTTGAAGTTAATATTGTGGAAAGTGTGCGATGTATTTGTGTAGTCGGACTGAGGACGATGACATGACGATCCCTTAAACTGGCTGACGAGCCAAAGGTGGCATACGACCTTTTGAGGTGACGGCCAGCCCAAGTGTGTCAGATGTCAGTGTCATGTGTAATGTGTTAAGTCTGTGAAGTATGATATGTGATGTGACAATGATGATAAGTTATGTGATGTTTGACTGTTCTAGGCTTAATGTATTTGGTTGCTGAATTATATTGTTGATGGTGGGAATCATGTGGGCATGTATGATCTTTTCTTCACTAAATTATTCGTTGCTCACCTCTCCTTTTTCTCTGTGTGCAGGAGTGTTGCTTGTGTTGCAAGTTAGGACGCGAGACCTAGGGCACAAAAGTGACAGGAACGGGTTGTTACACAATATCTGTGGACGATTCTATGATTTCTTAGTAAAGTTATTAGCCACACAAGCTTTGAAGAAAGTAGGTCTTGGCCATCCATTAACGCTCTGTACAATCGAACCATACGAGCAAAATTCTGATATTGGCTCTAATATCATTTGCAATGCTGGAAAAAAGTTGGAAAAATCTGAAGTGTTATCAGCCGATGGAGAAGAAGTGGTCATGAGATCATCCCATCACGTCGCGTCCTTGACTCCGCCGCCACATCTCACCACAATCGATCTGCTCCAAGCCGTCACCATCATCTGTGAATCTCATCTAGGTAAGCGTGAATCGTCATCCTCTCCGTAACATTTTCCCAAGAGTTACGTATATTGATCCGCCATTGTTGCTTGTTCATTGCTTCAGCCGCAAGGTTCTTCTTCTCCACGTTTAGTTGTTGCTGTGATTGGTGTGGTGTTTGTCATTGTTGCTGGTGAATGTGACCTCGTCTTTCACGTAGCATGTTCAGCGTTTTATGGCTGCTTAAGTTCCAAGCAACTGTTGATCTCCTTAATGGTGGTTTCAGATCCGTTTGTTAATTGCAAGTCGCCGCAGCCTGTTCCATTTCCGTTTCGTTTCAGCAAGTCTAAGGTGAGGGCGGGATCCGTGGATACTTTTCATTAATAGTCATTTAGTATTATTAAGTACTAAGTCTAGGTAATTATGTTGGTTGTGTTGATTGGTGATATGTGATGATGTGTGATGATGAATGTTAGTGATAGTGTTAGTTGTTGTGATGATGGTATATGGTGGATAGTACATAATGATTGTATGCAGTCGGACTGAGGACTAGGACATGGCAATCCCGTCAAAGCCCGTAAACCGGCTGACGATCCAAAGGTGGCGTACGACCTTTCGAAGTGACGGCCAGCCTAGTGTGTCAGGTGTCAAAGTCATATGTGATGTGCATGGAGTCGTGATGTGAATATTATTTTGATAAGTGTTTAATTGAAAAGTGATTCGCGTTGCTGGGATGATTGCTTAGAGTTAGTATTTGATGATGTGGTGATTATTAGTGTTGAGTATCGTGTGGGCGGAATGACCTCCCTCACTGAGTATTTCGTTGCACATCCCCCCCCCCCTCCCTTTTTCCCCTTTTCAGGTGAGAAAGTTGTCGAGGAGTAGTTCGAGGTGTGAACGTTCGGGTGTTGAATTTCAAGAAGGGTTATTTTATACGTTATTCCGGATTTTTGTTTAAGACAAGTTTAGTTTTATTTAAATATTATTTAAGTTGAATGGGATTTTCGGTTAAGACGGTTTATGTTGGTTGCATTTAAAACGTTTGATTTAATTAATAAAAAGATGGATTTTAGAAAAGTAATATTTATTATTTTGTAAGTTAAAAGTCGTTATTTAAGTTTGTAACTTGCCGTCTCGGACACGTTAGAGAGACGGATATTACATATTGGTATCAGAGCGAAAGGTGCTACTCCGGTTCTGACCCGGAGAGCCGATCCTCGTAAGTTGGATGGTTTAAAAAAAAATTAGTTTTCAAATATTATTTTTAGTTGATCGATTTTCAAAAAAAAAAAAAAGAGTTCGTTTTCAAGATTACTTTTGGGTTGGGTTTTCATTAAAACAAAAAAATGGTACAGACGATTCCCCCCTTGGGCGTGTAAGTTGGAAGTTTTGTTTCTTTTGTTTAAGTGCTGAACCGCTTTTCTTCTTCTTGTCAGCATGGTTCTAGGTGGAATGGGAAGAGGCAGAGGTTGTGGAGGTCGTGGAGGTCGGGGTCGTGGTGATCAAGTTAGCGAGCAAACTCAGCCAGTTACTGCAGAGAGTACCCATATTGGTGGGCAAGCACCAGCTCAGGGAGTGGATCCAGCAGTGATAACAACAGCAGTTGTAGAAGGGCTCAGGCAGCTGTTTGGACCGCAATTTCCGCCTAATCCAATGGCTGGGCAGATGCCAGGTGTTGCTGCGGCGCGGGCACCGCCACCGCCTCCGCCTGCACCACCGGTTCAAGATCTGAGGGATGACTATTGGAGGGTTTTGAAGCTAATGAGAGGATTGGGAACCGTAACCTTCAATGGTGGGGAAGACCCAATCGTAGCTCACAATTGGAGGAAGCAGCTGGAGCGGATCAGCTTGCTCAAAAATATTTGGACATCATTGTAAGATTACATGGGGTGCCAGTAAGCATCGTGTTTGACAGAGACTCTAAATTCACATCAATATTCTGGCAGACATTCCAGAAGGCATTGGGAACAAAGGTACACCTCAGTACGGCTTATCATCCACAGACAAATGGACAATCAGAAAGGACAATTCAGACATTAGAGGATATGCTAAGAGCCTGCGTACTAGACTGGGAAGGAAAGTGGGGAAAATATTTACCTTTGGCGGAGTTTGCCTATAACAACAGTTATCATTCGAGCATTGATATGCCCCCTTATGAGGCTTTGTATGGGAGACCGTGTCGCACGCCCCTCTGTTGGACATAAGTGGGAGAGCGCCGGGACTTAGAACCGGAAATGGTTCAAGAGACAATCGAGCAAGTGGAATTACTTCGGAGCAGATTTAAAGAAGCGCACGACCATCAGAAAAGTTATGCAGATAAGCGCAGAAAAGATCTGAAATTTTCAATGGGCGATGAAGTGTATTTGAAAATGAGAACGTTTAGAGGAAATGACAAGACTCGAAAACTGGAAAAGCTTAAGCCGAGATTTATGAGACCGTATGTTATAACGGAAAGAATTGGTGCAGTGGCTTATAAGCTAGAGTTACCGCATGAGTTGTCAAACTTTCACAACGTGTTTCATGTTTCAGTACTATGAAAAGTTGTCAGAGAGGCAAAGTTAATTCTTTCGCACCCGCTTGCAGATTTAACGGGAAGTTTGTCAGTACTAAGCCAACCGGTAGAAATTTTGGATCGACAGGAAACCAAAGTTCAAGGAAAGAAAGTTAAGTCAGTAAAAGACTGTTGGGAGAGAGATGGTATTCGTGAGGAGACTTGGGAGCCAGAATCTGAAATGTTAGTTAACTATCCCGAGCTCTTTAAGGACAAGAGCGGTCTTACGGGAAATGGATCGAATTCAGGGACGAATTCTTCTAAACCGGGGGAGAATTGTAACGACCCAAACCCATTAAAAATGGGAAAAGCCCAATTAATCCACCAAGCCCAAGACAGCAAAACCCTTAAGAGGTCATCTTCTTCTTCGTATAAAAACCTACGTGAGGTTAACGTAACGGCACAAGCTTCTGCGAAGGAGAAACGCTCCCGGAATCACGAGAGCTCTGCCGCCGCTGTCACTACTGACCAAACCAGAACCGCCGATCGTGAACCCGAGCAATCTGTCAATCACCGTGAACCGTGTGGAACTTACCCCGTGAGAAGAAGTGGTCGTGAGATTATCCTGTCACATCGCGTCCTTGACTCCGCCGCCACATCTCACCACCGTCAATCTGCTCCAAGTCGTCACCATCATCTGTGAATCTCATCTAGGTAAGCGTGAATCGTCATCCTCTCCGTAACATTTTCCCGAGAGTTACATATATTGATCTGCCATTGTTGCTTGTTCATTGCTTCAGCCGCAAGGTTCTTCTTCTCCACATTTAGTTGTTGCTGTGATTGGTGTTGTGTTTGTCATTGTTGCTGGTGAGTGTGACCTCGTCTTTCACGTAGCATGTTCAGCGTTTCATGGCTGCTTAAGTTCCAAGCAACTGTTGTTCTCCTTAATTGTTGTTTCAGATCCGTTTGTTAATTGCAAATCGCTGCAGCCTGTTCCATTTCCGTTTCGTTTCAGCAAGGCTAAGGTGAGGGCGGGATCCGTGGATACTTTTCATTAATAGTCATTTAGTATTAGTAAGTACTAGGTCTAGGTAATTATGTTAGTTGTGTTGATTGGTGATATGTGAAGATGTGTGATGATGAATGTTAGTGATAGTGTTAGTTGTTGTGATGATGGTATATGGTGGATAGTACGTAATGATTGTGTGCAGTCGGACTGAGGACGAGGACATGGCGATCCCGTCGAAGCCCATAAACCGGCTGACGAGCCAAAGGTGGTGTACGATCTTTCGAGGTGACGGCCAGCCTAGTGTGTCAGGTGTCAGAGTCATATGTTATGTGCATGGAGTCGTGATGTGAATATTATTTTGATAAGTGTTTAATTGAAAAGTGATTCGCGTTGCTTGGATGATTGCTTAGAGTTAGCATTTGCTCATGCGGTGTTTATTAGTGTTGAGTATCGTGTGGGCGGAAATGACCTCCTTCACTGAATAATTCGTTGCTCATCCTCCATTTCCCCCTTTTCAGGTGAGAAAGTTGTCGAGGAGTAGTTCGAGGCGTGAATCGTTAGGGTGTTGAATTTCGAGAAGGGAAATATATAATATGTGTTGATTATGTTGGGGTATTTGTACAAAAGAATAAAAAATATATGAATTTATAAAAAGAAATCCTCTATATATTAATTGAGAAACATTCTCACAAACCCTTTTATTTACAATGGTGCCATTTTGCAGATGTGTCAGCACCACAATTATTCTGACATTTTTTTATTAATTAATCTTAAATCTTAAATTATTATTGGGTGATATGATAATGATAATGATAATAAAATTATTATAAATAAAAAATACTAATTTCAGTTTTGGAGAATCGAACTTAAGACATCAAAGACAACAGAGAAAGCACACAACCACTTTCACAAAAACTTTTCATATGTTTCCCAATCAGTTTCTTTTAGATATCTATACATTAATTTAGATATTATAATTACTTTAATTAAATTAAATCCAAAAAACGAAATGTTTTTTTGGACATGCCATTAAATACGGTTTAGTAACTAAATATGGTATAGTAACTAATAAATGAAATAAAGTAATTATGCACTTATCCCATATATTTTCGCAATCTCTAAAATGTATTCTTACTATGTATGTAACAGAAAATATATATGTAGTCGAAATCAATCTTTGTGATAATATTAAATATGAACTTCCAAGATTCCGAAGCTTATAAGCCGCAGCTGTAATCATATTAAATATGAACTACTGATAATATTAAATATTAAATTTTTTTACTATAGTTTAATTTTTCAATTAAAACAAACTAAATAATAAATAAATTCAACTTCTCTTAAATAAAACTAAATATTATTTTATTAATCCCGTTTGTTAATAAGAATTTAATTAAAATTTAATATTAAAATAATTAGAAATCATTATATTTTAAATCCAAGTTCACTTACCTGAAAAGAAAAAAAAATCTCTCACCCCACGCAGGGCGCGGATTATCACCCAGTTAGAATGTATTTTAGAAATAAATTAAAAAATAGTTTATGCATTGATATGCATCGGGTGGGGGTGGATTACATCAATAAATCATGAGACATAAAAAAACTTTTATCACAAAAAAAACTTTAAAAAAAAATTGATTTGTATGCAGTTTTTTTATTGAAATATAAAAGCAGATGATCCCAATTTTTGAGTGAACTACTTTTATACTGCTTTTTCATTGAAAGCCTCTGATTTCAACGAATACGCCAATACATTGCTAGCAACCTCATTGACAGTCTCAGACCAATAGTACCTAATAATCGATCGATTTCCAATTTCACCAGTTATGTCCATTATTCGGCCCATTGGTAATTACCTATTAAACCAAAAATGAAGGCTGATCAAGGCGGATCTGCATTGGCCTACATGAAAGCAGCTTACACCACTCAATATGTTATTTCCTTTGTTAATTACTTTAACATATTTCAAATTAGATCCTAAAATTTAAAATTTTAAGCTTTGTGCCCTAGAATATAATTATAGATCCGCGATTGAGGCACAGATTTTGAAAAGTTTTTTCAAAATCCACTAACAAATATTTGTGTCTCATACTGTTGAAAAAAAGTCTTATATACGTTTTAATATTAATAGTATACGAGAATAATGAGAAAAAACAGTTTTAAAATTATAAAAAAGTAGTTATATATATACCTTATGGTAGACTTTAGTAACGTTCTTTTTGTCCTTTCTATACATGTCCAAATTCTTTAAAAATTATTTGTATGAATGATCATTGACATTAAATCTTTTCTACAAAAAGTAGTATTTAGGAGAAAAGTGGCAAAAACAGAAAATATGAACATCATCTCTAGTAGGGCTATGCTATAAAATGGTTTTATTTGGTGTGAAATGTTTTACAAATTGATTGAATATAAAGAATATAAAACTCAATTGTAAACTAGATTGTCTACCTCTTTTTTATACGGTCGGTTAGTGCGCACACCTTGATTTTGGTGACAAAATCAATAGATTCTCCAAACTCAGTATTACTTGGTGGACTTTAGTCACTATCAAGTGTTATCTTGGAACTCTTTGGAACAAATGCGTTGGAATCCAATAGTAGCTTTTGGTGCTCCTTGACGAGTTAGTTCTTTCGCCATTGATCTGACATCATTAGGATCAACTCTATTACAAAAAGTTAGTTCTTTCGCCATTGATCTGACACCATTAGGATCAACTCTATTACAAAAATACCATTGTATCCTTTATCTCTCCAAAAAAACATAATATTATTTTATATGGACACAAACTAAACAAATTTAAGAGCTAAACCAATCAATAACATTGAGAATATACATTTGCACTTTAAAGTCCTTCGAGCCCTTAAGAAATGTATTATTAAGGTTACAAAGGACTTCAAAACTCAAAGGTATATTCTTAGTTTTAATGATTGATTTTCTTCTTAAATTAGTTTAAGTTATGTCCATAGAAATATTCTTTTGTTTTTTGGGAGTTAAAAATGTAATAATATTTTCATAACATTATTGATCGTAATGGTGTCACATCAATGGCGAAAGAACTCTTCAAGGAACACCAAGAGCTGCTTTTCGGTTTCAATGCATTTTTGCCAAAAAAAGTTACAAGATAACACTCTAAAGTGACCAAACTTCACCAAGAAAGCTTGAGTTGGGGGAAGCTATTGATTTTGTCAAAAAAGTTAAGGTAGGTGTACTAACCCATGGTAAAAAAAAAAGGTGGATAATTTGGCGGTTTGATTTTTTATTATTATTTTATTTAGTCATTTTATTTAAAAAAACAATTGAAATCAAATGAAACCATTCTATGGCCTAGCCCTACTAGAAGTGATGTTCCTCTTTTATGTTTTTGCCACTTTTCTCCTAAATACCATTTGTTGTAGAAGGTTTCAAGACAATGATCGTGCATACAAATAAGTTTTATAAGTTTTGAACATGTAAAGAAAGGACAAGAAGATTGTTACTAAAGTCTACCATGAGATATATATATATATCTTATAAAACATTTTAAGGTTTTTTTCACAAGCATGGTGGTTCTTTAAACCTCCAAGAACTAGTGTGTGTGTTCTTTCTTTACCTCCTAGAACTTTCTTTTAACATCACTAAAAAGATATGCTTTTGTGCATGGAGCTCACTTGATAAGGTCTCTCGAGTATCTGAGCTTTGTCTACCTTTCAAAATAAAGCTTAGAGATCTAGGTGAGTTAGAGATGGTAATAAGAACTTTAAACGTCTTAAATAATATCGTAATTTTATCCGAGATTCATTTCAAAAATAATATTGTAATTTCAAAAATAATATCGTAATTTTATCCGAGATCCAAAAATTGTATCGTAATTTAAAAATTGAAAAATCCATATTCAACCGTATTTTTTTGTATATAATTTTAAAAATACTATTTTTAAATGACTTTAGTACATACGCTCATAAAAGTTTATGAAAGTTTTCATGAAATTGATTTAATTATTTATCTTTTTTTTTAACTGATTAATGGTTTCGTATCAGAACCAGTAACCACGAGTATCATCATTTTTGAGCAGATCTTGATTTACATACACTAAAACTTTAAGGTGTTTGATCCGTATCCAAACCTAATATCCATAAAATGATATATATTTATAAAATAAAAATTCAAGTGATTTTATAGAATGTTTAATATCTTATTATATAAAGTAGGATGCGTCAAAATTGTTAATTCACATGATCGTGACACGTGTTAAGTTAATCGATGAGATTTTGACACGTGTTTTGATTAAAATCTATTATAAAGAAAAAATATATTAATCCTAAAAGAAAAAAAAAATACTACTATTTTTTTTTAAAAAAAGAAAGATATATATTATAAAGAAAAAATAAACTAATCCTAAAAGAAAAAAAAAATACTATTATTTTTAAAATAAAAATAAAAGGAAAGATATTTCAATATTACTAAAAAGAAAAAATAAACGTCAAAGTTAGTAATTAATATGATCGTGACACGTGACAAATTAATCAATAAGATTTTGACACATGTCAAGTTTACCGTTTTAGATTTTGAGAGGTGTCTCGGTAAAATATTATTTTAAAAAAAAGGAATTTTAAACAAAAAATGTCAATTTATCGATTAAGATTATAAAATTAAAATAAAACTAACTAGGATATATTCAATTTAATAAAAAGAAATTAAAACAAAATGATCTATCTTATTTTAAAGAAGGAAAATAAAAACAAAAAAAATAAATTAGATTAACTAAGATATATTTCAATTAAAAAAGGGAAATTCTAGATGCTAATGATATGACATTTGACGATGATGAGTTTAATGTGGAGGAGGATAGCAAGAATCATGTAGAGAAGCTTTTGATGCGAGTCTTGAGAAGCATAACTTTTCTAGAGAGCTAAAATCTCATATAAAAAAGAAACAAAAAAGTAAATTTTAAAAAAATTGATTACCTAGGATATATTTCAATTAAAAAAAGAAAATTCTAGACGCTAATGATATGACATTAAACGATGATGAGCTCAATGAGGAGGAGAATATCAATAATCATATAGAGAGGCTTTTGATGCGAGTCTTGAGAAACATAACTTCTCTAGAGAGCAAAAATATCATATAAGAAAGAAACAAATAAGTCAATTAAAAAAAAATAACTAGGATATATTTCAATTAATAAAAGAAAATTATAGATGCTAATGATATGATATTAAACGATGATGAGCTCAATGAGGAGGAGGATATCAAGAATTATGTAGAGAGGCTTTTGATGCAAATCTTGAGAAACATAACTTCTCTAGAGAGCAGAGAGATCATATAAGGGAGATGAATGTGGAGAGAAAGAGAGACTTTATTTCCTTGAAAAATATTAATGGGGAAATTGTTAACATACTCGAATTGCATACCCAAGTTTTTAACGCAGCGGAACAGTAAAAGATAGTTGATAAAGTGTGTGAAATATATGAGAAGTAGGGCTAATGTTGTTTAGGACCCGCAACAGATTATGTGTTCTGAATATTTTAATTGAAAATAAATAAAAATTAAAATAAATAAATAACTCTTAGGTTTCGATTTTGTGTTTTTCATATATTTTTTCGAGTAGTGATCAGATTTTGTTTTCTATTTTCTTTTTTGATGCGAGTCTTGAGAAACATAACTTTTCTAGAGAGCAAAAATATCATATAAGGAAGAAACAAAAAAAGTAAATAAAAAAAAATTGATTGACTAGGATATATTTCAATTAAAAAAAAGAAAATTTTAGCTACTAATGATATTACATTAAACGATGGTGAGCTCAATGAGGAGGAGGATATCAAGAATTTTAGAGACTTTTGATTCGAGTCTTGAGAAACATAACTTCTCTAGAGAGCAGAGAGATCATATACGAGAGATGAATGTGAAGAGAAATATAGACTTTATTTGCTTGAAAAGAGTTAATGGGGAGATCGTTAACATACTCGAAGGACTCGAATTGCATACCTAATTTTTTAACGCAGCGTAACAGAAAAAGATAGTTGAAAAAGTGTGTGAACTATATGAGAAGTAGAGTTAATGTTGCTTAGGACCTCCAACAGATTCTGTCTTTTGAATATTTTAATTCAAAATAAATGAAAATTAAAATAAATAAACAACCCTTAGGTTTCGATTTTGTGTTTTTGATATATTTTTTTTCAGTAGTGATCCGGTGTTGTTTTCTATTTTTTTAAAAAAAATTTTAACGGGTTTTAAATTTTATTATAATAAATCTGCGTATAAGCGAATCCTAATCTATATTTTAGTTATGATAAAAGTAGGATAATTAATTTGTCAAAATTATATATATATATAAATAGATAAAGCATTAGAATTAAACCTAATTCATATAAGAATATTAAAACATATATATTTGGAATATTAAAAGTAAATTTTATTTTTTCTTTACATATTATCCGATTTGTTTTCAATTTATTTTTGCGAATTTAAAATATTTTATTAAAAACCCGCATATATACGGATCCTACTCTAAATATTAATAAAAGTAAATTTTTTTCCTTACAGATTATTCGATTTTGTTTTTAATTTATTTTTACGGGTTTAAAATATTTTATTAAAAACCTGCATATATGCGGATCCTATTCTAGTTATTTAATAATTTATAAATCTAGTAGTAAACAACAAAGGATCAATCAAAAAACTAAAATGAACATACATATATTTTTTTTCTGTTTATCTCATCACATACCTTTTGAAGTTATTGTTTCTTAGAACGACGGGTCGAACAGAGACGAAAGTCGGCCATAGTTATTTGGGAGTCTCGTGTGGAAGGGCTTTCGCCCAACGTCAAGATCTGATACAAAATCAGCGCTTTTACAATATTTTTTTTTTTAAAAGAACGGCTGAAACGATGAGAAGAAAAAATCTACTGAATTTAATCCTTTTTTATAGAACCAAAATTAACCTAGCTGGGAAATATTAAAAATCATTCAAACGACGTCGTATCAAATACTAGATCAAACGACGTCATATAAATGTTCACATATGTTTTATTAGATTTTGTTGTAAATAAAATATCAAATCAATCCAACTTCTTTTAGAAAACGAACTAATGCAATTTTTAAAAGAGAAATTACTCTAAACAGCACAATTTCAAGTTTTCTGTTCAATAATAGCACCAACATTTTTGTTAATCAATCATAGCCTTTGTATCATAAGTAAAAGACAATTTTGTCCTCTAACATAATTAACAAAAAACAAATTTCATCATCCGATCAAAATCTTATTTCGAAGCTCCATTGCCGCCGCCTCAATTTCGGCTACCACACTTCTGACGAAACATATTCACGGATCACCCATTGTTACGGAGGTTAGCCGCCGCCTAATTCGACACTAGTAAGCCCTGGAGACCACGATGGTGTCAATCACGTGTTTCACCACATCAGACCGACATGCCTTCTGATTTCTCTATTCTTCTCTATTTCAGATCGATATCACGATCCCAGGTCCTCGCGAAATCCCGTCTAATTATGCTTTGATTAGTGATGTTGAAGTTAGGGGATTCACTTGATTTCGCTTCGATTGAATTGGGATTGCGGAATTTCGTGTGCGGAAGTGAAATTCTTCTCTATTTTACTCGATTTCTGGTGAATGAGTTTAGGAGTTCATATTCTAGGGTTTATTGGGTCTATGATTCCGATTGTGTTCATTTCTATAATCAATCGTTTATAAGTTTATCGTTTTTTATAAAATTGCAGAAGGGTATTCGTTCGAGCCTCCAAAGATGCAATTTTCAACCAAAGTTTGGTAATTCTGGTCTTGTATCAATCACTGCAAATGATGTATCTTTAATGTATTTATTGAGATTGATAAGTGAAAGAACTTAAGCATATAGTATAACAGGTTCTGCATCTATAATGGAGATTGAATCATTGCTATGCATAACTATAACTTTAACCTCAGTTATGGCATAAAATGTTTTAGTTGTATCATATACATTTTACGTGGGGTGTTGTTGGTTTGCATGATTGCATCTCATTTTGTTCTCTTATTTGAGAATCTGAGTAATTTAGAATTACGCATAGCTTTTGAAATTGTCTCACTTGGAAGATTGAATCTTGTTTGTTAATGATGTAGAACTCAGAAACAAGTTTCACTTATCTTGTTCTCTGCTCTAGTATAATTGGTTTTGCGCTTCAATATCTTGTGATTCTTGTTATACTCGTTTGTAAATTTCCTTAGAAACGGTTTCCAATGCGCAACACTGGTACAAAACTAGCTTTCTTGAGCTACTTGATGCTTTATTTTCTCTTATCAAGTAAAGTTTCTTTTATAGTATTTTCGTTATGGAAGTGTTAAAGTTGAAGAACTTGCTTTATCTGTTTTATAGTAAGGAAGCGCTCATACTTGCTTTTCAAACTCTAGGGGTTGATATTGGAACAAGTGCATTGTACACCTTCAGTTTCAAGTTCAACAGATCCAAAAAAAATCGACAAATCCGATATAAACGCAGCCTTGTCATTGGTTATATACACTTTGATATAGTTCTCTCTTGTAAAGAGTATTTACGTTTTGTTCTTTGGGCCAATGATGGCGGTGAAGGTATGATCTTTTTCCCTTATCTGGTTTTAATTGAAGTTGTTTTAAGGATGAATCTTAATATTTAGAAATGAACTGTAGGTGGTACTTTTGCTTTGCAATCGTTAATCTGTAGGCAAGCAAATGTAAGCCTTATCCCAGATCAACTTCCATCACATGCTCGCATATCAGGCTTTGGTTTGAAGGTTCCATCTCGAGAACTTGAAAGATTTTGATGATATTAGAAAGACTTGCGGCGGAAATGATCTTGTAAAAGCTTCTTCTAGTTTTAGGAATGGTTCTTATAAATTTATGAAAGTCTTCCTAATTCCTATACTAATTAATTTTTGATCAAATAGAAATTTTTGGAAGTCTTTCTGAACTTTTAGGAAGACTTTCCTAAATTTTAGCAAGCTTTTTAATTTAGGAATGATTACTACATATTTAGAAAGAGTCTTTTTGAATATTTAAGCAAGCTTCTTAATTTAGGAATGATTACTACATATTTAGGAAGGCTTCCTAAAAAAGTTTACTTATTACTTACCAACACATTCAAACAAGATTTTAATGGAATCATAAAATCCTTAAAACCTAGACTTTTTGAATAACAATGGATTTTGTATGGATTTTAAAAATCATCAAACCAATAACAATAGATTTGAATAAGAATGTTAGAAACCAATAACACTATAATTGAATAAGAATATTAGAATCCATTAAAGATAACAAGAGATTTTGAAAATTTTAAGAATTCTTTAAAATCCTTCTCCCAATAACCTTCCCCCCCCAAACTTTTGTGTCCATTCAAACAACAAACTCAAATTTAGGAAGCCGTTATACTCATTAAGAAAGGCTTTCCTAACACGTATAAATGCAAACTTTTGTGTCCATTTAAACAACAAACTCAAATTTAGGAAGCCATTATACTCATTAATGAAGGCTTTCCTAACACGTATAAATGCAAACTTTTGTGTCTATTAATACGGCAACTCAGATTTAATACACATTTAAGAAGGCTTTCCTAACACGTATAAATGCAAAATTTTGTATCTATTAATACGACAACTCAAATTGGTCAGATATGTCAACACAAGAACAACTAAAATAACTTTTAATTTTTACTTGAATGTTTATAAAGTTTTTAAATGGTCAAATAATTCATCTTAAAACGTGTAATGTGAACTTTAGGAAGGCGTTATACTCATTTAGNTCACATGCACCAATAAGTTTTTTATATATTTTTCTCTTTCATTTCTTTGACGAAAATAATAAAAAAGAAATCTTTCATTTTTCTTTTGCATTAAGCATGCATTGGTCCACTCGTGAATCGTGTCTATAACAGTGTCCTTTAAAATATGATTCTTATACCAATGTTTTATTGCACATTCGTGGGATTTGTGAAGAACCGACAACCATTTTTGTACGTTGTTTGCTTTTTAAGTAATATTTGTTTTTTCTGATATTATTTTTTCTATTTGTTGGGATAATCTTGGAAAACCAACAAATTTTGCTCGCTCATGTACATGTAATTTTGATTCAGGCATTTTTTGTTATTTGGTATTAAATTGAATTCAAGGGAATATATTGATTGTTTTTTTGTTTGTATATATTGATTATTGTTAAGCGATTAATTAATGAAGATCTTTAAAACTCGTCTAGATATTAAAAAATCAACGTTTTATTTTTGTAAGTGGGGTTTCGAATAGTTCGCTCACTTCATGGTTGCGTACTAATCTACTAACTGTCAAATAGTTTTGAATTGAAATCTTCTAATATTTGTATATAAAACTTAAATTTTAGTAGAAATAAAAAACTCACAATTCAAATGCAAGTATTTTGGGAAAAAATAATATTTTTACTATAATTTCACAAATTTTACAGATATTTATAATAGATATGATCGCAAATTTTATAACAAATATACATTTATAATTTACTTTTTTTGTGGTGGTTGAAAACCAAAAACTCCACTTTTGGAGAATTCTATCTCATATCAAAAAGAGAAATTGTTTAAAACAGCACTATTTTAAGTTTTCCATTTAATAATAGTCTCATAAATATTATTGATCAGTTATACCATTTATATCATAGATAAAAGACGATTTTATCCCTTCAATTAAAACACTAAAATCTTCTCAAAAACTATGGAGATCATCGACGACGACGGGCGAAGTCGACGACAACAAATCAAAGACGACGGAATTGGTGTTCTCCTCAAGGCTGATACGTCGCTTCCCCGACGAAGGCAGAGCGTCGATTAAGACCCCGACCTCGTCGGATTGGTTGCCGGAGAAGCGGAGCTTGGAGTATTACCGGTTGCTCGCGAGTAATGGCGGAGAACCGCACTCGTCGAAGACTAGTATGTCGAAATCGATGCCTCCACGCAAACTTAGATCCGCCAAAGAATATACTCCACCTCTGGATCAGAACTCGTTGGCGGCTACGAAATGGAAGAGTTTATTGCCCCGCGTCTGCCGCCGTCTAATCCTCTTAAACGGAAGTTCTGTGCGGAGGCTGCGGCAGAAAATGTCATATCTGGGATCTCAGACTCTGGTGTCAAGGTAATTTGACCGATCCTTTGTAGTCTTTCTTCTTCTTGCTTAGAAATTAGGCAATGTCGAGCCAAATCCCTAATTAAGTAAGGTCGAGACATATATTATTCTATCCAATTGAAGAATTTGTACCTGTTCAGTTTCTGATAGCAGAGTGGTAGCGAAACTTGGTGAAGATGATTTACACAATTTCCTCATAAACGGGACAAAGCTTGTCTTACTATCTAGCTAAGTGTGAAGTCTTTTGCTGTTGCATATCCCAACATTATGATCAAATTGAGTCAATCTTCAGGTTATAGTTAGAGTGAAGCCTCCAAACAAAGATGAGGAAAGCGATATGGGTGTACAAAAGATCTCCAAACATTCCCTCACAATTAGTGGGCATACTTTCACATTCAACTCAATTGCATCCAGAGTTGACACATGCAAGATATATATTTACATTCTTCGTAGTGTGATTTCTTAATCTCTAATTCTTTCGTCTGTTGTGTTGTTTTTTTCTTAAGGAGCAAATGTTTCAGCTTGTGGGAGCCCCTCTTGTTGAAAATTGTCTATATGGGTATAACAGTGCTGTATTTGCATATGGACAGGTAGTTTTCGTTTTTCAAAGGCTTCCTTTGAGGCAGAGTTCCATTTCTCAGACTGTAATTGTGATTGCAACTTCTAAATTTAACTGATCATCAGACTGGTAGCAGGAAAACATATTCCATGTGGGGTCCTGCAAATGGATTGTTGAAAGAGCACCTCAGTGGTGAACAAAGAGGTTTGACTCCACGCGTCTTTGAACTTCTGTTTGCCCGAATCAAAGAGGTGATGCATGGTTTTGTTCAATTCGTGGTTTTGAACTAGTACAAGGATTAGCACATTCAGAAGTAGACTCGTTTGTTTCTTTTTTGTTTACAGGAACAAGTCAATAAGAAGGAGAAGTTGGCGAATCTTTTAGGAATGTCTTCCCAAAAACAAAAAAACACAACATACGAGTTATTCTGTTTATAAATGTTGGCGAATCTTTTAGAAATGTCTCCACATAATTTTCTTACTCAATAACTGGGTAATTTTTGTTTGTTTATACAACTATTTAAATTTTTGAAGCAGTCTTATACATTCATGAAGGCTTTCCTAAAACGTAGAAATTAGTGGCTATTTATACAATAACTCGAATTTGGTCAGATATATCTACACATGTGACAACTAATAATCTTTTTATGTTTACTTGAATTTTGAATAAGTTTTTAAATTGTCAAATAATTCATCATAAAATATGTAATGAATGTTCAAAATGTTAATTACTATTTGATAAAAAAAAAATCGTAAGCCATTCTAACCGTTTAGAAAGACCTTCCTAAATTTGTATGTAAGTTTAGGAAGCATTTTGAACGTTTTAGGAAGTCTTTTTAATCATTAAAGTAGCTTTTAAAAATTTTCGGAATGCCTTCCTAAATGTTAGAGAAATCTTACAAAAAAAAAATTATGAAGACCTTCTCGAAAAGTTTATGAATGTTTTCTTAAGATTTGGAAAATTCCATTAAATAGAAAACTTGCTTGCCTTTGTCTTTATGAGTCTTGTCTAAAATACATAACAAAGAGTTATAAAGGCTTGAAGATTCCGAGAGCGTTTAGCTTTTTGATTATTAGTTGTACCTTTTATGCTATGAAATGATATTTCTCAGCCATAATGAATTTTTTACTTATAGGGCTCCAAGCTCGCCAAGATTCTGCCAACAAAAGAATGTTCTTGAAGTACTCTTGATTAGCTGTTACTTTGAATTGCGTCTATTTTGCAAAAGGTTTATTCATTGTAGAATAAAAACTCAAAGCGGCATTTGAAAAAGGTTTTTAGTAACCTATTCAAACTTTTTAGGAAGCTTTTCATACTTTTCGGAAGTCCTTCCTATATGTTGTTTATTAAATGTTTATTCAGTCATTCTAAACACAATTATTTTTTATTTTGATCGTTTTTTATTTGTTTTTATTTATAGATTTGCTGAAAATTTGGTTATTCTAAGTTTTACCAACAAACAATACACTACACTAGTTTAATTATTTGAGATAAATTAGTAAGCCTTCCTACAAATTTTGGAACATTTTCCGAAAACTTTCCTAAAACGTATAAGTAAGAATTTTTCTACATATATTTATACAAAAACTCAAAGTTATGAGCTATCCTACGCATTTAGGAAGAATTTCTTAAAACGTATAAATGATAAAGTTTGTATCCATTTATATAACAGCTCAAATTTGGTCAGATATGGCAACACAATATGAAAACTAAAAATCGTTTTATGTTCTCTTACTTGAATGTTTAGTAAGTTTTTAAATGGTCAAATAATTTAGTTTAAAACGTGTAATGAAAACTTTTGTGTCTGTTTATACATCCACTCAAATTTAGGAAGTCATCATACACATTTAGGAATACCTTCCGTTAAACATTTAAAATACTTTTTTTTAAAAGAATTTATGAATGTATTCTATTAGTCAATGAAAATCTCTTAGAATTCTAAGAAGTTTAAGAAGCTTTCTTAATAATTTAGAAAGTTTTCTAATATTTTAGCAAATCTTTCTAAAAGTTTAGGAAGTCTTTCTAAACGTTTAGGAAAACCTTCCTAACATTTGATGAGAGATTTTTGAAGGAAATTTGAATTCTTTCTAATTTTTTAGGAAATTAGAAAGTCTTTCCTAACACGTATAAATGCAAACTTTTGTGTACATTTTAGATACAATTCAAATTTAGGAAGCCGTTATACACATTTAGGAAGACTTTCCTAACATGTATAAATGTAAACTTTTGTGTACCATTTAAATTTAAATGATGATGAAATATTTCAACGATGATGATAAACGTATGTATATGTTAATTACTTATCATGAGGAAAAGAAGACAAATTAGTCAAACAAAGAGTATTATTCAGTTATATACAACAGTCAAAACTAGGCACATACAAGCTCCGATGGAACATGTATGCGTAAATTTATGAGATGTTGTGGGGAAACATAACTATCTCGAAATAGAGGCCACCCGGTCTAGCAACACCATCTTCTTTTTCTAGAAAGCTCTGAACTTGCTCAAATGCCTGATGATGAATGATTGAGCAATTATACTTTTGCTAGAGTGATTAGAAAACCCTTCTACACATTTAGGAATGTCTTCTTTGTTTTTTGTTTTATTATTAGAAAGACAAACAAGTGACAAACTAAAAAAAAAAAATGATATCTCGGAAGCTTTTTCCTAAACATGTAAAAATCCCTAACACATTAGGAAGGCTTTCCTAACACGTATAAATGCAAATTTTTGTGTACTATTTAAATAACAACTCAAATTTAGGATGTCGTTATACACATTTAAGAAGACCTTCCTAACACGTATAAATGCATATTTTTGTGTACCATTTAAACAAAACTCAAATTTAGGAAGCCGTTATATACATTTAGGAAGGTTTCATAACACGTATAAATGCAAATTTTTGTGTCTATTTATACAACAACTCAAATTTGGTCAATGATAGGGCTCATGTTTTACCCTAATAAAACTATTGCAAGTGCACAGCAAAAGCAATTGTAGTATAAGGGGTATCGAAATCCCAAGAGAAGTAGATGCTACACTAAGGTTTCTAAGTTCAGATTATGCTAGATCAATTAATTTAAAGTAAATAAAGCTACTAAGAAAATCAGGAACATAATTGAATGTGGATTAAAGTTCAGGAGACGAAGGCGCTAGGCAAGGATGATTATCAGGATGAATCAGAGAATGCATATATTATTTTGTTAGGAAATAATTAAGAACCGTCTAGAACTCGAAACGCTAAGTTAAAACCAATCAACTCTCGTTGCAGAAGTTATCTATGCCTAAATTCCAGAAAACCAAATGTCTTTGCGAGTTCAAACAATTCAGACAAGCATTAATGTTCAGGTTCGATTTTGTTCACAAAATATCTAAACCAAATCTGTTTCCGAATATATATTTTGCTCATCTATGATTAGGTCAGATTATCAATAAGGCTCTCGCATCTATTAAACAACCTAAGGTTTGATTTCTAAGTGATCAGTTTCAGAAATCAAGTTAAGCACAAATCAAGATGAAGATCCAAGTGATTTTCCTAACAAGATAATAATTCTACAAACTCATCATCAACCCTAAATCTCTCTAACCTAACTAGCAAACTACTCAGACATAGAGATGAAAACACAAATCATGACTGAAATAAATTGCATAAAAAGAATAGAGAATGATACAGGGGTTCGAAATCTGGCTCAGATGAGATAGAATTGTCTCCCCAAAAGCTCAGGATCAATCACTTTCTAAGTCTCAAAAACAGAAAATTATGAAAAGGTATCAGGCTAAACAATGCCTGTAAACTATTTATAGAAGAGAATTTTCGTCGGGGGTAGATTTGTAATTTCTTCAAACTTGGGACGATTTCCTTTTTCTGATGGAAATCCGAACAATGCGTCGGTCTTCATTGGTGTCGATCGACACTAGGTGGTGTCGATCGACACCTTGCGTGTAAATCTGCTCCTGACTTCATCACTTCGGCTGCTTCTCCAAAATGCTCCAAAATGTTCCAGAATCTCTCATTAAGCTCCAAATGCTCTCCATCCTGTAAAGACTCTAATAGGACTCTAAAACTAACAAAAGACTCTATAAAAACACTTATATCATGGTCCAAAAACGGGTAAAAACCATGATATATCAACTCCCCCAGACTTAGCTTTTGGTTGCCCTCAAGCAAAACAGAAACTTAGAATGAAGTAGAAGTTTGAAAACAGAAACTTCCAGCTATCCTTTAGAACGCCACAACTCGTTAACACTCTTGAATCCACATGCAGTAGATCCAACCTTAGGAAAGTTCAGTGTACTTACCACAAGCTTAGCAATCTCCCAGTTTGAATCCAGATCCTTTCCTTTGGTAAAATTTTGAACTCTAACAGTGGTATTGCCACATAACTTTACAGATTCTTTTCCCTTCCTTAGTGCCTGAACAAGATATTCTTCATACAGCTCTCCTATTTTCTCCTCCCTTAGTCAACTGCTGCCCATTTTCAGGGTGTTCTAAGATCTTTTCATTGACTCTTCTT
>JAHZTW010000001.1:219016770-219112269 GCA_020283515.1 Alliaria petiolata | reverse complement strand
AACTCTTAAGAAGGCTTCGGAGTCTGAATCTCAGTGCAAGGCCTTCGTCCGGACCCATACATTTCGCACCTCCAAATGCTTGATATGCTTCTAAAGAGACTTCTGCTTCTCATTTGGCTGCTTCTCTTGCTCCTCTTGGCTATCCATGAAACTCCATATGGTCCTCCAAGCCTCCAAAACACCTAGTAAGGACTCAATATGTACAAATATGCAACAACCTAAGCTAACACTCACTAAACTCTATTATGTATGCAAATGGGACTAAAAGTGGCTAAATGAATGCAAAAGTGCATGCAAAACTATCTAATATGGATGCTAAAATATGCTAAATTATGAGTCTATCAACTCCCCCAAACTTGCCTTTTTGCTTGTCCTCAAGCAAACAAACATGACAAATCTAAGAGAGAGAGGTTTGAAGGTGGGAGCTCAATATCCAAGAATGCCAACAAAAACAATCAACTCAATGTCCTAGTTCTTAATTCTAAAATGCATTTGAATTCATCCTACTCCAAAAGAGTTAGCCATGCCCATCCCAAAAATCAAATGCACTAAGACTTCAATCTAGACATGTCTCCCTATCAAGCCAACTCTTTAACGTTCATTAAGTTGCAAACCATGAATTATGACAATGCAATGCAAGTGAATTCATTTGGCTAAGGGGTTAGGCTTTGAGATAAAAATGATCTCAATTCATGTGGCTTCCAATTCGCATAAGGGTTTCTCTCAAAAGGATTAAACTTTATGCATAATTCTAAAGGTAAGATACAAGTGATGCATACAAGACTAGACTCTCATCTACCCATGATGCTATCAATGGTCCTAAACCCCTCTCATTCATTCTTTTTAAAGCTCACTCAACCCTCTAAAAGCTACCCTTTTCTCTCAAGGCTCTTTGTGCCTTGCTAAACCCATGAATCTCATAAACCACTTCTTCTTCTTATAGCACAGAAGAGGAGACTTCTTCAACCTTTAACTCATAGTGAATGGTGTGATCTTTTTTTTTTATATAACTTAGCTCTTCTTTTCATTCCTAGGTAACCCTTTTCTCTTTCTTTGGCCCTTTTGCCTCTTTTGATTTTATTTTTCTTTTCTTAAGGCTACCTCTTGCCTTTTAACACTTAGAGCTATACTTTTTCTTTTCAAACATAAGATCCACCATTTCAAACTATGCTTCCCTTATTCTCCTTCCAAGCCTCTTTCATTCCCTTTCTTTCTAATCTCTTTCCACAACTCATCATGCTAAAATGCAAGCCTACAACCCATTCCTCAACACCAATTAATACCGCGCCCCAAAACCCCAATTCTTAAGCCTAAAGCTAGCCTCGATATGTGAGACTAGAATCTACATGAGAGCCTAAACTTGTCGTCTCAAACCTAACACTTTATGCTAAGTTTAATCAAAATAAAGCCTCACAATCAATATCACTAGAACATTGGCTTTTAAGGAGGTAAGGCAAGGTGGGAGTACTACTTGAGCTAGCAAAAGGGTGGTAAAGTGAGTAAGAAAGCTCAAATATGTGTAATATCCATGAATTCACTTTCAATGCAAGGCATGATATTTAGATGTCAAATTTTGGTTCAAGTGAGTAGAGTTGGCTATCAATTTCAAGACCCTATTTCGACTAAAGTCTAGTGACAAGTGAAGTGGTCCAAGAATGGTTCTTCCTTACTTTCAAGACTTTTTCAAATGCATCAAAGAACTACTAACTAGGGCATTGAATTGATTACATGAGTTGGCACTTTACAAGGATAAGCTCATCATTGCTCCCAATGCAAATGAGTTCAAACCTATATGAAATGCAACTAGACTCAATCCTATAATGCAAATGCAACATCTAAATGATTCTTATTTGGAAAAGTTTCAAAATTTTCAAATTTTTGGGTTTTTCTATGCTTTAGATGAATGCATAAGACTCAAGTATGCAGATAAAAATAAGAATCACAAAACATATGTCAAATACACCATACTCCCCCAAACTTAAATTACACAGTCCCTTGTGTAATCCAAGCTTGGAGAAGATTTCAAAATGCAAAAATAAAAACTAAATGGTATTTACAATGATTTGAGGTGGTACCTTAATCAGAAATGAGTGGAGGAGGAGGAGTAAGACTCCATGGAGTATGATGGATTGCTTGACTGAGGGGTGGGAGATCTCATAGCCCTCCATACTCAACCTAATACTTTCAAAAACTCAAAGAAACATAATTAAAGAACAAAAACATGAATATATACAAGGATAACATTAGAATGCCTCCCAAGAGCGCTTTGTTTAAAGTCTCTTAGATTGACTTTCCTTACAAATCCTTTTAGGCTGTCTTAAGGGTGAAGTGGGTGGCTGGAGATGTGAATGAGTGTGAACTTTGTGGCATGTCCATGGTGTAGACAGTGAACATCATCTCTTGCACCTTTTCCTCATCCTCCTCTAAACCGGGTGGAAGAATGAGCCTTGCCTTTGAGAATGGTTTTGGCATTCCTTTGCACTTGACTTCGCACTCAATGGAACTTCCTTTGAGTTCCAATGGATGTAAACTCAAAGTGTTCCCTAACACAGCACGTCCATTACCAATCTCATCCTTAGCTTTCTCAAGCGATCTCACCAATGCCCCTTTAGCCTTGTCTTTCTTGTTTGGTGGTTCCTTCTTGTTGGTGATTTCCTCATCATGGCCAAACAGCATGAGCATTGACTCACCATCAGGCTCTTCTTCAGCTTTGAACTTTATCCTAGGCTCAGCTTTGTCCATCCTAGCTCCATCCTTAGGATTTTTGGTGAAACTCATGAAAGACCCCTTGTTCTTGCCTTTCTCTTTTGGTGGTTTCGTCTTGAAAGGTGTTTCGTCTTCACAACCAAATAGAGTCAGTAGGGACTCACCATAAGGCTCTTCTTTAACAGTAGATCTAAGCCTAGGCTCAGCCTTATCCTTGCTTGTACCCGAGACACAACCAATCTTAGCCTTTCTTGGCAATTTCACCGAAATCTCATCCAACTTGGGCTCATCAAACAAAACTTGAGTTGTGGAGATAGAAGCAGCTCCTTTACCATTCTCTAATTCCTTGATTTTGGAGGCTAATGTCTCAAGTGTGGACTTAAAGTCCTCTTGTATACTACTCATGTTGGTATGGATATCATCCAACTCCTTATCCATTTTCATTGCACCATTCTCTTGACCATGTAAGAGTTGTTAGAGCATGCTTTGAATGGTCTCTTGAGAAAGAGGACTAGGGCCTTGTCCTTGTTGCACAGAACGTGGGTCTTTTACCATGAAGTTGGCTTTCTCATGGTGTTGCTCATTAGCCAAATCAACTCCTCCTTGTTTCGCTTGTATGAGTTTCTCCAAGCACTCCAATTTATCTTGCAAGTCCTTCCATGTGGAGTCTTCACATGATCTCTCTAGAGGTGTTGCAACATGCCCTTCATAGTAGCTTTCACTAGTCTTGGCCAAGTTCTCAACAAGTAGCTCTCCTTCTTCTATGGTGAGGTTTGCAAAACGCCCTTTGCTAGCCACATCCAATGTCCATTTGTGATCCTTAGCAACACCCCAATAGAAAATGTTAAGGATTGCTTCTTTCTTGAACCCATGATGTGGACAATCCCTAGTGTATCCTCTAAGTCTCTCCCATGCTTCATGAAAGGTCTCATGGATGTCTTGCTTGAAGCTCAAGATGTCTCTCCTCATTTGGACTGTTTTTTGAGTTGGATAGAACCTTAGAAGGAATATCCTCTTGCAATCATCCCAAGAATTGACCAAGTGAGATGGTATAGCTCTCTCCCATTTGTGCGCCTTTTCTCCAAGTGAGAATGGAAACAAAATGAGCTTGATACTATCTTGGGGCACACCTTCAATGCTAAACATGTTGCACAACCTCTCAAAGGAGTCCAAATGATCATAAGGATTCTCCATTCCTATCCCCAAAAACTTAGAGCATTGAATTAACCTCACAAAGCTTGGCTTGATCTCATAGGCTTTGGCTTCTATTGGAGGAGGATGGATTCCAAATCTCAACCCATGAGAATGAGGAGTATCAAAGCTCCCAATTGTTGGCTTATTCTCTTGAGCTTGGGTAGGAGTGGATACCAATTCTTGAGGTTGTGGAGCTTTAATAATGCTTCTTTGCTTGTCCATCTCCAACACCTCAAATGAGCTTGTCTTTCCATTTCTCTTCTTTTTGTTTTGGTACCTTTGAAAGCACAAGAGAATTAAGGAAGACAAGTTAGTAACAACAAATAAGAAAAAATTCATCATCTCAAATAGAGATGAGCAAACAAGGTAAAATAAAAGCTTAGTCTCAAAGAGATTCAAAATCCTAATGGTTAATGCTAAACCCCAATGGCAACGGCGCCAAATTGATAGTAGGATTTTTCCACTTCAATTAATCTCTACTACTCATGTCATTGTAGTATTTGAGATGTCAATCCATAGGGGTTAAGATTAACAACACTAGGAATACATGAAACTATCTAAGCTAAGACAAATTTGAAATTCAAGTGACAAGGAACTATTAAAAGCAAACCACAAGCTAAGAGAGACACTACAAGTTCAATAATATGAAACTAAACCTTAATGATCACTAATTAAGCACTAATCAAGCAATTAACTACTAATCAAGATCACTAATTAACTAAAAACGAAACCTAGGGATGGAATCATTGATTTGGGCAATCAAATGGACAACCTTGCAATCATTTAAGCAACTAAACAAGCCATCTCTATGCCTAGAACACTTAATAAAGACTAATCCATGATGTGTGGTAATAATCCCTTTACTAATCACCCT
This sequence comes from Alliaria petiolata, assembly GCA_020283515.1. Lineage (NCBI taxonomy): Eukaryota > Viridiplantae > Streptophyta > Magnoliopsida > Brassicales > Brassicaceae > Alliaria > Alliaria petiolata. The sequence continues at coordinate 219,107,495 of JAHZTW010000001.1, read as the reverse complement.
AATGAACTAATGATGTTTTAGCATTAAAATGATTAGCAAGCATTAAACACAAGTCTAAATGGCATGATAAACACCCTAGGCAACTAATGTCTTAGGCTAGGAATGTAAATCTCTTAGAAAGTTGGTTCAAGCATTTCATCAAACACTTGGTGGGTGTATGAGATGCTTATGATCCAAAATAGCAAAGATTAGCTATTCGGCATTAGGAACTACTTAATAAGAAGAGAAATGAAAGAATCTAACCTAGATTGCAAGATTGAACCATTAGAAAACCCTAAATCTAACCCATCCCCAAGTTCCTAAGAAACTACTCACTAATCATAGTTAAACCCAGCAAATCAAAGATAAGTGATAAGGTAAACATGATTAGAGAAGAGAAATTAAGAAATCTAAGAGAGATATTGCATTAAACTTAAAGATTCAAGGCAAATACAAGGTTTTCTCCCAAAGAGGATAAAAGTTTAAGCTAAGACAAGAGAGAATAAAAGTTGACATAAATTAGGTCTTATGAGTATTTATAGGGAAGGAGGTCAAACCGGGTCAACCCAGAACAAACTGGGTTTTGACCCGGGGTAGCAGTCTTGCGGAAATCGCCATATCTCCCTACCCACAGCTCATAATGATATGAAACCACTTCCAAATGAAAGGTGATTCAATTACCTACAACTGTCATGAATAGCTCGAAGGCTGAATCGGAACGGAAAGTCATCGTTTGATCCGATTTGTACCCGGAAAAAATTCGTCTGTGTTCGGTTCTTCGAGTTCGTCGAACCATTTGCTAGAACTGAACCAAAATCGATGTAACTTTCTAACCACGGGTCCGAATGGCTTGATTCCAATGGCACTAGAAAGCACTCTGGATCCTCTACAACTCTTAAGAAGGTTTCTGAGGCTGAATCTCAGTGCAAGGCCTTCTTCCGGACACATAAATTTCCCGCCTCCAAATGCTCGATATGCTTCTAAAAGACTTTTTCTTCTCATTTGGCTGCTTCTCTTCCTCCTCTTGATCATCCATGAGCTCCATATGGTCCTCTAAGCCACCAAAACACCTAATAAGGACTCAATATGTACAAATATGCAACAACCTAAGCTAACACTCACTAAACTCAAATATGTATGCAAATGGGAATAAAAGTGGCTAAATGAATGCAAAAGAACATGCAAAACTATCTAAAATGAATGCTAAAATATGCTAATTTATTAGTATATCAGCAGACTCAAGAGAAAATTAAAACTGACTCAAAGTACTAAACTTGAATAGAGAAATCACTCGTCGTCATCTGAAGGTGGTGGAGAAGAACGTGGTGGTGTGGGAGGACGTACACAGCTGCAGCTAGACACAGTAGCAATGGCGTTCCAGATGGCCTGGAAGCTCTGAACCACATATCTCTGAAATGCAGCTTGCTCCATAGGAATCTCAGGAGCATCCAGAAGATGATGAGGACCTCGAACATGAAGGGCGTGTGTGATCCTCAGCTGGTCGGGAGGAGGCGCCTCTGCGTCTGGCAACGGGAGCGGTCCGCATCCTATTCGGACTAGGCTGAAATACGAGGCGGCCTAGATCGGCAGTGATGTGAGTAAGGTCCATGTCGGGTAACTGGACCATGCGCTGCACTCTCTGCTCGTCACTGAAAACCCATAACCTCTCTGGCCTCACCCAATGAGCTCTCCGCATATAATCCATATCAACCAAAGCACGTGATGTATCAATGGTGCAGCTGGAAGTGTCTATCCCGCAGTGCTGAAAAATAGGAGTGAGAAGACTTCCTATAGTCTCTGGCTTGGTCTTCGTCCCAATGAAAAGCTTCGTCTTCAAGGAAGCCAAATGATGTGCAAACACAGCGCCAAGGTTCGTGTTCTCTGGCGCGTCAGAATCCTCATAGATCTCAGACCAAAGAGCACGATAGAGCAGCACTAACTCAGATACGCGCATCTTCCCCGGCTCATGCTTAGACAGAAGTGTAGTAGAGAATATGCGGACCAAGTAGTGAAGGGTAGGATGGCGAATGTCGGTCTGTGTGGAAGTCTTAGAGTCATACCTCCCATTTCCGAAGTGTGACCAGAAATCCTGGTTGTCCGGAAGCTGCGTCTGAAGAGAGACTCCAGTGGCATGCTCATTGGCGAACCCATAGATGCCACAAAGCTCTGGAAGTGAAATGCGGTAGCTGATCCCGCGGATTAGGAAGGTCAATGTCCTTTCCAAAGCATTGCGGATAACCTCATTCCTGTAGTAAACCCGAGCTGCAGCGATGAACTGACGGACATGGTCTGGATATAAGTACACAGGTCCTTTGCGACCTCTTTAGTCGGTGAGTCTTCCCAATTCCGTCCGACTCGAATCCTCGCGCTTTCACGTTTTGGCCACGGAGGAAGAGAGGGAAAAACTGCATCACTAGCAGTCCCTGAAGCTGAGGCGTCACCATCTCTTGTTCTCTTAGGCATATGTAAGAGAAAGAAAGCCAAAATCAAATCCAAATCCCATCAAACTAAACACAACATGTCGCTACTGGTTCGGTGTCGATCGACACAAAGGGTGTCGATCGACACTCGACGCGAATTTGAAATTTGCGACCATAAATCATGTCGTTAGTCCTAATTGTGCATCAATCAATATTTCACACAATCTCAATCCCATTAATCGACTAAGTTTGAACCATATAACCCAACAAAAACCTCAAAATTGCAACATGCATCATGAATTCCCAAAACTTTGAAAATTTCAATTCTATGCAATTTTAAGGATGAAAATCAATTGGGTAATGATTCGAATCATAGAAGACAACCTAAATAAGCATCAATCAACCAAGACATCAAGCCAAAATGATGGAATTCGAATTTTTTCACCTTATGGTTGTAAATAAAATTGGGAGATTTGAAGAACATACCTTTGTAGATCGAACAAATGGATAATGGATTATGAGAGAGGGTGAAAATCCACATGGTTTAGAGCTTTGAATCACTCAATTTGGTGAAAAATTCAGAAAGTTGGAATTTGGGGGAGAATTTGGTGTTTCACGGTTATGAAAATATAACGAAGAAGAAGAAGTGTCGGGGTTATGAAGACTTACCTGCGTCTCGTATGGGTGTCAATCGACACATATGGGTGTCGATCGACACTGAACAAGATCGAGCTCTTTTCTCCTGTTTTTTTTTTATATATAAAAGCCAAAATAATTAGTAAAACCAAAAGCCAAAATGAAAAATAAACTAAATACCTACCAGTGGGTTGCCTCCCACTAAGCGCTCGTTTAACGTCAATAGCTTGATTGTTCACGCGTTTAGGCGGTGGGTGCATCATTCAGAGACACAATGTGTCCTTCTGGAATCTCGGCTTGAGCCCAATAGTGTTTCACCCTCTGTCCATTTACAATGAACTCCTCTCCTTTGGAGTTTGTCAAGACAATTGCTCCATATGGTCTGACTTCTTTGATGGTGAAAGGACCTGACCAATGTGAACACAATTTACCAGGAAACAATTGCAAACGAGAGTTATACAGAATTACCTGATCATTTGGTTCGAATTGTCTGGAGATGATCTTCTTATCATGATATGCTTTAGTCCTTTCTTTGTAGACCTTTGAATTTTCATAAGCATGATAGCGAAGTTCATCTAACTCGTTGAGCTGTATTAGGCGCCGTTCTGCAGCAGGCTTCAAGTCGAAGTTCATCTTCTTGATAACCCAATGCGCTTTGTGTTCCAACTCCACTGGAAGATGGCAAGCTTTGCCATAGAGCAGCTAAAAAGGTGTAGTTCCTAGTGGTGATTTGTAGGCAGTCCTGTAAGCCCAAAGTGCATCATCTAACTTTGCAGTCCAATCCTTCCTTGTCTTGCCCACTGTCTTCTCCAGGATTTGCTTGATCTGTCTGTTGGAGACTTCGACTTGTCCACTCGTTTGGGGGTGATACGGAGTAGCCACACAATGTTGAACACCATGCTTCTTCAGCAGCTTGTTGAAAACCTTGTTGATGATGTGAGAACCACCATCACTTATAACAATCTGAGGCACTCCGAATCTTGGAAAAATGATGGTTTGAAACAGCTTGAGAACCACTGCAGAATCATTGGTCTTAGAAGCAATTGCTTCCACCCACTTAGACACATAATCCACTGCAACCAAGATGTATTGCATTCCGAAGGATGGAGGGAAAGGTCCCATGAAATCAATGCCCCAACAATCAAAGACTTCAACTTCAAGGATGAAGTTCTGTGACATCTCATGTCTCTTGCAGATTTTTTCCCCCTTCTTTGACAAACATCACATTGAGTGATGAATAGCTGGGCATCCTTGAAAATAGTAGGCCACCAAAAACCTGCTTGAAGAACCTTGGACACTGTCTTAAAAGTAGCAAAGTGTCCAGCATACTCAGAACCATGACAATGGAATAACACATCTCGAACTTCACTCTCTGCGATGCATCTGCGGTACACATTGTCTGAACAATGCTTGTACAAGTGTGGCTCATCCCAATAGTACCTTCTATGTTCTCTCATGAACTTCTTCTTCTCATAGTCCTTTAGATGTTTAGGCTCAATGTCAGCAGCAAGGAAATTCACAATGCCAGCATACCAAGGTCGATTCGCATCATTAATGGCAAAGACAGGTTGTTGAAATACGTCGTCCAAGATCCTGCGAAGTGAAGCTTGCGTCGGGTGTCGATCGACACAGATGGTGTCGATCGACACTCGGGAGTTGCCAATCTTCAATTTTTTGGACGGAGTGTCGATCCACACTCCCCTAGTGTCGATCGACACTAGGCTCGTCTGCCCTGATTTCAAGGATTGAAAACGAGTCTTGATGTAGTAGACATTCTCTTCTGGCAGAAAATCATCAATTGGGACGTCATCTTCGATCCTGATTCTTGAGAGATGGTCAGCTACTCCATTTTCAACTCCTTTCTTGTCTTTGACTTCTATATCAAACTCTTGAAGAAGTAGAATCCATCTCAGCAATCTTGGCTTTGCATCCTTCTTCTGCACCAAGTACTTCAATGCAGAATGATCAGTATGAACAATCACCTTAGAGCCAACAAGGTACTGCCGAAATTTCTCAAAGGCAAAGACCACAGCTAGCAATTCCTTCTCCGTAGTTGCATAGTTCTTCTGAGCATCATCCAATGTTCTGCTGGCATAGTAGATGGCATGAAGCTTCTTGTCCTTCTTCTGTCCCAACACTGCTCCTACTGCGAAGTCGCTGACGTCACACATTACCTCAAAAGGTAAATCCCAGTCTGGAGGTTGAACAATCGGAGCACTCACCAAGGCCTGCTTGATCTGTTCAAAGGCTGAATGGCATTCTACAGTGAACTCGAATTTCACATCTTTGCACAGAAGAGCAGTGAGTGGCCTTGCAATCTTGCTGAAGTCCCTGATGAATCTTCTGTAGAACCCAACATGTCCTAGAAAACTCCTCACTGATTTCACTGAATCAGGTGCTTGCAAAGTCGTCATTACCTCTATCTTAGCGCGATCTACTGCGATCCCTTCTTCTGAAACTCTGTGCCCAAGTACAATCACATCTGTGACCATAAAATGACACTTTTCCAGTTCAGGACTAAGTGTTTCTCTTCACATCGCTGCAACACTGCGCATAAGTTGTCCATGCAGTCTTTAAAGAATGACTCATGAACTGAAAAGTCATCCATGAAGACCTCCATAAACTTCTCAATCATATCTGTGAAGATTGACATCATGCATCGCTGAAAGGTCGCATGAGCATTACAAAGTCCGAATGGCATTCTGCGATATGCAAATGTACCATAAGGACATGTAAACGTGGTCTTCTCTTGATCATCTGGATGGATTGGGATCTGGAAGAATCCTGAATAACCATCAAGAAAACAGTAGTAGGGATGATTCGCCAATCTCTCCAGCATCTGATCAATGAAGGGCAAAGGAAAGTGATCCTTTCTGGTCGCGGTATTCAGCTTCCTGTAGTCTATGCACATCCTATGTCCAGTCACAGTCCTCGTAGGAATCAGCTCGTTCTTCTCGTTCTTCACTACTGTGACTCCTCCTTTCTTAGGAACCACGTGAACTGGACTGACCCAAGCACTGTCCGAAATGGGATAGATGATCCCAGCTTCCAAGAGCTTCATGATCTCCTTTTTGACTACTTCCATCAGGTTCGGATTCAGCCTCCTTTGATGTTCAATAGATGACTTCATCTCATCCTCAAGGTGAATCCGATGTATGCACAAGTCTAGTGAGATACCTGAAATGTCATCAAGAGAATAGTCAAGAGCTTTGCAAAATTTTTGCAGCTTGCTTAGCAACAAAGTGAGCTCTGCATTGTTCAAGGAAGCATTCACAATAACAGGATAAGTTGACTTAGGACCAAGATATGCGTACCTTAGCCCGGCAGGGATCTGTTTAAGCTCAACTTTTGGTGCCTTAACCTCACTCCAGTCGCCTAGTGTCACGTTCTGTGCAGAGTGTCGATCGACACTACATTGTGTCGATCGACACTGGGTAGTATCGAGCTCCTCTTGTGCGATCAGCTGCAACACTTGCTCACTAGCATCCATCATCTTTATGTAGCCTGCGGCAGCATCGTCTAAGTCCTCAGCATTCGTCGTCGAAGTTGTCAAGGCTCTTTCCAAATGGTCTGAAGGATGGTCTTCTTGGAAAATTTCTTCAGCAAGGTTGGTGAGTGAATCGACATAGAATGTCTGTCCATCAATCGTGGGTCTCTTCATCAGCTTCTCCATGTCGAAATTCATCACCAAATCACCAATGTTCAGCGCGATCCTTTCCTTTCTCACATCAATGATAGCTCCAGCTGTAGCTAGGAATGGTCTTCCAAGAATGAGAGGATCTTTGGGTTCCTTATCATAGGCTAATACCACAAAGTCTGTGGGAATCAAACAATCTCCCACTTTGATAGGAACATCTTCTAAGAGGGATTCTTTCAGAGCGATCAGCAAGTACCAAGGAGATCTTTGTAGCTTTAAAATCTGTCATATCCAGCCTTAGAGCAACTAAAAGAGGCATCAAGTTGACACTTGATCCTAAATCGCAGAGAGACCTCCCAAACTTGTCTGAAAAGATGGGGAAGTCAAGAACAAAGCTTCTCGGATCGGAGAGTTTTTCTGGTAGTCTGTTCTGAATGACAGCACTAACTTGCTCTGATATCATCATCACTCCTTCCTCCATATCCATGTTCTTGGTCATCATCCACTTCAAGTATCTCTTTATCACCGGAGTAGTTCTAATGGCATCCATCAAAGGAATTTCAACCACTAGTCTATCCATGATAGCCTTGCATCTGGCATCAAGTAACTCCTTCTTAGACTTCTTTGGTATCAAGGAGAAAGGAATCTTTGGTTTGTAGACCCTTTCTGTTGCTTCCTTCGTTGTTGTGAGCTGATCTGGTGTTGCCCGTGCAGGGCGTCGATCGACACTGGCTTTTGATGTCGTGTTGTTCGTGTCGAGCTTGCTCGATTAGTCTGGTTTCTCCTTGGGTGTCGATCGACACTTAGTAGTGTCGATCGACACTGGCTCCTCAGCATCTTCTACATCTTCAAGCTCCTCAAATTCATCAGTGCTAAGCCCTCTATTCTGCACAGGTTGAAGATTCTTCCCGCTCCTCAATGTGACATCGTTCACATGACGTTTGGGATTGGTATTTGTCTTCCCTGAAAGGAATCCTTCTTGCCTGTTAACAGCTTCTGCGGTTTGAGCAACTTGAACATCCAGCTTCTTCATGTGAGAGTTTATGCTCTCAATCTTTCCATTCAGTTCTTGATACAGCGAATCAATCTTGCCATTGAAATTCACTGTCAACTTATGATGTCCTTCCAAGATTTGCTCTAGCATAGCCTCTATTTTGTTGTCTTGCGCAGGAGGCTTTTGGTAAGAGGAGTTTCCATAGCTCCTTTGGTAATTGTTGTTCTGGAATGGGAGCTTTTGAGTATAACCAGAAGAGTTTTGGTTTCCTGTAAAGGAGCTCTTCTGATAATTCCCATTGAACCTTCTATTCCCTTGTTGATTCCCAAACCTTTGGCTTTGAAAACCACCTCCGTTGATGTAGTTGACATCCTCTTCTTCACATTCATCATTAGGCTCGAATGTCTCCACTTCATTTGCAAAATGGACTTGCTTCTTCCCCACCAATAGGTCCAGCTTCCTGTTGACCTCCGCAATTTGACTTCCTCCACTTACACCAGCGTGTTGTCTTCTCTCCAAATCTGCGTTCTTGGTGCTGTTGCAAGAGGCCAAATTCTCTATTAGTACCATCGCGTCGTCTGGATATCTGGTGTTGAAGTTGCCATTGCTTGCAGCATCCAAAGCCATCTGATACCTCCAATCGATTCCTCGGTAGAAGATACCGAGAAGCTGCGGCTCGCTGAAACTGTGGTGTGAGCAGTCCCTTTGGTAAGCTTTGAATCTTACCCAAGAAGCCTTGAATGCTTCAGTAGGTCCTTGGGAAAATGCAGTGATCTTTGTCCTCAGCTCTTCGAACCTTGCGTCATCAAAGAAGTTGCATAAGAATGCATTCTTTGTCTCTTCCGAAGTCGTCAAGAATCCTGTTTCTAATTGCTTCAGCCAGTATGATGCATCTCCAACAAGCGAGTAAGGGAAAAGCTTGCAGAAGAGATAATCATATGTAACTCCATTGGCCTTGATGCTTGATGCCAAGTCCTCGAATATATCTATATGGTCCATAGGATGTTCATTGGGAAGACCATGGAAGGGATGTTGAGCTACGAGCGTGAAGTAAACAGGCTTCAGCTCAAAATCATTCCTCTGGAATGCCGGAGGACGGATCGCAGTTCTATTATCATAGAACTGGTCTGGTCGGTTGTATTCACCAAGCGTTCTTTCGCGTCCAGTTTCTGCATGACCAGCTTGTACTGGTGCCTCAATGATGACAGCGCCAACTTCATCAAGTCTGTGTCCTTGGGCGTTCCTTTTGCGACCTTCTGCATCAACCAAGTTGTCTTCAGCGTCTCGGATTAGAACCATAAAATCAGCCATCGTATCCTGTGCAGGGTGTCGATCGATGCTGTTGGTGTCGATCGACACTCGTGTAGATGCTCGGTTCTTGCGTTCGAGACGACCTAGTTCTTGGTTTAACACGATTAATTCCTTGTCCTTGTTGCTTCTGGTACTGGGCATGCACCTGAAACCAAAAATAAGAAACTAAATCAGTAACAAAAAATAAAAATAAAACCTAGTCAAAATCCTAATACTAGATTCCGTACGCAGCTATTACTTCCCAGGCAACGGCGCCAAAAACTTGATAGGGCTCAGGTTTTACCCTAATAAAACTACTGCAAGTGCACAGCAAAAGCAATTGTAGCATAAGGGGTATCGAAATCCCAAGAGAAGTAGATGCTACACTAAGGTTTCTAAGTTCAGATTATGCTAGATCAATTAATTTAAAGTAAATAAAGCTACTAAGAAAATCAGGAACAGAATTGAATGTGGATTAAAGTTCAGGAGACGAAGGCGCTAGGCAAGGATGATTATCAGGATGAATTAGAGAATGCATATATTATTTTGTTAGGAAATAATTAAGAACCGTCTAGAACTCGAAACGCTATGTTAAAACCAATCAACTCTCGTTGCAGAAGTTATCTATGCCTAAATTCCAGAAAACCAAATGTCTTTGCGAGTTCAAACAATTCAGACAAGCATTAATGTTCAGGTTCGATTTTGTTCACAAAATATCTAAACCAAATCTGTTTCCGAATATATATTTTGCTCATCTATGATTAGGTCAGATTATCAATAAGGCTCTCGCATCTATTAAACAACCTAAGGTTTGATTTCTAAGTGATCAGTTTCAGAAATCAAGTTAAGCACAAATCAAGATGAAGATCCAAGTGATTTTCCTAACAAGATAATAATTCTACAAACTCATCATCAACCCTAAATCACCCTAACCTAACTAGCAAACTACTCAGACATAGAGATGAAAACACAAATCATGACTGAAATAAATTGCAAAAAAAGAATAGAGAATGATACAGGGGTTCGAAATCTGGCTCAGATGAGATAGAATTGTCTCCCCAAAAGCTCAGGATCAATCTCTCTCTAAGTCTTAAAAACAGAAAATTATGAAAAGGTATTAGGCTAAACAATGCCTGTAAACTATTTATAGAAGAGAATTTTCGTCGGGGGCAGATTTGTAATTTCTTCAAACTTGAGACGATTTCCTTTTTCTGATGGAAATCCGATCAATGCGTCGGTCTTCATTGGTGTCGATCGACACTAGGTGGTGTCGATCGACACCTTGCGTGTAAATCTGCTCCTGACTTCATCACTTCGGCTGCTTCTCCAAAATGCTCCAAAATGTTCCAGAATCTCTCATTAAGTTCCAAATGCTCTCCATCCTGTAAAGACTCTAATAGGACTCTAAAACTAACAAAAGACTCTATAAAAACACTTATATCATGGTCCAAAAACGGGTAAAAACCATGATATCAGTCAGATATGTCAACACAAAGTGAAAAAAAAAAATTAAAAATTTATGTTTACTTGAATGTTTATAAACTTTTTAGAAGTTCACTTTTATGCAATCATAATTCACATAAGCTTCACCAAAGATTTTCTAAAATATTCAAGCAAGCTTCTTAATTTAGGAATGATTCAAACATATTTATGAATGGCTTCCTAAATTTATATGAAAGCTTCCTAAAGGTTTACTAATTTTAAATCTACACATTTTTTGATTTATAATACAGACTGTTTTTATTAGTATTTGTCCAATATTTGGCCCTTAACTGTATTTTAGGCATTAATCACAAAGACAAAGGCAAGCGAGTTTTCTAAAACATTAGAAATTTACGAACCCGTTATACACATTTAGGAAGGCTTTCCTAATACGTATAAATGCAAACTTTTGTGTACCATTTAGATACAATTCAAATTTAGGAAGCAGTTATACACATTTATGAAGGCTTTCCTAACACATATAAATGCAAATTTTTGTGTACCATTTAGATACAATTCAAATTTAGGAAGTCATTATACACATTTAGAAAGTATTTCATAACACGTATTAATGCTATATACTTGTATGTAGATACCATTAACACGACCAAAATCTCTGAACCTCAGTCGAAAGAAGAATATTTCGGGAGAAGATTCTGAAGCTCTGATTCTCAGAAGCTGCCAACGCCAAAGAGCAACAACGGATCGTGTGTTCAACGGGAGCATGCCTTTCTTATGAGCATCTGTTTTACCAAGTTCAGAGGAAGAACGCATGTCACTCCTAGACTTTTCTAATGAAGCTTACTAATCCTAATGATGTAATTTAATGTACTATTTGGTGTACTCGTGAACAAATTCACATACATAAATCATTATAGGAAGACCTTCCTGAATGAATATTTAAGCAAGCTTCTTAATTTAGGAATGATTGCTACATATTTACGAAAGTTTTCCCAAATATCATTTGATTTTTGTTTTTGATTTGTCAATTTGTCAATTTGTTTGATTTTTTTTTTCAATTTGTTTGTCTTTCCAAAAAAAAAAAAAAAACTTTAGAACTATTACAAACACTAATTACAATTTGTTATATTCCTAAAGTGCTACAGTAAGAGATATATGACCGATTATAATCAGCCATTTGCAGGTCAAGAGGTAACTATGATTCTGATGGAAACTTAGAAATTAATGGAAGATCTTTCTTTTCATCTAAAATAATTAGAAGACATTTTCAATGCAGAGATAGATGAATCATTGTTCTCATATTCTTTTAGCCTCAAACTTGACTTGTACCAGATTTACTTATTCAGCCTCGTCTCCTAACAAAATCTAAAATTAATGTAAGTTGCTTTAACAAAGAGGAAGAAGGTTGTAACTTTGTAATTGACACAAGTTTCTTTGTCTATTTATCCAGCAATTCAACTTTAGAAAACCCTTCTACACATTTAGGAATGTCTTCTTAACACAAAGGAAGGTCTCCTAAAACAATTAAATGAGAACTTTTGGTAGAGTGATTAAGAAACCCTTCTACACATTTAGGAATGTCTTCTTTGTTTTTTGTTTTATTCCTAAAAAAAAATGATATCTCGAAAGCCCTTCCTAAACATGTAGAAATCCATAACACATTTATCAAGGTTTTCCTAGCACATATAAATGCAAATTTTTGTTACTATTTAAACAACTCAAATTTAGGATGCCCTTATACACATTTAGGGAGGCTTTTCTAACACGTATAAATACAAACTTTTATGTTCCATTTAAACACAACTCAAATTTAGGAAGTCGTTATACACATTTAGGAAGACTTTCTTAACATGTATAAATGCAAACTTTTGTGTCTATTTATACAACATTTCAATTTTGGTCAGATATGTCAACACAAAGTGAAAAACTAAAAAAACAACTTTTTATGTTTACTTGAATGTTTATAAAGTTTTTAAATGGTCAAATAATTTATCATAAAACGTGTAATGTGAACTTTAGGAAGCCGCTATACGTATTTAGGAAGGTTTTTCTAACACGTATAAATGCAAACTTTTGTGTCTATTTAAACAAGTTAAATTTATGAAGACATTATACACATTTAGGAAGACTTTCCTAACACATATAAATGCAAATTTGTGTCTATGTAAGAAGTCTATACACATCGAACTTGATAAACTCCACAATCTTGTTCTCCTCGAGGTCGAGCTTGATTGTGTTGTTAGGCTTGATAAGCGGGTCGGGGTACCGGATGGTGCGACCATCATACGTGTTCAGGTAGGGAATGCCCTTCTGACCAAACTGGATCGTTCTCACCTTGCATAGCTTGAACTGTACAACAGCAAAAACGATGTTGATATTCAAATTTATGTTAACCATTTTGGCGGGTATTTTCTTCAGTTACCGAAATAACTTCCTTTCTTAACGTTCAAATTTCATGTGTGTTCTTGATAAAAGGTTAAAAACAGAGGAAATGTGTTCTTCTTGATAAAATGTTAGAGAAACTCCTTTTGTCATAAGATGCCATAAAAGAACAAGCACCGAGTCTATAAGTTTCCCTTAAACGTACGTACGTGTACAAACCATAAACATAAAGTCCAAATATCGAACATACATAGATTGTATAGAGGAGCGTATCTAGAATAATAACTATAATCAGATTGATACACTTGAGAAGAGTATCATAGCTAAAATGTAAGTAAGACTTGCAACTAAATCATATCAACCTTTATAACGCATAAAATAAAAGTTTTTTCATACGAGAAAATATAAAGGAAGAAGTCACAATTAACGTTGTTGTTAGGTGGATCGACCCAAGCGATGCGGTTAGACAAAGAGGTACTTGTAGGGGAACGTGAGCTTTTCTCATCAACCAGGGAGTAATACACGCTAAATAGCTCATTAGCCGATGGATATGAACAAGATCCTGTTAAAGAGGCAGGGTAACTTGAAAATATTGTCAAGCTACACACTTCTCTCTTCTCTTCCCATACCATGCGTTAACGGTTTAGTTTAAACACAGACCGGTTGTTATTGCTGTTGCTCCGCCCTGTAGGCATAACAAAGATGTTTCCATCATGCTCCATCATCAACACACTCCTACCAAAATCTATCCGACAAAAGCGGCACAGTCCCATGGTTTCACTGGAAGAACATCCCATGTTACTTTACACGGGTCATAAACCCCGAGAAACAAAAACACAAAAACAAGTTTTTGATTCAAATAAAGCCCACACGCTGGTTTTTGATTAGAAATAGCATTCATTAAACGGCTAATGACGATTATACCATTCCTCACAAAATTAGAATAATTTTCTAAATTAGCATTTTCTTCGACGACGAACTTTTGCGACTAACATCTCGAACATCTCTGACGAGCAGATAGAGTAGACGAGACCAAGCTTCTGATTTGGGATTTGGACATCAAAATTAGGAACAAGTTTCTTAATCTGCTTTGATCTTTGTCTGATTTGAGATTTGGATTTTGAAATTTAGGATTGCTAGATCCTAAATTTGGGATCGGTTGAACTGTTGTAAGGATTTGTATCCTTCTTATTAAAAAAAAATCGAAAGAGTCGAGAGAGTCGTGTGAGAGCTTTTATCGGAGGTGTAGAAGGAGAAGCAGCGTGAGAGAGAGGATAGACAAAGACAAGGACTAGATTGCAAAGACACTGACGACGAAGACGAAAAGGATTATCTGGGGATCGAGCCGTCTATCGAGAAGCTTAAGAGGCAGAATTTGAAGGATGATGGTCAATTAAACATGTGTGAGGAGTCATCTGTTTCAGATATTGAACTTGACGAAGTTGATTGGGATGAAGAAAGCTGGATCTATAGATTAATTCTTGATATGTCCAGAAATATGTAAGCATGGTAATGCCATTAGATATGGCTTCATGAATCTTTTTTTTAGTTAGGACTTAGGAAGGTATACAATTTGGTGACATTGAGATGCAAAATCAGGCCCATCGTTTGTTTTCTGGGGCAACAACGCAGCTTTCAACTACGAGATGGTTCTTTACTTTGTGTCGAGAATCTCCATCGCTAACGCCTGCTCTCTCGAATCCCATTCTGATTTGGACAAGAGCACAAAGTGAGTTCCATTATTGTTTTAGACTTGAATCTATCTCATTTTCTTATGCAATATATGCTCACTTCCGTAAAAAGGTTCTTTCTGTCCAGTCGTCAAACTTGGAAGACGGCTAGTGATCAAGATCAACGATATTCTTCACTCGTCAGAGATTTTATGGAGAAAATGCAGAAGTTTGGGAGTGGTTTCCATAGAAACATTAGAAAAAACTTCTAAAAATTTAGGAAAATGTTCCTAAAATTTTAGAAAAATTTTATAGATGTTGATTCGGTCAAGTAGTGATTATTATACGAGATTTAGGAAGTCTTTCCTACATTTGTAAAAACAATTGAGCACCAGTGAGAAGATTTTTCCTTCCTTTGGTAAGACATTCTTAAATATGTAGGAGTCTTTTCTAAATTATAAAGTTCCACTTAATACATTTTAGGAAGACTTTTCAAAATATATAAAATGATTTCCTAAATTTAAGTTTGTATGATATATAAGCAAAAGTTTTCATTACACGTTTGTGAATTTCTTAAAAGACAACATTAAAGCTCTCGAAAGAGAAGATACAATTGAATATGCAATATCTATAATTTAGCAAGAAAAGAGGTTCGATAAAAACTCAATGGTTAGGAAAGCTTTGTTAAATGCGTATAGCGGCTTCCTAAAGTTCACATTACACGTTTTAAGATGAATTATTTGACCATTTAAAAACTTTATAAATATTCAAGTAAACATTAAAAGTTATTTTAGTTTTTCATGTGTTGACATATCTGACCAAATTTGAGTTGTCGTATTAATAGACACAAAACTTTGCATTTATACGTGTTAGGAAAGCCTTTCTAAATGAGTATAACGGCTTCCTAATGTTTGCATTACACGTTTTAAGATAAATTATTTGACCATTTAAAAAGTTTATAAATATTCAAGTAAACATTAAAAGTTATTTTAGTTTTTCATGTGTTGACATATCTGACCAAATTTGAGTTGTCGTATTAATAGACACAAAAGTTTGCATTTATATGTGTTAGGAAAGCCTTCCTAAATGTTTATTAAATTTGAGCTGTCGTACTAATAGACACAAAAGTTTGCATTTATACGTGTTAGAAAGTCTTCCTAAATGTGTATTAAATTTGAGTTGTTGTTTAAATAGACACAAAAGTTTGCATTTATATGTGTTAGGAAAGCTTTTCTAAATGAGTATAACGCCTTCCTAAAGTTCACATTACACGTTTTAAGATGAATTATTTGACCATTTAAAAACTTTATAAACATTCAAGTAAACATTAAAAGTTATTTTAGTTGTTCTTGTGTTGACATATCTGACCAATTTGAGTTGTCGTATTAATAGACACAAAAGTTTGCATTTATACGTGTTAGGAAAGCCTTCTTAAATGTGTATTAAATTTGAGTTGCCGTATTAATAGATAGAAAAGTTTGCATTTATACGTGTTAGGAAAGCCTTCCTAAATGAGTATAACGGCTTCCTAAATTTGAGTTTTTTGTTTAAATGGACACACAAGTTTACGTGGGGGGGGGGGGGGGGGGTTATTGGGAGAAGGATTTTAAAAAATTCTTAAAATTTTCAAATCTCTTGTTATTCGTTAATGGATTCTAATATTCTTATTCAAATATAGTGTTATTGGTTTCTAACATTCTTATTCAAATCTATTGTAATTAGTTTGATGATTTTTAAAATCCATACAAAATCCATTGTTATTCAAAAAGTCTAGGTTTTAAGGATTTTATGATTCCATTAAAACTTTTCAAATATTATATATATACCTAAGATTCTCAAAATCAATTACAATGAAATAATTTTATAGATTTTCTAAATATACAAACTTTCTACAAATCTAACAAAACTCTTTACAAATTTAACAAATCTTTCAACTTTTAAAATCAATCAACTCTATATAAATCCATTTCCCAATAACCCCCCTACATTTATACGTGTTAGGAAAATCTTCCTAAATGCGTATAACGGCTTCTTAAATTTAAGTTACTAATGTTATCTTTTCTTGTTGTACTATAGTCTCAATTATTTTCTGATTACCTTATATTAGACATTTAATCTCAAACAACATTAGATCCCATGTTTTTCTTAAGAATAAAATGTGTTGAATTGTTTTTTTGTCCATGGGCTTCAGCTTCAGACAAAGGAAGTTGAGAACGAACCACTTGAGTCTTGGTTGAATGTGTTGGTAAGTAACAAGTAAACTCTTTTAGGAAGCCTTCCTAAATATGTAGTAATCATTCCTAAATTAAGAAGCTTGCTCGAATATTCAAAAAGACTCTTTCTAAATATGTAGTAATCATTCCTAAATTAAAAAGCTTGCTAAAATTTAGGAAAGTCTTCCTAAAAGTTCAGAAAGACTTCCAAAATTTTCTATTTGATCAAATATTAATTAGTATAGGAATTAGGAAGACTTTCATAAATTTATAAGAACCATTCCTAAAACTAGAAGAAGCTTTTACAAGATCATTTCCGCCGCAAAAAATAGAAAATTAAAATTCTTGTGTTATTATAAAATGTAATCAACAACCTTACACTTTTATGGTTACTTTGTTAATATATAGCACATTAAGATGCAAAACATTGGTAAAAAGTGATATAACACTTTTTAAAACGTAAAAACCTTGGAATGTACTTAAGTTGACTGAAATGATTGATACAACTAAAAAATATAAGTTTTTTGCAAGGTAATACTAAATAAAAGTTAAAAAAACACCAAAAGTAACACTATTTGGATGCAAGTAATACTGGAAAACTAGGTACAACTATGTGAGTCTATTTGGCGTCGCACGTGTCTATTTGGCGGCGCATGTGTCTATTCGCCCAGAAATTTGGGATTCGAGTTCCTCTAGGGTTCGCCCAGGAAATTGGGATTCGAGTTCTTATAGGGCTCACCCCAGATATTTGGGATTCGAGTTCTTATAGGGTTCGCCCAGAAATTTGGGATTCGAGTTCCTCTAGGATTCGCCCAGGAATTTGGGATTCGGGTTCTTATAGGGTTCGCCCAGAAATTTGGGATTCGAGTTTCTCTAGGGTTCGCAATGAAATTCGGGTTTGGGGTTTGTCTAGGGTCCGTTTCTCTATGTTTGTCTATGTTTGTGTAGGGATTGGATAGTGTTTTACATATAGTAATACTGTGGTTTTACTTAGTTTTCGCTGGTCTCTTTTGACAGTGACTATGGACCCCATGGACCCAAACTACGGTGACGAGAAGAGGGCTAAGAAGTTAATCGACAAACTTTATCACATAGCTGATGGGGACTACGACATTCCTAAAATTTGTCCATGTGGTGGACAAATCATCGAGCAGACCATTAAAGCCTCCAACCTATGAATGAAATACTTTACGTGCAATGCGTATAAGGTGAGAAGAATTTTTTGTGTTTTGCAATTAAATGCCATTATTGAACATCCGATTTTCGTCTTTATGTGCAGAATGATGGCTACCACATTCACAAATGCTGGGATGATGCTGTTGAGGAAGAAGTTTTTAGATTAAGGAACGAACTTGATGAACAGTCCAAGATAATTGGAAGCTTGAGAAACATTACTTTTCAAATGGATCGAATGCGTTTGGACCTGGACAACAACAGTGAAGAGATTGCAAAGCTGAAGGAGTTAGTTGCAGATCCTGTGGGTCGTAATGTTTAGACATACGAGTAGTTTGTTTCTTGTAATAGACATATGAGTGTGTAATAGACATATTAGTGTTTTTATTTGAATTTTATGTTAAGCTTTTAAACATCATTAAAATTGAATATCATGGTTTTAAACATCAAAACCAAACAACAAAAAACTGAATATCATAGTTTTAAACATCAAAACCAAACAACCCAAATAACACAAATTTACCTAACAATACCAGTATTACCTAACTAAAAAGATAACCAACAATATCAGTTCCCTTCGGATTGTTTTTTACTCAGCCTCGTGATATATCATGGTTTTTACCGGTTTTTGACCATGATATAAGTCCATTTTATAAAGTCTTTTGGTATTTTTAGAGTCCTATTAGAGTCTTTACAGGATGAAGTGCATTTGGAGCTTAATGGGAGATTCTGGAACTTATTGAAGCAATTTGGAGAAGCAGCCAAAGTGATGAAGTCGGAGCTGAAATACACGAAAGGTGTCGATCGACACTAACCCTTGGTGTCGATCGACACAAATCAAGCTGACTAGAGTTTCGCGACTTCCATCAGAAAAAGGAAATTGTCCCAAGTTTTCATGATTTACAAGATTACCCCTGGACGCAAATTTACCTCTATAAATAGTTTTGAGACATTGTTTAGCCATACACTTTATCATTATTTTCTGTTTTTGAGACTTAGAGAGAGATTGATCCTGAGCTTTTGGGGAGACAATTCTATACTCTTCTGAGAAGTTTTTGAACCCGTGTATCATTCTCTTTTCTTATTTTATGCAATTTATTTCAGTCATGATTTGTTTTTTCATCTCCATGTCTGAGTAGTTTGCTAGTTAGGTTAGGATGATTTAGGGTTGATGATGAGTTTGTAGAATTATTATGTTGTTAGGGAAAATCAATTGGATCTTCATCTTGATTTGTGCTTATATTGATTTCTTAATTGATCACTTAGAAATCAAACCCTAGGTTGTTTAATAGATGTGAGAGCATTATTAATAACTTGACCTAATCATAGATGAGCAAAATATCTGTTGGCAAAGAGATTTGGTTTAGAGATTTTGTGAACAATCGAACCTGTTTTAAATGCTTGCCTTAATTGTTTGAATTTGCAAAAAAATTTGGAATTCGGCGTAGATAACTTCTGCAACGAGAGTTGATTGGTTTTAATTTAGAGTTTCGAGTTCTAGACGGTTCTTAATAATTTCTTGACAATATAATATATGCCTTCTCTGATTCAACCTGATAATTACCCTCGCCTACCGCCTTAGTCTCTTCGTGTCGAGCTTGCTTGCTTGGTCGTCATTCTCCATCGGTGTCGATCGACACTGGCTCCGCAGCATCAATTTCTTGATCTTCAACATTTTCAAGTTCCTCGAATTCTTCAGCACTAAGACCCCTTTTTTGCACAGGTTGAAGGTTCTTCCCACTTCTTAATGTGATAGCATTCACATGGCGTTTGTGATTAGTATCCGTCTTTCCCGGAAAAAATCCTTCTTGCCTGTTAACAGCTCCTGCAGTTTGGGTAACTTGAGTGTCCAACTTCTTCATATGAGAGGCCAAGCTGTCAATTTTTCCATTTAGGTCTTGGTATAGCTAGTCAAACTTCCCATTGAAGTCTACTGTCATCTTCTGCTGTCCTTCTAGAAGCTGTTCTACCACCTGGTGTCGATCTACACCTTCGACAGTCGACACTTGAACAAAATTTTCATACTTTGGATTTTGATTTTGTTTTTGATTTTGATTGCAGATGCCTCCAAGGACTAAGAGACCACAGGAAACTGAAGCATCCGCTTCTGGGACTGCTAATGATGCGCCGATTGCCTCTCTTCCTCCTTGGCGTAAGCGCGAAAACGTGAGGATTCCGATTGGACGAAACTGGGAGGACTCACCAGCAAAAGAAGTCGCGAAAGACGAGTGTGTCTACCGAGACATCAGTGAGACATGGGATGAGTATGACACGCTATTCTACAATGTGTGGCTGAAGGTGGAAGTCACACCGACTAGATTTGCTCATGAGAAGACGATGTCAGAGTTGGGCATCAAAGACGATATCCTGCAGTTGCTGAGCAGAGTTGGGATGGGAACTATGGCTACGAGATAGTATGATCTCTATCCCGATCTAGTACGCCAGTTTATCTCCACAGCTCGAGTGTACTACAGGAATGAGGTGGTGCGAAACGCTTTGGAAGGGACCTTGACATTCCTTATTCGCGGGATTCGCTACATGATTTCACTTCCAGAGCTTTGTGGGATCTATGGGTTTGAGAACGAGCATGCCACCGGTGTTTCCCTTCCACAACAACTTCCAGACAACCAGGACTTCTGGTCACATTTTGGGAATGGGAGGTATGACTCTAAGACCTCCTCGCAGACGGATATTCGTCATCCTACCCTTCGCTATCTCGTTCGCCTATTTGCTACTACACTTTTGTGTAAGCATGAGCCAGGGAAGATGCGCGTGGCTGAGTTAGTGCTGTTGTATCATGCACTTTGGTCTATCATTTACGAGGAGTTTGGGCTGACAGAGAATGTCAACCTCGGTGCTGTATTTGCTCATCACTTGGTTTCGCTGAAGACGAGGCCATTCGGTGGATCCAAGACCAAACCCGAGACTGTTGGTAGTCTTCTCACTCCTATCTTCAAGCATTGCGGGATAGACACTTCCACTTGCACCATTGTGACTTCGCGAGCTTGGGTTGATATGAAGTACTTACGGAGAGCTACTTGGGTGAAGCCCGAGAAGCTATGGGTTTTCACCAGCCTGCGAGCTGAGCAGCTTTTGGTCCAGTTACCTAACAAGGACCTTACTCACATCACCAGCGATCCTGATCGCCTCGCCTTTAAGCCCAGTCCGAACTTATTGCGAGCCGCTCCCGTCGCCAGACGCAGAGGTGCCTCTTCACGCGCTGCAGCTCCATCCGCAGAGGATGCACCAGCTGAGGATCACCCACGTCCTTCAAGGCGCAGCAGAACACCACAACCTATTGGTCCTCATCACCTTCCAGATGCTCCTGAGATTCCCATGGAGCAGGCTGCTTTTCAGAGATATGTGGTTCAGAGCCTTCAGGCCATTTGGAGCGCCATCGCAGTTGTGTCTAACTGTGGTTGCGTCCGTCCACGCACACCACCACATTCTGATGAAGAGTAGTATTTGCATCATTCCTGGTTTAGTCTTTCTTCTTCCTTGAGTCAGTTTTTCGTTTTCTCTTGAGCCAGCTTTTGTTTCCATTTGCTTCAGTACTTTGTTTCAAAACTTGTTACGATCTTTGAGATTATGGATTATGTTGTGCTTTTAACCTTTTGTTTGAGTTTTCTAACAGCTTGGATGACTCTAACAACAAACTGACCTAATGAAACAAGAGTTTTTAATGTCTTGTAAGCAATTTCTCAATTGCTCATATCATTGCAATACTTGAGATATCAATCCATTTTGGGAGTTGATGCAATAAGAATACAAAGTTTGGTCTAAGCTAAGCTAAATTCGAAGTTTGAAGTGACAAGCAACAATTAAAAGCACCTACTAGTTAAGAAAGATACTACAAGAACAATTATATGAAACTAAGCCTTAATTATCACTANGTCTTGTAAGCAATTTCTCAGTTGCTCATATCATTGCAATACTTGAGATATCAATCCATTTTGGGAGTTGATGCAATAAGAATACAAAGTTTGGTCTAAGCTAAGCTAAATTCGAAGTTTGAAGTGACAAGTAACAATTAAAAGCAACTACTAGTTAAGAAAGATACTACAAGAACAATTATATGAAACTAAGCCTTAATTATCACTAATCAAGCACTGATCAAGCGATTAACTACTAATCAAGATTAACAAATTACTAAAAACAAAAACTAGGGATGGAATCATTGATTTGGGCATCTAAATGGACAACCTTGCAATCATTTAAGCAACTAAACAAGCCATCTCTATGCCTAGAACACTTAATAAAGACTAATCCATGATGTGTGGCAATAATCCCTTCACTAATCACCCTAATGAACTAATGATGTTTTAGCATTAAAATGATTAGCAAGCATTAATCACAAGTCTAAATAGCATGATAAACACCCTAGGCAACTAATGATGTTTTAGACTAGGAATGTAAATCTCTTATAAAGTTGGTTCAAGCATTTCATCAAACACTTGGTGGGTGTATGAAATGCCTATGATCCAAAATAGCAAAGATTAGCTATTTGGCATTAGAAACTACTTAATAAGAAGAGAGATGAAAGAATCTATCCTAGATTGCAAGATTGAACCATTAGAAATCCCTAAATCTAACACATCCCCAAGTTCCTAAGAAACTACTCACTAATCATAGTTAAGCTCATCAAATCAAAGATTAGGGATAAGCAAAACATGATTAGAGAAATGATATTTGTGCGTGCTAGATCTCACACAATAGAATTTGTCAATTTAAAAACGAAAGAGGACGTAAGATTCTAAGTTAAATGCGAGAGAATAAAGATCTAAAGATGGCCCGTTTATTCGTGCTGCTTAAATAAGCTTTTGGTACAAGTATTTTGCTCGGATCTTTTCTAAGGTAAAAAGCCGATCCCTTTACAGATGAATTAACGATTCTATTTATACAACTTTCTAAACCGACTAAGCGAAGATCTCGGAAATATTCTCGTAGATTCTTCTCTATCTCCTCTTCTCTTGGCGGCGCTCCTCCCCACATGACTTCCTCTAGGGTAGATGTCTCCTCGGACCTCTTTGTGGGCTTGGGCTCACCATCAAAAAGCCTTGAACTCGGGATCGGTTTTTGGGCTTCGTCTTCGCTTGGCCCATAAAGGTTATGCTTGATACCAAACGTGCCTGGTTTGGTTCGGTTTGTTTACGATCTTCTAACCGAAGCGACGGTTTGTGCATGAATAACTACATGGTTCGGTTTTCTTTGGCTCTTCGTACAAATTCTTCACCGAGGTGTCTGGCTCGCACAAGCTATGCACGGCTCGTCTTTGTGCACATTCCCTGCATATGAGTGTTTGGCTCGCACAAACTATGTACGAACTGTGCACCGAGGCGTTTCGATTCGGCCTCGTGCACAATCTGTGTGCGAGGCGTTTTAGCTCGGCCTCGTGCACAAACTGTGTGCGAGGCGTTTCAGTTCGGCCTCGGGCACAATCTGTGCGAGGCATTTCAGTTCGGCCTCGTGCACAATCTGTGCGCGAGGCGTTTTGCTTGGCCTCGTGCACAAACTGTGCGAGCCGTTTCCACACTTAGCCATTTTCTGATTGATCTCGTCGAGGTGAAAACCGATCCCAACAATATTAAGAAATCTAAGAGAGATATTGAATTAAACTTAAAGATCCAAACAAAGTACAAGGTTTTCATAAAAATTAGGTCTAAAGAGTAATTATAGGAGGGACCCATAAAAGTGACAAAAAGAAATCGTTTGGGTTTGGATAGACGAGTTCGTCGAACCAAGTCGTCGAACTGAACCCCTGGTTCTGTGGTTCGACGACTTCGTCGATCTGCTTGCTCGAACCAACTCCCTGGTCTCTTGGCTTCTTCTTCTTGGCGTCTGTCTTGGGTTCGACGAGTTCGTCGATCCAAATCGTCGAACTGAACCCCTGCCAACATGGTTCGACGTTTTTGCTCGAACCAAGTCATCGAACTATCGTCCTGGAAATCTGGTTCGACGTGTTGCTCGAACCAAGTCGTCGAACCAGTGCGAGAAATCTTCTCCTTATCCTTCTTGGTCACTCCTTGCTCCTCCAAGTGCTATGTCATCCTTCTCCAACTCCATTTAGGCCTCCATAGCATCCATATCACCTAATCAAGAGTCCAAATGCAACAAAATATGCAAAGAATATGCAAAGACACCTAGAACTCTAAATGATCAAAATGCAATACAATGATGCTAATTTAGGTTCCTAAATGATAAGAAACTTACACTAAATGGAAGGAAATATGATGCAAAATATAGACATATCAACTCCTCCAAACTTTCCTTTTGCTTGACCTCAAGCAAATGAAACACAAGCTAAGGAGAGAGATTTGAAAGTGGGAGCTCAATATCAAAGATAGTTAACAATAATAATCATCTCAATATCCTAGTCCTTAATTCTAGAATGCATGTGAATACTTCCTACTCCAAAAGAGTTAGCCATGCCCATCTCAACATTCAAATACACTAAAATTTTAATCTAGATAAGTTTCCCTATCAAACCAACTCTTTAACATTCATTGAGTTCAAAACCATGAATCATGACATTGCAAGGCTAGTGAATTCATTTGGTTTAGGGACTGGGTTTTGAGATAAAAATGATCCCAGTTCTTCCGGTTTTGCATTTAAGTAAGGGTAACACTCAAAAAGATTGAACCATATGCATAATGCTAAAGGTAAGAAACAAGTGATGCATACAAGGATAGACTATCATCTACCCGAAATACTATCAATGATCCTACATCTCTCTCATTCATTTTTTTAGCTCACTCAACCCTCTAGAATCTACCCTTATATCAAGGCTTTTTGTGCCTTGCCCCAAACCGTGAATCACAAACATTTTCTTTTCTTTTTAAGCTCTTAGAAGGAAACTTCTTCAACATATTGCTCATAGCGAATGGTGTAACCTCTAACTTCTTTACTTAGCTCATCTCTCTTTTTTTTTTTTTTTTTTCTAGGTAGCCTTTCTTTTCTTTGGCCTCTTTTTTTGGCTCTTTTGATTCTTCTTTTCTTCTTATTCCGAGACTACCTAGCATTTTCGACCTTGAGCTATATCTTTTTAACCATGAGATTCACCATTTCAAACTATGCTTCCCCTTAATTTTCTCCAAACCCTTATTCAACATCTCCTTCTTCCCAACTTTTCCACAACTCAACAACCATTACCACAACCAATCAAACCCCCAAAACCTAAGCCTAAAACTAACCTCAAAATGCAAGGTTAGAATCTACATGAAAGTCTATACTTGTCGTCTCAAACCTAACACTTTATGCTAAGTTCAATCGAATTAAATGTTTCACAAGTAGTCACACAAAAACAATTGGCTTCAAAGGAGGTAAGGTTTGGTAGGAGTTCTACTTGAGCTAGCAAGAGGGTGGCAAAGTGAGTAAGAAAGCTCAAGTATTTTCAATCCATGAATTCACTTTCAATGCAAGCATGGTAATTAAATGTCCAAATTCGGTTCAAGTGAGTAGAGTTGGCTATCAAATTCAAGACCCTATTTCGACCAAAATCTAGTGACAAATGAGGTGGTCCAAGCATGGTTCTTCCTTACTTTCAATCGTATTCACAAGCATTAAAGAACTACTAACTAGGGTATTGAATTGATTACAAGAGTTAAAAATCTACAAGGATAGGCTCATCATTGCTCCCAATGCATATGCAAACAACCTAAATGAGAAAAATTCTAGACTCAATCTTAAAATGTTAACAAGTGCAAATGCAAGCTACATGATATTTTTTTTGAAATTTTTGAAATTGTTTTTCATTTTTTTGGTTTTTCTATGTCTTAGATGAGACTCAAATATGCATGCTAAAGAAAAATAAGATCACAAAACACAAAGTCAAATACCATACTCCCCCAAGCTTAAATTACACAGTCTCTTGTGTAATCAAAGCTTGGAGAAGATTTCGAAATGCAAAAATAAAAACTAAGTGGTATTTACAATGGTTTGGAGTGGTACCTTGATCAAAAACGCATGGAGGAGGAGTAGGACTCCATGGAGTAGGATGGGTTGCTTGATTGAGGGGTGGGAGATCTCATAGCCCTCCATACTCAACCTAAGCCTTTTCAAAACTCAAAGAAGCATGATTATAGAATAAAAACAAGAATATATACAAGGATAACATGGGAATGCCTCCCAAGAGCGCTTGTTTAACGTCACTGAGCTTGACTTTTGTGCATGATGGATTTCACACAATAGGTTATCTGTTAAGAAATTCAAAAGAGGACGCAAAGATTCTAAGTTCAAAACCGAAACGAGGATCCAAAGATGGAGTTTTATTAGATTCGCTGCGATAAGCTTTTGGGTACAAGTGTTTTCTGCTCGGTCTAGCCTCCTTCTTCCCAAACAAGTTAATGATCCTATTTATACATCTTTCTAAGCCGACTAAACGAAGATTTCGGGAATACTCCCCTAGATTCTTCTCGATCTCTTCTCTTGGCGGCGCTCCTTCCCACAAGACGCCTAGGGTAAATGTTTCCTCGGATCTCTTCGTGGGCTCGGGCTTGTGGCCCAAAAGTTTTAATCTTAAGATCGGTTTTTGGGCTTCGTCTTCGCTCTGCCCATAAACACTTCGGTTACGTTTGCTACCGGGTGTGCCCGGTTTGGTTCGGTTCGTTTTGGTTCTTCATGCAAATTCTATGCCAAGGCATTCAGCCCGCACCATGCACAGAAAATGCACCGAAGTGATTGGCTCGGTATAGTGCATGAGCTGTGCACGGTTCATTTCCTCACATTCCATGCACCGAGGCGCTTTAGCTCGGTATTGTGCGCAAACTGCGCGCCGAAGTGTTTGTCTCGAGCACAAACTGTGCGCCGGGGTGTTTGGTTTTGCCTCGTGCACAAACTGTGCGCCGAGGCATTTTAGTTTTGCCTCGTGCACAAACTGTGCACGGCTCGTTTTCATGCTCCGACCACGCAGCGAGGCGCCCTAGCTCGGCCTCGTTTTCGTGCACATTTTGTGCGGTCGTGAATGATTTCCATACTTAGCCGTTTTCCTGATTGATCTCGTCGGGGTGAAAACCGACCCCAACAGTTAGCCCCCCAGCTCGTTAGACTCAGAAGTGTGGATGACGAGGTGATTAGAGAGGCGAGATCAATCTCCCGAGGCAGTTTGGAGCTTTGTTCTCCAAGTCGAAGCGTTCGACTTTAGCCCGCTGCGATACGTTGGCCTAAAAGACCGAGGCGTTTTTCAAGCCGAAGCGTCCATGACAGAGGTATCTTTCAAGCCGAAGCATTCGCGACCAAAGTATTTACTGCTTACTCCTAGTGTATTCACCTCGGTCCTCGAAAGACATTAATTCTCACCTCGGTGTCTAGCTGACGCTCCAGACTCGGGAACACTTAGGATTTGTTTTACGATTTCTCCCAATTCTCTGAAATGGGCCTGGGCCTTGATGAATCTGTGGCCTTGAGAGGCCCATTGTTCTCTTCGAAAATTAGCTTTACCTCGGGAAGCGTAAACGTCTCGTCAATTTTGGCTATAAAAGCCGAAGCCATCCCTCAGTTTTTCATTATCTTCAGCTCTCCAAAAATCCAGAGGTTAGTTCTCTCTCTCTTCTCTCCCTTCTCTCTAGTTTTATGTTCGGATTTAGATTAGGGTTTTCGCGATTTCCACCATACCGCCATCGTCCACCTTGAATTCCCGATCCATCACCGTTCTGCATCTTCGCATAGAAACTGGTACCGAGGAAAATCTCTTTTCATCCGATCCGTTTTCGAGTCATACCGAGCCAACATCTTATATGTCTTCCCCGACCGAGGCATCCTCTGCTCCTTTGCGAGCCGAAACATTCTCCGGTTCTTCTCACGATTTTGAAAGGGTACCGAACCTTGAAGATTCAACTGGTTCGGTTAACCGCCCAACGGTTCGGGGACATAAAATAGTTTGTTCTGAAGAGTTTGGGGATTCTTCCGAGGCTTGTGAACCCACAGACCAGCTTCCGGGTTCAGAGGCAAAAGGATCTACCGATGAAAACGGTCAGGCCATCGAGGTGATTCGTTCTCCGATCGATGATAATAATCCCCTTCAAATCGTCGAAGCATCACACGTAAAACCCGAGGAGGATTGGAACTTCGATCCTGCTGAAGCGAGGAGGGAATTGGATTTCCTGATAAGCCTTCAAAACGAAGTTCCGTCGAGGAAGCGAGCCGCAAAGAAGAAAATCACGGATCCTCCAGGGTCGACACTTTCCAGCGCGGATAGTCTGTCAGACTTGAAGGCCCGTTTCAGTATTAGCGAGGCGGTGGAGTTTATACTACCCTCTTCGTCGGATCGCGCGGATCATCCTCCCTCGGGCCATTTCACTGTATATGAAAGCTTCTTCTACGCAAGCTTGTTGTGGTTCCCGATTCCGGGATTAATTTTGGAGTATCTGTGGACGTACGGATTGGCCTTGGCTCAGCTAACTCCCCGAGGCCTTCGCCACCTTGTAGGCCTGATGACGCTGAGCTACGAGTGCGATGTCGAGCTATCCCTAGCGCATCTTCTTAACTTGTTGGAGATCCGAAAGAACCCGAAGTCTGAGACCTACTACGTCAGTAACAAGAAGAACAGGCGGATTCTTCACAGCTTTCCCAGCAAGGATCCGGACTGGAACTCTCATTACTTTTATATTCTTGTTGATGACGCCTCAGTACCTGAAGACTGGGTCAGGAAGACGAGGACGGTATGGGGAAAAATTGGTAGCCAACCAAGGCTATACTTCAAGGTTCTCGCCTTCGAGGTTGACTGATGCTTTGCTGACGTATTTTTTCGTTTTTTATTTTTGCAGTTCGTCAGCTTGTGCTTCGCCTACCCGAAGATTTGCACGAGGTGATCAAGGCTTTCCGCGGGCGCAGAGTACACTGGAAGAGGAGCTTCACGCTTCAGCGGATAGAACGTGCGCGAGCCTATCATCTTGGCGCCGAGGTAGACCCGTCGGTTTCGCATTCTCCAGATATCGACCCGAGGCTGAAGATGGCAGGAAAAATGACTTTCCGGGACAAAAAGATTCTAGGTGCCAAGATGAGGGCCGACGAGAAGGGTAGGGAAAGTTCCGGCTCGAAGGAACGGAGCCAAAAATCTGCAGATGTTCCCGACGAAACGACCGTCGGGCCTTCTCGCAATGTTCCTTCGGGGAAGGAGCTCGCAGTTGGCTCGGAACCCGTGCCGAGGCCCGAGAACTCTTCCTTATCTCGTCACAAAGAAAAAACCAGGGCCAAGTCACCGACCCGGGACGAGAGAGGAGCTGAAAAAAGGTTTTCAAAAAGGAAAGTCCTCGATCAGACCGAGGTTGTTGACGCCGAGGGCTCCAAGAAGAAAACGAGGCGTGGTGATCTTGCTTTAGCCTCGGTTCAAAGGCCAAGTGCTGCCCCTGTCATTACCGAGGCTTCAGTCGACGAAGCCGCGGCTTCGGCCACGCTTTTTTCCAAAATAGTTCGCAGCGGCGACTATTTCCCACCGCCTGACACTCTCGCGAAGAGAAAGAAGTACGCCAGGATGGCACTCAAAGGAACAAAGGTATCTGGACTGGTTCTTATTTACGCTTTTTCTTATTCGAGTCGTTCGGTCGCTAACCCAAATCGTCTTTAGTTTATCGAGGCTGCGAACGAGGTGATTGCTGGGTATGAACATGACGCGCGAGGGATCAGAGACGTGTCACTGAGGCACGCCAAGATGTTCTTGCCCTAAAAGCCAAACTCGACGAGGTAGAGAGAAAACATGCTGCCGAGCTGGAACGAGCCAAGGCTCGCTTGAAAAAACTCGAGGCAGAAAGAGATGACTTCAAATCGAAACGCGACAAGTCCGACAGCCTCGCTGTTCGTCTCAACAAGCAGAAACTAAAGAGGGAGTCAGAACTTGCTTCCGTGAAAAGACAGTTGGTCGCAGAGCGCGAGCTGCGCGAAGTCGCCGTTGAGAAAGCTCGGAAAGCGGTGAGGCTTTTGAGAAGTTCCAGGCGCGAATGCGTAGCACCGAGAAAAAAATCAAGGAACTGAAAGGTGGAGCTAGGACGAAGATTCTCGATCTTGCCCAAGTCGAGAGCAACCTGCAGCTCGTCGGGATCCTTCAAGGTGAAAATCCTCCCACTTTGGACAAGGAGAAGGAGACTTTGACCGAGTGGAAGAAAGAGCTCGCGGATGCTGACGCGGAGTTCGAACGCCTCGCGATCGACCTTCGTGATGATCTCAAGCTGTCGCCGGTCTCGTCAGACTCCAAGCCCCCAGTCGTGGGTGGTGAGTCGATCGAGCTTTTGGGCTCGAGGATTGGCGTCGTGGATCCGGCGGGGTCCAACGGCAACACCCCAGGGGTCGAAGCTTTGATCGCCGAGAAAGAAGCTGAGTCGGAGACCGCGCCATCTAAGAAGGGGTCTGAAGAGAAAGTCCCAGAAGCGTCCGGGGTTGTTTGAATGATCTATCAAACTTGTCTTGCACCGTCGCTTTTTTTTGCTACTATCATTATATATATATATATATTTTTTTTTTTGTGTTGTGTTGTGTGGCTCTTTACTCTGAACATGGCTCTTTTATTATTATCTGATTTTGAGATCTCGTTTCACTCTGATTCTTGGCGAAGTGAAGTGCTCGGATAGTAGTTGTCTGTTTTATTAAGCGTAGGGTTAAGCCAAAAGTGGATGTTCTCGTATAATCGCATGTTAATAAACATTCGCGAAAATTTGATGACAAAGGCGTTTAAGGCCAGCGTTGCTTGGAAACGAGGCCTTTAAGACCAGCGTCTCTTGGAAACGAGGTGTTTAAGACCAGCGTTGCTTCGAAACGAGGCGTTTGAGGGACAAGCTGTGTCTACGCGAGCCGCAGTGTCTTGGTCGCAATTGACCTATGTAATGTAAATGACCAGCGTTGCTGAGAAGCGAAGTGTTTGCTGGGTTTATGTTTGAACATGTACGGGTACCTCATATTCTGCGACCATTCGCGAATATTATGTTCATGAGGTGTTTATCAGACCAACGTTGCTTAGGACGAGCTGTTGTTGGGTTTAGGATGTTTTGCCACAGCTTTAGGATCTGCGAACCCAACTCGACTCACTTATCTGTTTTTCCGGCAGAAAATAAAGAACATCGTATGGGATTTACTCAATGATGTTTGGCTGGGGTAAACCTAGCCATGATTTATATAGTGCGCTCTAATCCGTGGAGGATGTTTGAGAACTCCCATTGCTTAATGAGAAAGCATGAGTTGGGATCCGCGAAGGATGTAATAGTTTGTCCGTTGTTGCCAACAACCGACGAGGCAAATGTAAAGTACTTCGTTGAGGTGTGAGCTGAAAAGTTCTCTTTTTTTTTTATTCAAGCGAAGTGAATACAAAGCGTGGGAGTATACGAGTATACGTACCCCACTCCCCCCCCCTTTTTTTGGGAGGGGTGCAGTTGAACTCGTTATGATACGAGCTACCTACGTACCCCTTTCGGGGATCAAACCGCCACGTAGTTCATGATTTTGATAATGATTTAGAAGTAATATTTCTTTAGGTGTGTCGCGTTCCATGATCTTGGTACTGGGATGTTAGTCGCGTTGTTAGCGAGCTCGTAAACGCCCGGACGAACTACTTTAGTGACTCGGTAAGGTCCTTCCCAGTTAGCTCCCAACTTGCCGGCATTTCTTTCGGCTGTGTTCTGGAAGACTTATCGGAGGATGAGGTCTCCTTCGTTGAAACGCCGGCTTCTTACGTTTGAGTTGTAGTACCTGGCTGTGGCTTGTTGGTAGTTCTGTATGCGGATGAGTGCTTGATCGCGTCGCTCGTTGATCAGGTCGAGGTCGTCCAAAAGCATTAGATGATTCAGGCTTTCTTGTCCAGGTAGGGGTCGTCTTCGGATCCCGGGGAAATCCACCTCGGGGGGAATCATGCATTCCGTTCCATAGACAAGCGCGAAAGGTGTTTCGCCCGTTGCTCGTCGTGGGGTTGTCCGATGCGACCACATGACTCCTTCAAGCTCGTCTGCCCAGCGCCCTTTCTTTTCGTCGAGGCGTTTCTTCAGGCCGTCGAGTATGGTTTTCACTACAAGAAAACACTCAATTTGCGACGGAAATTTGCGACGTCCAATATCCGTCACAAATTTGCGACGCAATTGCGGCGACATTGCGATAATATATAAATACCGTCGCATATCCGTCGCAAATATGCGACGAGAATGGTCGTCGCAAACGCGCTCAATTTGCGACAGTTTTGCGACATATTTGCAATGGCATGCCGTACAGTCGCAAATCCGTCGCAAATCTATCGCAAACCACGAATATTTGCAAAACCATATACCCTAAATTGGGATATACTTTGTAAGTTTAATGCAAATATTACATGAATTTCTAAGTTTATATACAAATTATAAGAAAAAGTAGTATTTATAAACTTTTCATGAAGTCATTTCATATAGAGGAGTAGAAGGAGTTAATGTTTATTCATAAGTATAAGAGTTTTATAAAACTCACATTTGACAAGAAGAATTTGTAAACTTTTGCATAAAGTAAAATTTATTACAATTTTATACTATCATAAATATTTTTTAACTTTTCTAATATGATAAAAAAAATTTACATAACCAAATTTAATAAGATTTTAAATATATAAGATTCGTCGCAAGTCCGTCGCAAACGACGAATATTTTCCAAACCATATGACTTAGTTTTCTTTGTAAACTAAGTCATATAAGTTAAATACAAATATTACATGAATTTTAAATTTATATACAAATTATATAAGAAAAAAGAAGAATTTATAAACTTTTTATGAAATCAAATTTCATAGAGGAATAGAAGGACTTAATGTTTATTCATAAGTATAAGAGTTTTATAAAACTCACTTTGAAAAAGAAGAATTTGTAAACTTTTGCATAAATTAAGATTTATTACAATCTTATACTATCATAAATGTTTTTTAACTTTTTAATATGATAAAAAATATTTACATAACCAAATTTAATAAGATTTTAAATATATAAGATTTGCGACGGATTTGCGACGGGTCGTCGCAACGCTGTCGCAAATCTTATATATTTGCGACGGACTTGCGACGGCCCGTCGCAAATCCGTCGCAAACGACGAATATTTTCCAAATCATATACCCTAAATTGGTATTTTATTTGTAAAGTAAGTTATATAAGTTAAATGCAAATATTACATGAATTTTAAGTTTATATACAAATTATAAGAAAAAAAAAGAATTTATAAACTTTTCATGAAATCAAATTTCATATAGAGGAATAGAAGGAGTTAATGTTTATTCATAAGTATAAGAGATTTATAAAACTCACTTTAGACAAGAAGAATTCGTAAACTTTTGCATAAATTAAGATTTATTACAATCTTATACTATCATAAATGTTTTTTAACTATCTAATATGATAAAAAAAACATTTACATAACCAAATTTAACAAGATTTTAAATATATAACATTTGCGACGGATTTGCGAGGGGTTGTCGCAAGTCCGTCGCAAATCCCTCGCAAAATGAAAATTTTTGAAATTTTGGTCGAAATAATTTGAATTATTTAAAAATTCGATGAGTTCGCGCGTAATTTTTTGGGCCGCCCATATTGCGACGGATTTGCGACGGATCTGTCGCAAATCCGTCGCAATATCTGTTATTAAATTGATTCTCCTTCTTTTCTTCTCTTCCTCTCTCGATCCTTACCTCTTTTTTCTTCTCTTTTCCTTCTCTTAACAAGTCTATCTCTCTCTCTCTTCCATTTTTCTTAAGCCTCTCTTCTCTCTCTCTCTCTTTCTCTCCCTCTCTCTTTCTCTCCCTCTCTCTTAACAAGGTTAGCTTTCTTTTTCTTTTTTAGATTTAGATTTGTTAGATTAATTAGTTAGATTTGTTTTATTTTAGGATTTGAGATTTGTAAAGTGTTAGATTTAGGATTTATATTTAGTTAGATTTATAATTTGTTGAATTTAGCTTTTATAATTTGTTAGATTTGAAAATTGTTAGTATTTGTATTTTGTAAGATATAGGATTTGAATTTTTTTAGATTTATGAATTCTTAGATTTAGGATTGGAGTTTTGTTAGATTTAGGAATATTTAGATTTAGGATTTGTTAGATTTAGGTTTGGAATTTGTTAGATTTAGGTTTGGAATTTGTTATTTAGAAATTATTAGATTTATGAATTCTTAGATTTAAGTTTGGAATTTTGTTAGAATTAGGAATTGTTAGATTTAGGTTTTGAATTAGTTAGATTTAGGTTTGGAATTTGTTAGATTTAGAAATTATTAGATTTATAATTGATTTTTTATACTTTCAAATTGTTAAATTGCTATAATTTAAAAAAGTAATTAGATTAGTGTGTTTTGTTAGATTTAGAAATATTTTTGTTAATATTATTTATTTATTTATTTATTAAATATAATTTTCGGGATTTTTTTTTTTATAAAAAATTAATTAATTTGCGAAGGAATTGCGACGAACGTTTTGAGGTTCGTCGCAAATCTGTCGCAAAAAGTTGCGACGAATTTGCGACGGACCTCATAACATTCGTCGCAAATTCGTCGCAAATCCGTCGCAAATGTTGCGATGGATTTGCGACGGACCTAAACTTGCGACGTATTTACAACATTTTATTTTTGCGATGAATTTCTTTCCGTCGCAAAATTTGCGACGGATATTGATTTGCGGCTAACGAATTGCGACAATTTTGCTTCCGTCGCAATTCCGTCGCTAAAGGTGATTTGCGATGGACTTGCGACGGTTTTGTCCGTCGCAAATCGGATGTTTTCTTGTAGTGTTTGTTGGCCGCCTTGGCTTGGCCGTTACCTTGTGGATAACAGGGCATAGATTTGCTCAGTCTTATCTTCCATTTTTCGCAGAAGGCTTCGAAACGAGTGGAGATGAATTGCGAGCCGTTGTCGGTCACGATCTCGTAAGGGACTCCATAACGGCAGATGATGTGCTTCCACACAAAGTTTTAAACCTGGGCGTCTTTGATACTAGCGTAGGATTCTGCCTCAACCCATTTGGAGAAATAATCAGTCAGGACGAGGAGAAACCTTTTCTTCTTTGAACGGTGTAGCGGTCCGACGATGTCCATCGACCATCGCATGAAGGGATAAGGCGAGGAGATTGAAGACAGCAGTTCTGTGGGCTGGTGGAGTGTAGGAGCGTGTCGTTGGCATTTCTCGCATTTTCGTGAAAAAATTTCGCAGTCCTTCACCATGGTTGGCCAAAAATACCCGTGGCGCTTGATCTTGACTGCCAATGATTTCCCGCCGGAGTGATTTCCGCACGAGCCTCTGTGAACTTCTTCCATGATTTTTCTCGCTTCGGGGCCTTCGACACATGCCATTAGTGGTCCCGAGAACCTCCATTTGAATACTTCGCCGTCAAGTAGGACATACCGAGCAGCTTGGGCTTTGAGTTTTCGAGCCGCCTATTTATCTGTCGGGACTTCTCCATCTATTATGTAGGCTCGGATAGGTCCCATCCATTCGTGGTCGCATCCGTATTTGTCCTCTTGTTGTTCTACCTCCGTTTGCGCCCGTGCTTCCTTGACAGCTGGTTCGGCTTCCTCAATGGGGTTGATCAGATTAATGGTCTCCGGGGTTTCGATGCTAGGACGTTCGATGAACTCTACCGGGATGACTCTCTTTAGGCCAGGATCTGATGATGAGGCCAGAGCCGCTAGTGTGTCAGCTTTAGTGTTTTCGCCTCGTGGTATCTTCGTTAATTCGAACTCCGGGAATTCTTTGGCGAGTGTTTGGACGACGTCCAAGTATGCTTCCATTCTTTCGTCTCTTGCTGTGTATTCTCCGTTAAACTGATTCGCCACGAGCTGTGAGTCGCATAAAGCACGAATTTTCTGCACCTTGAGTCCCCTAGCCAACCTGAGCCCGGCGATCAGGGCCTCGTATTCTGCTTCATTATTTGAAGCGTGGAAAGCCAGTCTGAAAGATTGCTCTAAGATTTCACCCGTGGGTGACGTCAAATGGATCCCGACTCCTGACCCCTGCTTGGATGACGAGCCGTCGACGTGGAGGATCCAGGTAGAGTCATGTGTTGGTTCGTCGACCCCTTCGGTTGGGAGTTCGATCATGAAATTCGCCAATACTTGGGACTTTGCGCAAGTTTTGCTCCTGTACTCAATGTCATATTCGCTGAGCTCCACCGCCCATTTCGCCAGTCTTTCGGATTGGCTCGGGCTATGCAATATGGCTCGCAGCAGGAAAGAGGTCAGCACTATGATAGAGTGTGATTGGAAATACGGCATGAGCTTCCGGGCGGATATTACTACTGCGAGTGCCAACTTCTCCATTTATGGATATCGCGTTTCCGCATCGGCTAGGGTCTGACTTACGTAGAAAATCGGTTTCTGGTCTCTTCGCTCTTCTCGGACCAGGACTCCGCTTACCGCGGTAGCTGAGACGGCGATGTACAGATATAGTGGTTCTCCTTCGACGGGTTTTGCAAGTACAGGTGGGGTGGCGAGGTAAATTTTCAGCTCCTGGAACGCCGATTCACACTTCTCCGTCCATTCGAACTTTTTATTGCCCCGGAGGGTGTCGTAGAAAGGCAAGCATTTATCTGTTGACCATGAGATGAAGCGATTTAGTGCGGCGACGCGCCCGGTTAGCCGCTGTACTTCTCGTTTGGTTTTGGGCGATGCCATTTGAATCAAGGAATCGATCTGCTTTGGATTTGCTTCGATTCCTCGGTTCGTTACCAGGTATCCGAGAAATTCCCCCGAGGTTACCGAAAATCGGCACTTCGTCGTGTTAAGCTTCATGCTATGGCGGTTCAACTGAGCGAAACAATCTCTAAGATGAGCGACATGATCCTTCTCTTCGAGCGATTTCACCAGCATGTCGTCTATGTATACCTCCATGGTTTTTCCCAGCTGTGTAGCAAACATTTTGTTTACTAGCCTTTGATAGGTTGCTCCGGCGTTCTTGAGCTCGAAGGGCATTACCTTGTAGCAATAAATCCCAGGTCCGTTATGAATGCTGTCTTTTCTCTATCGTCGGGATTCATCAGAATCTGGTTGTACCTAGAAAAAGCATCCATAAATGAAAGGAGTTTGTTGCCAGCCGTTGCTTCGACGAGGCGATCTATGTGCGGCAGTGGGAAGCTGTCCTTTGGGCATGCTTTGTTAAGATTCGTGAAGTCGACGCAGATCCGCCACTTACCATTCTTCTTCTTTACCACCACTGGATTTGCGAGCAAGTCGGGGTATTTCGCCTCGGTAATGGAGCCTACTTTCAATAGTCTGTTCACCTCGTCGTTGACTGCTTTGGCGCGCTCCGGCCCGAGCTTCCTTCTCTTCTGTCTCACCGGCTTAAATGTTGGATAGACGTTCAGCTCGTGGCAGGCGACATCGATACTGATCTCTGGCATGTCTTCTGCTGCCTATGCGAAGGTGTTGATATTTTCCTTCAAGAAGGATATTAGCTCGGTTTTCAAAGCTTCGCCTAGTTCGGACCCGATTTCTACGGATCTTTCCGGATTCGCCTCGTTTATGCATACCGAGATCACAGAGGCGCACCTCGGCTGCTTGTCTTCTTCCTCCAGCTTCTGTAATTGCTATAAAAGCCTCGATCGCCTCAGCTTTGCCTCCCGATCCGTTTTCATTTTTTTATGCTCCGTGTCCCCCTTCGTATCGGTTTTAGGATTTCTGAGTTTGTGTTCGGCCATGAAACATAACCTGGACTCTTTTTGGCTTCCCCAGATCGTCTTCATCCCCTTCGGGCCGGGGAACTTTAGGCACAAGTGATAAGTCGAGGCAATAGCTCGCATGAAGTTTATCCACGACGTTCCCATGATGATGTTATAGATCGTCGGGCTAACAGTTACCAAAAAATCCACGATCCTGGTCACGTCTTTGGCTTGAACGGGCAGCTTAATTGTCCCTAGCGTCATTATCGTATCTCCAGCGAAACCCGTCAGAGGACTTCGGACATGTCGATCCCCATTTTAGCTAGGGTATCTCGAAAAATAACGTCTACGGAACTCCCGGTGTCGATGAGGACTCTTGCCACGTCGTGATCTTTCACGGTTAGTTCGATAACGAGCGGATCGTTGTGTGGCCTGTCGATGCCCGTGGTTTCTCTTTCTTCGAAGGTGATAATGTCGTTTGAATTTGTTGTTGGTGCGGACCAATTGATGCTAGCGTCGGCTCGTCGTTGGAAAGATTTGATCGCAGAGATAGTGTCTCGTCAATACTGTGATCCGCCCATATCATGTTTATACTTTGGCAGAAGCCACCAGATTCTGAGGTGCTATTTTTTCTTCTTCCTCGCTTCGGCGGGCCACCCGGCCGGGCTTCTGATTCAGGTTCTTCCTGCTCGGCGTCGGCGAGCTTCTCGTGCTCGAGATCCTTTAGACTGACCGAATTTCCGAGCTCCCCAGCAAAGAATTTTGCCCTAAGTTTGTCTCCCAAACTTCGGCAGTTGGCTGTTAGGTGCCCGTATGTTTTATGGATTTCGCAGTAGGCCTTCCCGTCGTACGAACTCGAGTTTCTCGTCCATGTATTTCCGTTCGTTCTTCATCGGCCTCGTCCAGTCCCCTGCTCAGCGCTGATATGGTAGTTGTGCGCTCCGCTGAGGCTCGGTCCCTCGTGATGAACATAAGTGCTGCTCGGGCGATTCCTTGAATGGCTCGGCTGACTTGGTGCCACTTGATTTTTGTTTCCCGATTTCGCTGATCCGAAACGTTGGTCCAAGACTCGAAATTCTTCCTCCTCGTGTATGAAGTCTGCTGCTCGATGCATGGCATCCTGGATCGTTTGGGGTTAGTTTCGCCCGATTTCCTTTCTGAATTACGATTTATACCATAGAGACTTTTTCAAAGCCATGATTGCTCCTTTGTCGCTTATGTCTCCAACTTTTGACATTACGGCTTTAAAGCGTCCCATGAAAGTTCTTAATGGCTCGGTCGGTCCTTGGGACAGCGTCCAGAGATCGGTGTCAGACACGCCTCGGTTCATGAATATGGAATACTGTTTCATAAATTCGGTGCATAGGTCTTTGAAATTGCCGATCGAATCTCGTTCGAGTCTGGAGAACCACTCGAGGGCTGGTCCTCGGAGGTTTTCAACGAAGAGGAAGCAATAACCCGCATCTCGCTCACTCTCTCTGAGGTTGGATCTCCCCATTGCCGTACGAAACATCATGATATGTTCCTTGGGATCTGTCGTTCCTTCGTAGATGGGGAGACACATTTTCCCGGGATCTGATACCCTTGCTTGCGTGATTTGTGCCGTGAAAGGCGTCATCTGGGCTTCTTCAAGCATAATATCGATCTCGGATGCCGCGCTTGTTGCTTTGTGTACTTGCGACCGGATCGCTCTGACCTCGGCGTTTGCCCGAGCCAAATCGGCTCGGATTTCGTCAAGCGCACAGCCTCGGTTTGCGGAGTTGAGTTCGGCAAACCGGTTTCCGTTCGCCCTTCGGGATTCGTCTCGGTAACGTGCTTGCTCAACCCACAGAAGATTTTCCTCTTCCTCGGTCATATCTTGCTCTTGTTCCGAGCCGAGGGCTTCTCCCGATAATCATTCTTGTCGTGCCGAGGCGACAGTCGTGTCGGGTTGTGGGGTTGGCGCCTCGGCTCGTTCTTCTCCGTTTGGCATTGCGGCCTCCGAGCCGCTAGTAGGTTCGTCGGGGGCCCCGTCAACTTGTAGATCTCCTCGTTCAAAGATTCCTCTTCGGTTTAGGCGAGGTGGCTCGACGATGTTGATTCTCATTGCCGCGGGTGTTTGCGCCCCTGAGGTCTGCTGTGGCCGGAAGGTCCCCGAGCCTCTTGCTCGGTTGTTGTTCGCACCCGGAGTCGAGAAGTTAAGCATCCTCGGGTTGAGGCCATGTCTCCTGATTCTGCCGAGGGGGTTCAACATCGGAGTTAGGCTCCCGATGCGCTGGCTCTGGGCTCGAATCTCCGTTGTTAAGCTTTCCAGGGTTTTGCCCTGCTCCGTTGTCTTCCTTGCAAGCGCCGTCATCATGTCTTTCATCTCGCACAGGGCTGCCGAGATAGTCTCGACTTGCGGCGGGGTTTGCAACACAGCTTGGATCGTCGTGTTTCCAGCGGGGGGATTCGTACCGGTGCTGGCGAGATTTGCTGCTTCGGTGGTGTTGGCGAGGTTCGCCGCTTCGGTGGTGTTGGCGGGGTTCGCCGCTTCGATGGTCATCTCTCCGGATCCGGTGTGCGTTGGTTCTCGGTGTAAGAATTCTTTAGCCTCCCCTCCTTCTAGCGCCAAATTGTGCGTGCTGGATTTCACACAATAGATTATCTGTTAAGAAATTCAAAAGTGGACGCAAAAATTCTAAGTTCAAAATCGAAACAAGGATCCAAAGATGGAGTTTTATTAGATTCGCTGCGATAAGCTTTTGGGTACAAGTGTTTTCTGCTCGGTCTAGCCTCCTCCTTCCCAAACAAGTTAATGATCTTATTTATACATCTTTCTAAGCCGACTAAACGAAGATTTCGGGAATATTCCCCTAGATTCTTCTCGATCTCTTCTCTTGACGGTGCTCCTTCCCGCAAGACGCCTAGGGTAAATGTTTCCTCGGATCTCTTCGTGGGCTCGGGCTTGTGGCCCAAAAGTTTTAATCTTAAGATCGGTTTTTGGGCCTCGTCTTCGCTCAGCCCATAAACACTTTGGTTACGTTTGCTACCGGGTGTGCCCGGTTTGGTTCAGTTCGTTTTGGTTCTTCGTGCAAATTCTATGCCAAGGCATTCAGCCCGTACCATGCACAGAAAATGCACTGAAGTGATTGGCTCGGTGTAGTGCATGAGCTGTGCACGGTTCATTTCCTCACATTCCATGCACTGAGGCGCTTTACCTCGGTCTTGTGCGCAAACTGCACGCCGAGGTGTTTGCCTCGAGCACAAACTGTGCGCCGGGGTGTTTG
Source organism: Alliaria petiolata (assembly GCA_020283515.1). NCBI lineage: Eukaryota > Viridiplantae > Streptophyta > Magnoliopsida > Brassicales > Brassicaceae > Alliaria > Alliaria petiolata. The sequence continues at coordinate 219,066,850 of JAHZTW010000001.1, read as the reverse complement.
GTTTTGCCTCGTGCACAAATTGTGCGCCGAGGCGTTTTAGTTTTGCCTCGTGCACAAACTGTGCACGGCTCGTTTTCGTGCTCAGTCCACGCAGCGAGGCGCCCTAGCTCGGCCTCGTTTTCGTGCACATTTTGTGCGGTCGAGAATGATTTCCATACTTAGCCGCTTTCCTGATTGATCTCGTCGGAGTGAAAACTGACCCCAACAACTTTTCAAACCTTTTACACATTGGGAGGGTCATGGAGTGGATATGAATTTCCTCCTCCCTTCTCGATGAACAAGGTGTTTGCTCTAATGTTTAACACCTTCTTCTTCTTCTTAGACCTCCTTCTTGCCCTCTTTGGTGGCTCAGCTATATGTTCCTTTACATTGATTCCATCAAACATAGCAAGAAGACTCACACCATCAAAGCTTGACCCATCATACTCATTGTGGTCCAAGGTGTCATTATCCTCCAGCATCACACAAGTGAATCCCATCAGCTGCTCCTTTGTATATGGTGGTTTTTCATCAATTTCCATAGTAGCACATGTGATTGTGCCACAAAAACCCAAGGTAGAAGGCTTCATAGGATAGAAGACCTTATCATTCACACTCTTGAGAATCACCCTCTTGTTGGTGAAATCGATGCTTGCACCAGCTGTATTGAGGAAGGGAGTACCTAGGAGAAGAGGTAGCCTTGTTGCTTGGACCATGTCCATGACTATGAAGTCAGTTGGGACTAGACACTCACCAATCTTCAATGGGTAATCTTCAACAAGGCCTATAGGTTGTCTTGAGGAAGCATCAACAAAGGTAATAGGTGATGGATACTTCTTTAGGTTTGTGATCCCAAGGCTCTTAGATATTTCAAGGGACATCACATTGACACTTGATCCAGAATCACACAAAGCTTCATCAACCTTTAAATTCCCAAGAGAGCAAGAAATCAAGAATTTTCCGGGATTACCAAGCTTTGGAATAGTTTTAGGCTCATCCTTTGTTGTGCTTGGTGGGTCAAGGCTTTCCATCAGCTCTTCTACCTTCTCCCTATTAGCTAGCATGTCTTTTATGAACCTTATATGACCTTTGACTTGAGACAAGTTCTCCGCATCGGGCAAACATGCACCAGCCTTCTCCATACTTCCTCTAAAGCTTGAGAGCACTTTCTTTTGTGCCTTAGTCAAAACTAGCTTAGGATATGGGAGTGGTGGCTTCTAGATAAGGAGATCACAAGCTTCTCCTTCACTCTTCTTAGCCACTTCTCTTACATCCTCTTCAACTCTTGCCTTTGTAGAAGTCTTGGGTTCATCAAAAACTTTTTTACCCATTTCTGTAGCAACAACCATGGAGTCATTTTCAATTACCACCTCCCCATCTTGAACTTCAATGTCCTCATTGAATGTAGATGTATCATAAGGAGCTTCGAATAGTTGCTCAAACTCTAGCACAACAAGCTCATACTCATCTTCATCAATAGTGGAGATAACATTGCAATACTCTTTTGGGTTAGCTTCGGGCTTACCAGGTAAAGTGCCTTGAGAATTGGAGTTAGAAGCCTTGCCCTTGTGATCAAGTTGCTTGAACTTTTGTTGAAGACCTCCTATTTGAGTTGCAAGCTCATTGAGTGAAGAATCCATCCTTGTGTTGATCTCGGCAATCTTCTTTCCCACATTAGCATCACTATTGGCTTGACCTTGAAGTATTTGTTGAAGCATGAGTTCAACATTGTCTTGTGGAGGACCTTGTGAAGGTTGAGGAAAACCAGGTGGAGCATTGTACTTTTGACCACCATAGTTGCCTTGGTTTCCTCCTTGGTAATTAGACCTTGGTGCATAGCCCTTTTGTTGATTGTTGTAAGGTACAAAAGGTTTGCCTTGAGTAGCTTGTGGAGGGTAGACTTGGTCTTTGGGATTGGCCACATTAGTACTCCTATAAGAGAGGTTGTTATTCCCCTTATAGTTGTTGTTGTAGTTGTTGTTGTTGTTGTAGCCTCCTTGTCCACTCACGAAATTTACCTCTTCATCACATTCTTGAAACCCAACTTGATCATCACAATCCTCTTGATTCTCAATAACAAAATGAAAATGCCTTTGATTTGAGGTCATAAGCTTATCCATCTTTTCATGTAGAGACTTTATCTCTTTCTTTGTAGACTCATACTCACTTCCCCTTGGAGCTCTATCATAGTCTTCATTGTAGTTACCATCACTCAAGGCAAGATTCTCTATAAGCTCCAAACCATCTTCTACTTCTTTTCCTAAGAAGTTTCCATTACTTGCGGTATCAAGAAGCATTCGAATCTTTGGAAGGACTCCTCTATAGATGGTGCTTAGTAGAGACTCTTGTGTGAAGCCATGATGAGGGCATTGCATTGTGTAGCCCTTGAACCTATCCCATGCTTCACTAAAAGACTCATTATTCTTTTCAGTGAAACTTGAGATGTCATTTCTCAACTTGGCGGTCCTTGAGTTGGAGAAGAACTTAGATAGAAATGCCTTCTTGCATTCATCCCAAGAGGTGATTGTTCCTTGGGGCAAGTTTTTCTCCCATTGCCTTGCTCTATCCCCAAGAGAGAAGGGAAAGAGTCTTAGTTTGAAAGCATCCTCACTCACACCATTCATCTTGAACAATCCACAAACTCTATCAAAGTTGTCTAAGTGATCAAGGGGATCCTGCATTGGCAAGCCATGGAACTTGTCTTGTTGAACCATGGAGATGAAGGCTGGCTTCACTTCAAAGGTATTGTTATGGACCGGTGGAGGTTGAATACCATATCTATTTTGATGAATATTTGGAGCATCACCAGCCCCAATTGTCCTCCCTTGTCTAGGCGCATGCAAGGGGTTTCCATTGCCCCTTTGAGCTTGCTCATTTCCATTATGAGGGGGGTTTGCACGCGCCATTGGTGGAGGGTATTGATCTCTTTGTTGTTCTTCCATTCTCAACCTTTCTAACCTTGCAGCCTCCCTTCTTGCAATCCTAGCAACCCTTTCCAACTGATCAATCTCTTGAAAGCCTTGGAAGTTGTTGTCTCCTTGTGATCTTAGGTGCATCCAAGGTAAACTGAAATCTAGAAAAGGAAATGGTCAATAAACACAAAAGGATTACTTAGTCTCAAACTAAACTCAAATCTTAATGATCAAACAATCCCAGTATGACAACAACGCCAAATTGAAACAAGATTTTTTATGTCTTGTTAAGCAATTTCTCAGTTGCTCATATCATTGCAATACTTGAGATATCAATCCATTTTGGGAGTTGATGCAATAAGAATACAAAGTTTGGTCTAAGCTAAGCTAAATTCGAAGTTTGAAGTGACAAGTAACAATTAAAAGCAACTACTAGTTAAGAAAGATACTACAAGAACAATTATATGAAACTAAGCCTTAATTATCACTAATCAAGCACTGATCAAGCGATTAACTACTAATCAAGATTAACAAATTACTAAAAACAAAAACTAGGGATGGAATCATTGATTTGGGCATCTAAATGGACAACCTTGCAATCATTTAAGCAACTAAACAAGCCATCTCTATGCCTAGAACACTTAATAAATACTAATCCATGATGTGTGGCAATAATCCTTTCACTAATCACCCTAATGAACTAATGATGTTTTAGCATTAAAATGATTAGCAAGCATTAATCATAAGTCTAAATAGCATGATAAACACCCTAGGCAACTAGCGATGTTTTAGGCTATGATTGTAAATCTCTTATAAAGTTGGTTCAAGCATTTCATCAAACACTTGGTGGGTGTATGAAATGCCTATGATCCAAAATAGCAAAGATTAGCTATTTGGTATTAGAAACTACTTAATAAGAAGAGAGATGAAATAATCTATCCTAGATTGCAAGATTGAACCATTAGAAATCCCTAAATCTAACTCATCCCCAAGTTCCTAAGAAACTACTCACTAATCATAGTTAAGCTCATCAAATCAAAGATTAGGGATAAGCAAAACATGATTAGAGAAATGATATTAAGAAATCTAAGAGAGATATTGCATTAAACTTAAAGATCCAAGCAAAGTACAAGGTTTTCTCCCAAAGAGGATAAAAGTTTTTGACAAGGCAAGAGAGAATAAAAGTTATCATAAAAATTAGGTCTAAAGAGTATTTATGGGAGGGACCCATAAAAGTGACAAAAAGAAATCGTTTGGGTTTGGATCGACGAGTTCGTCGAACAAAGTCGTCGAACGGAACCCCTGGTGCTATGGTTCGACGACTTCGTCGATCCGCTTGCTCGAACCAACTCCCTGGTCTCTTGGCTTTTTCTTTTTGGCGTCTGGCTTGGGTTCGACGAGTTCGTCGATCCAAATCGTCGAACTGAACCCCTGCCAACATGGTTCGACGTCTTTGCTCGAACCAAGTCATCGAACTATCGTCCAGGAAATCTGGTTCGACGTGTTGCTCGAACCAAGTCGTCGAACCAATGCGAGAAATCTTCTCCTTATCCTTCTTGGTCACTCCTTGCTCCTCCAAGTGCTATGCCATCCTTCTCCAACTCCATTTATGCCTCCATAGCATCCATATCACCTAATCAAGAGTCCAAATGCAACAAAATATGCAAAGACACCTTAAACTCTAAATGATCAAAATGTAATACAATGATGCTAAGTTAGGTTCCTAAATGATAAGAAACTTACACTAAATGGAAGGAAATATGATGCAAAATATAGACATATCACCTAACAACATACAAGTTCGTGAAAAGAACCCAGATTACGGACAGAGTGTCGATCGACACCACCTTGTGTCGATCGACACCATCACACATCAACGATCGACACCACCATGTGTCGATCGACGCTTATCGCAGGTTCATGTAATCCACTTTTCTCTTGATTCTGTAACAGTTTACAAAAAAAAATTCTATCCAATCTCAAACTTAATAACTGGGGAAAGTGTTGTTCAAGTCTGGGGGAGGTAGTTGCTAACATTGTGTTTTGTTTTGAGAGTCAGTTGAGTCTGTCAAAAACTTATTTTATTGAGTCAAAATTAGTTGAAACTTTCAGCTTTTCTTGGAACTAACCGCAGAATGTTGACACTTGAAGGACCATTGCTATAGTAGTTGATTGCAGGTCTTACTAAGTAGAATGCTGCAAGTGGGTCAATCTAACAGAGAAAGTTCAAATTCTTGTATAGAACTAGGTATGCACTGAACTTGATTCCTCTTTCAGCTCTGACAAGATAAGCAAATTGCAGTCTCTCCTTGATCTTCCCTTGAGAAAAGAAAAGAAATAAGAAGTCTGACCAAGGAATAGTGCAAAGATCCTCATGAGCATGTCTCCTCACAAGGAACAATATTAGTGAGAGCTCATGAACATGTCTCCTCACAAGGAACACAATTAAAGAGCAGCACTATTCCAAGGCTTCAAAAGACTAAGAAAAAGTCAATGAAAATATCTTAGAACACCCTGAAAATGGGCAGCAGTTGACTAAGGGAAAAGAAAATAGGAGAGCTGTACAAAGAATGTCTTGTTCAGGCACTAAGGAAGGGAAAGAATCTGTAAAGTTCTTTGGTCATACCATTGTTAGAGTTCGAAATTTTACTAAGGAAATGATCTGGAATAGAACTGGGAGATTGCTAAGCTTGTGATAAGTACACTGAAACATTACCTAAGGTTGGCTCTATAGCATGTGGATTCAAGAGTGTTAACCATTGTGACGTTCTGAAGGATAGTTGAAAGTTTCTGTTTTCAAACTTCTATTTCATTCTAAGTTTATGTTTTGCTTAAGTGCAAGCAAATGCTAAGTCTGTGGGAGTTGATATATCATGGTTTTTAGCGGTTTTTTACCATGATATAAGTCCATTTTATAGAGTCTTTTGGTAGTTTTAGAGTTCTATTAGAGTCTTTACAGGATGAAGTGCATTTGGAGCTTAATGGGAGATTCTGGAACTTATTGAAGCATTTTGGAGCAGCAACCGAAGTGATGAAGTCGGAGCTGAAATACATGAAAGGTGTCGATCGACACTAACCCTTGGTGTCGATCGACACCAATCAAGCCGACTGGAGTTTCGCGACCTCCATCAGAAAAAGGAAATTGTCCCAAGTTTTTATGATTTACAAGATTGCCCCTGGACGCAAATTTACCTCTATAAATAGTTTTGAGGCATTGTTTAGCCATACACTTTATCATTATTTTCTGTTTTTGAGACTTAGAGAGAGATTGATCATGAGCTTTTGGAGAGACAATTCTATACTCTTCTGAGAAGTTTTTGAACCCCTCTATCATTCTCTTTTCTTATTTTATGCAATTTATTTCAGTCATGATTTGTTTTTTCATCTCCATGTCTGAGTAATTTGCTAGTTAGGTTAGGATGATTTAGGGTTGATGATGAGTTTGTAGAATTATTATGTTGTTAGGAAAATTAATTGGATCTTCATATTGATTTCTTAATTGATCACATAGAAATCAAACCCTAGGTTGATTAATAGATGTGAGAGCATTATTAATAACTTGACCTAATCATAGATGAGCAAAATATCTATTTGCAAAGAGATTTGTTTTAGAGATTTTGTGAACAATCGAACCTGTTTTTAATGCTTGCCTTAATTGTTTGAATTTGCAAAGAGATTTGGTTTAGAGATTTTGTGAACAATCGAACCTGTTTTTAATGCTTGCCTTAATTGTTTGAATTTGCAAAGAGATTTGGAATTCTGAAAGGCATAGATAACTTCTGCAACGAGAGTTGATTGGTTTTAATTTAGACTTTTGAGTTCTAGACGGTTCTTAATAATTTCCTAACAATATAATATCCGCGTTCTCTGATTCAACCTGATAATTATCTTTGCCTAGCGCCTTAGTCTCCTGAACTTTAATCACTTTTATTTCATTTACTGATTATTTAGTAGTTTTAATTTACTTTCATATATTTGATCTAGCATAATTTGAACCTAAAAACCATAGTGTAGCATCTACTTCCTTTGGGATTCGATAACCCTTTATACTTCAACTGCATTGCTGTGCACTTGCAGTGTTGATTTATTTGGGTAAAACTTTGACCCTATCACCTCGTCACTCTCTTTCCCTTTCCCTTTCCCTTTCCTTTTTCCTCTGTGAAAGGAGGCAAAATTAGTTGGGATTTGTTCTTCTTACACATTTTACTTCCTTCACCTCCCACAACTTCCTTCTCAACTTCCTTCTCTCCTTCCTTTACCTCAACACGGGTTTTTCTCCTCTTGTACCTCTTCTTCATCTGTGGTTCCTTCTCTCGGTCCTTATCAGCGGAAGCCTGCAATCACAATCATAATTCAATTGTTTATATTATTTCCAAGTATTTCAATTTTGTTTTTAAATTTAAAAAACAAAATGTTACCTTCTCCTCAGACGTATTTGCGAACTCCGACGATGACCTTCACCTTTTTATCTCCTACCATACTCACACGGCTACATATGTCCATTGAAATCACCTTCCCTCCTCCTTTCTCTTCTTCTTCCTTCTCTTGTTCTTCCTTCTCTCCTCCTTTCTCTTCTTCTTCCTTCTCCTGTTCTTCTTTCTCTTCTTCTTTGTTCTCTTCTTCGTCCTTCTCTTCTTGTTCCTTATCTTCTTCTTCCTTATGTTCTTCGTCCTTCACTTTTTCATCATTTTCTTCTTCGTCCTTCTCTTCTTCGTCCTTCTCTTATTTTTCTACTCCTTCCTTCTCTTGATGTTCCTCAACCACCATGTCTACTTCCGTAGACAGCACTGCTGCTACTTCAGGAGCCACAACTACTAGGTTCTATGTATCAGCTACAACTCCTTGATCCTTCAGATCCTGCAAAAAACACAGTTTTTCTTAGTGTTTCCTAGTTTTACTTTTTGTTTTTCATTTTACCATACAACAAAACAAACTAATATCTCAGGTGTTGGCTCCTTCTCTCCTTCCGTAGACATCTCAGGTGTTGCCTCCTTCTCTCCTTCCGTAGACATCTCAGGTGTTGGCTCCTTCTCTCCTTCCGTAGACACCTCCGTTGTTGGCACCTTCTCTCCTTCTTTCTCTCTTTCTTTCTCTACTTCCGTAGATATCTCAGGAGGTGTTGGCTCCTTCTCTCCTTCCGTAGACACCTCCGGTGTTGGCACCTTCTCTCCTTCTTTCTCTCCTTCTTTCTCTACTTCCATAGACATCTCAGGAGGTGTTGGCTCCTGCTCTCCTTCCGTAGAAACCTCCGGTTTTAGCACCTTCTCTCTTTCTTCTCTTTCCTTCTCTTGTTTTTCTTCAACCACCGTAGATACCACTTCTCCAGGAGGCACAACTCCTTGATCCTTCGGATCCTGCAAAACAAACTCAGTTTTACTTAGTGTTTCCTACTAACACTTTTTCATTTTCCCATACAAAAACCAAACTAATACCTTCTCTATTGCTTCTTCGACTGTGACACCTCCGGCATCTTGATTATCATTAAAATGATAATCCATCCCGTCTTCAAATGCCATCCTTGCATCTAATTGCTCTTTCACATACCCTTCCACTGCTACAACTCTCTTGTCTAATCCATCAATCTTCTCATTGATTTGCTTGAACCCTTTGTCCATGCTTAGCTCCAGCCTTACTATCATACTAATCGTAGCCACATTCTCCCCACGGATGGCCACATTCTCCACAGGGATGGCCGCAATATCTTCCTCCTCATCCTCCTGATCCTCCTCCTCATTCTCCTCTTCTTCTTCTCAGGAAGTCATGTCTTCCTGGTACATCTCCTAACAACATATCGTTTTTCCTTTATCAATATGTTTGATCTACCCATCAACAACAACATCATCAACATCATCTTCATCTCTTTCTTCCATAATTCGATCTAAAAGATCTTCTTCATCATCGTTTGTGACCAACACACTTTGAATTTCATGTCAATATAAATAAACAAAACACTTTCAAATGAATTCAAGCTTAAATAATGAAAATACAAAGGATAACTAGTTTAGATTTCTAACCTTAGTATTACCGAGTACTTCATAAATATTTGAAAGAGGAAATCATTTCATTGCAGATGGCTTGAACTTACTCTTACACATATGAGGACAGCTGCTCACAGCGCCTCTGTGGTCCTCTCGGAATTTCTTATTTAACTTTGGAATTGCTTCAAACGCTAGCATCTGCAAAAGACACATATAGTTAGAGAGTTAGGGAAAACATCAAATAAAAATTACTAAGAATACGCAAATAATCATGTTTACCTTCAAAGAAGTACAAAAACTTGGAAACTTGCATGTTCTTTCGACCACACCTTTATAATCATCCATTTCTTTCTGGATATCTCTCAAATTCTGATCAAATGCGTATCTCCCCCAAGGAAATGTCTCACAGAGTTGAAGATCATCCACAACTCTTATAAAGAACCTATCAACAGATGGTGCTCCTGCTCCTGTCTTCTCCTTCCCTACAATGATGCTAGTTAGGAAGTACAAGACACACATCTTCAGCCTATCTGGAGAATGTTTTTTCATTTTCAAAAGCTTACCCTCGACTTTTGCATAGGTAATCATTACACCTTGGCCAAATTGCCTTTGTGCAAATTTCATACCCCCCCCCCCATTTGCGTGAAGTTTTCTGGATAGCTATGACAATCTAGTTCACAAATCAGAGCATGTTCTCTGAGAGAGTACCTAATGGGGACTCCGTTAACCACGAACCAAGCTTCTCTTTTCTTCTCTATTTCAGCTGTTCTAAGTAGGAGCATCCACATGCCCATAACCTTGTGGTTTTTGTCAGAATGCATATGGAAGAAGTGCTTTAACTGTGGGTGATTGTAAAACAATTCTTCTCAAACACTTGGAGGTTCAGAGAATTTATAATTTCAACTGCCTTGTGGATGTAACATCTGGTTGATATCTTCACCTGTTTGCTGTACTCACTCGGTGTAAAGTACATCCGCATAGGTTGCATCAACTCTGTATCATCCTCAGAATCCTGCAATCGATTCAAGTTGTATCAAATGTTACCAAGTTTTACTTTTATTTTTGTAATACTAAGACATCAAAAATTTAATAGTGTTACCAAGTTCTACTATCGAACAACTACATACCACTCGGAGTGGGAAATTGGTCAGGGTTCTTCTGCTGCTCTCGTCTCTCTCTTCTTCTTTTGCTCGACTCGGATGCTCTTCATGTCGCCCAATAAACTTGTCTCCGATATATGACGCATTTTTCGTACGGGCCCTTGTTGTTCTTGCCAAATTCACTGAAATTCCTACACAGCAAGTCGGTAATCAACACAATTAGGACATCTCAGGGGTCAACAACAACTCAGGAGTCAACAACAAGTCGGGAATCAACTACAAGTCGGGAGTCGACACAATCGACACAATTACTACCCACTACCAAAATCGACAATATTTCTACACTCAAACGCAAAACCCAATTTGATTTGAACGAGCTCGGAAGAAGAAGAAGAGGGTTTTGGAAGAAGATGATACAAATTCTGGAAATAAGCCTTTAAAAATCGAATCCTACATACCTCCGAATGATGACATATTTGCTTTCAATTTTCCGGACGATTGCTCCGACTGCGAATCCGCTTGCTCCGATTGCGATTCCGATGACTCTAATTGCGAACTCGAAACCGATTGATCTGATTTGCTTCTTAGTGTTTCGTAGTTATTCGTTTGTAACTGTCGTAGTTGGAGAGTTGGATCGCGAGGGGAATTCGAAGATGATTAGGTTTTTCAAATTTTGGGCGTTTGATCCGTTTGAGTTAAGGTTGTATGAATTCGGGTTGTATCCGACTCGATTATGATGGGTTTTTGATGGGTCGGGATTTTCTACTGATTTTCTCAGTAAATAGATTAATTTTGAGGGATAACATAGTAAACAACCGATTTTTATATTAAATTTAAATAGAAAATTAAACATAAAAAAGAGGTATTTGAGATCTTATTTTCTGGTCAAAGGGTATTTGAGCCATTGATTCTCTAGCTTTTCTCTTAGAAATCGCGACTCTCCTTTCTCTTTCATGATTCTCTTTTCCCTCATTGTTTTTTCTACATTTTTTAATTATCCTTCCCATTTCTTTTGTTTACTCATTTTTTATGTGATGAAAAAATATAAATGTGGATCAAAATTCAAAATTAACCTAGCTGAGAAATATTAAAAAGAATTCACATAATTTTGATATCCGGATCAAAATTTGTAAACATGAAGAAGTTGGAACGTGGATGATATGTGTGGATCAAAACAGGTAGACAAACTTTCGATTGATGGTTATGTTGGAAACATAAAGATAAACAAGATGCATGTCTAGTAGATACATGTAACAAAAGATGTATGGGTAAGAGATGTGCGGTGACAAATTAATGTGGTCAAAGTTTCATAAATTGAATAAAAAAAAACACAATCTCATTTTCTTTGTTTGGATCTCTCCACCATTAGATTCATCCTCTTTCGTTTGGATTTCAGTTAACTAATGGGTTATAGATGATGTGGTATTGATATCTGGAAACAAAACTCAATTTCATTTATCTCGTGGCACCGATTGATCGATTGACTTCTTCGTTCGATCGACATGACTTGAATTGGATAGCCGGTCGTTTCAATCTCTCAGATGTCTCTCGAGGGTTTGGATCGACCACCCGATCGACCAAGATCAGGTTGATTGGGTTGGGTCGATTCAGTTTGTATTTTCTCTGATTGTTCGATTCCGTCACCGGACGTACCAATCTTCAGTAATTTGAGCGTAACTTTTGATCCAACCATCAGATTAGCTTCAAACCACCTGAATATGAAAGCTAACATCCTCACATATCTTGTGCTTAATATTGAAGATTATCTAATGGTGGGAATTCCTCCATATATAGTCAAAATTATGATGTTCGAAAGCTGTCAAATCTCCAAAATACCCAAAACGCCTCATTTTGCCTGGATTCTCCAAATTTCATGCCAAGCCTTTATAAACTCTAAAACCAAAAATATTAATTTATAATCGTAAACCATCTTTTCCTTATTAAGAACATATTAAAATACTATTAAAAAGTGGTAAACAATAGGGTATATCAACTCTCACAGACTTAAACATTTGTTTGTGCCCAAACAAAACAATGAATAGTAAGAAAAGAGGTTTAAAAACGTGGGAACTTTGAATCTCGGAAACTGTGCTTTATGATTCATGACCTGCAAAGCACATTAGACATAACCCACAATAAAGACATTCTCACTATAGTCAAGTGCTCTAATCACTGATCCGTCATGCAAATCCCGAATTCACATGTAATCTCCATTCAAGTGAGGTAGCTCTATACGTTCGTTAAGTGTTTAGTGAGCTTTTCTCATTTCAAAGTGTAAGACAGGGATAATGACGCTATGTATCAAAGACTTGCAAGTGGTGAGGCTAAAAAGTGTTAAAGTGTTTATGGTTACCTTATTTTTTCCACCGGATGCGAGTTATTATGAATAACAGTAAGAGAGAATGAACCAATTGATATCCACAGTTTCCAACCTCTCTCTTTGCGTCTATCTCCCCTAGACTTAGTTTTTTCAAGGAATCTCCGTAAAAACATCCGTCTAACCTCCTTGTTGATATGTGGCATTCTTGGACTTCCTAGTGCAATGAGATTAATTTTTTTTAAAGTAAACCGTTTCCTTTCTTTTCCTGTTTTCACGTTTTTTTTTAAAGAATAAGAACCATCACTGTCCGAAATTCAGGTGTCTACATTCTTATTTTAAAGGGAAAACAGTTTTATGACTTAGAATCTCATGTGCACAAATTATACCTAGTTTTCATGAATCCAAGGGAAATGCAGATTTTGGATCCCACCAATTTCACACCCAAAAATACGTGCCAAGTATAGTGGTCGGGAAACTGTGTCGTTCCGCTCTCTCCGACGTTTTTGCACATAACAACATATCAATTAATAAAACTCGAGAGTGTGTGTGTGTGTGTGTGTTGGAGGGGGTGGGTTGAAAAGAGGTGAAGTAAAAGGTATACCAACTAAAAATGAATTGGCCATTCAAGATCAGCATAGAGTGGTAAAAAAGAATAAAAATCATGAATGTATGATTCGTTTCCAAATTCTAACACTTTTAGGAGAAAACATTTACAATCCGATTAAAATTAAAATAAATCAGAACTAGCATATTTTATCCAATATAATCACTACAAATCATAACCCTCGGGGGAAATCGAGTCACATGATTTCTAGGTATTGCATGCTCTAAGCAAATCATGAAAAAGTTGTCACTAAGAAGATAAATCATAAGCACATATGGTTTGAAAACTCATCATAGGATTTCGTTCCGATTCCTGACTAAGTTTTGACTCAATAAAATATTTTGACTCTAATTTTTTTTAAAGAAAACGAAAAATCTAAAAGTTTTCAAATTTAAAAGAAAATGAACCAATCAGAAAGAACTACGTCATATAACAATGAACCTCCCTTCAAAATTAAATCACACTGTATGGTGTGAGAATAAATTGAAATGAGTTCATCAAATTGAAAGTATTTAAAAGTATGGATCAGAAATATCTACCTTATTGATCCTCGACAAATATCCGACTGATTGGGGTCTAAAAAAATTGATAATTTTTATTCTTAAAATGTCAGAAAACATACTTTGAATCGAGCTGATTCGATCGACCTGGTTGGTTCAAACAGGTAGTCAATCGAGTTTGTACAAAATCTCATGTTCGAATCCAATCGACCTGATTGGGTCGATCGAGTGATCGATCGGAACGCTCTTCAACTCGATCGATCCATTCGTGCTTGGTTCCGAAAATCTGATTTTTCAATTTTTTGGCTAAAACACTTCAAGTAATTTTATTAAAAATCAAAGTAATAAATCATAAAACATAAATAAAATTTACTATTGGGTTGTCTCCTACCTCATCGCTTATTTTTAAAGTCGTTTAGCCCGACTTGTTAGCACACATATGCTAATCATGAGAATCAAAAGGTTAAGCCAATGCACCTTTGATTTTTCTCCTGTCAACCTCATTGACAGTCTCAGACCAATAATACCTAATACCCGATCGAGTTCCAATTTCACCAGTTATGTCCATTATTCGCCCCATTGGTAACTAACTATTAAACCAAAAATGAGCATGTTTACCATCTCTAATGTCGACCCGAAGGAGAAACGAAAGCTGATCAAGGGCGGATCTACATTGGCTTACATGGGAGCAGCTTCCACTACTCAATTTTTTATTTCCTATGTTAATTACTTTAAATATTTCAAATTAGATCTTAAATTTTAAAATTTTAAGCTTTATGCCCCAATAAAATATAATTATAGATCCGCCACTGAGGCTGATCACAGATTTTGAAAAGCTTTTTCAAAATCCACTTACCAATATTTGTGTCTCATACTGTTGCAAAAAAAAAAAGTCTCATAAACGTTTAATATTAGTAGTATACGAGAATAATGAGAAAAAACAGTTTTAACATTATAGAAAAGTAGTTATATATATATGGTAGACTTTAGTAACGTTCTTTTTGTCCTTTCTATACATGTCCAAATTCTTTAAAAATTATTTGTATGAATGATCATTGACATTAAATATTTTCTATAAAAAGTAGTATTTAGGAGAAAAGTAGCAAAAACAGAAAATATGAGCATCGTCTCTAGTAGGGCTATGCTATAAAATAGTTTTATTTGGTGTGAAATGTTGTACAAATTGATAGAATATAAAGACAATAAAACTCAACTGTAAACCGAATTGCCTACCTCTTTTTTATACTGTCGGTTAGTGCGCCCACCTTGATTCTGGTGACAAAATCAATAGATTCCCAAAACTCAGTATTCCTTGGTTGACTTTGCTCACTATCAAGTGTTATCTTGTAACTCTTTGGAACAAATACGTTGGAATCCAATATCAGCTTTTTGTGCTCCTTGAAGAGTTAGTTCTTTCGCCATTGATCTGACACCGTTAGGATCAGTTGTATCACCTAAATACCATTGTATCCTTTAACTCCCCAAAAACATAATATTATTTTATATAGACACAAACTGAACAAATTTAAGAGTAAAACCAATCAATAACACTGAGAATATACATTTGCTCTTTGAAGTCCTTCAAGACCTTAAGAAATGTATTATTAAGGTTACAAAAGACTTCAAAGCTCAAAGGTATATTCTTAGTTTTAATGATTGATTTTTTTCTTAAATTAGTTTAAGTTCTATCCATATAAGTATTCTTTTGTTTTTTGGGAGTTAAAAATGTAATAATATTTCCATAACATTATTGATCGTAATGGTGTCACATCAATGGCGAAAGAACTCCTCAAGGAGCACCAAGAGCTGCTTTTCGGTTTCAATGCATTTTTGCCAAAAGGTTACAAGATAACACTCGAGAGTGGCCAAACTTCACCAAGGAAGCTTGAGTTGGGGGAAGCTATTAAAGGTTTCTTCACAAGCACGATGCTTCTTTAAATCATCTTACTATGTGTGTGTGTTCTTTCTTTACCTCCAAGAACTAGTGTGTGTGTGTTCTTTCTTTACCTTCTTTTATTTTGTCTACCTTTCAAAATAAAGCTTAGAGATCTAGGTGAGTTAGAGATTGTAATAAGAACTTCATATGGAATTAAATTTCTTTATAGTGAATCCTCTCATGTGTGGAAGTATCTTAGTGTGTCATCTATAAACGTCTTAAATACTAGTAGAAAAGAACAGAATTTCTATGGGTTTGGAAGATTAAACCCCAATTACAAAAATATGAGCAGTATTTGTTTTGGGTTAAGTGTGATTGGATATACATGCCCAAGACATATGTTTAAGTGATTGAAAATATTTATTATATTTTTCTGTAAACTATGTAAGAAATTATTTTCTTTTACTTATTTTTGTTTACTAGTTTAAGTTTACTATAAGTAATTTTTTATTTTATGAAAAATAATTTTCTTTTCTTTTTTCTCAATTTGTTTTATTTCTATTTTAATTAAATAAATTCAAACATCTCAAAAAATCAAAACCCTCAAATTTATTTTCACTGAAAGTTACATTTCTATATTTCCTTAAGCTTTTTGTTGACTATAATTAAAATAAAAAGAAATATTATTTATGTTACTATATTTGAAATATTTTTCCTATATATACTTGAAAGCATTTCCTTTTTAAGTTTTTTTTTGCTTTGACTAATTAAATACATTCATCCTAGTGTTGTTTCCCTTTTACAGAATTCATTCCACTTTTTTAATTATTATTTTAATCTTAAAAAAGTTGTTTTGGTGAATAATCAAAAAAAAAAAAAAATTAAAAGAGTAATCAAAATGTTAGAGAGAGAGATATGAAGAGTTATAGAGAGAAATTGGTTAGTTTATAGGCTTTTTGTGTGGTTATTGAGCAAACAATCCTAATAAAAATGTTTAAAAACCTAACACATGTCTAAACCAAATTTCTTTTGACATATACAAAATTTATAAGAACTTTAAATTTATTTTTATTGAAATTTATATTCTATATTTACCTTAGCTTTTTGTAACACATGAATCCAATGGTAACACATCCAACCCAAAAAAACAAATATCCCATATCTCTTTATTCAAAAGGAAAAATAACCAAAATTTTATCCAAGATCCATTTAAAAAATAGTATCGTAATTTTATCCGAAATCCATTTGAAAATTGTATTCGAAATCCAAAAATAGCATCGTAATTTAAAAAAATAAAAATCCATATTCACCTGTATTTTTGTATATAATTTTAAAATACTATTTTTAAACGCCTTTTGTTTATACGCTCATAAAAGTTTATGAAAGTCAATTGAAATTGATTTAATTATTCTTATTTTTATTTTTAACTGATTAATGGTTTCACATCAGAACCAGTAACCACGAGTATCATCATTTTTGAGCAGATCTTGATCTACGTACCCTAAAATTTTAAGGTGTTTGATCCGTATTCAAACCTAATATCCATAAAATGATTTTATAAAATAAAATTTCAAGTGGTTTTATCTAAAGTTTAAAATTATTTAATAATTTATAAATCTATTCGTAAACAACAAAGGATCAAACAAAAACCTAAAACGAACATACATATATTATTTTTTTTGTTTATCTCATCACATACCTTTTTGAAATTATTCGAAGAGAATTCAAAGTTTCCTAGACCAACGGGTCGAAGGATTTCCGGGAGTTCCGTGTGGAAGGATTTTCGCTCAACGTCAAGATCTGATACAAAATCAGCGCTTTTACAATATTTATTTTTTCTTAAAAAAACGGCTGAATCGACGAGAAGAAAAAATCTAATGAATTTAATCCCTTTTTATAGAACCAAAATTAACCTAGCTGGGAAATATTAAAAATCATTCAAACGATGTCGTATCAAATAATAGATCAAATGACGTCATATAAATGTTCACATACATTTTATTAGATTTTGTTGTAAATAAAATATCAAATCAATCCAACTTCGTTTAGAAAACGAATTAATATCAATTTTTAAAATTGATGTTTTATAAGGTGTAAGGATCTTCATGACTCCGAATATGCATATTATTTGAAGTTATTTACATATTAAGACATTTTGCCAATATTTTATTACAAAGTAGACATTTTGTGAGGATACGACACTTTAAACAATGTACAAAATCTGATAAATCCATACAACCCATCTAGCTTTTCTCTTAGGAATCACAACTCTCCTTTCTCTTTCATTGTTCTCTTTTCCCTCATTGTTTTTCTACATTTTTTAGTTATCTTTTCCATATGTTTTGTTTACTCATTTTGTATGTGATGAAAAAATATAAATGTGGATCCAAATTAACCTAGCTTAGAAATATTAAAAAGAATTCAAACAATTTTGGTATCCGGATCAAAATTTGTAAACATGAAGAAGTTGGAACGTGGATGGTATTTGTGGATCAAAACATGTAGACAAGCTTCCGATGGATGGTTATGTTGGAAACATAAGGATAACCAAGATGCATGTCTAGATACATTTAACAAAAAATGTATGGGTAAGAGATGTGCGGTGACAAATTAGTGTGGACAAAGTTTCATAAATTGAATAAAATAAAACACAATCTCGTTTTCTTTGTTTGGATCTTCTCCACCATTAGATTCATCCTCTTTCATTTGGATTTCAGTTAACTAATGGGTTATAGATGATGTGGTATTGATATTTGGAAACAAAACTCAATTTCATTTATCTCGAGGCACCGATCGATCGATTGACTTCTTCGTTCGATCGATTCAACTTGACTTGAATTGGATAGACGGTCGTTTCAATCTCTCATATGTCTCTCGAGGGTTTGGATCGACCACCCCATCGACCAAGATCAAGTTGATTGGGTTAGGTCGATTCAGTTTCTATTTTCTCTGATTGTTCGATTTCGTCACTGAACATACCAGTCTTCAGTAATTTAAACATAACTTTTGATCCAACCATCATATTAGCTTCAAACCAGCTGAATATGAAAGCTAACATCCTCACCTATCTTGTCCTTAGTATTGAAGATTATCTAACGGTGGGAATTCCACCACATAATGTCAAAATTATGATGTTCGAAAGCTGTTAAATCTCCAAAATTTCTAAAAACGTCTCATTTTGCCCGAATTCTCCAAATTTCATGCCAAACCTTTATTAACTCTAAAACCGAAAATATTAATTTATAATCATAAACCAATCTTTTCCGTATTAAGAACATATTAAAATACTATTAAAAGGTGATAAATAATAGGGTATATCAATTCTCATAGACTTAGACATTTGTTCATCCTCAAACAAAACAATAAATAGTAGGAAAAGAGGTTTGAAAATGTCACTGTCTGAAAATTCAGGTGTCTACATTCTTATTTGAAAGGGAAAACAGTTTTATGACTTAGAATCTCACGTGCATGAATTATACCTAGTTTTGATGAATCCAAGGGAAATGCACTTTGGATCCCACCAATTTCACGCCCAAAAATACGTGCTAAATCTAGTGGTCGGGAAACTGTGTCGTTTTTCTCTCTCCGACGTTTTTGCACATAACATCATATCAATTAATAAAATCCGAGTGTGTGTGTGTTGGAGGGGTGGGTTGAAAAGAGGTGAAGTAAAGGGTAGGGTACCAACTAAAACTGAATTGGTCATTCAAGATCAGCATAAAGTGGTAAAAAGAACAAAAATCCTCATTGGTAACTAACTATTAAACCAAAAATGAGCATGTTTACCATCTCTAATGTCGACCCGAAGGAGAAACGAAAGCTGATCAAGGGCGGATCTACATTGGCTTACATGGGAGCAGCTTCCACTACTCAATTTTTTATTTCCTATGTTAATTACTTTAAATATTTCAAATTAGATCTTAAATTTTAAAATTTTAAGCTTTATGCCCCAATAAAATATAATTATAGATCCGCCACTGAGGCTGATCACAGATTTTGAAAAGCTTTTTCAAAATCCACTTACCAATATTTGTGTCTCATACTGTTGCAAAAAAAAAAAGTCTCATAAACGTTTAATATTAGTAGTATACGAGAATAATGAGAAAAAACAGTTTTAACATTATAGAAAAGTAGTTATATATATATGGTAGACTTTAGTAACGTTCTTTTTGTCCTTTCTATACATGTCCAAATTCTTTAAAAATTATTTGTATGAATGATCATTGACATTAAATATTTTCTATAAAAAGTAGTATTTAGGAGAAAAGTAGCAAAAACAGAAAATATGAGCATCGTCTCTAGTAGGGCTATGCTATAAAATAGTTTTATTTGGTGTGAAATGTTGTACAAATTGATAGAATATAAAGACAATAAAACTCAACTGTAAACCGAATTGCCTACCTCTTTTTTATACTGTCGGTTAGTGCGCCCACCTTGATTCTGGTGACAAAATCAATAGATTCCCAAAACTCAGTATTCCTTGGTTGACTTTGCTCACTATCAAGTGTTATCTTGTAACTCTTTGGAACAAATACGTTGGAATCCAATATCAGCTTTTTGTGCTCCTTGAAGAGTTAGTTCTTTCGCCATTGATCTGACACCGTTAGGATCAGTTGTATCACCTAAATACCATTGTATCCTTTAACTCCCCAAAAACATAATATTATTTTATATAGACACAAACTGAACAAATTTAAGAGTAAAACCAATCAATAACACTGAGAATATACATTTGCACTTTGAAGTCCTTCAAGACCATAAAAATGTATTATCAGGGTTACAAAGGTATTCTTAGTTTTAATGATTGATTTTCTTCTTAAATTAGTTTAAGTTCTGTCCATATAAGTATTCTTTTGTTTTTTGGGAGTTAAAATGTAACAATATTTCCATAACATTATTGATCCTAATGGTGTCACATCAATGGCGAAAGAACTCTTCAAGGAGCACCAAGAGCTGCTTTTCGGTTTCATTGCATTTTTGCCAAAAGGTTATAAGATAACACTCGAGAGTGGCCAACCTTCACCAAGGAAGCCTGAGTTGGGGGAAGCTATTGATTTTATCAAAAAGTTAAGGTAGGTGTTTTGGGTTTGATTTTTTATTGTTTTTTATTTAGTCATTTTATTTAAAAAACAATTGAAATCAAATGAAACCATTCTATAGCCTAGCCCTACTAGAAATGATGTTCCTCTTTTATGTTTTTGCCCCTTTTCTCCTAAATACCATTTGTTGTAGAAGGTTTCAAGACAGTGATCGTGCATACAAATAAGTTTTATAAGTTTTGAACATGTAAAGAAAGGACAAGAAGATTGTTACTAAGGTCTACCATGAGATATTATATATATTATACAATATTTTAAGGTTTCTTCACAAGCACGATGCTTCTTTAAATCTTCTTACTATGTGTGTGTGTTCTTTCTTTACCTCCAAGAACTAGTGTGTGTGTGTGTTCTTTCTTTACCACCTAGCACTTTCTTTTAACATCACTAAAAAGATATGCTGAAAAAGATCTTCTGCTTTTGTGCACGGAGCTCACTTGATAAGGTCTCTCAAGTATATGAGCTTTGTCTACCTTTCAAAATAAATCTTAGAGAGCTAGGTGAGTTAGAGATTGTAATAAGAACTTCATATGGAATTAAAGTTCTTTATAGTGAATCCTCTCATGTGTGGAAGTATCTTAGTGTGTCATCTATAAACGTCTTAAATACTAGTAGAAAAGAACAGAATTTCTATGGGTTTGGAAGATTAAACCCCAATTATAAAAATATGACCTGTATTTGTTTTGGGTTAAGTGTGATTGGATATACATGCCCAAGACATATGTTTAAGTGATTGAAAATATTTATTATATTTTTATGTAATTATGTAAGAAATTATTTTCTTTTACTTATTTTTGTTTACTAGTTTAAATTTACTATAAGTAATTTTTTATTTTATGAAAAATAATTTTATTTTATTTTTTTCAATTTGTTTAAATTTTGTTATATTTCTATTTTAATTAAATAAATTCAAACATCTAAAAAAATCAAAACCCTCAAATTTATTTTCATTGAAAGTTACATTTCTATATTTCCTTAAGCTTTTTGTTGACTATAATAAAAATAAAAAACAATGTTATTTATTTTACTATATTTGAATTTCCTATATTTACTTGAAAGTATTTCCTTTTTAAGTTTTTTTTATTTGACTAATTAAATACATACATCCTAGTGTTCTTTCCCTTTTACAGAATTCATTCCAATTTTTTTAAATATCATTTTAATCAAATAAAAAAGTTGTTTTGGTGAATAAACAAAACAAAATAAAAATAAAAGAGTAACTACAATGTTAGATAGAGATATGAAGAGTTATAGAGAGAAATTGTTTAGTTTATAAGATTTTTTGTGGTTATTGAGCAAACAATCCTAATAAAAATATTTTTTGTTTATTTTTGTTTACTAGTTTAAATTTACTATAAGTAATTTTTTATTTTATGAAAAAATAATTTTATTTTATTTTAGTAAAAAGGAAATATAAAATTGAAACTTAAAACCTAAGTAATAGCTTAAAACCCATGTAATAGCTTAAAACCCAATAAATAATATAAACCCGTATAATAGTATGATAAGTATAGATGCGCTGCATCAAATTCCTCCGGGTTAGAGAAGATTCGTCTCTGAATCTGAAACGTTGTTGTCACTATGAAACCTAGAAAGATATTTAACGTTTAACACATCGGCAGTCTTAATGTGAGAAGACAAACGAAGGCGATTGGCGTTGTTGTTAATGCCCTCCAAAACTTCCACTGGTCCAATCTTACTGGTAGTAGCTTATTATACTCATGCAAGGGCATACGATCCTTAGTTAGAACATCCCACACAATCTCACCCGGATCAAAAATCAACTCAGGCCTCTTCGCATCAGCCAGAGTCTTGTATTTGGTAGCCGAGAACTCGAGCTGATCACGTGCTTGTTGATGCGTCGTGCGTAAGGACTCCACAAACTCCACAGCTCATCCATGGATTCGGCGTGGATCAGGTACGGATGTCAAACCCAGTGGTCTTCGCTGAAAAAGACTATAAACTATCTGAAAAGGACTAAAATTTGAGCTCCTATTAGTAGCATGATTGTGAGCAAATTCGGCTTGACACAAACAAGCTTCCCAAGAACGAATGTTCTCTCCTACAAGGCACCGCAACATGTTAACCAAGGCTCGATTAGTCTTCTCCGTTTGACCATCCGTCTGATGATGATAATCGGTACTCATATCAACTTGTTTGTAACATCTTCCACAAAGCGCGCCAAAATGGCTCAAGAATCTAGTATCTTTGTCCGAAACAATAGATGTAGGAACTCGATGAAGACGATAGACTTCTTGAAAGAATAACTGAGCGACGCATACTGCATATGTGGTGCGCTTACAAGGCACAAAATGAGCCATCTTGGAAAAACGATCCACGATTACATGGATGGAATCATTACCTTTCTGAGTACGCGGAAGTCCCAACATGAAATCCATGCTAATATCCATCCAAAACTGTGTAGGAATGGGCAAAGGCAAAAACAAACCCGCATTCGAAGCTTGTCCCTTAGTGATAACACTCATATTTTACTCTCAAAACCTATCATTTCAAGATCATGTACAAGTGTTTTAACCCGGTTTTCAAAGGTTTTAAAGTGATTTCCACGTTTCCTAGTCTCAAGAGTCATTTCAGGGAAATTGGAAAAAAAACATACATTCTGGAGCAAAACGGGCATTTTCAGGACAAGTGCTCGAAGGCATATGTTCAACATCAAATGACGAACTTCCCACCACAAGATCAAGCTCATATTTGGAGAAGAGATATCCTTAACAGCTGTCTTTCACCTCGAGGAGGTTTGAGTTCAATCCCACGGTTGGATCTCAATTTACGAAGGAAGCAAGAAGGTCCGTCAAGCACCAAGAAGAGCACGTTGGCCGCGCCACAACTTATCCAGTAGGCCTATATAAGGAGACCCCTAGGGTTTCACAAAGGACGTAACTTTTCACGAGAGCTTTTCGACAAACACTTTTCACAACACCTTTGGGAAAGAGAGATCGACGGCCGCCCAGAGACGAAGACCTCGAGAGAGATTTCTTCAGCAGCCGCCACCTTTCCTTTCTTCTCTTTTCAACTATTGTTCTTAGTTCTTTGTTTTTGAATACTTTAAGAAGATCTCTCCAACTGGATTTCCATTGGAGAAGTTTTCGAATCCCTTTTCTTATTCAATACAAATCGCACCTTTTCATATCTCGAAAGATGTTTCTCGTTTCCATGAACGAGTAGTCGTCTTCGTTTATTTCTTGTGCTTATTGCATGTTTGCTTTTCTGATCAATTAGTAACTGATCCCAGGATCGATAGATATACTAACGTGTGGTCTATTGTTTGGATCTAGAGGTTAACGAGCGGACCGCACCGTAGGATGCTAACACATATCGACGGACCGCACCGCGAGTGTTTACAAATAGGTGAATGATATGTTTGCGCGTTTGATTCGCAACGTGGGATGATAACTCATATTTGCAGGGCGAAACAAACGTAGGTGGTCATATCTGCGAACACGGGGTGGTCATAGTTGACCGTTTCAGCTTAAAGAACCTACCCGACTAATTCGCTTTAAAACCTAATTTATTGCTTGTTAGATCCGATCCATGAACCCCGGAGAATTTCCTTTGGCCCAACGTTTTTTATCAATTGATTTACAACCGTTTAATTTCCGTTTTCTGCTTGAAACAATACTACAAAATCGTGACACAAAAACCCTCAACCTTTCTCTTTGGTTTAAAGAAGTTACAAATCCTAGAACATTCGCGAAACAACAATCTCTGTGGATTCGATCATTTAATATACTACTGTGATTACTGTGCACTTGCAGCTATCTTAGGGGTAAAACTTGGAGTACAAAACCCCATGCATCAAGTTTTGGCGTCGTTATCGGGGATTGTTTGCTTTTGCGAATTTTCAGTTTCTAATTCCACTTTTAAACAACATTGAATTTCAAGCTTTTCTGTTCATTACTCACGATTCTCTTGTATATGCTTTTCATGTTTCAGGTGTATGACCACTAGAAGGAACTCTTCTAACGTTTTACCCCGCTACATCGAGATTGACAGGCACGAAAAAGAAATTCGAAAGTTAAGAAGACAGATAAGCATGGCCGATAACGAAGCCACCCTTAGAGTTCAACGAAACCGCGGAGAAGTTCTTCACAATGCTGGTCGAGTGCCTCCCATTTTTCAAGACACAGAGCCACAACTCGACAACAATGGGAACCCGGTTAACCCAATTCCCAAGGCTGACTCGGATGGAGAATAACTCGATTATGCCTTGCAACAAGGAGGACAAAACCCAATCATCGAAAATAGCGCAAACCAAGTGAATCCTATCATTCAACCGGAGAACAGAGATGCTAACCGACCTGCTCTACCCGCCAACCAACAGAGGCGAGTGCGAAACCGCAGCATAGCTGATCACGACACTCCGCATCAGCACTTTCAGAATCGAGCTACGATTCAAGTAAACGTTCCTCATGAGAACAAACTCGAGATCAAACCGCAAATCATCACTTTGGTGAAACAAAACCAGTTTCACGCTGTCCAACGAACATCTGATGGATCACGTCGAACTTTTTAAAGAGATTTTCAGCACTACAAAGACGAATCGAATCCCTTCCGGCTATCTGAAGTGTAAGTTATTCTCTTTCTCTTTGAATGACAAGGCTCACAAATGGTTAAAAACTTTACCACCATGATTAATAACCAACTGGATGGAATGCAAATCCACCTTCCTCAATCACTTCTACACGAAGTCACGATCCAATCTGCTGAGGAACAAAATCCAGTGTTTTCAACATTGACCGGTCGAGTAATTCTTTGAAGCATGGGAGCGATTCAAAGACAACGAACGCGACTGCCCTCGCCATGGTTTCTATGGAGCTAGCTTGCTGAACACATTCTACCGTGAACTGCAAGATAAGTACCAAGTCTCACTCGACACGGCCAACAATGGAGATTTCACCACAAAGACGGAGCGACAAGAACGCGCACTCATCGAGAACCTCGCTGAAAGCAACAACAATAACTGCCCAGATTATGAAGAAATCCGCGAACCGGAGAGTCTGATTCTAAGCAGATAGCTAAACTGAAGAATATGATGAGTCAACTACTCAATGGACAGCAACACAGCGTCAATGTGTGTGAAGCCGCGACAGGAGGAGAAGATTTTAACCCAGGGGATGAAGGAGATGACTCTTACTCGCGAGAAGAAGAAGTGGACTTTATAAGAGGCCAGAATTCCTATCCAAACCGAAACTTCAACAGCGTATTCAACTACAACTTCAGGAACAACAACCTCTCTTATCGAAACCCAAACGTGGAGAACCCGCGAGATCAACAGTACCCGTCCCAAGGAAGACCTTTCCAAAGTAAGTTCCCAAACGTTAACTACATAAGTAACGGAGGGTATCAACTGAAACCATCTTACAATGCTCAGTCCGCGCTCTACAATAATCAAAAAGGAGCACCACAAGCTGCATCAAATGCATTGTACCCATCACGAGAGGACAAGCTCGAAGGACTGATGCTACAGCTGTTGTTGTCTCAACAGAAGTCGATCAAAGACCTCAATAACAAGGTCGATTGCTTGTACAACGATTTGGATGGGCAAGTTCGAATCTCTATCCTCTCATATGAAAAATGTGGACACACAAGTTGCCCAAACCGCTGAAGCCGTTAAGAGACAAGCGGTAGTCCTTTCCGGAAAGGTAGAAGTTAACCCGAAAGGATTCTGCAACGTGATCTCCGCAATTACCAGCGGAGCTAAGGAGCCAGAACTCATTGAAGAAGATAAATGCAGATTCGTCCCACTTTTCCCAACGATAAAGAAGAAAAACGCTGAGCCACCTTTCGATATCCGAGAGCACTGCGCATTCGGTAAATTCAAGAAGAAAGAGGATCCCGGAGAATTCGTTTTCCCATGATCGATCACATGAATCAGATTGTACGACTGCCTATGCGATACAGGAGCTAATGTCAATGTCATGTTAACGGCAATCGCTGAAAGGTTAGGGATAACAGCTTGTTTCCCTTCACCTATGCAATTAGTGTTCGGAGATTCATCCTTGAAGAAAAAAAATGGTGTTATCTACAACGTCCAGCTTCTTGTTGAAAACAAGATAATCTCTGTAGACTTTTATGTATTCGATATGAGAGAAGACAAAGACAAGCCTTTGATACTTGGAAGACCCTTTTTGGCCATTGCAGGGGCAAAGATCGACCACACAAAAAACTTCGTAGTCTTCCTGCATGTGAGTCATAAGATATTCTATCCAAAGGAACGGAACACTGCGCCGATGGAAAAGGAGAGCCAGGCAAGTAAAAAGAAAAAAACGGGGTGATACCAAGATAAGACCAGCTCCACTCGAGACCTTTCTCAAAAATTGAGATCCTCATTCCCCCTGAGCTAGGAGAGCTAAGTGAACAAGAAATGGCCAAGGTCGAGAAGATCAAGCGAGTGATCCTTGAAGCCAAAATTCTTAGAAATGGGAACGGAAGCACATTACTGATAAAAAAAAAAAAACAAGGCGTAGCTTTAGGAGCAACAACTCCGGAAGCCACTTCTTCAATCGCCTAAGCCTCAAACAAAGTCGAGCTAACGACTTAAACAAAAGCGCTTGGATAGAGACAACCCACCCGATACATGTTTTTATTTTCTTTCTTTTATTTCTAACGTTAGCTTTTTCAAGTTTTATGTATTTAGGGAATAAAAACTAAAGAAAAACAAAAAAACCAAAACAAAATTGGAAAATCAAGAAAAACAGAAAATATGAAGAAGTCCCCCAAACAGAGGCTGGCCGCACAAGCAACTGCCCGTGCCGCGGCAAGACAAGGTATGGCCGTGCGACCAGCCTCGACCGTGCGGTGGGACTTTCCCTGGCCGCGTCCGCGACGGGCCATGGCACGACCAGTGGTCGTCTGAACGTCTCACCCAGAAGATTCATGTTTTTCTGGTGAACCAAACTTCCCGCGTTTTGCTACAATCTTACACCGCTAAAACATCCCCGTTAATGAAAGTTAACATATTTTAACGATTCGTGAACACCACGTAAGGTAAGTTTCTTCGTTTTAAAGTTTTTGAAAATTAAAGGTTCATTTGTGTTAAAAACACCTTTTTAAAACAAAAAGAGGATTTTTAAAATTAAACTCTCCTTTCTTCTTCTCTTCCAAAAGAATTGGAGATTTTTTAGAGATTCTAGATTTTTCAAATTAGAGCCATTTTTGAAAATTATTTGGTCTGAACTCATATATTTTCAAAGGAGATTCAACTTTTAAACATCATTCATTTTCATCTACATGATCTCTAATTTCAAATTTCTCTAGAGAACTCAATTTTGAGATCTCTCTTGCTTGACTAGATCAATGTATAGGATGCTTGGATAATTGTAGAGAACCTTGAATTGATGAATTAGGTTGCTTAGATTTCGATTTCTGCAATCTTTTATTGATAAAGTTGGAATTTTTGGAAAGTTGGAAATATAACTTGCTCTTAAAAGCGAATTTTGGAGGTAATTCTAGACAAAATTACTTAGCTTCAACTCGATTCATGCTAAGTATGACTTAGGAACCAAATTTTGATGAAGATAAGTTGACAGAATTGATTTATTGGAAAAAATTTGGTATAGAAACCTAACAATCCGAAAATAGAGCTTAAGTACCAAATTGTTCTTAAGAATTATGCATTTGCTCGATTGATATCAGTCTTGGAAACTCTTGATATATGCTCAATATATCATTGCACTTGAGAATCCTTATGACACCTCAAATTCATATGTTTGGTCGAGTTTTTGTTTTGTTTTGCAAGGTACAATGAGTTATGACCGAAACTTCGAGGTTTGTTCAAAGAATAGAGAGCAAGAAGGCTCTTCACGACGTTCTTCGCGACAGCAAGAACGAGAGACAGCGCTAGGCGACCCAAGTCTTGACACCACTCTCAAAAGGTACATGGAGGAGCAACAAAGAAGGTTCCGCGACTCACGGATAGCGCGCACACACCGCGAAGACCCACCTCCACCTCAAGGGCCGATTTCACCCCCTAGAGAGTTGAACCCTTTTTATCCCAAGCGCAAGGTCAGATACTTCATAGCACTGATAGAGCCCACTATCGATTACTTACGGGAGATGAAGAAGATGGAGATTAGGACAGCCCTCAAGATTGATTACTCCGCTTTAGACGCCTTGGGCATCACCGAAGATGTTACATGGTATTTGGACGAGTTAAGGCTCATGACCTTTATGGAAATTAATCGACCGACCTAAAAGGAGCTCGCGCAAGAGTTCTTATCTTCAGTTCAGTTGACTTACCGATGAGGGAGGAGATCACATCCGAAAGACAGTATTCTTTATTTCACCATTGACTCTAGAGATTATGAGTTGAGTATCCGTCGGATTTGCAAGATATTTGGTTTTGACTTGGGGAGCGAGACAAGCATTGAAGAAGAGTTTAGTGTTGGTCTTTGGGGACTGATGGGCCGAGGCATATACGACAAGGGAAGGCATCCGTCTGCTTTTCTTTCACATTCGGTCGTGCGTTTTGTGCACCGCTTCATAGAACATCGACTTTTCTCTCGCAACAACCAGTCATGCATTCTCATTCCAGAGCTCGTCTTAGTTTAGTCTACTTTCAGAGACAAGCCATTATTAGCATTTCTTGGATGCGTCCTAGCAGAGAGACTCGTGTGAGTGAAGCACGATGTTACCGCACCCATGTGCGAGGTTGCCTTCACGACTTACGGAGGCATTATTACAACAATTATGGAGGCTGCTGTAGTAGACACTAGCACTGAGGCACGACTAGATGAGGCTTGGTTCGATTTGGTCCAATTTTAGACGGACATGAACCTGACAGGCGTAGCCATCGATCCGGATAGACTCGGATATTGATACTGACCCGGGAAGGGAGACAACCGGACGGTCTATCTACCATCTCTCACAGTCTTGCGCCTTTCAGAGGGATCACCACAGTGGATCCCGGAAGACGAGGAGTTCCGTACCGAGTTCTCACGCCTCCCGTTTACTATTGGAGAGTACATAGCCGCTAAGGCTAAGAGAGAGGTGATCCGTCAGAGAGCCCACCACACATCATCTTCCTCCACACACATCACCTCATGATCCCCGACACCGTCCACCTCAGCTGATCCCGCGATCACCGCCCTTCAGGAGCAACTGGCACACCAGAATGAGATGCTTGAGAGGATGGCATGACAACTTCGAGAGAGAGGACACATAGATGGTGACCTCTAGACCCTGAGTTCAAATGCCTTTATGACTTCGTGTCTCGGCCGAAACTCTTCCTGCTTACGAGCATGTTTCCATCTATTTTACCCTTATCTTTTACTTCTGCTTTATTTTTCATATTTTGTGTCAGTCATATCCTTTCACCACTAATTCACACTCGGGACAATGCGATTTAAGTCTGGGGGAGGATTTCTCCGTACTAATGTTTTTAGTTTCTTTGTTTTGGTTTTACTTGAGTCATTTTAATGATTTTTATCTATTCTAAAAAGAAAAGATGATGTATCTCGATAAATATATGATATGGTTTTAGGAACTAAGACGCAAAACCAAGGATGATAATCAACCAGTGTGATTCTTTGCTATTTTCTAGTAACTAATCTTCCAAGCTTTAGTACTGAACTAGGCGGTAGCTAGAAAGCAGGCGATACGAAACCCTAGAGAATTTCGATCTATAGAGATCTCAGGGAAAGGAATATACTAGCTTTACAATAATTGGACTTTAAACTGACATCTAAATTCTGTGTCAACATATTTAAGCATTCGGCGAGAAAACCCGAATGTTCGGGACATCTTTTTCATCTTAAACCACCCTTGGTTGTACCCGAACGGCCAACTCATCTTCAGTTGGTACGATACCCGAAACCTTTACCATCTTTTCATACCTCATGCAACTCTCTTGTTTTCACAATATGCAGATATGTGAAAAAACGCCGGAGAGGGAGTAACGACACGATTTTTAGTCACTCAAGACGAAGGATCAAATGGTTAAGGAACGGAAGTACCAACCACAAAAGTAGACGACGTATCCTGAGGTTAAAACGTGAAGCCCACTTAATGATGTCATGAAGGCCAATATAAGGACACCCCTAGGGCTTCACAAAGGACGTGACTTTTCACGAGAGCTTTTTGACAAACACTTTTCACGCCACAGCCGTCCGGAGACGAAGACCTCGAGAGAGATTTTTTTAGCAGCCGCCACCTTTCCTTCCTTCTCTTTTCATATACTGTTCTTAGTTCTTTGTTTTTGAATACTTTAGGAAGATCTCTCCAACTAGATTTCCATTGGAGAAGTTTTCGAATCCCTTTTCTTATTCAATAGAAATCTCACCCTTTCATATCTCGAAAGATGTCTCTCGTTCCCATGAACGAGAAGTCGTCTAGTTGGGTTTTGATATATCATGGTTTTTACCGGTTTTTGACGATGATATAAGTCCGTTTTATAGAGTTTTTTGGTCTTTTTAGAGTCCTATTAGAGTCTTTACAGGTTGGACTACGTTTGGAGCATAATTGAAGATTTTGGAGCATTCTGGAGCATTGTGGAAGAAGCTGCGAAGTGATGAAGTTAAGAGCCAGATTTTACAAGGAGTGTCGATCGACACTACTCTGCTGTCGATCGACACCAATCGTGGATTCACAAAGTCGCCTGATTTTACAAGTCTTGAAGGAAAAAAAAATTGCCCAGAAGTTTTCCTTATTTGCAAAAGTGCCCCAACTCGTGTTTCTACCCTTATATATAGTTTTCAAAGCCATTCTTTAGGCATTATCTCATACTTGAAGAATCATAGAAGTTTAGGTTTTTGGAGAGAAAAATTAGACTCCTTTATAGCAGATTTGGAACTCTTTGATTTCTTTTATGTTTTCTATTCAAACAATGATTTGTGTTTCATTGATCATGTCTGAGTAGTTTGCTTGTTAGGTTTAGGGTTTTTCAAGGGTGATTGATGAATTGCTAGGTTTAATAAATTTGTTAGGATAAAATCATTAAAGTTTTTCATATGGATTTGTGATTAATGCTGATTTTAGCTTCATGACCTAAAATCTGATCTTAGGTTAATCAATAGATGCGAGAGTATTATTGATTGCATGAACTAATGTTAGATGAGCAAAATACCTATTCGCAAAGAGATTTGGTTTAAGGATTTTGTGAACAATTGAACCTGTTATTAATGCTTGTCTAAATTTTTTGAATTTGCAAAGAGATTTGGAATTCTAGGGTTTAGACATAGATAATCTTCGCAGCGAGAGTTGGTTGATTTTACATTAGTGTTTCAAGTTCAAGAACAGTTCTTAATAAATTCCTAACATTCTGTCTAGACCTGCAATTAGGATTAACCTTAGAATTTCCCTGAACCTAACGTTTTGTCTCCTGAATTTACTAAGTCTTTAATTACCTGCTCTCTTTTAGATTTACATTCTCACTTAGCTTAATTCGAAATTGAAAATTTGTTGTGTGACTATCTCTTTCTCTGTGGATTCGATCCCTAAGTACTACGACTGATCTCTGAATTTGAGAGAGTAAATTTGAGCATATCAGGTTTAAAAGGGTATCTTCGTTTATTTCTTTCTCTTATTGCATGTTTGCTTTTTTGATCAATTAGTAACTGATCCCATGATCGATAGATACACTAACGTGTGGTCTATTGTCAGGATCTAGAGGTTAACGAGCGTACCTCAGCGTAGGATGCTAATGCATATCGACGGACCGCACCGCGAGGGTTTACAAATAGGTTAATGATATGTTTGCGCGGTTGATTCGCAACGTGGAATGATAACTCATAAAATGCGAGGTGAAGCAAACGTAGATGGTCAGATCCGCGAACGCGGGGTGATCATAGTCGACCGTTTCAGCTTAAAAAACCTACCCGGCTAAGTCGCTCTAAAACCTAATATATTGCTTGTTAGATCCGATCCATGAATCACGGAGAATTCCCTTTGGCACAACGTTTTTTTATAAATTGATTTACAACCGTTTAATTCCCGTTTTCTCCTTGAAACAATACTACAAAACTGTGACACACAAACCCTCAACTTTTCTCTTTGGTTTAAAGAAGTTAAAAATCTTAGGACTTTTGCGAAAAAACAATCTCTGTGGATTCGATCCCTTAATATACTACTGTGATTGTTGTGCACTTGCAGCTATCTTAGGGGTAAAACTTGGAGTACAAAACCGCACACATCACTTAGCCAGCTGACACGCACGACATCTTTCCACAAATCTTTCAACATCTCGGCGAAGAGTTGGCCAAAAATACGATGCTGAAACCAGCTGCAAGGTACGATCACGTCCCAGGTGACCCTCGTTATGAATCTCCTCTATCCTCCGTAAGCGCAAACTGCAATCAGGCACACAAAATTGAACCCCATGGAACAGAAACCCATCATTTAGCGTGAAATCATGTCGAGAACCCAACTTAACATCAACCAATATCAGACTAAAGTAAGGGTCTGTCTCGTATAATGCTGAAAACGAAGTAAAACCTGGAACAACAACATGCATTGTGGTTAATAGCGTATGTCTTCTGCTTAAAGAATCGGCAACACGATTCAACTTGCCTGCTTTGTGCCGAATTGAAAACATGAGTTGTTGTAAATATGCAGTCCAAGATGCATGACGAGAGGAGAACTTGACTTGAATATTAAGATTCTTAAGGGCATCATGGTCAGTGAACAAGACAAAATCACGATGCACAAGATAATGACGCCAATGTTTGATAGCCTGGACCACGACATAGAACTCAACATCATATGTGATGTAAAGACTCCTCGCACCGGATAATTTCTCACTGAAGTATGCAATGGGAGGAGATTGTTGACTTAATACGGCCCCAATCCCCCATTTTGAGGCATCACAATGAAGCTCAAATGGCAATTCAAAATCTGGCAAGACCAAAATCGGTGCAGAAGTAAGCTTAGACTTGATTAGCTCAAAATCCTCTTGCGCCTCCGTTGTCCACTCGAACTTGGTTGCTTTCATACAATCTGTCAACGACGCCATAATGGTTCTAAAGTGAGGCACAAAATGTCTGTAAATAGAAGCAAGCCCATTGGAGTTACGAACGTCTGATACAGAACGTGGTATATGCCACGCTCAAACTGCGTCAACCTTACTCATATCCATAGACAAGCCTGCAGATGACACTACATACCCGAGGAATTGAACTTGATCTACACCGAGCTCACACTTTTGTTGCGCCACGAAGAATGTTTCACGCCGCAAAACCAACAAAATTTGACAAAGATGGTCATGATGGTCGGAGATAGACGAGCTAAATATCAAGATATCATCAAAGTACACCACCACAAACTTACCAATATATGGACGCAAAGCTTGATTCATCACTCGCATCAATGTGCTAGGCGCATTTCATAACCCGAAAGGCATCACCATCCATTCAAACAACCGTTCACGCGTCTTAAAGGTCGTCTTCTATTCATCACTCGGGCGAATGCGTATTTAATGATAACCACTTTTCAAGTAAAACTTTGAAATTATAATCGTTGTGCCTATCTAATCAAGCAAATCATCCAAACGCGGAAGCAGAAATCGATATTGTATCGTAATCTTGTTAATAACACGACTATCAACACACATGTGCAAAAGAGCCATCTTTCTTTGGAATGAGAAGAGCAGGTAATGCACATGGACTCAAACTCTCTCGAATGTGTCCCTTTGCAATCAACTCTTCAACTTGCCTACGCAGCTCCTCATGTTCATGCAGACTCATCTGATAATGCGGTCTGTTGGGAAGTGTTGCACCTGGAACCAAGTCAATGTGATGCTGGATATCACGAAGCGGAGGTAGCCCTTCTGGTAGCTTGGCAGGAAAAACGTCTGGAAATTCATCGAGCAGACTAACGATCCATGGGGTCAATGGTGCCACTGCCGGAGGCGCTGCAGTCGTAGACAAGAGAACCACTGCAAATCTAGTCTCTTGAAACTCAGTTTCAAATGCCGCCATAGAAAAAAAGAGAACACACGTCTCATGCATATGGTCAGTCTTTTTTATTCCTTTTGCTTGGTCGCGGGAAAGCTTCCCCACCAGCGATGTCTCAGGGCTCGGAAGTAGCACAATACGACGATTGTTAAACATGAAGCTGTAGACATTACTCTTCCCACTATGCGACACATCGCGATCATACTGCCACGGGCATCCTAGCAAAAGGTCCCACATCCATAGGCGCAATATCACAAAATATTTTATCTTTGTAATATAGGCCAATCGAAAATGCCACCAAAGCCCGCTGAGTAATTCGTATCTCACTACCTTCTTTCAACCATGTTAGCTTGTAAGGAGCAGATTGATCTTTGCGTTTTAAACCTAGGTTGTGGCATGCTACATCTGAGACCACGTTTTGACAGCTTCCCGCATCAATCACATAGCGACAAACTTTTCGCTTAATTGTACAAGTGGACTGAAATATGTTTGTGCGTAACCAAGGTTCTTCACTTGCCACTGGAGCCAAACAAATTCAAGCCACTAACGTCGTGCCTTGATCACCATTGTTGTTGTCCACCAGTAATTCCTCGTCTTCCTCGATGTTCGCCTCTTCACGCTCCTCATCCCACTTAACCTCATCAACGTACAGCCCACGTCTATTGTTTTTAGGACACGCGGTTTGAATATGACCAGGTTCTCCACATGCATAGCAACATAATGCATTAGGTCTAGTGGAACGGCGTAGAGTTTGTTCGTCTCCTATCGAAGTCGTAGCAGGAGGATGCCCAGTATGCGTGTCGTCACTTTCGTGGATACATGACAAAGCAGTGGTCCCCTTCGAGCTCGCACCACCAGTAGCTCTAGCACGAGACCCAGAACTCCAAGTTGAACCAGATTGAAATTGTTGCTCGAAAGCTACCGCCCTCTGATGAGCTTCTGCGATCGTGGTAGGATCGAATTGCACCAACGCATTCTGGATTTGGGGTCGTAGTCCTCCAATAAAATGTGACACCAACTGAATCTCGCTATCAAAATTCTCATTGTGCGTGATTAGTAGAAAAAATTCATCCGCATATTCATCCACCGAACGCGCTCAACCTCGTATACATCGTACGATCGTAATTTTGTGATAGGCTTTTAGTATTTTTGCAGTTTGGTCCACGTAGTGATCTTATCTTTGCATGTGCGACCACGTGTTGCTTTCAATTGTGTCCACCACGACGCGGCACAGCCACAAAACTTAGTTGTCACCAACGCGACTTGGCGCTCCACGGGAACTTGCTTGAATTCCATCAGTTCGTCGACCGCAACCAACTAATCCAACAACTCTTCTCCACCAACACTACCATGAAACTCAGGGAGATCAAGTTTGAAACCTGATTCCCACCTTCGATCCTCCCGTTCTCGATCTCGAGAATCTTCCCGATTCCGGTGACGGTCACGTGCAAAAGGATTATCATGACTCTCCTCTGAACCCTCATCTTCCGACTCTTGTTGGTAGGTTTGATTGTTCAAAACGGTTTCCGCCAATTCATGGATTGAATTAGCAATCGTCGCTTGGATATTCTCTTGCATCGCCAACAGGGTTTTACGAAGCTCAGCCCACTCGTTGTGATGGTCCTTGTTACGTCGCTCGTTGACTGGTTGGGTGTTGCGTTTAGGGGCCATGGCTCACGGACTCTGCATCTACGTAGGAATGTCAAAGTCTCTGATACCAAATTGGCTAATCGTAAGGAAGCTCAATGCTCGTTGATTCGAAAGAATAGCCGAACAAAGAACATACTTGAAGCTTGTTGATTCAAACGAATAGCCGAAATCCAAAAGATAAAGAAGCTTCAAAGTTCTCAATATTATTCAATAAAAACAACTGCCTCTTTGGGTTAAATAATCGAAGCTATAAATAATAGTATAAGAGATGAAAACCCTAAATCTTTAGTAAAAAGGAAATATCGAAATAGAAACTTAAAACCCAATAAATAATATAAAGCCCGTATAATAGTAAGATATGTATAGATGCGTTGCATCACATTATCTCAGAGAATGTGAATTCTCTTCCTTCAAGATGTACCATGAGGTTAAACCGGATCCTAAATGCGATTTTGTGAAGTTCTTCTAAGCTTTCTCTTTGTTGTGGTGTAAAAACATCCTCATCGAATGATGGCTCCTCATTTGATATATTTTCACCATCTTCCTCAGAAGTGTCTAGAGGAACAACACAAGCAGCGAGTTCTTCAAAACGTTTCCTTGTTTCTTCATCCAGGTCATTCACCCTCTCAATAAGTTATAGAAGCGTGTCCACTTTTCTAGAAACACTTTGTCGCAAGTCTTCAAACTTGGCATCCAACTCTTTGTAAGCTATCTTTTGAGATTCAATGATTTTGCCCAACTTTTCTTGAAATGTTTCCTCGAAATTCAGCTGAAATTGAGGTGGATCATCAAAGTGCTTTCATTGAAGTGTTGAGAGGCACCAGTGAAACAGCTATCATGACCAAAATTTGGTCTTGATGGCTGTCCATTATTGTCGAAATTCCTATGTGAGATGTGAGGCCGAAAATTCCATGGCAATTAACTATAAGAAAGATAACAAAAACTTGAAATAAAAATTAGCAAAAGTTAATGATTTAGACTAAAACTTCCATTCAAAAACTAATGGCACTGAGAAGTCTCCCCAACAATGGGACCAAAAACTTGATGGGGGTGTAAAATTTTCCTAAAATAAAGACAAATAAAAGCTGCAAGTGCACAACGATCACTTGTATGCACAACGATCAGTTGTAGTTTTTTAGGTATCGAATCCACAAGTAGACTCGAGTGCACAATGATTTTCAAATTGAAACGAAAGCTAAGTCAAAAATATGATTTTGGGGTTTTGTTATGCAAATGAAAGTAAATGAAAGCAATAACGATGTAAACATATAACTAAAAACGTTGGGACATAGGAGAATTTTTAGGGGTCATGGTTTAGATTATTCTGACTTTGCAACTAGAGGCAACCACAGTTATTTTTATCCTAGAGATCAAAACATCATCAAATTCGATAATTTCACTCTCGTGGGTTGAAAATCGAATTATATCTAATAACCTAAATCATACTCTCATATGCAAGATATGTGTAAAAATACAGCGATGAATGTTTCAATTTCGATTTTCTCACTAAATGATGTTTAGAGTCACTATCGCGCTCTAAATATACAGTCTATCAATTCTATTTCAGGCCAATAAACCTCGTGTTATTCGAGTGATGACTTTCCTATATCAGTGCTAGGTGATGAATCTAACAACATGCATTAAGAACAGAAAAATATCACTTCTACCCAATGTAAACGCTACCCTATAAACGAAATCTATCTACCAAACCATGACTGAATCCTCTTTAGAAACCTTTAACCCCAACAAACGACTACTCACTCAACAAAAGAGATTCAACAACAACAAAAAAAATTGTAAACATCTTATTGAATAATGAAATAGAGATAGGGTTTAGAAAATAACTTTTTGTGATAAAAAAGATGAAATCTTCTCACAAAGCAACAAAATAGCAAAACAATAAATTAAGAACAATTAAAACTAAAGAACGTTTTGGTGAATGATTTTGTGGTTCTCCCCTTCTGTTCTTTGTGGCTTCGGTGTTTATATAGAGTTATAAGGGTGGCTACGGCGAGTTTGTGGAGAATTGGCGAGTTTTGGGAGAGAAATGAAAACTTTACATTTTTCTCGAGGCACCAATCAATCGTTCCAGATAGTGGATCGATCGATTGACTTCTTCGTTCGCGAACATGTGGTAGTTTCAATCTCTCGGATGGCTCCCTATGGTTTGGATCGACCGAGGTCAGTTTTCAGTAATCTGAGCATAAATTTGATCCAACTATCTGATTGACTTCAAAACACTTGGAGATGAAAGCTAACATTCTCACCTATAGTGTGCATAAAATTGAGACTATTTTTAGTGTTGTGTTTGTTCGAATGAAAGTATTTCTTTTGAGAAGTTTTATGGATGCTTCATCTAACACTTCAAGATCTGATCATCTAAGGTTGAAATGGATGTTTTTTTTTTCCTTTTTGTTCAAAGGGTTGAAATGGATGTTAAGAGTAGTATACTTTAGAGGAACAATATCTTTGGATTTCAAATTTCAAGCTTAGTATTTTCTGAACTTTGGCGCCCAAACCATTTGTTAAATATATCTTTCCAGAGCTTATATTTTCATTGATTTAGAATTGTTATCTGCATTGTAAATTCTTGATCAAAATGGCTTGAAGATTAGGAAAAAGCTTTCTCACTTTCTATTTCACCATTGTTCACGAATTTCATACAATATTTGGAAGTGTTGTTCTTTGATCAGCTTCTTCTATATTTTCAGCTTTGGTCATAAATAAACTCCAAAAATCACTAAATTTTATCATATCATGATCATGATCATGTGGTTCATCTAGTTGCTTGTAGTTGTAGCCCACCTTCATCCGATGCTCTGGGTTTAACAGTGAATGCAATCACCGGAGAAGCAGATGATTCTGATTCCACCTTGAAAGGTACCTCAAACTGAACGGATTGGTACAAGCAAACCTCGTCTTCTTTGCAATAGTACACCTGCATTTAAAATTTCCACAAAATATCTTTTCAAAACATGACAATTTCAAAAGAATTTTGTTTAAACCTCGTCTTCTTTGCAATAGAACTGGTTGTTTTAGTTTGGAAAAAGACGCATCTTATTATAACCCATGTTCAAAAATTAATCGAGGACTAGTTTTTGGACTTTGTAATATTAATGCATTATTAATCTATAACTTTGATATAATCGTGTGTTCAAGATTGCATAAAACACATGACACTTTATGAACATAAGTTAGATTCGTCAAATTTTAGACCCAACTAAATTTATTATAAAAAAAGTAGACGGCCAACTAGGCGGGGATTAATCGGAAATCCGATTTATTAACCCGATCAGGCAAAAAGCGGGGCGGTGTCAAGCAGAGCATCTAGGCGACCGCCTATAGGCTAGGCAGCCGATTTTTAGAACAAGAATATATGTAAATGCAAAAGCACAAAAATTGAAAGATATTGAAACAAACCTTGCAACTGATTTTCCCAACAGAAGCCGAAGTTGAAGAAGATTGCCTAAAATGAAGCATCGTTGAACCTTCAGGACTGAGATTTCCTTCCGTTGGGTCGACCGTTACTGCGTTTTCAGGCTCCACATCAACCACAAACTTACTTCTCGCTTCCTGTGCACAAAGAGCAGTGTGTATAAAAGATTGAGGGAGTGACGAATATGTAAATATAAATGGGATCATAGGAAGAAGAGATTGACCTTGGAGAAATGGTAGCCATCTGGTAATGAGATTTTGAGATTCAAATCTCCTTCGCGAGACGTAACAGCATCCACTGTGACAATCTTTGTATCAGCCGAGGCACGTTTTCGCAAACGTTTCAATGATTTTGCCTTTGGCATTGGCGGTTGGACGCCTTTTAACTCAAGTGTACGAATCTCCGCGTTTTCTTCCTTGTTCAAATCTATGTATCGTATAAGACTATTGTTTGTATCCGCCACGAAAAGCCGCCCTGAAAACAATATAGGCAACAACATTCGCACTCGGATCGTTCCTTCGTTACTTAAAGTAAGCGCTGGGCATTCGGTTAGAACCAAATGGAACCTTTTCGGTTTTAACCACTAAACCGATCGGCACTTTTTTAATTTCTATTCGGTTTTCGGTTTTCGTTTCTGTTTGGTTCAGCAGCTCCGAACACCGAACTGATCGGTTTAAAAATAATAAAAAAAATCCTCACCGGTTTAATCAAAATAACAAAACAAAATGAAAAAACCCCCAAAAAAAAAAAAAACGAACGTCTAAATAACTGAAATGCACCGAATTTAACCGAATGTACCAAAACTCTTTTAATTTATAGCCAATAAACCAAACTGAAAAACCGAACTAAATTGTCTCGAAACCGAACCGAACTTTGGTTTTTTGCGGGATTTTCTCCAATCCGAACAAACCGAAAACCGAAAAACCAGGCCATTTTAAAACACAGTTAAAGGGACCAGAAAGTTACCGTTTTCAGTCAGAGCAAGTCCTGCAGGCTCTGAAAGCTACAACAGACAATGGACAAAAAATGTGTTAATACTAAGTTACTAACAAACCAGACCGTCCCTTTAATCAACGTACAAGATTGTGTTAACCTAGATCAGACCTGAGCAACCATGACCTTCCCATCTTTGAAACCGGCTTTTCCTGTTCCAGCGAGTGTCACAACACGTTTGGTCACAGGGTCTAGCTTCTTAATCTACACATCAAAGTTTAGAGTAAATACATTGTAACAGTCATTATTAGATGTTACTCTTAAACTTGCCAAATCAATTTACCTTGTGGTTATAGCTATCAGCTAGATAAATTTGACCGTCCTTTGCGCATAGCACACCTAATGGATGTTGTAGGAGAACTTCTGCTCCCACGCCGTCGTTGTCTCCGAACTGTTAAAGACTTGGCTCGTGTTAAAGACTGATGTAACTAGAGTTTAATCAACTAAAATGCCAAGAAATAGTGAAACATGGATCCTTGGAAACAAGATAAAACGAATCAAGTCATTTACCTTGAAAAGATTCTCAGAGAAATAGGGATCACCACCAGCGAGCAATCTTGATCCTCCAGTTTGAAGATCAAGGGCACGAATAGAACTACTCTCGCTATCAGCAATATATGCTTCCTTCAAATCTAATAGTCACATTATCCCATAGAACTCGTTTTTAATAGCTTTGTCACAACTAAAGAAGACGAGTTTGAAGTTTAAGTAATTACCAGGGGTTAACGAGATTCCTGAAGGCTGAGCAAATGAAGTCGTCTGAGATCTGCATCAGCAAAAACATAAAAAAACAAGCATAAAGAAAAGCAAACAAATAATTAAACAGTTAATGTATACATACGTAGAACCATTGAGGTTTCTTTCATAGCCGTTCCCACTGAAAACTTTGGTAACACCATCAACCACATTGTATTCCCAAATCTGGTGCTGACCCGCCATTGCAACGTAGACCTTCTCGTTCACCGGTTCAAAGCATACATCCCAAGGAGAGTTCAAAAGCTGAAAATATTCAAATTCCAAAACATTTACTCCTGAATAGTTCAGAGTCGATAAACCGATGTTCCGAATCAAGTTTCTTGCCTGTGAGGTTCCTTTTCTTCCACCTTGGTAGTCTGAGCCTTTAGTTCCATTACCAGCCAGAGTCTGTACTCTCTCGTTGACAAAATCAATCTCCCTAAGAAGACCAATCAATGTAACTCCAAAATAAGATTGCTACACCCAAAAATTGAGATTCTTGTTTGCATTATATCCATGCATACCTCAAAGCATGATTCTCAGTGTCCGCAACATAAAGAAGATTCTTCTTTGCATTATAAGCGAGTCCCTGAAAAAAAATACAATCATGTATACAACAACAAAGCTATGGTTCTGAGACCTATTGAGGAACAATTAATATAAAGTGAGACTGTTATATGTACCTGAGGACGATTAAATGCAGCATCTTCAAAGGAACCATCACGGAAACCTTCTTCTCCGGTACTGCCGATTTGGACGATGAAATTTCCGTCAAGATCAGTTACGATCTGAAATCAGCATAGAACGTTGATATTAGACAACAAGAAGAAGATAAGAAGGGTAACATAAATATTCAAGGACATACAATCCGGTTATGGTTACTGTCTGAGATAAATAGCCGGTTGTTAAGAGTATCAATCGCCAACTTGCCGGGGAATTTCAACGGAGACGCGGCCAAGCGCGGATCGTTATCTTTCTCCAAACGTGTAGGAAGTGGAGTACTGTCTAAGACATTCTTGTCACCGTAATACATTAGAGCTGCTGCCACCAAGTCATCAAGATCCTTAAAAAATAAAACACCAATGAACAGAAAAAAAATGAGTATTTTGGTGGGAAATGAATTTGAATATATAGATTTCACTCTTTAGCAAAACAAATTGAAAACAAAAACATGAGATTCTTGGTTTGCTATAAGGTTATATATATATATATATGTTAGTTTTCTTTTAAACTTAGGGATGAGAGAAGGAATGGTATAGAAAAGAGATGAAAATGTTACTTTGCGGTGACCTTCTCCGGCGATTTGTGCAATGAGTTTACCGTTTGGTGAGACAACAGCAAATGTAGGCCACGAGTTGATGCCGAGCTCTCTCCACAAGTACATGTCACCATCGTTCACAACCTTTAAAGTAAGAGAATAACTAATTAAGCGATAGATAATTAATGAATAATACTTATAACAGATGATGCTTTTGCCAAACAGAGAACAATGAAAGAGAAATGCGAATGTTAAAATCAACAAAGAAATGTGATCACTGGTTGC
The DNA here is from genome assembly GCA_020283515.1 of Alliaria petiolata. Taxonomy (NCBI): domain Eukaryota; kingdom Viridiplantae; phylum Streptophyta; class Magnoliopsida; order Brassicales; family Brassicaceae; genus Alliaria; species Alliaria petiolata. Next base: position 219,024,221 of record JAHZTW010000001.1, on the reverse strand, counting down.
AACAAAAATGCGAAAAATGATGTAAGACCCTAACAAGCTAAAACCTTTCTAATAAAGAAAGGTGATCCCATCACTACAATGCTCCAGAACAGTCAGTTCACAAACAAAGCAAAGTCCATGAATTGGTATAAGTAACAAGGTTCACGAAATAATGAGGACAAATTTAAAGGAAAAATTTGAACTTTCCGAACATGGAAATTACCGGGTGGGTGATTTCGTAGCGTAGAACTGCACTTCGTATGGCTTCTAAGTCCTTCTCATTGTCGAACTTAGCCGAGTGTACACCCACAACGGTGAACTGCAGAAGAAAAACAGTTGGAAACTCTTAGGTTGAAGCTTTGGTTCTTGGAGATCAGCAATAATGAAAGACTTACTGGCACGTCCTTGTACTTCTTCTCAAGAAACGCTAGATCCGGTAACACGTGCATACAGTTTATGCAGCAGTAGGTCCAAAAATCAAGTATAACCACTTTCCCTTTCAAATCCTGCTCACAATATCTCACAAGTTACTAAGAAGCATGTGATGCTCTCCCTTTGTTCCTCAAGAGCTCAATTAGTACATTGATAAACTAATCCTAAACATGTCTTTAATAAACAAAAATCTCTGTAATCATCTCTTCACATTAACATTAAACGAGAACTTACCCGGCGAAACTGGAGAGGGGCCGTGTTTAGCCAGTCGAGTTTAGACGGGAATTCAGGCACGGTTGTAGCCGTTTGCCTAGAAAAAAAAGAAAAAAAAACAGAGCTATTGAGGAACAGAAGATCATCCACAATTTGTTTTAACACTTGTGATCATTTCCATTTTGTGTCTATATTAGACTGAATAATTATGAAATAGTTATTCTTACTTGCTCTCAAGATCAGCAATGTAATCCACAAACTGTTGGACTCTGTTGGATCTCCCTTCACCTACAAGGTAAGACAAATACAGGATTCAGTAGCGATGAAACTGTATAGAATGTTCTTTAGACAACTTCTCTAGTAAGAAAATCATTCTTTGGTCCTAGAGATATGTTCGTTTTCTAGCAATACATGCTTTAAAAAATGTATTAAAAATGTCGATTAACTCATCTTAACGCGATTAACTACTGAACAGTTTTGTGTAAGTTTGCAAAGACCATATAATTATTCAAGCAAACTGAGATTGGTTATAAGAAAAAAAGTGGTGTGGAAATTTTGACAAAAGGGCCAAACCTTGGTTCTGTGTAAAAGAAGGGCTTTTTGCTCCGACCAATGCGTTCCACAAAGCTTTCGGAGAAGCATATTGCATTGCCTATTAACATAAAAACAGCAAATCCATAAGATTAAAACAAAAAGCTTTGAACAACAAAAAATATTCTTGAATGTATGTTTTTCAGATTTTACCTTCCAGTTGCTGGCGGCGAAGTAGACGCAAGAAAGAGCGATGCCAAGACTCCCGTACCTCAGTATATCTCGACGATAACCCTGAAACCTGTTGGAAATTTTCATCTGCAATCTCTAGTACATGAAATTTTTTTTCCAAATGCCAAATCATTTATCCAATCTCGAATGATGAAACCAGTCAATGAGTAAAATATTTCTTGTTTTCTTCATTGTTTTATTGTCTCAACGTTTTCTTAAAGTCCATGAGATAGATACATACATGGACTATAAGTAGTGTGCCTCAATATTAACATTCTTAATCTTAAACCCTATGCTTAATGCTCTGTTTCAAAACAACTTAAGTGAAGAAGATGAACATGGCTGATAACCAGAGGACTTCTACTTGGTTTTAATTGTGTGTAGATTAAGGAACAGTTCTTACCCGTCACCGTCGGTTTTGTCACTGACGGTTTTCTCTTCGAGTATATTTACAGAATTTCCTGCGGAAGCACTCAAGCTCTCAGTTCTATGGGGCTTTTTATCTGCAATCTTATGAGTACTCAAGCATGTAAAAAGAACTTGATGAAGAAAGAGATTTTATAACTCTATAGCCTAGAGATAACTACAGTAGAGATGAATGTTTGCAGTGTTAAAATTTGATATGACAAATGTAATCTCATTACAAAGAAAGAAGCCCCTGTGAACAAGAGATAAAGACACAAAGAAACGAACAATGTTTTGCAGCGAATTGCTTTGAGACTACATACTGGTAGTTTCTGAGCCACCAGTGAGAATGTCATTGATTGAAATGTTTCCGATATCGTCTCGGATCATTGACGGACCAGCGTCCTTAAGAACTGCTTCAGATAATGTAGTTTTTACAGCTATGCATCTGCAAATTAATAAAAAATGAATAAAAATGATCCACATGCAGAGCTAAGAAAGCGAATAGATAGATCTAACAATGAAGAAGCTAGAACTTCTAAGTTCTACATTTGATTTACTCTTAAGCATTTCAACTCACAGAAGATAATTTGTTGATTCTTCGGATGAAACAAGTTGAACAAAGCAAAGGGATGGATTTAACATTAAACAATAATCTAGATATTCTACATACTTCATAGTGACATCTTCAAGCTACTAATGATGTCTAGAAAAGTTTTGACTCATTCGTAAAGTACCTCATGTTTGCAGCTTGAGCAGCCTGGACTCCAGCAAGTGCATCTTCAATAACAACACACTACAAAATTTGTACAAAACAAATCACTTCTGAAGTAGCTTTTTGATCGACAAACAAGAAAATAAGATAAGCCATTGCCTTACTTGGTTTTCATCTTCTAGAATACGCAATTACACAACTAATTATGTTGTTCGAAAACCAATAGTAACTATCTTAACATTAACAGTTCTATTCTCTATGTCACACTTTGTTCATCTATTCCACGAGACTTCCACGAGACTACAAATGGACTTAAGAGAGTAAACTCTGAATCACGAGATACGGTTTCGACTATTACCTCGCTCGTCGGCACATCCAAGATCTTTGAAGCAGCCAAGAAAATATCTGGAGCTGGTTTCAGATTCTCAAAGGCGTCGGCTGAAACAATGGCATCAAACCTGAAAGTTCACATCACATATCCATTACACACTTCAACAGGCAAGTAATATATATATGTACAAGAAAGAAAATGCTTTGGAAACATAATTAAGAAATGATTACTAAAGAGATCAAAGGTTTTGTTATAGTCTTACATGTTTAAAGACAAACCAGCTGCTTTCAGGTTTGCATTAACTTTGATTCGGTCTGCGCTAGACGCAACAGCAACTTTGAGACCTCTCTTCTTACACTGTTTCAAGAATTTCACAGCAAATCATAGTCATTCACCCAAACCTATGATTGTTCAACAACTTCAGTTTTTCCTCACCTCAGTAACAAGCTCTAGTGCTCCTGGAAATCCAATCCCAGATTCCGGCTTCGCGTACTATAATCAAGCACAACAAAGCCTGAGATTTGGTGACATTCTCATTCAAGAACATCAAGAAACTTTCTTATCAATCCCTAATGTGAATTTGATTACCCTCTTATATGAATTGTAACCAAGAAGCCATAACAATCTTCCATTATTATAACGATAGAGCGTTACCTTATCGAGATATATTTCGAAGAACCTCTTTTTAGCTGCATCTGGATCAAATCCTTCTACTCCTTTGACAGAAGCAACACCTCCTAAGAACTTGGCTTCACCTGTAAATTGCCAATCCAATAAAACGATGAAAATCGATCAGCTAAACACACATTGAAATAAAAACATTAATCGTCAAAACCTTAACAAAAAAAAAGCATTTCAAATCATTCTATACTGATTAAAGCTCAAAATGATGAAATCGATCAGCTCAAAAATCACCATTTAACCATCGTTCTAAAGCAAACATCAAACTAAAAACATAAATCAAGAAAACCTTAACAAGAAAGCATTTCAAATCATTCTAAACTGATTAAAGCTCATATGGACCAATTATTGAACAGGATTTTCTCAGATGAACAGCTTCACATCTGAAATTTGCCAAATTCCATACCAACGGGTTAAAATTTTATGAAATTCGACAAAACAAAACCAGAAATTTGAATTCATCAATTCATCTAAATTTGTTTTCTATCAATTCATCTAAATTTGTTTTCTATCAATTCATCAAAATAACCATAAAATTTCATGAAATTCGACAAAACAAAACCGGAAATTTGGAATCATCTGCAACAAAAATTGTTCAAATCACAGAGCCAATTTATAAACCCGAGAAATAAATAAAAAAAGTCATCAATTCATCTAACAAATAACCAAAATTCTTCATCCTCTTAAAAGCTTTACCTGTTCCCATAAAAGGAACGAAATCATCGACAGTGACTTCAACTCCCATCTCTGTGAAAACATCCACGGCGGCGCGTCTTGAAAGATCCTCACTGTTGCAAAGCACACCGTCCATATCGAATAGCACCGCCGATACCTTCCCCCAATCCTCCACCGCAATCGTCGCCGGAGGACTCTCCGCCGCAACACCCACTTTCGATGACGTCACAAGAGACGTTTTTCTCAGATAAACTCCGGTTTTCGAGCGAAATCCATGGAATGAAGATGTCTTTGTTGGTGATTTCGATCTTATTGGAATCATCGAAGAAGAGAATCTTCTTGATTGTGAGAAAATTGAAGGCGGAGAAGAGAGGGAGTAGAGTTTCAAAGCCATTTTTGTTTTGTGTTTTTTTTTTTTGGTTTTTTTTTTGGGAATCGTTTAAAAACTGAGAGTATTGTTTTAGTGGCGGGTGTTAATTTATCCGTATAAGACCGAAATTGCCCTCATATTATTTAGCATTTAATGGGCATTCCCGATATTCCCAAAAAAAAATATAAATGAAGAAATGGTTAGATTCAAGCCTGCCAGTTCGGTTCCTTCGGATAATTCGGTTCGGATAATTCGGTTTTTCGGGTAGTTCGGATTTAGTAAAGTTGGACGAAACTAACCGAAATATAATTCGGTTCGCTTAGTTCGGTTTTCGGGTAGTTCGGTTCTTAATTATTAAAATCGAAACTACCCGAACTTTTTTAATTTTTGTTTAAATTCGGTTAAAATCGGTTAAATTCAGATACATTCGGATATTTTGTTTAGTTTCGGGTAGTTCGATTCTTCGATTTGGTATAATTCGGTATACTTTGGTATGATTTAGTTAAAAAAAAAATCGGGTAACCATTCGGTTCCTGGAACCGAACCGAACCGGGAACCGAACCGGAAACCGAACCGAACCGGGAACCGAACTAATTTTCAAACTAGAACCGATCGGAACCGAACTAAAACCGAAAACCGAAAAGTTCGGTTCGGTTTAGTTCGGTTTAGTTCGGCCAGTTCGGTTCGGTTATAATTCTCACGCTAGTGAAGGCACAATGACGAAATTTAACTTGACAAGTTGACTGTTGGAGCTGGATTTAACACCAAATTCGGCCCATCATGAAGCCCATTAAGGAGTCACCTCAAGCCCATATGCGAAGACCCATCAGACATATGGCCCCTTTGAACCTTCAACAACCTGTCGAGCTCTCGCCGTGTCGAGCTCTCACCATGTCGAACTCCCGCATTAAGGATATTCTTCAAGACTAAGTCAAGCACGTTACGCGAGATCCCGAGATATCCGGCTCGAGTAACTACCTCCGAGTCATCCGGCTCGAGCTGCGACCTCCGAGATATCCGGAGCACGAGCAACGACCTCCGAAATTCGCGCAGCAGTTGGAGTTCAAAGAAGGCTATAAAAGGAGCATGGGTCGCAGAGAAAGCATAACTTTTACCTAATTCACGACATGTATTCATTACGAGCTCTCGCACTTCATTCATCTTGTAATCGAATACTTGTTCTTATCAATCAAATCCATTTATACAATCTAAGTCTTATATTCTTCGGTTCATAGAGATTCTTACCCATCCTTTCTCCAATCTATTCAATCACTCTACAAATATCTGAGTGTGGGTTTTAATGCCCACATTTTGACGCCGTCTGTGGGGAAAGATAAAAGCAATCTCTAACACAGTTAGCCAGATCTAAGGCTTGTTAGAACGATAATGGATCCAAAAATCATTGAATCCAAGAGATCGACCATGCACGTCATGGTCAACACCGAGGGAGCTAATCCTTCAAGCCAAAACGTAATTTCGGTTCGAACGTCACAACGGCTCGAACCAAACCAGAGATCGTTGATCTCGTCCGTCCAGCTGCCGCAGCTCGTTCAGGGATAAATTTCTTGAACCTAAACACCACCACGGCTGGAAGGACAAACCAACCAGAAACGGTCAGGGGTGAAGGCCGAACAGTCGGATCCACAGATCCGATTCCACCTCCTCCTCCGCGTGCTCTCATCAGTAACTCGGATACCGCAGCCTCGGGTACGAATGCCATCGCATCTCGGATCGAAACAATAAACACGAACCTGGTTATATGAACTACCATAGTTGGTTCAGGAACATGTATCCCGAATCAGCACATGAATCCTTCCGGATGGGGAAATCCCTACGTCTGGGTCCGGAACGGAGAACATCTTCTCCGATCCGAGGAACCGACCCAACCTGCCCCACCCAGCGTCGAATCAAATAACATGGAAATCATGATAATGCTACGGCAACTGGCTCAAAGTATGGCCCAAGGCCAGCAAAGCATGGCCCAAAGCCAACGACAGCTCGAAGCCCGACTGAATCAGCAGGCTAACGCCTTGAACGAATATCGGGCAGAAGTTTCGCGGTCTATTGTTCGGGAAAACGCTCAAGGTTCCCTACGTGAGCAGCAGATCGATCCAGATCAAAGCCCGTTACTCAGAACACGCATTGACTTTTCTCAAATGTTCACAACCCCGGAGCCCGCGAGACACCATAACGCTCCTTCGAGCTCAAGGGGACCGCAACCCCACGTTGTGAATCTCAACGATTCAAGCCCATGAGGAACGGTAGACGTCCGCGCTAGCGAGCTACCACCTCCACCGCCTCGCGGATCCCCAAGAGGGATCGGCACATCCTCTTTCGCCTTCACCTCGCATGCCCAGGAGCATATTCCTGCGGCAACCGCGACTTTCGTTCGGGATGATCATGCCGCCGATCGAGTAAACGATATCATCGAGACTCGAACGACCCGGCAGCAATCCGACGAAAGCAACTTTCAACCCGACCCCCGAAATAGAATAGATTCTGCATATATCAAACAATACGTCGACGCCGAAATCAGGCAAATGAAACATGCCATGCACGTTGCAATGAGCTCGACACCAGACATCGATCGTGTGATCGAAGAAACACGCAGAACTTCGTTCACCAACAGAATTGCAAACGCCAGACTCCGCGACGCTGGGAAAATCTAATTCCCGGAATACGCCGGAAAAACAGATCCTAAAGCACACATTAGATCCTTCTGAGCTACGATAGCTCGAGTTCATCTTCACGAGGACGAACTCGAGGCGGGCTATTGCAGGTTTTTCGCAGAAAACCTTGTAGGCTCAGCACTAGAATGGTTCGTGGGCCTAGAAAGCGGCTCGATCGATAACTTTGATCAACTCATAGCCATCTTCTTAAAACAATAC
>JAHZTW010000001.1:218939020-219014812 GCA_020283515.1 Alliaria petiolata | reverse complement strand
CCCATTAAGGAGTCACCTCAAGCCCATCTGCGAAGACCCATCAGACATATGGCCCCTTTGAACCTTCAACAACCTGTCGAGCTCTCGCCGTGTCGAGCTCTCACCATGTCGAACTCCCGCATTAAGGATATTCTTCAAGACTAAGTCAAGCACGTTACGCGAGATCCCGAGATATCCAGCTCGAGTAACTACCTCCGAGTCATCCGGCTCGAGCTGCGACCTCCGAGATATCCGGAGCACGAGCAACGACCTCCGAGATTCGCGCAGCAGTTGAAGTTCAAGGAAGGCTATAAAAGGAGCATGGGTCGCAGAGAAAGCATAACTTTTACCTAATTCACGACCTGTATTCATTACGAGCTCTCGCACTTCATTCATCTTGTAATCGAATACTTGTTCTTATCAATCAAATCCATTTATACAATCTAAGTCTTATATTCTTCGGTTCATAGAGATTCTTACCCATCCTTTCTCCAATCTATACAATCATTCTATAAATATCTGAATGTGGGTTTTAGTGCCCACATTGACAGACTTAGAAGTTTTGATTTGGGCGATGGATCATGGATATATGGTGTTTTACAAAGAATTGACCATATATTTCTAAAACAGATTGTTCGGAGCTATTGAAAATGATGTAAGGTTACATTCAGCTTTGCAACATTACTTCTCGTTCCTTACTTTTTTTTATGTATGTAAACTATGTTACTTTAGTTTGATTACCCAAATCATTTGTTTAATATAAGTTTTTAAGTTGACCAAAAGAAAATTGGTTGATATTTGCAGTTATAAACTCAACTTTCGATGGTTAAAACGCCTAACTTGTCGAATAATAGTTTTGTTCATTTAGAAAGCTTTTGGAATATAAATCAACCTAGCTAAGATCAGATCACTAGATGCACGGTAAAATAATCATGCATTACGAACAAAACGAGACAAATAACCATATACAATCATCATATCAATACCAAAGTGATGGTTGTAACCATTGATTCCCTTTAATCAGCCATGATGCCAAAGTGATGGTTGTAACCATTGATTCCCTTTAATCAGCCATGATGCACGAAACACATCAACTATGAATACATATCATGATGAAAATACTTGTATTAAAAGAGTATAGATTAGATATCTGACGAAGTACCAATGCGAGATCTTCTCCTTGAATCTCTTAGAATCTAAAACAACTAAAAAGAGAAGGATTATTGAAATTTGTGATAAGGTTCTCAAAATAAAAATCACTAAAATAATTAATATTATTGATTAGATACTCAGATGGATGTGTCACCAATAAAGATGATCTCGATATTCATATAGAATCAAACCGTGTAATGCATGTTTCAAATTCAAGAAAATTAAATAATGACAATACACAATACTCAGACGGATCAGGAAAGATTTGGAAACAGAAGCAGTGAAAAACATGTTATACACTGTTTCACAACTGATGTGGAACTATAAATAAATATATATATATGTCTTTGGTGTATGAGTTTTGGGTTACCTACAAAACGTCTCTTCAGCTGGGGACACAATGAAGAATCTCTGCTTGTCTTCTTTGTATCTTGTTTCGTAGCCATGAAAGCTTCTCAGAGAATCACAATCAAAGGTTCAAAGTGACATCATGTGTTCTCAACGTGTGTGGAGGCAGGCTGGCAGGGCAAAGAAGAGGTTTCTTGAGTGGCCCTTCACATAATCTGCAAGTTACAAAAAAAGAAAAAAAAACAGAGAAATAAATCCAGTGATCTATTATGAAAAAGATTAAAGTACATCGAGATATATTGTATTATGCTTCAAGTTCATGCGTAATGCATACCCGAATTCGCTTCCCGCTTCTCTCTGTTTCTAGAAAACTGTCTCCACGCTCTTCACCGTGTTCAGTCTCATTAACCACCATATTGTCTTCATCGACTTCGCAAACATGTGGAAGAGAGCTTGGATTCCCAAGACGGTTCTCCGGTGATGCAAACTCATCAGGGAGTCGTATACCCCATCCTTTTAATTTGAACTTAGACTCACTAATATTACTCAGATAGCGTCGAATCTGTATATCCCATGTTTTTAACCGGAACGTAGAGTCCATTCTATTACTTACATGAAGTTCTATATCCATGTGATCGTAGTTAAGTTGAGGTAGAGGCGCATTATCCTTTTTTAAAGGGATTTTACAGTCAAATATAAACAGATGATTATCCTTTTTATCTGCCCCAAAGATATGTTGCTTGCCAAAGAAGTCAAAGCTGTTTCCAAATCTGCCTTTGAACCGACAGTTTACCTTGATATATACTATATCGCGGGATCTGGGCCCAGAGTCGAAAACAACCACCGCACAAGCCCTAAGTCTGAAGAATGGTTGAGATAGAGGGTTGTGAAGCAGAGGGATATTGGTAAGAGAGGAGTTTCCAGTAGCACGGTGAGTGAAATACGAAGGCACTTCTTCACCTGAAAATCTCAGTTGCTTGAACTCAGGTAGTTGTTGAAGGAGAGCATTTTTATCCAAGTTGATGCAGTTGATGAAATCGAGCTCAGCATTAGGTGAATAATTATCTTGAAGAGGAGAGGAATCATCCACAGGGACTGGTAACTTAGAAAGATTCTTGTTTGTTGCCACTGCCATTGCCACCGCACTTGGACTGTCATTGCAGCTAGATCCAACCAATGCCCCACAGTGTGAAAAGGTAACTGTATCAAGATGTTTCAATTTGAAAATGTTTAAGGATACACGTTGTAACTTGTCGCAATGCTCCATATAGAGGTATCTAAGCTTAGAGAAGTTTTCGATCCACCAAGGAACCTCTTCTATCCCTGTTTTTTTTAGATGGAGCCACTCGATGTTGGTTGAGATATTAGGAAAAGTCTTCAACCGTGAGCATCCCTCGAAATTAAGGTCATAGAGATATTGAAAGTTGATGCCAGTGGGAAGAGTCTCCAGATTTATACAATATGTAACTCTCAAATGATCAAGTTTACTGAAATTCTGGATAGAGGAAGGAAGCTCAACCAAAGTTGGGATATGCGAAAGAAACAATCTCGTCAAAGAGTGAGGCAGCATGGTCATGAGAGATGTAAGCGGCTGTAGCAAATAAACAATCTATCGATGTCAAATGAAATTAACTCCAAAATCACTTTACTTTCCCCCATAATAGAATTTATATCCCCTGTTATTCAACCGGTGATTCTAATAAAACCATAACAACTTTCATAATTTACCTAAAATCATTAAAAAACTTATTAAAACTCAAATCTTTTCAAATCATTTCAAATATTAGATTGAATACACCTCTCATAGTGTTGTTATTAGATAATTGTAAATAAAGTTATAGTTTAAGAGTTTGGTATTATTTAATAAAGATTTAAATATTTTATTAAAATATGGCGTTACCCAATGCTAAGATATTATTTAAAAAAGTTTTTGTTGTGTTAATTCATTTGAAATATATTCCCCAAGCAAATATGATTATGAACAAAATCTAAGATTTCATAAAAAAACATTTTTTTTTTTTTTTAACAACTCAGAGTAAATTCCAAGCCTATGGAAGGTTTCTCGCAGCAGGTGGATCGAACTTGAAACATGTTGGTGTCTCAATCCCGTCTCCTTACCACTAAACCACAAGGCATCAGACATAAAAAAAAGAATATTACAATCTATATAAATAAATTCTAACTAAATTTTAAATCTTTGTTTACAAAACATAGATAATTGAATTTTAATCATTGACCCAACACCCCCCTTAAAGCATGTGATTTCTAATTTATAAACTATACCTTCAATTGCACACTAAAAAAAACCTATACCTTCTTTTGTTCGTCTAAAATAAAAACCCTGGTTTCCAATTAAAAACCGAAAGATTATATCCATTTTATTTTAAAACTTGAAAACATCAAATAGAGTGACAATAACTTCTCATTAGAAAAATATATATATATATATATATATAGTGAATTGCACGTACCTGCATTCTTTCCCACAATTTCTCACTCTTCATTTCACACATGCTAATAATATTGAGATTCTCTAGACGCAAGTTAGAGGGGATTTCTTCAATGGATGTTTTGCATAGATTGAGAATTGAGATGTTGGAGGAGATATTAGGAAAACTCTTCAACCGTGAGCATCCACTAAGATTTAGGGAATCAAGAGATTGGAGGTTGATTCCACTAGGAAGAATCTCTAGATTTTCACAAGATGACAAGTTCAACATATTCAGATTTTTTAGATACTTAATTGTAGATGGAAGCTCCACCAAACTCGAACAAAGTCTAAGATTAAGAGTCTCAAGATTAGTGGCCATTGAAAGATCTGGGATTTCTTTAAGGTTTTCTGATCCCCACAAATCCATATTCTTTAGCCCTGAAAGAGACTGAAGTAAAAGTACGTTACACATCACTTAAAAAAAGAATTGTCATAAAAAAAGTAAAATAAGCATTCAAATCTCGATATGAATAGTATTATATTTTTGTATAAAACTTACATGAATTCCTTCCCATAGCCTTTCCAGCTTGCTTCTTGTCATTTCAAGCTTAACAAGGTTTTCGGGACGAAAATTAGAAGGCATATATCTCATTGGGTATCCATCCAACCTCAATAATCTAAGTTTATGGGGAAAATAGTCGAAGCCCTCCGGTAAATACCATCTCACTTCTTTTTTCTGGCCCCATTTCTTAGTTTGAATATTTAGAAAAAGTAGATTACGCATTCCTTTGAAAGCATTCTTATGTATACGCAATTCATCAATCTCATTTGTATCCAATGATATACCCAAAACCTTTTTAGTGCCCTGGAAATAATACATAAAAAAAAGACGAGAAAAAACCATTAGCTAATAAATGCCTTACAATTCACAATTTATTTAGAATGACAGGCACATGAAAAAACTTACAGTGTTATCTTCAAGTACATCACATATATCTTTCGATTCCACAAGAAATTCTCGTTCTCCAGGCTCATTGGACTGTTCATAAACGATTTCCTTACCCATTTCTTGTAGCCAATGGTGCATCTCTACACCACCACATCTTACATGTACCAGGGACTTATCAACAAGGGTTTTAAGCCCGCTATTAATATCCAAGTCACTATCAGCTAATAGCAGCTTGATATCATTGACATTCTCATTACTGAAAAGACATGCAATGTGACGAAATAGCGCTTTATCTTTTTTGTTATTTAACCCATTGTAGCACACTCTTAGTGTTTTCTCTATTTTCCCATCCAAACCATTTCGAAGCCTCAGCATCATATCTAGCCAGTCCTCTTTGTTCATACCCCGTAAACACGAACCCAAAACGTTAAGACATAAAGGAAGATTACCGGCACACAGTGCAACTTCAAAAGCAAGTTTCATAAAACCATTAGGTGGATTGTTTTTCTTGAAAGCAGATCGGCAGAAAATTTCAAGAGCAAGCGCTTTAGATGGGAGACAGACCTCGTAAATATGATCAATCCCATGGGCCCTTAAAAAGTGCTTATCTTTTGTAACCACAATGATTCTACTCCCACATCCAAACCAATGATTTTGACCCACCAAGGCATCTAACACGACTTGGTCATCCAAATCATCAATAAAGATAAGAACTTTTTGTTGCTTTAGCCTCTCTCCAACTGCGCCTAAGTGATTTATCTTTATGTGCTTTTTACCTAATATTTCAGATAGGAAATTTTCTTGCAAGTGTAATTTCATGTTGTAGTCATCTGGATTGGCTCCACTATAAACATCCATACTCTTAGATATGAAAGCCTTGTCAATGAAAATGCTACCTTGGAACAGTCGAGAAAGTCGATAGAACAGAACTCTTGCGATGGTCGTCTTCCCAATTCCCGAGGAACCCCATATACCAACCATCCTCACTTCCTCTGACTCCAAATGCAACAATACACTCATTTGAGCGATGTGATCTTCAATGCCAACAAAGTTCTCAAAATCCTTTGATGGAGTTAAAAGCAGTTTCCCCAAAACATCATTGGCAATTGCTTCAATCATTGTAGCTTCGTTACCCCTAACAAATATAAAGATCAATATGCACAAACATGCTTCTTAAACAACATATATTTTAGAAATCTAAGAAAATATAATGGATTTACAAAATCATACCACGTCGTAGAATGATATCCGAGTACATTAGCTACGTCAGTCAAAGCTTCCCTCCATCGAATTATCACTTCCTGTGTTTTGTTGTGGCATGTCTCTTTAAAAGTCTTTCCAAAGTCACCGGTTTGTTTCCTGACATGGGACGGATCCAAACCGTAGAAAACCGGTATCACCATTTGACCAAACTCTTGTTTGCATTTCACGATCTCCAGCAATTCGTTAAGACACCAACTTGAAGAGGCGTAGTGTTTTGAGAACACAACTACCGCAATCCTCGAATCCTTAATCGCTTGTTTAAGCTCGGGATCAAGCGATTGGCCTCTCTCGATCTCGTTGTCTTTAAAAGCAGTGATCAGTTTCCGATCAAGCTCCTTTAGAAAGTGGCTGAGGAAAGTTACACGGACATCTTCCCCACTGAAGCTAGGGAACACATCATATATCCAAGTGCGAGAACATGAGGAAGAAGAAGAAGATGAAGTAGCCATAGAGAGAGAGAGGGAGGATGAAAGTAATTTTAAGAAGACGAATGACTTTGTGATTAAGATTGGGAAGAGAAAACCAGAGAAGAAACTGAGGCCATATTACTTAGCAGATTGGTGAGTAGTACCTTTCACCATTATTTCTCAGACTTTTCAGAGGCAACTTGACGGAAGTCCACCACACAATGCATTATTGGTGGATGAGCTGACATCCCAATTTTTTTTTCTTTTATTTATATAATAGTGTTGTTTGTTTGGCAGACGCAGGCGGCAGCGGCAGCCGTTACATTGCCACAGCTTACTGTTCGTTTCGCAGACGCTGCCGCTGCCACTGCCGCAGCCGCAAGATGCATATGTTCGTTTTGTAGACGCTGCGACAATTGTTTATATAATTCATATTTTATTTTTATAAATTTGTATAATTAAATTTTTAATCAACAAAATGTGATTTAAATATATTTACATCCATAAGAAATAGAGAAATTGTCTCAAACAGCCCCATTTTAAGTTTTCAGTTCAATAATAGACCTAAAAATTTTGTTAATCACTTTTAGCATTATTAGGAAGATGTTAGACATATTTAGAAAGACTGTCATAACTCAATTTAGGAAGGTATTAGACACATTTAGTAAGACTTTCCTAACTTTAATGAAAATTTAGGAAGCCGTAAGGAAGACATTAGACATATTTAGGAAGGGTTTCATAACTTTAATTAAGACTATTTATGAACAAACGAGTTTCTAAGACTATTTTTGAAAAAAATTTTTATTTTGTGCTGTTTAAAAAAATTGCCTTAAAAAATATCATATTTAGTTAGTAATAATTTTTAAATTAAATATATAATTATAACAACATATTTTGTGATAAATCATATGTTACACATGCCAAAAGAAAATACAACAAGATAAACGACGACAATTTGTTCCAAAGAGTCGTTATTATACTACATCAAATGGTCATCAATTGATTTTTAGTTTAATTTAGAAAATTTAGATTGTAATTGATAGTGTATTTAGACGTTAAAGAGATAAATCCGAATCCTCGTATAGATTAGTATTGGTTTAGATTATAATTAATGAATAGACAAGAACACAATTAATGGAAAATTAATCCTGGTTTTAAACCACACATGCATGCCCATTATCCATAATGATATCTTTAGGGGCATCTATATTGGTTTAACCACGTCTATAGAAAAAAAAACAGAGCAAAATACAATTCCAATTCATTCAAGTCTCTCAAGAGAACAGATATCAAAAGACGAGCAAAACAAAATCTATCAAGAGAACAGATATGAAACTCCAACGCTGGTACTGGTTGCATTGAGATATCCCTATTTCAAGACATCTTCAAAGGTCTTGCACACTCAAACCTGCAATAACGATGGATATGTCAAAAATCACATGCTTCCCTACAAGTACCCAAACAACGAAGGATAGATGCCAAAATCTAAAGACTATTACGATATCCACAAGTGCAAATCAGCATATGTACAAAATTTCATACAATTACCCAACGGTTATGATGAGGATACCGATATCAAAATCTAACTCAGTTTATTATTTAAGATGTTTCAAGTGACTTAAATCGACCCATTTGCCAAAATCTAACAATGTTTATGATATAAGAGGTTTCAATTGACTGATAGCAAGTGTGTAATGCATGTATAACACAACACAAAAATGAGGAGCGAGAGAGATGAGATTATTGACCTGCAGGAAGTGACTGCTTAAGCTTATCAGCCTTCTCTTGGTCGAAGACGCATAGTGTGTAGAGGTACCTTGAGCACCTGACCTTGAACTTGACAATATCCTTGCTTCTCTTGATCTTCACAGACCTAGCATCCTTCCTTCTCGCCGTCAGAAGGAAGTCCTTGATCTCGTGGATTTGCTTAGGCTGCACACATCAAATCCAAAATTCCATTTTCATTCAATACATACTCATAAACCCAATCCAAATGAAACGCACAACAACTCTAATCAAAAAAATTGTGATTCATGTACTTATTGCTTATTAATCAGTCCCTTGTTTACTATCAAGTTATGTAACCAACATTAACACAAATTCCAAATGTTAGATTTCTCGTAAAAGGTTTAGCTTCACATTAGTGATGTATTCAATTTCTTGTCAGGTTAACATAGGCATGTCAATTCTCTAGCTTAGCCCATCAACAAAGCAAGAAACTTCAAATCTAGAGCTTTCTGTAGCATGAGCAGAGACGAACAAAATAAGATTCAGAACCAGAACATATATCACGACACAAAAACAATTCAAATACATGTATCACGACACAAACTAGAGCTAAATCTCACCATGAAAGAAAACGAAACTAAACTTATCCTTAAGCCAACAAACAGACTCTAAAGAGCCATTGTTAAGCCAACAAACAGTCTCTAAAAATCGATCAAGCTATAAACAACAATTGAAAACTTGAGGTCAAGGAGAAAGAGAAGACGTACTCCGGTGAGAGCTGAAACTCCGATGAGTTTCCACAAACCCAGAAATCCAAATGAACAAACTCAGAAATCCAATAGAAGATCGAAGATAAAGTTTGAAGCTTTTGAAAGAGCTGGGAGATGAAGAACTCGTGAAGTTGATCTAAGGCGAGGAAGAGTGACGGCGACGAAGAGGAAATAGATTAGGGTTGATGGCATGGGTTTGTAATTTACAAATAATAGTAAGGGTATTTTCGTCTTTTAATAATTTAGTCGCAGCAAATTTAGCCGCACCGCCAAATTTTCTTTGCGTTTAAAAATTTCGAAAACAGGTATCTGCAGTTAACACTGCGTTTAGACGCAGATAGCCACGACAACAAAACGAACAAGATTATGCCGCAG
The DNA here is from genome assembly GCA_020283515.1 of Alliaria petiolata. Classification (NCBI taxonomy): domain Eukaryota; kingdom Viridiplantae; phylum Streptophyta; class Magnoliopsida; order Brassicales; family Brassicaceae; genus Alliaria; species Alliaria petiolata. Next base: position 219,005,410 of record JAHZTW010000001.1, on the reverse strand, counting down.
CCGCAGCTACATGTACCTGCGACGGACAAACGAACAGCACTAATAAATTAATAATTTAAAATTTGTCTAAACTGTTTTTTTGAACCCAAATTTCTGCCGCACGTATTTTACTTAAATCTATTAACCAAATTCAAATTTTTTGCTCATAAAATTTTGTAATAAAAGCCCAATCTTATAAACTATGTTTTATCTCAAATTTTTAACCTATCTAACAAGTTTTTTTTCCCCTTACTTTGCAACTCTTTTTCTCCTCCCTATTTTTGTTGTCATCAAAATTCATTAATTTTAGTTTTATTATCTAATAATTTTTAAAATTTTTTTATTTATTTCTGTTTTGATCTGGGTCAAAAATATTTCTAGGTCGTCACAATCATGTTTCACAGCCTCTTGTCTTTACATTAATGTTTAATAGCTAATTTATTTATTAATTTATCAATATAAATTTTGATTAGGGCTGTTTCCAAAGTTTTCAATGTCTATCCTTAAGAACTTTTAGAATAACTAGGGACGTTCTGCGTTACGCGCGTTTTTAAAAAAAAAAATATTATGATTTAAAAATAATAATATTATGTAAAGAAAATGATGATTTAACTTCCAATTTTACTTAAGTTGTAAGTATTGAAACTATTAGTTAACCAAAAATTGGTAATATGTATTGAAATCATTAATGTTGTCATTTCTCCACCACCTTTCAAACATGATTCAAATTATCTTGTTCTTAAGTGGATTTTTTTGGCGATTACACTTAATATCTATATTTTTTAACTTCTGAGAAAAAAACAATTTGTAATTTTGTATACGAAACGAAAGAAATTATAGAACATACGATCACCAACGTGATTGTTATTTATTAATTTTAGTTTCATTTTATTATGATCTTGTTTTTATTTTATTTTGATACTACTCATGCATAACAAAATATAATTAAACTATGAGGCTATTAGCCACTTAAAATTAATCATGACATTTAAAATTTCAACCTAGAAGAAATTGTCTACTTTACCAAATTTTCAATCTTGTAAGCTTAAATCATGTATGCGTAATTGTAGGTCTGGAAATTATTCTCCAGATTGTTTTTACGACCTTAAATCTTCCAAGATACACCAATACTCTAACAATTTTGATGAAGTTTGTATAATTCTCTTTGGCTTTGTCCTGGTTTTAAACGCGGATCCTTATTTTTTGCATAATTCACGTATGGCTCTGTATAAAATTTGCAATGCATACTGAAAGAAAGGAGTATTTATACTTAATAAAACAGAGGATGTCAATTGCTCCCCGTAGTATCACAGCCACCTTCATGGCTTCTTCTATTCTAGGCTCATAGCCTTGAGCTATCCCCCTTGGACGTTTTACTTTTCTGTTACTACTTGAAGAATATGAGAATGTTTTATCGATCATGCTTTGTGCCAGTCTTTTTTTGACGCTCAAAGATTTATTTCTCCAGCAAAACCTTCATATCCATGTTTTTCTTTTTGCTTGAATGTGTTTGCTCGGAAAGTTGGCCTTTAGTTCCCAAAAATAATCTGCATCATCAATTGTAGAAGATAAATTCGTAGGACACTATTTTGGAACAATACATCAAGAGCATCTTCAACAAAACTGTTATAGGGCACGTGAAACCATTAGCCCTACGTTGATTTCATCAATTATTATTGTAGAAACATTTCATAAACAAATTTATGTATACCATCCGGATCATATTACTTGTACGCTTAGCTCAATTAACTACTTAAGCATAGAAGAAAGGAAGAAACACCCAATCACCTTTAACGTTTTGATCATTCTTTCTCCTACTTTGCTAGCTTTGATATTTTTATCATCACTTGTTTTTTATTTTGCATCATTGCGATAAGTGAACTGTATGTGGTCTAATCCTACGCACAAAAAGGTACACCATATATCTGCTAGATCACTTCTGGTCATATTAGAAAACCTTCAATCAAATTAGAAAGAAAAAACAGTTTTGCTCATAGTTAGATGTTGTACATGCTCTTGTGGTTTAAGTCGAGCAACAGTAGACCAATCAGAATAAGCAACTTTCATATCCGTACCAAGCAACTCTTTGCAGGTTTTCGCTTATAAGAAAATATGTGGGCCACAATTTTCAAAGTTGTACAAAGAAATTAGTGAATCACTTAGACATCATTGTTTTATGTTACCTGAAATTTGTTAAGCGAATAACAAAATAGAAAAGAGAAAGTCAGAGAAGGACCTGAACAGCAACACGATTGCTGAAGATGATCGTTTACTCCTTCTGCATCATTATATTTTTCCAATTCTGCAACCGAAAACTCAACATAAACATTTATCTTTGCATCCGTTCAGTACGGACAATTATACAGATCATCAACAGTAAGCAAATCGCAAAAAAAGTAATATACAATATGAGACATTAGTTGCAGACTTGCAGCTATTAAATCATATATAGAGGTACCTCTGACTCCACAAGCTTGGAATTTTTGGTGTGTCACAGGCTGCTTTGATGTGCTGATGAGACTTTGTACAGCTTTTTGGAAGGATTGGTGATGAACTTGCTGAGCCTGAAAATTGAGTTAGGCTTCAAATTAACTCTGTGGCGGAATAACCGGTTAGCCGATATGAACCCTTGCATTGTTGTTGACTGCAGAGAGTTAGTTAGATATTAGGATTTACGAAATCAAGGCCTCTCGTAGAAATTCCCAACCCACAGAAACATGTTTTATATAGATTTCTGCTTAGAAAGTAATCACAAAGTATTTTCTTCATACCTTTGTGTCAATGAGGAGTAGTTCTACACCCATCAGTATATTCCCTTACTTGAAATTCCGAGCCTCCCAAAAATAAATAAGCCTCACCAAAATTTCATCTTTGCAGAAATCTCCTTGCAGGTCATCAAAGGTTTTGTTGGGTAGGTGATTCGAAGAGGGCAGCGTAGCTGGTGGAGCCATGTTTTGATTCGTATTTTCTGTTACTCAGAGAGATGGTGAGATGGTGGTGCTGTAGAAGACGTAAATTTATACCCATCTTTGAGGGGATGTTTATAATTTTTTTTCAATGGAGGGGAATTAAGGAGTGAGTGATGAAGTCGTAACTGGCAGAGGTCGATTTGATTTCTCTGGGAGGGATACAAATCGATGAAACTGTGAATCGAAAACTCTGGATAGATTGGAATCGGAATGTGTTATGGCTGTTTGGAAACGAAGAAAGGTTTTTTGGTTTTTTTTGGGTTAGAGAAATAAGCTTTAGTTTAATTTGGAGGACCAATTGGCCCAATAACTTTGGTAGGTCGAGTTGGCCCATTTAATTTGACGTGTCCGAATGGTTTTTTCTATTGAGGGGTTTGTGTAGAAATTTTTTGGGATGTCGTGGGCCTATGGGTTATAGTAGATTTTGGTTGTCGACGTGTCACGGTTTTAGACTTTTTTTTTTTTTCTGATGTGGAGCCCCTCAGAAGCCCAAACAGTCCCTTTTATTAGTTAAGATGTTTTTTTTCTATTTTTTTGTTGTAAATTTTGGGAATTTTGGCCAGAACATAATTTCTTCTTGTACAGTAGAAACTCTATAAATTAATAATGTTGGGACCATGAGGTTTTATAAAAAAATTATTAATCTATAGTGATTATTAATTTATAGATATATTATTTGGTTGAAAAACTAATTTTGGGACTGGCAAAAAAAATTAATTTAACGAGTTATTAATGAATCGAATATTAATTTATAGAGTTTCTACTGTACTAAGAACTAGCCTTTATATATTCTCATTTTAAAAAGGGCAATTCTCTTATATGGCACAAAAGCAAGTTTATGAATCAGATATAGCCCACAAGCTGATTTTTAATCTGAAATAGCCTTCATTAAACGGTTAGTGACGTTTGTACCCTTCTTCGCAAAATTAGAACATTTTTCTAAATTAGCAATTTCTTTCTCGTTTCACGACAACGACCATTTTTCCACTAGACCCTAATTTCGTTCCGATGAACGACGGTGGCGGCGAACCGGCGACATCCTAAGAAAAGGCTAATTTATCCCGACGAAAGCAATGGTGTTGATAAAGAAGTTGTTGATTCGCAAATCCTAAGAAGTGAATCTATCAATAAAGCTAATTAAGGATTCAAATAGAGTATACGAGACCAAGGTTTCAAGGTTTCAGGCTGTGAAGACAGTTAAAATATTGGAGTTAGAGCTGTCTGATTAGGTGTGGTACCAACATCTCCGTCGGAGGTAACTCCGGTGAAGAGACAGAGGCCTAGAGAACGGAAGGTTCCATCAATTCCTATGGCAAAAGCTTTTGGGTAAAATCTGTTATCTGCTCCTATTGGAATCAATCGCATGTTTGCTTAGGTAGATTAGATTAACAAGTTTGTGTATAAGACAAATTGAAATTTGTACATGCGGTGAAAATTGTCCATTTGTTTGGACAAGTTACAAATTCGGTGGTTCCAATGATGAGGAAAGCTTTCCGAAATTCGTTAAAATTTAAGAAGCTTTCCCAGGAAAAGAAAAAAGCTTTGTTGGTAATGAACAAACCCTTTTGATAAACAAATCTATTTTCTAGCTAACCATGAGTATCCTATTTAGAGTTGTCCTAGGACATAAATTCCACGAGAGCAAACTTATTGATAAAGAAAAGATCGAATCACTTTCCATGGAACAATCAATTTATAATTTTTCATTATTACTCATTATCTCTCTTAATCTATGTTTTGTTGTGTATCATGTCTTTAGACAGTACTTGCAGAAAGGAAGTGATTGTGTTGCAGCGACAAGATTTTATGTTAGTTTTTCTGCAAAACTGCTATCTTGATTGTACAACATTCATATTGTCTTCTCTTGTTTTATTCCCAAAAAGTGTTGACATAAGCGTTAGTTGGAACTTGATAAAGCTAATGTTAAGCATTTCAAAGATGCCATTAAAAATAGTTACTGGTTTGAATTATGTATGAATATATATTCCATCTATTAAGTATTACTGATTAAAATTAACATTTAAGAGGGGCTTCCTGAATTTAGGAAATATATGCACAAAGCCTTTGGCAGACAAGAAAAAACAAAACAAGTGAACATATACAAAACAATTAACAGATAAAAGAATCAGACAGCTACAAAAGAGCAAAAAAATGCAATTCAGACTAGCATCAACCATCAATAATGAAGAATTGGCATTTATATGGTAAATTCGAGTTATTGTTTACATGGTACACACAAAAATTGCATTTATACATGTTAGGAAAGCCTTCCTAAATGTGTATAACGGCTTCTTAAATTTGAGTTGTGTTCAAATGGTACACAAAAGTTTGCATCTGTATGTGTTAGGAAAATCTTCCTAAATGTGTTTAACGACTTGCTAAATTTGAATTGTTGTTTAAATAGTACACAAAAAATTACGTTTATACGTGTTAGGAAAGTCTTCCTAAATGTGTATAACGGCTTCTTAAATTTGAGTTGTGTTCAAATGGTACACAAAAGTTTGCATTTATACGTGTTAGCCAAAACCTTCCTAAATGTGTCTAACGACTTCCTAAATTTGAGTTGTTATTTAAATAGTACACACAAAAATTACGTTTATACGTGTTAGGAAAGCCTTCCTAAATGTGTATAACGACTTCTTAAATTTGAGTTGTGTTCAAATGGTACACAAAAGTTTGCATCTATACGTATTAGGAAAGCCTTCCTAAATATGTATAACGACTTCCTAAATTTGAGTTGTTGTTTAAATAGTACACAAAAAATTACGTTTATACGTGTGCCTTCCTAAATGTATATAACGGCTTCCTAAATTTGAGTTGTGTTTAAATGGTACACAAAAATTTTGCATTTATACAGATTAAAAAAGTCTTCCTAAATGTGTATAACGGCTTCCTAAATTTCTAATGTTTAAGAAATCTTGTTTGTATTTTCTTTGTGATTAATGTCTAAAATACACATAAGGGCCAAATATTGGACAAATATTAATGGTAACAGCTTGTATTATAAATCAAAGAATGTGTACATTTAAAATTAGTATGCTTTTAGGAAGTTTTTATACAAATTTATAAAGACATTCCTAAATATGTTTAAATCATTCCTAAATTAAGAAGCTTACTTGAATATTTTAGAAAATCTTTGGTGAAGCTTATGTGAACTACAATTGCATAAAAGTGAACTTGTAAAAGAAACTAAATCATCGAAGACATCAATTTTTGTTTTTTTTATTCTTAGAAAGACAAAAAAGTGACAAACTAAAAAAAATAATATATATCTCCGAAGCCCTTCCTAAACATTTAGGAATCCTTTCTAATTCTTTTTAATCAGCTTTACAGCCACCTTTTAATGCTTTCGTAGGGCATAGTAAGCTTTGAAAAGTTTAGCTGAGAGAAGCGAAATCCGGCTAAGAGAAACGTAGTCCGGCATCGAGAGGAGATGAAGAACATCACGAAAATGTTCTTAAGGTCTTGTCCGATACAAATCCAGAATTATTCAAAGAGTGTTTGCCTATGTTTCAAGAAGATCAGCAAAATGTAGAAGATACCAAGAAAAAGAATGGAGAAACCTGGAGACAGCTAGAAGAGATTGTGGCTAAATCTCTTACGTCAATGGCGAAGTAAGAGTGTGGGTTTAGAATAAAAATCGTGTTTAGTCTTTCTATTAATGTTAATAATTTCCGTCGTCTATTTAACGTTTGAATTTTCTAATCCCAATTTTGTGCAGTCAACTCAAACTTGTGGAATTAATATGCACAAACAATACTTGAGTAATAAAAGTGTCGACCGCATATAATTATGAAATAAAATGAGTAATTCCCCTAATCCCCCCCTACCCCCACCCCCACTAACCTTTTAGTAGAATAATTTTTTATACTCCTTTGTTATTTTTGTTTGGCAAAATGTTGAATTCAGAATACTCTAAGCTGTAAAATTAAATTGAGTAAATACTATAACAACGAGTATATAGTGTGGTATGCGGAAACGGATTTCCTATTTTTTTTGGGTAAAATTACATTTACAAGAAACAAAGTGTTGTGAAACAAGAACGAAAAAGCAAAAGAAACGAAACGTTTTAAAGAAAATACCTTTCTAGGGTTTCTTATTAACTCGTGTGATGAATTATTTACAACCTTAAGAACTTGTATTTATAAGCCTCAAAAACCCGATTTCCTAAACCACTTAGAAAAGTAGTTTCCTTTTTCTAGGAATTTCCTTTTTCTAGGAGTTTCCTTTTCCTAAGCTCAATTAGAAACCGTACCATAGACCCCTTTGATTATTTGTCACTAGAAATAACACAAAGTATGCAAGTCAAGTAACATATTTTGTACATGGTTGTAAATATTATACAGAATATAGAAGTCCAGCAATCAATTTTTTAAAAAGTTTATGGTCCATCGACAACACACACATAGGAAAGTTACAGACACGGTGCGAAGAAGCTGCTTTGCTTAATTACTCTTGCGTCTGGTTCTGTATAATATAACAGAGAGAGCCAACCATTGAAACCTTGGTTAGAATGCGTAAAAAAAGAAAAATATCAACCTTGCGGCCTTCCCTTTTTCTGGATCAAATTTATTCAGAACTAAAAGGAGAAGCGTATGAGATTTCTGAGAGACTTAAAAACATTACAGTTTTGGTTTATAGGGCAAATGAGTAGGTTCTTGAGTTGTCTATCATGTTATCTGCAGAAACAATATTCAACTGTGATCCACTATATACAATTATGTCTTGAAATAAGAATTATGAGATGTCAAATGCTTACCCGCCTTCGCTTACTGCTTCTCTTTGTCTCAACATCGCTTTCTTTACCATCAGTATCATCACTATAATCATTGTCTTCACACTCTTCACTATCATTAGTATCACTATAACCATTGTCTTCACACTCTTCACTATAATCAGTATCACTATAATCATATTCTTCAAACTCTTCACTCTGATCAGTGTCACTATAATCATATTCTTCAAACTCTTCACTTTGATCAGTCTCACTAGCTATATCACTGTCTCCACACTCTTCAAACTGATAAGTCTGACGGCCCTCAAAGAGTCGTATACCCCATCCTTTTAATCTACAGCCACCAATGAGACGAAAATTTATATCCACGGTATCGTATGTCACATCAGCTATAGGATCGCTGTCTTTCTTTAGAGGTAAAAGACAGTCAACTATAAACAGATGACTATCCTTCTGATCTATCCACAAGCACTTTTTTTTATAAGTGGAATCAAAGTGCTTCCCGAGTCTTCCTTTGAACCGACAACATAGCTCAAAAGCTGTATAGGGCACAATAGTGCCACCATAATCAACCACGACGCAAGTCCTGATTCTGAAGAATGGTTGAGAGGGATAGGTGTGAGGCATAGGGATATTGGTCAGAGATGAAGATGAGGTTCCTGAAGTTGGATGAGTGAAACATGAAGGCACTTCTTCACCGGGCAATACTATTTCCATTAAAACTGATTGTTGGTGAAGGAGAGCTTCTGGATCAAAGTTGAAGCTGTTCCTGAAATTAAGCTTGAGTTTGGGGGTATAGCTATATGGATGAGAAGTGTAATCCTCGTCAAAGGCTTCTTGCAACTCAAAGTGAATATTTTCTGTTTCCATTGCCACTGCATTTGGACTATCATTCATCGTAGCTTTAGTCAATGCCCCGCAGTACGAAAAATTAACGATCTTAAGATGTTTTAGCTTACAAATGTTTACGGATATACTTTGTAAATTGTTGCAGTTGTCCATATAGAGGTATTGGAGCCTAGAGAAGTCCTCGATCCACCAAGGAACCTCCTCAATCCCTGTTTTGGCTAGAGTGAGGCTTGATATGTTGGTTGAAATATCAGGAAAATTCCTCAAACGTGAGCATCCCGTGAGTGTAAGGTCATTGAGAGATTGAAAGTTGATGCCAGTTGGAAGAGTCTCCAGATTTTTGCATTCTGTAATGGTTAAGCTATTTAGTTTATAGAGATTCTGAAATGAAGAAGGAAGCTCCACCAAACTTGGGATATCAGAGAGCCACAAGACCGTCAAAGAGGGAGACAGCATTCTCATGAGTGGTGTAAGCGGCTGAACCAAATAAACAATTTATAGATGTTAAATCAAATCACTTCAAACGACATTCCTTTCCATAATAAACCTAATATTTTTAGGATTGGTCAGTCCCAAATTCATCATGTGAATTAAAAGTGTAACTTCAAATGTAGAAGAAAAAAATATAACTACAACATCGTATTGTAACTCAAGATTTTTTTTTCTAAATTTGAGGTTATAAAAATTTGGGACTACCTTATCAATTTGCATCCTTTGAGTTTTGTTATAGAATACTAAAATTAAAGATGTATATAATTTTTTACATTATATCTACACTATTAATTACTTACAGATTAACAAAAAAAAAAAGATAATCTGTTGTTGAATAATCATAATGCTACTACGCTGATAATTTTTTCATTCTAATTTTTTTTTCTTTTGCGTTTTAGGAATTCGGCCTAGCCAAAGTAACGTCTTATTTAAGCGTTGGTTAAAAAGAGGGTGGAAAAAAAGTTATCTAAGGTACATACCTGTACTTTTTCCCAAAATTTCTCACTCTTCATTCTAAACATTTGAAGTGCAGCGAGATTCTCTAGACGCAAATTAGAAGGGAATTCTTCAATCGCTGTTTCGCCTAGATCAAGACTTGAAATGTTGGTTGAGATATCAGGAAAACTCTTCAATCGTGGGCATTCCCTCATACGGAGGCTATAGAGAGATTTGAGGTTTATTCCGGTTGGAAGAATCTCCAAATTATCGCAATATGACATGTTCAACTCAATCAGTTTATTGAGATATTGAATAGAGGAAGGAAGCTCCACCAAACTTGAGCAAGCCCCAAGATCAAGTGTCTCGAGATTAGTAGCCATAGAAAGATTTGGTATTTCTTTCAGATTTTTAGATCCCCACAAATCCATAGTCCTGAGACCTGTAAGTGACTAAAATATAGGTAAGTTACACAACACTTGTAAATATGTACCTTACAAAATTAGAAATAGCAAAGATTATATGATACATCTTCAATATAGTTAAATATATTTTACCTTACAAAATTTAATTTGCATGACACTTATCTTTTCAAGAGTGTTTGTTAGGATCTCATAACAAAATTGTGAAATGATCAAAAATTATATATAAGGGTGGTGCATGGCCAATCCATCCACTAACAATTAGTTTTACATTAATCCTCACAACTATTCATTATAATTTCAAAAAAGACTTACATGAACTCCTTCCCATAGCTTCTCTAGATTGCTATCTCGCATTTGGAGCGTGACGAGGTTTTCACGTTGAAAGTTAGAAGGCATATATCTCAATGGATATTTGTCCCAACTTAGAAATTTAAGCTTTCGTGGAAAATAGTCGAAGCCTTTTGGTAAGTTCCATCTAATTTCTTTCTTCTGACCAAATATATCAGCATAAATGTTTAGAAACTTTAGATTACGCATCTTTTTGAAGGCTTTCTTATGTATCCGTAGCTCATCAATCTCATTTATATTTAAAGATATACCCAGAACTGTATTAGTACCCTGCAAATATAACAATCGTTATCTTAAGAAACAACTTACATATTATAGAGAAAGTAAGGGGAAAGAAAAATCTTACAGTGTTATCCTGAAGTACATCGCAGACATTCTTCAAATCTGTTAGAAATTCCCGTTTTCCAGGTTCTTCGGATTGTGCACGGACGATTTCTTTTCCCATTTCTTCTACTAGACAATGCATCTCGACAATATTTGTTTGTAACAATGGTATTACATGTATGAGAGACTTATCAACTAGGATCCCAAGATCTCTGTCAACATTCAACTCACTATCTGCGAGCATCAACTTGATGTTATCGATTTCAAACCCGTTAAAAAAACATGCGATGTGACGAAATAATGCTTTCTGTTTTCTTTCTAATGCATCGTAGCTGACTCTTAGCGCTTTCTCAATTTTCCCATCTAGACCTTTCCAAAGAGTAGGTAAAATATCTTCCCAATGCCTCTTGTTTCTCCCTCGCATAGATGCACCTAGAAGGTTAAGACCCAAAGGAAGGCCACCCGCACGCTCTGCGATTTCAGAAGCGAGCTCCATGAAACCATCAGGCGGAGAATTTTGCTTGAAAGCAGATTGACAAAAAATCTGAAGAGCAACTTTTTCGGATGGTAAACCGACCTCGTAGATATATTTAATCCCATGGGCCCTTAGAATTTGCTTATCTTTTGTAATCGCAATGATTCTGCTTCCAGGACCAAACCATTCATTTCCACCGGCCAAGGCATCTAACACCACTTGATCATCCAAGTCATCAATAATGATAAGAACTTTTTGGTTCTTTAATTTCCCTCTCACCGCACCTAAGTGTTCTACCTTTATGCCATCTCTATCTAATATTTTAGAAAGGAAGTTTTCTTGCAAGTGCAACCTCATGTTATAGTCAGTCGGGTTACATTTGCTATAATCTTTCATACTCGTAGATACGAAACGCATGTCTATGAAAATCCTACCTTGAAAGTGATGAGAGAGTCGGCTAAACAGAGCTCTTGCAATGGTAGTCTTGCCGATTCCGGAGGGACCCCATATTCCAATTGTCCTGACTTCCTTAGATTTCAAGTCCAACATTAAACTCATCTCTGCAAAATGATCTTCGATCCCAAAAAAAATCTCAAAATCCTTTGATGGAGTAGAATTTAGTTTCTCCAAAATATCATTAACAATATCTTCAATTAGTTTTGCTTCACTTTTCCTAAAATAGGACAAATATCATCAATACACAAGCAAGAAACAACAAGTTTAGGAAAGTCAAATATCAAGTAGGAACATATAATATTCAAGATATAAATAAACACAAAGATTCATAAAGTCGTACCATTTCGGAGAATGATATCCGACAAGATTTGCTACATCGGTCAACGCTTTCCGCCATAATTCTATCTCATCCTCTGTTTTGTTGTGGTCGTGGCATGTCCCTTCAAATATCCTTCCAAAGTCTCCTGTCAGTTTCCTCACATGAGAAGGATCCAAACGGTAGAAAACCGGTATCACAATTTGACGTAATTTGTTCTTGCATTTCACTATCTCCACCAGCTCGTTTAGGCACCATGTAGAGGAGGCGTAGTTCTCGGAGAATACCACGAGGGCGATCCTCGAATCCTTGATCGCCTGTTTAAGAACTGGATCGAGCGATTGACTTTTCTTGATCTTGTTGTCTTTGAAAACACTTATCAATTTACGATCAAGCTCTTTTAGAAAATGACTAAGGAACGTTTGGCGGACATCTTCCCCTCTGAAGCTCACGAAGACGTCGTACCGCCAATTGCAAGAAGAGGAAGAAGAATAAAAAGAAGACATAGAGAAAAAGAAATTCCAGAGAAAGCAACGACCTCAATTATAATGTAGAGAAGAAACTGGGAAAAGGGTTTTGTAGCAAATACGAACTCGAGAAGTTCACAAAAGTTTTTTTTTTTTTCAGTTCCAATTAATGAAACCTTTTCTTTTTGTTAGTTTTCATTAACTAAAGTCCAAACCATAGTTAACTAACTAGTAATCAGAGTTAAGATGCAAGATTAGTTGACTTGACTACATCAATTGTCTAGTAGTAGCCTATATAATATTCCAATGGAAAGAGAAGGAAATTTTGTTGGAAGTTTCGACGAAAAAGGTTGATTGGGTAAAGCCATGATACGACTGCATAATTCGTATGATCCACAAAGATCATAAGTTTCCGAACATTTTTCTGTATTATTGTACTATTATAGAGAAAAACCAAAGAAAATAAATAAGAAAAAAGTAAAAAGATTGTTGTTATATATTATGAGAATGACAAAAAAACAAAGGCTTTTTATTAGCCTTGGTTTTTCTACACGTTAGCTCACTCAAAGAGCCATTAAAGTGATTTCATCATGGTCATTAAATTAGATGTTCATCTCTAAATTTATTGTTTAATTGTTTTTTTACCAATTTTAGATATTTGTAATGATCAATTACAAAACCACAACTTGATGCAAAAAGATAAGATATTGGGTCAAAAGCACATCTATCCAATCCGAAACCTTAGTCCGAGCTCGGTCCGTTTTGACCGACTTGGCTCGACGCGCGTGTGTGGTTTAGCTTAAATTTTCTCTTTTGACTAAAAAGTTGTCCCAATATTTGAATTTTGTTAGAACTTTTGCATTTTATATATTAGTGAGATTTTTCCCGATCTTTGAAAATATGAGACAAAATTCACTTTGTCTATTTCGAACCTTTCAAACAACAAATTTTATATTATCATTTTTGATTCAAACGAAATCGACATCTGAGTACACTTTGGTATAATGCTCTCGTCAATAAATTGATCGTTTTCATAATCCGGTCATTCCATCAAAATAATTTATCAAAAAAATGCCCAGAAATATACTGGCGCGACATGTATTAAAATTGAGTTTCAACAATTTTGAGGTGAATAGTCAATCCACTGATTTGTACGAAAAATATAATATAGAGAGAATTTAATATATAATCTCAGATAATTCAATAATAAAGAATGGGAGTGTAATAATGTAAAACTAGATCAATACATATTACACACGAAATTTGTGACATTTTTACCCTTACAAACATTTTATAGGTTTTGTGGATAATTTATTCGAGTATCACGCTAACTAATATAGTATCATGATAACTATTTGATTATTTTGCTAACTAATATAACGTTGATTTAGCATATTGTAAAAATATCGAGTTAACCCAGTTATCATATAATATAAAATAAAATTACATGTTAAATCTGATATCATATCATAAAATTATTGTGTTAACCTTGTTATTGTGATAACTTTGTGCTAATCTTGTTATCATGTCATGAAAAATATGAATTAACTAACTTTATTAACTTTACAAGTTATCAAAATAAACTAACCGTCATCATAATATCGCTAACGCTATTGTTACTGCCGTCTACTGGTGTTACTGTCACCGCCGTCTTTATCATCACCACCATCGACGTACGTTACAAACCACTGTTATCATCGTCATATCAACGTTGTTATCACTGTTTTCCACCTTCATCTTTCTTCTTCTTTTTTCTTTTCCTTCTTCTCCTTCTTTCTTTCTTTTTTCTTCTCCTTGCTTTTTCTTTCTTCTCTTTCCTCTTACTTCTTTCTTCTTTTAATCTCACCGTTTTGTTTTGAAGAGAGAGAATGACAAAAATCAAACACAATTAAAAAAGGCATTTTAGTCTTTAACTTATGAACAGAGACAATCAAAAGTTGTCAGAAAATGTCGGTTAATTATGAGATTATTTAGGGTCAGATTTTACAATTACTTATAATCTATTACCACAAGAGAAAGTAACAAATATGAAAAAGAAAAAAAAAAGTAACAAATATGTAAGAACAATATCACCCACCAAATCAGTTTAGTTTATTACTATTATAAATCAAAGATACCAAAAGAAGAAGAAAAAGAAGATGCAATAGATATTTCAAAGCGATTAAGAATCCCAGTCAAAACAAGTAAGACCGCTTCCATCACGTTTAGCACGACAAGGGCCTGGCTCATAAATGACCCAAATGCATTCGCTGCAGACTCCAATTTTACTTTTTGGGTTGTCATCTCTATCAACCCTAAAAACAGCAAATGTTGCTCTATGTTCAGGCCAATTGAAAGTGCAAGTATATCTTGTCGTTTTACGTAAATTAACACGAAAACTGAAATCAAAACTCTCTTCGAATTGGAGCGCTCTTACCCCAAAATCTTTCCCTTTGTTTGTGCAATGCAGGACTAATGTTGCATGTGTGTTGATTCTGTTAATGATCACGACGTGTTTCGGTGCAAACGGTAATAATCCATCAGTGGACGAATGATTTTTAAAAGATGACGACGTTTTGAGGATAACTAGAAATGAGAATAACACGAAAATGAAATGGTTGTTTGCTGAGGAAGACATGGATGGGTTTTTAAGGGTTTGTGATATCATATTTTTTTGGTTGGAAATTAGTATTTATGGACAAGTTAAGAATTTGAAAATCTATAGATTGTATATATCAATCTAATTAATTACCATTAATACTTAGTTAATTACTAACATACTAAAAAAAATATCTTTAGTGTTCTTTAATTAATTACTACTGAAAGCAAAAAATGGTAAGATCTCTCAAATCGTTTTTATAATACTTTAGTAAAATTTTGTCCTTTTTTGTCGAAAAAAGTGATGTCATTAATAAAAGCGATTACAATAAGAGCAGTTCAACCGACATATCGATTAAGGTAGATTTTGTTAAGCTATCTGCAATTAAGTTTTCCGATTTCAGAATTTTCTTGAAAGAGATCTCAAAGAAATCAATCGAGAGGGAACAAATATCTTGGATCACTCCATAGAGTTCTTTGCTTTAGAGATCCTGATTGATGGCGTTTATCAGCTAAAAGAGTCCGAACCGACCACAAGCTTGTCGATTCTTCTATCATTGCATGTTTTAGGGCTTCAATAAATCCCAAGCCTTTAGCTACGAGGGCCGATCCCACGAATCTCTGTGTAGAAGATCCTTTTGTGAGAGTGGTATCCTCTGGAGATTGGAGGTTCCATCCAAACCCCGCTGCTTGAATATCTGCACGCCAGGCTGCATCAGATTTTCAGATAATAGCGCTTCCCGGCGGTCGGATCGCCGTGGTTAGTGCTACCCATGGGTGAGATATAGGGTAATCCTGCGCTTCTTGCCATTCTCGAGCATTAGCGATCGCTTTGATTAAGACTTCCTCCGCCGTGAAGTGGCGATCATTGAAAATCAGATTATTGCGAGCTGTCCATATCGTCCAACAGATCCAGTGGGAGATTGGCCTTGCTCCAATTCCTGTGGGCGCCAGCGTGATCATGACCTTTGAAGTCACTAGTGCCTCTTTGAAGTCCTCGAATAGGTTCGGGATCCACATATCTCGAAGTGGGAGACCCTTCCAAACATCTCTCGCAAACTGGCAGCGTTGGAAAAGATGCTCAAAAGTTTCTGCTTCTCCACACCTCAGACAATTTGATTGTAGGAAGAGTCCTCGAGTTTGGAGCTGTTCTCCAACAGGTAAAAGCACCTCTCAGAATTTTCCAGGTGAATAAGTTTAGCTTTTCTGAACACTTGACTGACCAAACTTTTGCCTTCCAATTGAAATTTTGGTGGGGATTTTGAAGAGGGTTGAGGTTCGAGTTTTGGTCTAAGGCTGTAAAATATCCAGATTTTGCCGTGTACAACCCCGAATCTGTAGGTAGCGAGATAAGCTTATCGGGTGCACCGAGTAGGATTGGTTTAAGACAGAGAATTTGTGTTTTCCATGCAGGTACCACTTCTCTGATCTTTTCGACATCTCATAATTGTGACCCCGGAATCATTAAGTCCGAGACTTTCCAATCGCAGGTCTTCAACGAAGGTGGGCCGATAGGTGCAGATTGGGTATAGAGGGAGAGCCAAGGGTCTCTCCATAGAGAGGTAGCCTTTCCATCTCGTAAAGCTATTCCCATTCTTGTGCGTAGTAGGTTTTTCCCCGTGGTTATACCTTGCCAACCGTGGGAGGCAACTTTTGGTGCAGAGCTTTCTAGGAACGAAGTCGAGTGGCAGTACTTGCCCAAAAGGACCCGTGCCAAGAGACACTTTGGGTTGTGGATTAGCCTCCAACTTAGTTTTGCTAGGAGCGCATCATTGAAGCACTCCACATCTCAAAATCCTAGGCCTTCATTTCCTTTGTCTTGAGTAAGTTTTTCCCATGAAACCCAACACATTTTTTTCTTTTCATTTGTACAGTCCCACCAGAAGCGTGTTAATAGAGATTGAATCCGTTTACACGGTTTGAAGCATGACATGGAGTGTGATGGCATTGAGGAGAGGACAGACTTCAGCTGGACCATTTTACCCGCAGTAGAGAGCATTTTGGATGACCAGTTAACAGAACGTTGCCTTATTCTGCCAGTGATTTGATTGAAGATATCCTTTTTTTTTCTTCCAAAATGCTTAGGTAGTCCAAGGTACTTGCCTTGTCCTCCTTCTTTGCTTATTCCTAGGATTCTTTTAGCTCTTCTCCGAGAAGATTGACTTGATTTAGCCGAGAAAGTGATTGATGACTTCGTGCAGTTTATCATTTGTCCTGAAGCCTCTTCGCATTGTTGCAGGATCTGCTTTAGCTTGGAGCAGCTTCGGGCATTGGAGCTGCAGAAGAATATGGTATTGTCTGCGAAGGGGAGATGATTTACACGGGGGCTTTGCATTGCCACACGAATACCCGGTAAGCTTCCTTTCCTTTGCGCTTTTTTGCATAGACCAGAGAGAACTTCTCCACATAGAATGAATCGGTATGGTGATAGAGGATCTCCCTAACGGATTCCTCTACTAGGAACAATAGACCCTTGTGCTGTTCCATTTAGTAAGAAGGAGTAGCTAACTGATGTTACGCATTGCATAATCCAATTTATCCATTTCTTGTGGAATTCAAGCCTTTCTAGGACAAGTTTGATGAAGTCCCATTCGAGCCTGTCATAAGCCTTTGTCATATCTGTTTTAACAGCCATAGGGGAACAGGTTGCAACCTTCAGGTCAATAGCTTTGAAATTATCTTGTAAAAGATGTTGCATAAGGCTATTGGTCGATAATCAGCCACTGATTTTGTGCTTTGAATCTTTGGAATAAGTCTAATGTGACTTGTGTTGCAGGAACTTGGCAGTATACCAATGGAAAAGAAGTCTTGTACCTCGGCCACAATAGCTGGGCCAACCGAAGACCAGTTGGAGTGGAAGAAGGTTGACGAGAAGCCGTCAGGTCCAGGAGCTTTGACCGCATGGATAGAGAAAGCTGCTGCACGAATTTCCTCATGGGAAGGATCAGTGATTAGGGTCTCATTCACCGCATCAGAGAGGAGAGGGTTCAAAGCAGCAAAAACAGTGTCCCGTCGGTAGCTTGGTTAGGTGGAGAATAGCGTTTGGAAGTAAAGATTTATGACTTTTGCAATATTTTCCTCTCCATGGGTTGCTCTTCCTTCACTGTCCTCAATGACTGTTATACGATTAATTGATCTTCTTTGTTTGGTTGCAGCATGGAAGTATCCTGAGTTTTTATCCCCCGCTTTAAGCCAAATTTGCCGGCTTCTTTGTCTCCAGAAATTTTCTTCCTCTCTATACGCCTTAGCAAGGTCATCATTAATTTCCTGAATCCATGAATCATTTTGTGTCAGACTAGACATAGCAGTTTCAAGCTCTCTCTTCTTTATCTCAATCAGTCTTCTACTGTTTTGTTGTCTTTCCTTCTTCCAGGTGATAATTGCCCTTCTGTAATTTGCAATCCAGTGGTCCACTCTTAAGGATGGATTTTGATTCCAGGTTTGGGAGATTAGCTGCTTGATCTCTTCATTGTCTCATAAATTTCTATCAAACCTGAACAAGCCTTTTTTCCTTTGATTTGAGTGGGAGAAGAAGGAGATTAACGGTCGATGATCCGAGCCTTCATACCGTAGATATTTGCTTCTGGCGTTTGGGAAAGAATCAGTCCATGAGCCATCGCCCGATCCAGTCTGCAGAACACTTTGTTTTTGTAGCGAGTACCACGCCATGATAGGAAATTTCCACAATATTGCAGATCACAGAGGTCTGACTCTGACATAAAAGTTCTGAAATCTGTGAAAGAACCTTCTGAGCGAATCGATCCTTCCTTCTTTTCCGTGCTATTCAAGATTTCGTTAAAATCACCTGAGAGGAACCAAGGCGTGTCTTGGCCTTGAGCCAAAGCGGTTAGTTGTCTCCAAATTTCTTCTCGCTTTGATTTATCGGGATCTCCATACACAAAGGTGGCGTAGAATGTGTTTCCTTCAAACCTGATCCGCGTGTCAATGAAGTTATGGCAATCCGAGAGCACTTCCACATTTACATTTTGATTCCAGAAAAGGGCAAGGCCTCCACCACCATGTCCATGCTGTGATACCAGTTTATCAGAGGTGAAGTTCAACCAGCTGAGCTCTTTTACTACAAACGCATCAGTGTTCTTTGTTTAAGAGGAAATCAGGGACTATTGTCTTATGTATGTCCCTTATCCGATGAACTGTCATGGGATTCTCCAGCCCTTGATAGTTCCAAGCTGTCACCGTTAAGGAAGAGGGTTTACAGGGGGAAGAAAATCCCTCGAAGTGCGTACCATAGCCGGAATGATAGTGGTGCTTGGTCTAGCATTATTCGAGCTATCCAGGTTTGGTATGTTTCTTTGTCTATTATGTCCAATGTGTGGAGATCTTCTAGATGAGGATTTTGTTCCTTCGGGGGAAGGCTTGGTGGTAATTAGTTTCATGATCCGGGAGTTGGGGCTCGCTAGTTGGTATGGGCTACATGCCATTTTTGTTTTTTTAGATGGTTGTCCTCTCTTTTTCTTTGGAGGAACTTCCTCAACTGTTTGCAGAGGGCTCTGTCGAGGTGGGGATGCAGGTGGTAGTGTTGTTAAGTGAGAAAGCTTTTCTGTGATGGTTGAGCTTTGATAGGGAGGGATGTTTGAAGCTGCCACAATGAAGGCTGCAGTTTCTGCCATTAAACCTCTTTCCTCGCCTTGTAACTAGGGGTGGGCGTTCGGATTACTCGGGTACAATCGGGTCGGTTCTTTCGGATATCGGTTTTTTGGGTATGGAAGGTTGGGACCCAATCGGATATTTTGTATGTTTCGGGCGGGTACGGGTCTTTTATAATCGGGTTCGGGTAGATTCTTGTAATGTATAGCATATCTGGATTTTTTCCGGATCAACTACGGTTCTAAACAGGTCCGGTTCTGTTCGTGTATGTGGATCCAAAAGTAACCTAGCCTGCTGAAAATATCCGAAATTCGAAAGTAATACCCGAAAAACATAAAACCAAATCACCAAAATAAAAAACCAAAAATCAGTTTCAAAGTATAATTCAATCATTCAAACAACCAAAGAAGGAACAAATGAAAGAAAAAACCTCCAAAGAAGAGTTTTCTAAGACCAAAAATAAGACTTAAAGTTCAACTAAAATGTGTAAAAGTTGATAAAAAGATGAAGGAGAGGATCTGATAAAGAGTGCAAATAAAGAACGCACCTCCTTCATCTTTCCTGTAACATCAAAATTAAATTCCATCAGAAGCAAACTATGAAAGAAACATGACAAAACCGATGAAATGTTAGAAAAAGCAATTTGTTACCTTATAGCCGACTTCATTCTTCTCTTATTAATGAAGTATCATAATCTGAAATTAGTAAGAGAACGAGATTGTTAAGACACCAAAAATGCTTTAACATTGAAAATAGCATAAGAAAACAATACCTCTCTGAAGCTTATCTTCATACTCAAATTCATCGATTATTTGTTCTTTTGTAACCATTCTTGATTCACTAAATCGAATCTCTGCTTTCATCCTCTGCTCCGTACACATCAAACAATCATATAGTGAGTTAGACAACTCCTATACAGAGTAATAACCCAACCACTTGTGCTAAAAGCACTCTCAGACGCGACCGATGACACTTGCATTGCAAGTACATCCCGAGCCATTTCTGCTAGAATAGGAAACTTCCCACTGTTGAGCTTCCAATAGGAGAGTACATCATACTCTGTTCCAAGAACAGTTTTAGCTTTCACAACACTCTCTTTCAAATATATGTCCAAATCATCCTTGTCTTGAACTCCTACTTCTTCAACCATCTCATTATACATGAAATCCATCCTTTCATACCTTGAATCATCATCCACCAATACCATTTTTTCTTGTGATTGTTGTGACTGAGATGTTGTTTGAGTACACTGAGACGAATTCGGATTTGACTCCTTACCAAATCAAGCTTTATACTCATCAAACATGTCACGCAGAACATCAAGGACCAACTGATTAATCTCTTTACCTTCTAAACTATCTTCCCCATACAGCTTCTCCCAACACATCCTAGCAAACTTCATCTTTTTCTAGGATCAAAGATTGTAACTATAATCATCATCTTGTTGATTCCCTTCATTCCTTCCCAGTACTTATCAAACTTATGTAAGATTTGCTCAGCCTTCTTCCTCAATTCTGAGTCTATATTAGTCATCAGATTCATCAGATTTTTCTCTATTGTGACTATCTCACCATAACACTTGAACGAGTTTAGAGAAGTAGAAGCTGAGACAACTAATGTTGAGTTGTAGAAGATGATCAAGAATCGTTCTAACCTTTCAATCGCACTCCAATCACTTCTAGTAGCAGGTCCAATCCTTTTTGCCCCGTTTTCAAACTCCATAAAGTATTCATTGTACAACTTGTCTTATGCCTCCATCTTCTCGAATGCTAACTTGAACTTAATAGCCCTATTCAACATGGTAAATGTCGAATTCCAGCGTGTTCTTGTATCCAGAGGCAAACTGCCTCTTGACAACTTTCTTAAGTCAACCCTCAACTCAAATGACTTCAACCTAGGTGTAGATGATCTAACATATGTAATCCCATTACGTACAGCAGAGACACTATCAATTACTTGGCCAACCCCTCTTTCACAATCAAGTTAATGATATGAGCACAACATCGTATATGTAAATAACTCCCATCTAACACGAAAGCATCATTAGACTCTTCTGAAAAAGCCGTGTGAAACCTCCTCAAAGCCGAAGTATTAGCAGTTGCATTGTCAACAGTAATGCAAAAAATCTTCTCTATACCCTAATCAGCTAAACACTCTAGAAGAACAGTTGAGATTTTCTGACCTTTGTGATCTATGTAGTTCTTGAACCCAATTATGAGCTTCTTTAGTTTCCAATACTCATCAATGTAATGACAAGTGATCATCATATAACTCGCACCTATTGAAATAAGTCAAATCAGAAATCAGCTTACAATATGGAACAAGGACCATAAAATGTAGAAGAATTAATCTGAATTACCTGTAAGCTAACACACTCATATGTCTGTTGTAAGTGAGACTCTTTGCTTGTTAGTTTGAAACCATTTTTTCATAGATTCTTTCCTCTGCACATACATCTCAACAATGTTTCTGGTAGCTGTTCTTCTTGAATGAGGCGTGTACAGTTGCATCTTGTTGCAAAAGTGTTTCCAAGCCATACTTTCAACAAAAGAAAGTGGCAATTCTCCAATCACAAGCATCTCGTCCGTAGCTTCCCTGAATATAGTCTCAGACACTTTGGCGCTCTTCATATTTCCAGTCTCATCAATGATTTTCTGAGTCTCCCTCTCTTCATATGCCTTGAAATCTTTGCATGTGTTTATATGCTTTATCAGGTTTGAAGTCCCTAAAGATGTTGGACATGCAAAAAGCTTCTTACAATAGTTACAATTGCATTTGTCAAGATTTTCTTTCGTCTTTGTGTAGTACTTCCAAACATCAGAACTTGGGTTGAGTGTCTTCTTTGACTTTGCTGGCTGAGAAGAAGCTTCACTTCTACCCGGAACTTCTTTTATTTTATTTTGACCATCAGAAGCATCATTGTCGGGTTGAGTGTTCTCTGGATTTGGAGATGAACAAGAATCCATCTGTATATAAAAGATAGAAGAGAATAACATTAAAAAAATGATCGAACATAGACAATACATAAATGTAACAAGAAAGAAAACAGGGAATTATGCTTTTGAAACCAAATAAAAAAAACTGAAACATGTAAGAGAGTAACTCTTGGCCGAGCCATAGAATCAAAAAGATATCATAATCAAATACACCGAGAGGATGATAAACTTGACATAACCTTGACTTCACTTCCAAGATCTTTAACATGTAATCCGATCTATCATTTAGTGATTCTAGTCATCAACCAAGAACAACTCAACGAACTAACAAAGTGATATTGATCACCTCATCTACTACCAACCAAATAGGATAAAAATAAAATCTAATTAGCTACACCAACCCGGTTTGGCTTTCAAAACAGATAACACTATCATCAAAAACGAAAATCTAATTGCAAATTTTTTCGAGCAATTTTGTAATATCTTTGTAGCTGTACACCCAAAATCAGATCAAATCATGCAACCAATAGTATAAAAATCTACATCGTAATTATAATCTAATTCAATACACAAATCGAACTATAAACACCGAGAAGAAGAAGAAGATAATGTACATGGGATCGATTTGTGGATGTCTCAGAAGGAGGAGAAAGTGAGAATTGGTGATCGAGGGATTCCAGCTTGAATTTGGGGATTTAACGTTGTTATTGAGAAAAGGAACTATCGGATCCGAGAATATCGCCGGAGATCATAACGGGAAAGCATAGATACTTAGGAGATGTGATTTAGGTTCGGTTTCGTCAGATAAATCGATCGGATCTCGGTTATACCCGATCCGAACCGATACCCGAACCGCATCTAACTCAAGCCCCAATCAGGTATTGCTACAATACCGAACATAATCCGAACCCGGTTTTTCGGGTCGGTTCTGGTTCGGATAATCGGGTCCGGTTATTTTGCCCACCCCTACTTGTAACACTCTCATTGTTCTTGCAGCACTTTCTCCAGGATCCGCACAGCTAGTGTACTATATGGTGACCTCACGTAAGTCTTCCATAACCTCTTCTGTAGTCCGAGCTGCTGGGGAGAAGACCTCTTGCTCCAGGTTGACATGTAAGTTACTAGTATTGTTTCTAGACGAGTCCGATAATTCCATTATCATTGCAGGTCTCGGTCTGATTTTTTCCCTCCATTGCTGGACGGGGGAATGGAAGCTTTCGCTCTGTCTATCCCTGTTGCTAAGGTGGCTTTGAAGGTCACGGGGATTCTCTCTAGGGGTCCAATGTCGTGGCTTGGGACCTTCTCTGATTCTTTGGGAGGAGTGACGGTCCTCTCTTTGGGACAAGGAGTCATTTTGCTTGCTAGTAACAGCCTGGTGGGTTTCTTTATATGCTAGTTCGTACTGAACTCTTTCAGCTTGATTTCTTTCTGAAATCCTTTCTCCATAAGGCCTCCCATGCCTGTCTTGCCTCTGTTGGTATGTTCTCGGAGGTTGTCGCGCCTCTGAAAGCTGTCTTGTCTGAAGGTCTTAGCTTATAGGATCCCCTCTATCTTGCTGATGATCTCTACCATAGTCTTCACCAGATGATCTCAATGGCTTTGTGTGCATGTCTCTTTCGAATGACTCAGGAGATCCGGTGGTTTTTGATTTTTGGACTTGTTGAGCCTTGTTCTTAGAAATTTCGCGAGGGCATTCCTTCGTTAGATGTGTTAGCATGAAACATTTGGAGCAATGGTTTTCCAACCTTTCATATTCCAGGTAAACTGTGACTTCATCTCCATTTGCAAATTCAAGGATCGATTCCCGAGGGAGGGACTCAAGTCCATTTAAGGAAATCTTTATCCTTGCTGTGACTTTGGTGGGTTTCTTTTCGATGTATGAGCCAATTTCTGCTCCCAAATATTCTAACGTTTCAGCCTTCCAGTAGTGCAGAGGGATACCTTTCAGCTTAATCCAGAAAGGGATCTGTGAGGAAAATAGAGTCGACACTGTTGGTTCCCATCTTTGTAGAATGACCATCCAGAAGGCGAAGTGGTATGGTCTGTTTTCCAAAACTTGTAGAAGGTCTTCTTCGAGCTCAAAGCGAAACTGGAAGCAGCCTTTTCCGAGGTCAGATCCAACAAAATTTCCTTTGCATTTCCAACGTTTTGAAAAGAATGATATCATAGACCAGGCTCTCTGTTCTCTCGGGTTGGTTAGCCGACCAACGAGAGTTAGGTGGTTTTCCTTTATTAGATCTGAGTTATTAAAATCTGGGATTCTAACCCGCAGAGTTGTTGGTGGAGGATATATGGACATTGCAGCATGTGCCTTTCCCTTTTCAGCGTATGTCAGCCTGCGTTGCATCTTTGTGAGTGGTGGTGATGAGAGGTTTTCAGAAAATTTGCCGTAGCTTGTGGGTTTGTCGGTGGGTAGCGGTTGTCTCCGGTGGTCTTATTCACACCGTGGAGAAGAAAGATTTCCTCTTGGTGGTCTTATTCACACCTAGGAAAGAGTTTCTCCGGAAGCAACAGCTATGGCCTGTAAGAAAGCTCTGAAACTTAGCAGAGAGGGGAGGCGATTGTTAGCGGTGAGGAAGGAGTCCAGCTCGGAGAGGCCATCGCGGCCGGAAGTCGGACCTCCCAACCCGCTAGTGGTGGCGGAACCACGGTGTGGCTCGTCTTTCAAGACAGTTTGATTTTGAAAAAACTTGCAATTTTGGGTAATACCGGGTAGATAATTTCAAAAGGAGACAAAACCGAGTGATTGAGTACTACCTAAGGAGTCGGGCCTGGGAGAAAAAGGTTTCAGTACTTGGTAAAATTTTGTCTTTGAAACTCTGTTTCTTGTCATTTAATAGTTTTAGTTAAACTTGTGTTATGAATCAAATGATTTGTGTTGTATTATTATGAGGACCAAAGGTCTCTTTATATAGTAATTACATAAAGGATAGAAAAGGAAATAGTACTTTTCCTACTTCTACAAGGAAAAGGAAAACATCTACTAATCATAATGAACTTAGGAAAACGTGGCCGCCTATGATCCAATGGGCTGGGCCGTGGTCTAATGCAATGGGCCGGTTATGGAGATCCAAACCTCAATGGATTATAACACTCCCCCTTGATTGACATAACCGGTTGTGATGATGGGATCATAGTAATACGCTTGGGGATGCTGCCTCATTAAAACCTTTCTAAGGAAAACCCAGTGGGACAAAACCTTAGCGAGGAAAAAGAGTACAGCACGCATTACTCCCCCTGAAAAGATCATCACTCTAAGTCCCTTAATCGGCGCATGCCGATCTGATGCATTAGCTTCTTCAATGTGGAGGTTGGAAGCGACTTAGTGAATAGGTCGGCTGAGTTGTCGCTGGAACGGACTTGGAGCACTTTGAGTTCACCGGCCTTCTGTAGGTCGTGAGTGAAAAAGAACTTTGGTAAGATGTGCTTCGTCCGATCTCCTTTGATGTATCCATCCTTCAACTGAGCTATGCATGCGGCATTGTCCTCGTACATGCTGGTCGGTTCTTCTTTCCCTTCTATCATCCCACAATCTCGTCTAATGTGTTGAGTCATTGACCTCAACCAAACACATTCTCGGCTGGCCTCATGGATCGCCAATATTTCCGCGTGATTGGACGATGTAGCCGTGAGTGTCTGCTTCATGGACCTCCACGAAATGGCTGTTCCATCGTGAGTGAAGACATATCCCGTCTGGGATCGACCGTTGTGCGGATCCGAAAGGTAACCTGCATCAGCAAAACCAACTAAACCTTCATTGTTAAGGTTAGTGTAAAACAGACCCATATCTTTCGTCCCTTTCAGGTAACGAAGTATGTGTTTGATCCCATTCCAGTGCCTTTGGGTCGGACAAGAACTGAATCTTGAAAGGAGGTTCACGGCAAAGCAAATGTCCGGCCTAGTGTGACTAGCCAAGTACATTAACGCTCCTATGGCACTGAGATATGGCACTTCGGGACCAAGGATTTCTTCATCCTTCTTCTTTGGACCGAATGGATCACTGTCCAGACTAAGGCTTCTCACCATCATTGGGCTACTCAGTGGGTGAGCCTGGTCCATATTAAAACGCTTGAGTACCTTTTCTGTATATGCCATTTGATGCACAAGGATTCCATTATTGACGTACTCAAGTTGTATTCCCAAACAGAACTTAGTCTTTCCTAAGTCTTTCATTTCGAATTCCTTCTTTAGGTATTCAACCGTTTGGGATATTTCCTCAGAGGTTCCTAGGATGTTCAGGTCGTCTACATACACCGCGATGATTACGAATCCCTTGTCAAATTTCTTTATAAATATGCATGGACTTATGGGATCGTTTTTATAGCCCTCTTTTACTAAGTACTCGCTTAGTCTATTATACCACATGCGACCTGATTGTTTTAATCCATAGAGCGATCTATTCAGCTTAATACAATGCTGGTCTCGAGAACTTCTTTTATCTTTCAGCTCTATTCCCTCTGGGACTTTCATATAAATTTCGTTATCCAGTGGACCATATAAGTATGCGGTTACAACATCCATTAACCGCAAATCCAATTTCTCTCTTATGGCCAGACTTATCAGGAATCTAAAAGTCGTTGCATCCACCACAGGGGAGTATGTCTCCTCATAATCGATTCCTGGCCTTTGTGAGAATCCTTGTGCCACAAGCCGTGCTTTGTGTCTAACGATTTCACCTTGTTCGTTTCTCTTCCTCACAAAGACTCATTTATATCCAACTGGTATAACATCACGAGGTGTCCGAATTATGGGACCAAAAACCTCTCTCTTCTTTAAAGAGTTTAACTCCACGTTTATAGCTTCTTTCCATTTATGCCAGTCTAATCGGTGAGTGCACTCTAAAATGGATGTGGGTTCTAGATCCTCATTCATGAGCTCAAGTGCTACATTGCATGCAAATATTTCATCAATGTCGACATTCTTTCTGTTCCATTGGATTCCAGACGAGACATAATTGATCGTGATCTCTTTGTTATCAGTAACTTCAGGCCCATGAAGCTTGGCGTCCCAATCAACATTTTCCGGCACCTTAGGTTCATTTATGTCTTGAACATCCACTATCTCCTCGGTCTGAATTTCAGCACCTTTCTTTAATTTCCGAGGAGTCTTATCTTTGGAACCAATTGGTCTTCCACTTTTCAATCGTGGTTTAGACTCAGTAGCAACTTGACTCGGTCCTTCTTGGACATCAATACGCATTGGTGCATTCACGGCTGGTATATGCGATTTCGTTACCCTCTTTGGGTCTGCAAAGGAATCTGGCAATTGTATAGCTAGCTTTTGCAAATGTATTATCTTTTGGACCTCTAAATCACTTTCATGAGGCCGGGGATCTTGCCATTTCAAGGATGTTTGATTCCATGCAATTTCTTTTATCAGCCGGTTTCCATCACCTAATGTTGGAAAAACGGATTCGTCAAAATGACAATCCGCGTACTTGGCCTTAAATAAATCTTCGGTGGTCGGCTCAAGGTACTTTATGATCGTGGGTGAATCATATTCAACATATATCCCCATCCTCCTTTGAGGTCCCATCTTAGTCCTCTGTGGTGGTGCAATCGTCACATAAACTGAACAACCGAATATCTTAAGATGGGAAATGTCTGGCTCTTGTCCCGATAATAATTGGGATGGGGAATATTTATGGTCACTAGATGGCCTGATGCAGATTAGTTCGGCAGCGTGTAAGACAGCATGTCCCCAAGCGGATACAGGAAGCTTTGACCTCATGAGTAATGGTCTAGCAATCAACTGTATGCGTTTTATAAATGACTCGGCCAAGCCGTTTTGTGTATGTACATGTGCCACGGAGTATTCAACACTTACCCCCATGGACATACAATAGTCATTAAACGCTTGGGAAGTAAACTCACCAGCATTATCCATTCGTATGGTCTTTAAAGGAAAGTCTGGAAAGTGAGCCTTTAGGCGTATTATCTGAGCAAGGAGTCTTGCAAATGCCATATTCCGTGATGACAATAAGCATACATGTGACCATCTTGTAGATGCGTCAATGAGGACCATAAAATATCGGAATGTCCCACAAGGTGGGTGTATTGGTCCGCATATGTCTCCTTGAATTCTTTCCAGGAAATTTATTGTTTCCTTAGTCACTTTCACTGGTGATGGCCTTACAATGAGTTTCCCTTGTGAACATGAGGCACAAGTAAGATTCTTTGGGATAACTCTCCTTTCTTTCAAGGCGTGTCCATAAGTATTGGCTATCAATTTTCGCATCATATTCGACCCGGGATGTCCCAGCCGGTCGTGCCATAGGTTGAACCTATCCGTAAACTCTCGGTTTGCGGTGGCATTGACCTCAATCATATTGACCTTAGTGCAATATAAGTCGGTAGCTATAGCAGGTATAGTCTCTAGGAATTTCTTTTGGCCTTGGACGATTTCAATTATTTGGAGGAACTCTAGGTTAGTTTCCTTCGCCCATTGTTTCAACATGAAGACCATTCATTCGAATGTCTTTAAAGCTCAATAGGCTTCTCTTTGAGCTGGGGGAAAACAATGCATCCGCAATCTCTAGATGCGTCCCCTTAGGCAATAGGACATTGGCCTGGCCGTAGCCTTCTATTAGGCTGGCCATGCCTGCTATAGTATTTATATTGGCCTTTTTCAATGTAAGATTTATGAAATATCTCTTGTCCTTTAAAATCGTGTGGCTTGACCCACTATCCACCACGAATTCATCCATGTTGCCTTTCATTTTAAAAACAAGAATTATGTCTTAAAAGCCATTAATTATTAATTAAGCAAATCCAAACAAATCCAAAGACATAAATCCAAATGAAAACAAAACATGAATGCAATACAATTTTAATGCCTATTTTAAACAATCTGATGTCTCCGTGAGATCATCCATAAGGTCATCACGTTCATGATCGAAGTCGCCTTCCTTATCATGCTGGATCATGTGGGCTTCTGGATTCTTCCCTTTAACACTCTCTTGATAAAGTTCCACAAGGTGTTTGGGAGTCCTACATGTCTTGGCCCAATGATTGTCCATCCCACATCGATGGCAAACAGACTTAGTCGGGTCGGACTGGTGTCCGGTTTGGTTCCCGTGGCCACGCCCTCGGCCACGGCCTCGACCGCGGTTAAAATCAGATCCGCGGCCATTCCCTCGACCATATGGGTGGTAGCGACCACGCCCTTGTCTCTTTCCACGTCCACGGCCATTATCCTTTTGGTATCTCTGGACATGGTTTGCCTCGGTTTCCATCTTAGTGTCCTCGGCCACGTGGGCTTCAGGAAGTGGGGTTGATCCAGGAGGTCTCATCTCGCTGTTTCTCATCAGCAATTCATTGTTCTGCTCCGCAAGCAATAAACAAGAGATCAAACTTGCATAGGTCGTGAAGCCTTTCTCACGATACTGTTGCTGTAGCAACACGTTGCTTGAGTGGAAGGTCGAGAAGGTCTTTTCAAGCATATCCTTCTCTGTCACAATCTCGCCACATAGCTTCAATTTTGAAACTATCTTAAATAGGGCCGAGTTGTATTCATCCACGGACTTAAAGTCCAGGAGCCTTAAGTTAAGCCAATCATATTTGGCCTTAGGCAGTATAACCATCTTCTGATGATCATATCTCGCCTTTAACTCCTTCCAGAGATCAAGAGGATCCTCAAGCGTCAAGTATTGATCTTTGAGACTCTCAACGAGATGGTGGCGTATGATTAAAATCGCCTTATACCTATTTCTCTCGGATTCGTTATTTGCATCATTAATGCATTCACCGAGCCCTTTTGATTTCAGCATGATCTTTGCATCTAAAGCCCATTGCAAGTAATTATCTCCTGAGAGATTAAGGGCTGCGAAGTCCAAATTATTGACTTTCGCCATCTGAGATCAAGCATCGGTTTTTCTCTTAGGATTTTTAGGGTTTCTTTCAACCGCTTTTATTTTATGCACATATCATGCGATTTTAATTCAAGCAAGTTTCCAATTTTAATCCTAACATGTAATTCTAGGTGATAAAAGTAAACAGGAAATTTTCCAAATTCAAATAAGGCAATTTCCAATTTGCGATTTCTATGTGGTCAAACAAAAAGGAAATTTTCCAAATTCAATCCTAACAAGGAATATCTATGATTTTCGGTTTTGGCCAACAAAATTTTAATGGTCCGATTTTTATCATGCAATTCCTAGTTCAATTAGGATTTGGCCAAGCAATAGATCAAACAACCAAATTTGATTTTAATTAAAGCATGCGATTATAGATTAGGGTTTTCAAGCAACCATGCGATTTCAAACAAATAGGATTTTAGGGTTTGATATTATCATGCAAAAGTTCAAGTTCGATTTAGGCCAAACAATCAATCAATCAATTTACAAGCAAATCCGATTTTAGGGTTTTATCTTTTCTTAGGTTCAATTCGATTTTAGGTTCTTAAGAGATCAAACAAGTGGAACAATCAAAATCGGTTTTTAGGGTTTGATATACATTAGGTCCGATTTCGATTTTATGGTGTTCTTGAGTTTTAGGGTTTTGATTATACCTTTGATCCTTCTTTTGGGTTGACTGGAAAAGAACCGGGAGCTAAAGACCTCGGAAAACACTTAGGATCGGATCGCACAACTCCGGCGTAGAACGGCGACGGACGGCGGCTGCGGACGGCGGCTACTTAGGGTTTATCAGAGCAAGCTCGTGCTGATAACGTGTTATGAATCGAATGATTTGTGTTGTATTATTATGAGGACCAAAGGTCTCTTTATATAGTAATTACATAAAGGATAGAAAAGGAAATAGTACTTTTCCTATTTCTACAAGGAAAAAGAAAACATCTACTAATCATAATGAACTTAGGAATACGTGGCCGCCTATGATCCAATGGGCTGGACCGTGGTTTAATGCAATGAGCCGGTTATGGAGATCCAAACCTCAATGGATTATAACAACTTGAGTATTATTTATAAAGAATTTGTCAAATATATGGTTTTAGTATCGACGTAATTACAAGTAAATGTTCAGAGTCTAAACATGTCCATTAGTAACTATTTAATTACTAAAAGAATATATAATTAGTGTTATTTAATTAATTATTGAAAGTAAAAAATTAAGTGTTGTTAGCTCAACTAGAAAAATAACTTAGGCAAAGCCCTTGTTCTAAAACTCGGACGATTTGTCTATTCCGCGGCCGTAAACTCGTTCAACGGTGGGTGACCGTGGCGAATATGCCCTAATCGTTGTGATAACGCGGCCAGCCGATTTTGTTTCGCCGAGAACGTGGAATTCAAAAAATCGCCGGTTAATTGTCTAAAACCGCGTAATCCACCTCCCACCTATGCAACAAAAACTCAAAATGTCGGCTTAATCCGTTGATCTAAACTCTGATTCTCTGCACCACGACGGCACAGTGATGGAACAGATCGTCGTCACGACCATCGTGCATCAGATGAACCGGCATCGTGATTTGCTTCCTCATCATATTCTTTAGCGCATGTACTGTCTCATCTGGATCGATCTTGAGAGATTCTCATCCGCCGCAGATCTTAGCAAGAGTGGTGTTGCCGTAGGTCTGGGCTAGCTTCGCCGTGTTGGCGTGGGAGATGAAAGTCGCTCTCTCGGAAAAAGTGTCGACCTTTTGTTTGTTTTTTAACGTTAGCCCAAAGGACAAGATAGAGTAATACAAGTCCAAATTACTTGTCCAATTACAAACCGACACGAAAATCACAAACCCACGCCCAAGTACACGTGTTCGATGCAAAAAAAGAGAGTACATTTTGTGGACACATATTTTTATGGGAATACCAAACCGGACAGAAACCGTGTTGGGAAATAATCAAACCAAGAAGAAACTTCCGTAACCGAAACGGCCAAACCGATTCAAACCGACAAAAAAAAATCTAAGCAAAGTTACCAAATGAACATCATTTTTGTAGTAACACATATCTAGACCGGAACAGAATCATATCATTGTGAATCTAATGTATATGAACTTTTAATTTCGATATTGGTAAGTATTACATGTTAATTTATAAAAGATAGCAATTTATCTTTCATCTAATTTGATATTTATATAAATTTTAGAGAAATATATGTATACAAATTTTTTTTTTTTTATATGTTATGTATAAAAATATTAAATATACATAAAAAATTAATCCCGATTATTCTCCGATTTATTTCTGATTTTTGAAAAAATCGTTAGGCCCGGACCGAGCGCCCGAACAACGCATAACGATCTCTCAATTCTTCTTGGGCCCAAAAAAAAAAAAAAAACAATTGAAAGTAAAAATAGTAAGATCTCTCAATTCTTCTTTTATAATAATTTAGTAATTTTTTTTGTCTATAAGACTCTCTGTTTCTTGTCATTTAATAGTTACTCCCTCTGTTTTTTAAATAAAGTTGTTTTGGGTTTTTCACACATATTAAGAAATTTTTTAAAAAGTCTTTTCTAACCTTGTTTTATTAGTTATTACTTTAGTTTTCTATAAAATAATAAATGTTATAAAGGTAAATTAAGTAAAAAAGAACAATAACTACACCTAGAAAATTGAAAACATCCTTCTTTTTGAAACAAATTTTTTTTCTAAAACAACCTTCTTTAAGGAACAGAGGGAGTATAAGTTAATTTTCTTTTGTTAAATGGTTACGTTCTTTTTATAAAGGTTGTTGATAAGCTCTGTTCTAATAGGTATTTTTGTTTTTTTTTGAACTTTCTAATATATATTGAAGGTAAATAATGGTTGTGATTTCCTCGCAAATTCAAGTAACAGAGGGAAGTTGTTTGTTTGTGGTCAAAGAACAAATCAAATAAGAGGATTTTGTCCGCATGCTGTGTTAAGATTACAACATGGATAATGAATGCAGTACATTTACAAAAATTGAACAACTTTGTAATCGATCTAACATAATTCGTCCTGATTATTCCTATCAGTCTATCACCCGTAAAGAGAGATTCTGCCGTTGATCTTTGAATCAAGAAGCCTACACTTTTGATCACAAATTGTAACAGATCACTTTATGGTGAAAATATGTAGACTTTAACTTTTAGCCAAGTAAACAAGGTCAATATGTCATAGAAACTTGGAAAGAATGAGAGCAAGTTGGGTTGACAGCATAAAACCCTTCATACACAAGTAGTTCGCCTCCAGGCTACTGAACTTGTTATGAAACTCCCCCGAACTTGGACATTTAAACATGAAACCTCTCAAACTATTTTCGTCTATTTAATTCGACATTTACAATAAAAAAAAACTTTAAATTGTGATCAAATCTATCCAAATCGTGTTTATGTTAAACAATGGTTGTCACTCGATACAAAACCCGACCTTAAATAAAGTGGAAAAATTTGACTCCCCCACGAAAATAAATGTTCACATAAACGTAGTTTGAATAGATTTGATTACGATTTAAGGTTTTTGATTACAGATGTGGAGTTAGATAAACGGAAATCGTTTGAGAGGTTTCATGTTCAAATATCAAAGTTTGGAGGGTTTATTGAAGAGTTAGCAGTGAGAGAAAAATCGGAACTACTTGTGTAGAAATGGTTTTCGGCAATCAATCCGAGAAAGTTTACATAAGGTTTTCCGAAACCAAAAAACTAATGCGATTAAATTCATCAGGTTAACTACAACAACTTGCTGCAACCTCTGATGCTACACAAAATATGTAATAACTAAGACTAATTAAGTTTAAAACGTAGAATCCACATTCTTATACACTAAATCGATCTCTTTAACATGAAAATAAAACCTATATACCTCTAAAACTAAAATAAAAAGAAGAGGAGGATGAAAACATGTTAAGTTTTTAAGTTTTTTTTCAGTGGCAAATCTTCCTGTACCGTTGAATATAACTTGGTACCTAAAAAGTCTCCATTAGACTCACGAGACTCGATCCATTCCCTCGTGTGTGTTTTTTTTATAACGAAACATAACATAAAAAAAAAAAAAACGCTCCTAAACACTATGACATAAAACATAACAATTACATTCACCCTATGTTTTATATACATTCGATTCTTATTTTAAAAACAAACAAATCTATATCTCGTTTCGTTTATATCACACACCCATGATGATGCTCCATTATTAGTACTATTTACATGAAACGATACTATTTTCTCTCGCAAACCGTTTACTTGTATAAGCAACTTACAATATCCATTTAGCCTTTGATCGCCTTGTAGCATCTGAGGCTGCACAGTGGAAGATTTGATTCTGAATCTCTGTATTTGTATGGGTTGGTACATTCTGGACCCGCACATCTCTCACGCGGTGGAGGATAGCTGCTTCATACAGCACAAGGCGAACCAAATGAGTCTTAAAAAGACACCAAACCAAAGTGGCACTTCAGATATTGTATTGTATATCTAACGATCTGTGATTAAAAAAAAACGTACCTTTGAGGTCCAGAGTTGAATATATCTGGTAATCCAAGTTCTTCTGGGAAGGTTACGACCGTTCCTGAAGGACCCATCACCCATTTCACCGTGTCTGATCTACGGGCAATCGAGTCTGCGGCCTTCTCCTGCATAAAATGGATAGAGAAGATATCACCTAAGATGCTCAAAATTTCTTTCATTAAAGCTTCTTCATTGCAGTTTCATTATACCTTGGCCTTTTCTTCTTGGCGTTTCTTTATCTTATCTTCCTTCTTTTTTCTGCTAGAGTCTTGGCCTAGAATCTTCCTGATTGCCTCAGCCTACGGACGCGAGAAAGGTTGTTATGTAAGCTTTGATTTCATTCAACTCGAAAAAAGAAAAATAGGTCCAAACCTCTGTCTCTCTAGCTGCTTTTTCGACTTGCAGTTTACGTCTTTGGGCAGCCTCAGCTTTCTTTAGTTGCTGATCAACCTCTAATCCACTTTCTTTCCGCTCTGTAAACAAACAAACACAAAAAAACAAAAACTTTAAGTAGGAGAACAAACCTAGACTGGAACATAGATTGAGCAACTAAATAATGTGTGCGCAACATTGCAAGTACCCATTAACACCTTCAAGATTATGCTTTTTAGTGATTCACTAGATATCTAACAGCAAAAAGAGCTTACTTCTAGGTGGAGCTGGAGGTAGGCCACGAGGAAACTCGATGAGGTTTCCGCTATGTCCAGAACGCCGACGAGTAGTCACGGTCATTTCTGGCTTAACTTCACTCAGTCCTTCATCAGCTGCTCTTCTTCTAGTTCTCGTGGTCTTATTTTCTACCCCAACCTCTGCCTCACTCAGACCTTCTTCCTCATCTTCGTCGTCCTTGACATAATCAGCATCGTCAAATGCTTTTACCGTCTTATCCTGCTTGCCTGGCTTCTCTGATGTTCCAACACCACGAGGGTAGTCTACATTCAGTTTCATTACCTTGGAAAGCTTTTTATGTTTTCTGCTCTTTTCTTCGTCGCCATCAACATCATCTTCTTCCACAGCAACAGCTTTAGCCATTTTCACCCTTCTGAGAAACTGAATCTCTTCGTCATCATCATCATCAAGACTATCGAGTTCATCATCCAGAACACGTCGTTTAGAAATCCGGTTGCTTTTACGAATCGGATACGTGTTTGTTTTGCTATCTCGTGTATCATTACATGAATCCGCTTTGCTTGCAGTGTCCAACGGTGTCCCTATTAGTTTAGTGGACCGCTCGTTCGAAATCTCCTGCGAGTAAATGGTCACAGCAGAAATCAACAAATTAGAACTTTAGCACTCGAAGTTCATCAGAAAGAACTTATCAAGATTCAAGATTTTTCAGAATATTTAGTCAAGAACTTTAGTAGTCGAAATGAGATTTTTGCTACCTGGTTAATCTGCGTAAACCCGGAGGCATCATCTGATGCATGGGAAGACTTTGTCGAGCACAACCCGATATCAGAAGCACTGTCGGAAGCAGACATTGCATTTATAGTTTTTGACGAACCACCGAGTTTGAGTTTAACCTTCATGACGACGGTACTCTCATCAAAACCAGCTCGACGTTCTGCTGTGTCGCTCGAGTCTTTCTTATTAGTAGGGACAAGAAACCCTTCAGTGGATGCAGTGCTATGGCCACCACCTTGCCTCACTTGGTTACTTCCTTGGAACGAACCATTTGTTGAACCTTCATCAGACTCTACTGCTTCCCTCTCTTCGACCTTAATCTCATTCTGCAAAACACAAAGCCAATTTCAACTCATAATGAACAGAACTCATTCAGATAGTAGTAGTAGTAGACACATGAAGATCCACAGTAAGAAGGGGCTCAATGATCCAAAGGTTTCTTGATTTGGATAGGAAGATAAAAGAATAAACTTTTACTGCCACAGGGTAAAACCGATCATTCAACATAAATACTAAAGAAGTATGAAGACGATACATAGCGGGAAAACTAGTCTTAGCTTAAGTAGAAGAGACATATTGTACAATATAAATGAAGTTTGCATTGAAAAATTCATATGTTGGTGGTTTTCTTAATGAACAGAACTCATTCATATAGTGGTAGTAGTAGTAGACACATGAAGCTCCACAGTATGATCCAAAGGTTTCTTGATTTGGATAGGAAGATAAGAGAAGCAACTTTTACAGCCACAGGGTAAACCTGATCATTCAACATAAATACTAAAGAAGTATGAAGCCGATACTTAGCAGGAAAACTAGTCTTAGCTTAAGTAAAAGATAGGAATGAAGTTTGCATTGCAAAAATGTATGTGTTTGTGGTTTCTTACATTGTCAGGGATTGGTGTAGATGGTAACGACGAAGCATCCTGTAACTGTCGTTCATTCCAAGGCCGGCGCAGTGTGGTGCTCCTCTTCTTCTTTGTTGTTGCACTGCTCGTATTACTGAACCCTATACCTCCGAGACTTTCCATAATTGTTTTTGCTCGACTCTGAAACCGAAGCTCTACATACTAGGAGTTCCTAAGATATACATTCATCTGCATCAGAATATGAAATCAGAATATCCACAAGAGCCACACAAGAGAAGGTCTTAAGCTGTAATAAGGAGCAGAGAGCAAATGTAAACAAGAAGAGTAGAGCACAATGGACTTATTCTAGCAATACATCATCAGAGGATGCTCCTGAAACATTGCATAAGGTTGTACACTTTGCAATAGTTCCAAGGCATTAGACTATGTTGGCACATTGATTAAGAGGATTTTTTAACTTGAAATCAGAAAAAAAAACCATAAGAATTGCTTCAGAGAGTTCCCTAAAAGATAGATTTATCACAATTCCATGTTCAACAATTACCGACAGAGTTGAGAAAGATATCAGACAGTATAGCTCTAAGTCTAAGCAAGCCTGTAGAGCAAACACAATAATCAAAGCAAAAAAAGCCATTCAAACAAGTAAAAATTTGAGTTTCTAACAACAAAGCAAAAGTTGATGAATGTAGATTCGTTTCAACTTGAAGGATCATCTTTTAGAGTTTGGAATCAAGTTGAATTGGTCAATCAGTGGGAAATCAAGTAATCAAAAGGAGTTTGATTTCGAGTTCTTAAAGGATAGATTTTCTTACACCAACACAAACTTGATCATATTGAAGTCATTTCAAGGATCCTGATTCTTGATGATTTTCAAGAATCATCTTTTAAACTCAAAACTAGTTGGATTGGTAAACTCAGTGGAAAAAATCAACATACACGATAATCAAATTTGAGAGATTTCAGTTTTTTGAGTTTGGTTTAAAGTTCCTAACTTTGATCATTAAGGATTTGATCTGTTTACGCCAGAACAAATTTTGATTATACGGAAGTCATCTCATGAATCTGGATTTCGAAATTGTTTCAATCAAAACATATTGACAACAAAGACAAAAAAAATAAAAACTTAAGTACTCAAATAAAGAGGTCGATTAAACCAATTTTACCTGGTGGTTTGTTATGCGACACCAATCTGATTAGATTCCAAAAGAATTAAGATTTGAGCAATCGTAGGTTGGATTTATGGTTTATGGTTTATTGAAGTTGACGAAGAACACCAAAAAGTTGTGAAATTTCTTGCTGGGTCACTCTTGTGCGTTAAGAAACAAAGGTGCGCAGGATAGACTAATCTACAGTGTGTTGACGTTAGCATACACGGATTGGGTTGGTTTACCACCAAACAAGGGCCTTGTGATGGAATCGTCTAGCTGTCGATTCTATGTAGAGTGATTTACATATTGTCACTTTACTCAAAATCGTTTCAAATTAAGGGTGCAACCGGTTAACATAATACATAGATTTACATATTAAGTCACTTTACTCAAAATCGTTTCAAAAAAGTGCAACTGGTTAACATAATAGAAAAATAAAATTAGGTGAAAATGACTATTCTTTTACATTGCTAAAAAAATCAACCAATTAAGAGTAATTATCATTCTTCTTAAGTGTGTTCCACTAAAAAGTTGAAAAATAAGTCTTGTTCTTCTACATTTTGTTACTTTAGAAAATAAGAAAGTAATAAGTTGAACAAATCTAGAGAAAAAATACATTATTCCCTTCATTTTTTTTCCGCTAATCATTATTCTTCTAATTCCTCTAATTCCTCTCCTTGCCACCAGTTGCACCCTAAGTCACTTTCACGAACTAGGTCACTTTGTGCGTATTACCTGATTTGTTCCTCTTGATTCCATGAACTCCAAGTGGTCCTTCAAGCCTCCAAAACACCTAATAAAGACTCAATATATACAAATATGCAACAAGTTAGGCTAAGACTCACTAAACTCAAATATAAATGCAAATGGTACTAAAAGTGCCTAAATGGATGCATAAGTGAATGAAAAAACTATCTAAAATGAATGGTAAAACATGCTAAACTATGAGTCTATCAAGAAGAACTTTGATAGAATGGTTTTCTTGCACTCGTCCCAAGACTTGATTGTGCCTTGTGGGAGGTTCTCCTCCCATAGCCTTGCTTTGTCACCGAGGGAGAATGGAAACAATGTGAGCTTGAAAGTGTCCTCACTCACGCCATTGATTTTGACCATCCCACATATACGGTCGAAGGTGTCCAAATGATCGAGAGGGTCTTCCATTGGTAACCTGTGGAACCATTCTCCTTGGACCATGTTGATGAACCCTAACTTATCTCGAAGTTGTTGTTCTGCACAGCTGGTGGGGTGATACCATAATGGCTTTGGTGCGTGTTAGGAGCATCCCCAGCTCCTATAACATGTGTGGGACGTCCATTTGCACCGTCGACACCCAATGGTAGTTGTTGCTCTTGTTGATTTGATAAGTAGATTTTTATGCTACTTGGTCAATGACCCACTACTTATAACCGAATCTAGTATAGTTTATGGGTCTTATCAATCCGATGGGTAGATCCAAGATATTGCATTCGTGAGATTCTTGTACAAGCTAGGAGCAATCTAGGGATTTTAAAGAGAAAATCTACCAACTTAAGTGTCACAATGATAGAAAGCTAATAACATAAACCAGATCTAACAAGAGAAAAGGGAAAGAATAGAAATAAAGTAGCAAGCTTGCAAGATATAATAGAGATCGGTTCAAGGGACAAGGTGTCTAGAGACAAAGGCGATAAAGGTCACTCCTTGATGCAAAAGTTAACTACCAAAGAGGCTAATCCTTCAGCATAGAGTTCAAGAACGAGATAAATCCACCGCCGTGGTATATATCACTTTGCTAACACACAATCTAACCTCGCTCCTGCGTAGTGATCCATGAGAATAGCAAGCATGAATAAACAAATCTATTAGTGCCAAAACACTCCCTAGACAGCTAATGTCTTAGGCTAGGATGAGCAAATCTCTTATGAGATTGGTTCTTGCATTCCTTCAAACATGGCGTTTGTTTGAGAAAGCTTGAAGGCATAAATCAAATAGCGAAAATGACTAAGCAATAAGAGCATCAAATAAGAAAGGATTTAGATGTTTTAAGTATAGAAAAACATCAAAGATTGAATCTTTAATTCATTTATCCTAACCTCATCCCTAAACCCAGATGAACTACTCGTTTTTGGTCATGGAAACCGTTAATCTTATTAAAGAAAGAACGATCAACATGATTCAAAAGAGAGAGAACAAGGTTCCTTACAAAAATACAAGCTTAAAGGATCTCAAAAATGGTTTATTTCCCTCTTGGAGAAGATGACCAAAAAGGAGAAAACAAAAAGGAAGAACGAAATGGAAAAATGTGGATCTTTTGCCAAAACGTGCAAAGGGAGTTTTTATATGTGGTCCCAAAAACCTAGGTGGCACAGATCCAAGGGAAAAAGCAAAGTCCGTTGTCTTCTAGCACATCACAGGATAAAAAGCCGATATGTTGAATCTTCATGTTCTCGAGTGACTCCCATATCAGGTACATATTTCGAGACCTCATCGTTATGCATCTTGTGGCTTGCTGGTCGTCTCGGGATCGCCTCGTTATCTTGCTCCGATAATTTGCCTTTGGGAAGCACTATGGAATCTTTATCTCGGGGAGCCTCTATCGGGATAGTCTGTTGCCGTGGTTCGTGGTTTTTCATTTCTCTCGTCTATATCGGTTTCATGGTCGTGATTGCCCCCCCAATGCTCGATGGTTCATGTCTCAGCATCCTTAAATGAGCTTACTCCAAAATGCACATGATAAGAACTGAAAATATGTGCGAATGACCATAACTCTATCCTAACTTGTGCTAATCTATGATGAATGAAAATGGGTGATTAATGAGCTAAAATGTACAAAAATGAGTCCTAAAATGCTAAGAATGCATACTCAATACCATGAAATATACAGAGGTATCAACACCCCCAAACTTGCATTTTTGCTTGTACTCAAGCAAAAGCCAACCGGAGGGGTGAAGTTTTGAAAAGAAGGGTGTAAATTTGAATCCAAAACGTCATTTAAAAGAAATCAAGTCAATGTCTAAGTTCAGGTTTCTAGGATGCAGACCGAATTCTACTTACTCAAAAAGCCTTAGCCACATTCATCACAACATCAAGCAAAATCAATCTCAACCTAAATGCATACTCAAATTCCCAATTCCCTTTAACATTCATTAGAAAATTTAAAGCGTGGATCCCACTCATGCTTATCAGTCAACTCATTTGGTTCAGGGTCAGATCACGAGTTAAAGATGAACTCGTAGTGCGAACGGATTAAGTGTTTAAATGGGATCACTCATGAAAGGAATCTTCTTAATGCAAAATGCTAAGGGTAAAAACTAATAGATGCATACAAGGATAAATTCTCATCTACCCAAACACCTATATCGTTTTCTACCCTAGTCTAATATGTCCCTTCCTAGGCTACCATTTTCTTAGGCAATTCACCTTATACCCGTTATTTCTCCTCATTTTACCTTATCTGGTCATCTTCGGGGGACTTCTTCTTTGTCGGAGATCGTTTTTAGCTCTTGGCTCTTTTTGCTGCGTTCATTGCCTTTCACCTTTTGGTGTTGTTGGCCGGTTTTGAACTTTGATGTTTTGGCCTTCTTTACTTCTTTGGAATCGCCTTTTCTCCTTTTTGTTTCGAGCTTCTTTTGTAGCCGCCATCTCTTAATATGTATCCCCCTTTGACTCAGTGAATTCCCATTTCTTTCTTTCTCCTTCCTCAGATGAACATTCATAACCCATCCTTCCTAGGCTAATCAGAGATATCGGCCTATCATATCGGTATCAAACCGTTCCAGTTCTAAACCACCTAACCAAGTGTTGACTCGAGTTGTGAGCCAACGTCTACATGAGAATCCAACCTTGTCAGCCTAACCCCACCACTTTTTGCTTAATAAGATTCAGAAATATATGCAAAGGCCTCACAAGCGCTCACAAAAGTGTCTATGGTTTCAAACAAAGGTTAGGGTTTCAGGTGTGGTATGGTTCTTGGACTAGCAAAAAGGGTGGTGAAAAGGGGAAAGAAAGTCCAAGTGAAATTTATGAGTTGATAACAAGTATGAACAAGATAATTAAGTTTTTAGTATTAACGGTTCGAGTTCAATAGGGAATTGATCAAATCACAATGCATTAGCCGAGACTGGATTTTACAAGATGAATCCCAAATGTGGTGTTGCCTTAAGCTCGGTCATTCAGCATGCATCAAACAAATGAGAACTAAGGCATTGACTTCATGACTTAAAAATGGCTATTTACAAGGACTCACTACAATTTACACCCATGCGAATGCTATGAATCCTAAGTGCATGTATCTAGACTCAATCCTAAAATGAAAATGCAGCTAAATGCATGAAATTTTTTAAAACAATTTGGGTTTTTATGTATTATCTTATTCATGTGACTTAAGGATGGAAAATGGAAAATAAGAAAACAAAACACACGGTTATACACATGACCCTCCCCCAAACTTAAATTACACAGTCTCTGTGTAACAAAAACTCAAAAGGAGGCAACCAAAATAACAAAAAATGCAAGGGGAGTTAGGTCTAGGAGGATAGAGGGTACCTATGGTCACATCGGTCTGTGACCGTTATACGGGTCCGATATTGCCTTGTGAAGTGTGTTACTAGACAGACATGCTTTTATCCGGGTGACCATCATGGAATGAAACCGATGTACAAGCCAGCTCGTGTTTCAATCACGGCCTTAGACCGTGATCATGGCCCGATATCCGAGGATATGATCCTTCATACTGGCCTATACTTTGATTTCAACCCCGTAACGGTCAGCTACTCCGGTTGGCTTCCCGTTATGGCATCCCGATATCATGCATATTCGTATCTAGATCATCGTTTCCACCTATAAAATTCTTGATAATTAAAAATAAAGGAAGAAAAACTTCAAAATAATAAAAAGGATAAGCTTGGGGTGCCTCCCAAGAGCGCTTGTTTAAAGTCACATAGCTTGACTTTTCTTAGCCGTTTAGGCTGTGTTGGGGTCTAGGAGACGGACTGATGCCGACTCCCCTATCAGGTACTTCTCACTTGCCAAATACGGCTTGAGTATGTGCCCATTTACTATGTAGTCACCCTCTTCCTTGTTTTTAAGTGTCACGACTCCATATGGTAGGACTTCTTTGATCGTGATCGGACCGGACCATTTTGATTTTAGCTTGCCAAGAAAAAGCCTTAGTCTTGAGTTGTACAGCAGCACTTGATCCCCTGGTGCAAACTCTTTCGGTTTGAGCTTCTTGTCATGGAAAGCCTTGGTTTTCTCCTTGTAGATCCGAGACCTCGCAAATGCTTCCAACCGAGTTTTCTACAATTGCTTTGAGCTTTGAGA
The DNA here is from genome assembly GCA_020283515.1 of Alliaria petiolata. Taxonomy (NCBI): domain Eukaryota; kingdom Viridiplantae; phylum Streptophyta; class Magnoliopsida; order Brassicales; family Brassicaceae; genus Alliaria; species Alliaria petiolata. Next base: position 218,961,940 of record JAHZTW010000001.1, on the reverse strand, counting down.
CAATCGATGAGAATTGGGGTTTTCCTAAAAGGAAAAGGAAATCTCGCGATAAGGATCGAGGCGGTTCGGTTTAGCCAGAGGAAAAAGGAAAATGGCCGAGAGAAAAGAAGCTGGGCCATGGGCCGTGACTGATGTTGGCTTAAATCACATTATCGCGATTGTGGTCAAGCATGTACAGGCTATAGTCGAGTAAAAGTCGAAACTAACCAGGACAAATCCTACTGAAACCAGGAAACGTTGGTTACAGCCGAGTTACCTAGGGTTTTGCGAGTATATAAGGTGTTTTGAAACTTTTCTCGAATCTGCCGTATTATTTGAAAGAAATAGAGCGTGAGAGAGAGATTAGTCGAGAGAAAACCTTAATAGCACGAGTATCCCAAGAGTTAGCCGAGAGAGATCGAGACTTAGCCGTACGGATCCGACTATCGCCGAGGACAATCTGGTAAGCGATCAGATATTTCTTTTAAGGAAGAGTTTCTGTAGGATAACGTCGGATTAATCGAAGTATTTTGTGGTATTTCCGAGGGAATACAGAGTCTAGTTCGAGAAAAAGTGAACGGATCGAGAGATAGCCGAGGAGAGGGAGTTCTAGCCGTAGCGATAACCAAAGAATCCCTAGGGCGTTCGATTATCTTTGTTCCGAGCGGGTTTACCGAGTCCATGGATCGAGGGATTGCTAGGGTTTTATGTTTATCATGATTGCTTGCGTGAGTTTGTGTGTTTGGTATTTTATATGCTTAGCAAGTGTTAGCGTGTTACATGATATACAATTGTGAGGTCTTTACCGTGGCTTAGTTGATGTCTAGCTAACTGCAGGGTAATCCGGATCATGTGCTAGGTTAGAAGATGTGGTATTCTCGCTATAGTAGGCGTGAGTCTTAAAAAGGGATTGACCGTGGGTTAGGGTATATGATCAGGGCCGAATATGAGCTGGTGTTTACTTGCTGTGGATGCTGGATTTCACACAATAGAATTTGTCAATTTAATAACGAAAGAGGACGTAAGATTCTAAGTTAAATGCGAGAGATTAAAGATCCAAAGATGGCCCGTTTATTCGTGCTGCTTAGATAAGCTTTTGGTACAAGTATTTTGCTCGAACTTTTTCTAAGGTAAAAAGCCGACCCCTTTACAAGTGAATTAACGATTCTATTTATACAACTTTCTAAACCGACTAAGCGAAGATCTTGGGAATATTCTCGTAGATTCTTCTCTATCTCCGCTTCTCTTGACGGCGCTCCTTCCCACATGACTTCCTCTAGGGTAGATGTCTCCTCGGACCTCTTTGTGGGCTTGGGCTCGCCATCGAAAAGCCTTGAACTCGGGATCAGTTTTTGGGCTTCCTCTTCGCTTAGCCCATAAACGCTTCGGTTATGCTTCACACCAAGCGTAACCGGTTTGGTTCGGTTGGTTTATGATCTTCTGACCAAAGCGACGTTTTATGTGTGGTTCGGTTCTCTTTGGCTCTTCGTACAAATTCTACGCCGAGGTGTCCGGCTCGCATAAACTGTTCGTGGCTCGTCCTCGTGCATGCACTGGGATGTTCGGCTCGCACAAACTACGTACGAACTATGCACTGAGGCGTCTTAGTTCGGCTTCGTGCGCAAACGGTGCGAGGCATTTCAGTTCGGTCTCATGCACAATCTGCGCGCGAGGCATCTTAGCTCGGTTTCATGCACAAACCGTATGCGGGGCATTTCAGTTCGGCCTTGTGCACAAATTGTGCGAGGTGTTTTGCTTCGGCCTCGTGCGCAACCTGTGCACGAGGCGTCTTGCTTGGCCTCGCATGGTCAAGGGCAGTTTCCACAGTGGTTCTGATTGATCTCGTCGAGGTGAAAACCGACCCCAACAGTTAGCCCCCCAGCTCGTTAGACTCAGAAGTGTGGATGACGAAGTGATTAGAGAGGCGAGATCAATCTTCCGAGGCGGTTTGGAATGCCTGGTTCGTCTGGTCGAGGCGTCTGACTTCGGCTCGTTGCGACCCCATGGCTCGAATGATCGAGACCTTCTTCCAGCTGAAGCATTCGTGTCTAACTGACCGAGGTGTTTGCTTATGAGATATTTGCCTCGATCCACGAAGGATACTCATTCTTGCCTCGGCGTTCAGCCATTGTTTCATAAACTCGGAAACACTTAGGATTTTTCACGATATTTCCAAGTCTTCTGAAATGGGCCTCGGTCTTGACAAGTTTGGGCCTTAAGAAGCCCGTTGTTCTCTTCGAGAGTTAATTTTGCCTCGGGAAGTGCAAACGTCTCGTCAGATTGGCTATAAAAACCGAGGCTCTTCCTCAGCTCTTCATTATCTTCATTCTCTCCAAAAACTCAAAGGTTAGTTTTCTCTCTCTTCTCTCCCTTCTCTCTAGTTTTATGTTCAGATGTAGATTAGGTTTTTCGCAATTTTTGCCGTACCACCGCCGTCCGCCTTGAATTCCCGATTGATCATCATCCTACTCTTCCAAGCCGAAGCGGGTACCGAGGTGTATCTCTTTTTATCCGATCTGCTTCGAAGTCGTAGCGAGGCATAATATTCCCCAACTCTCGCCGAGCCGATACATGTTATCCCTTCCCGGGGCGTCCTCCGTTTCTTCGCGAGCCTATGCGTTACCCGTTGCCTCTCTAGACGTCGGTGAGGCGCCTGGCCTTGAAGACTCACTTGGCTCGATTAATCGTCCATCCTTTCGGGGTCGCAGGATAATTCGTTCAGAAGAATTTGGAGACTAAGTCGAGGCGAGAGAAGAGACCGGCGAGGACGTTAATGGTGGCGAGGTGATTTGTTCAGCATCTCAAGTTGTCGAAGCGTTGCACGTAAAGCCCGAAGAGGAGGATTGGAATTTCGATCCCGCCGAAGCGAGGAGAAAACTCGATCTTCTGATGAGCCTTCAAAACAAATTAAGCTCCCTCAAAGAAAAAGGGGACAAAGAAAAAGGTCGCGGATCCTCCGGGGTCGACGCTCTCTACCGCGGATAGTCTGTCGGAGTTAAGGACCCGTTTTGGCATCAGCGAGGCGGTGGAGTTCGTGTTGCCCTCTTCGTCAGACCGTGCGGACAGACCTTCTCCGGGCTACTTTACCGTGTACGAGAGTTTTCTCCACGCGAGCTTGTTGTGGTTCCCAATCCCGGGGTTGATCCTGGAGTATTTGCGAGCGTACGGGTTGGCTTTGGCTCAGCTCACCCCCCGAGGCCTTTGCCACCTTATAGGCCTGATGGTGCTGAGCTATGAGTATGATGTCGAGCTGTCTTTGGCGCATCTTCTTAATTTGTTGGAAATCCGGCGGAACCCAAAATCCGAAACCTACTATGTCAGTAATAGGAAGAATAGAAGGAAATCTCGTTACTTTTACGTCCTTGTCGATGATGCCTCGGTTCCGGAAGATTGGATCGGGAAGTTGAGGACGGACTGGAGAAAAATTGGTAGCCAATCGAGGCTCTTGCTCACGAGGTTAATTGATGTTTTGCTGACACATTTTTTTTTTTTTACAGTTCGTCAGGCAGTGCTCCGCGTACCCGAAGAATTATCCGATGTGATTAAAGCTTTCCGCGATCGCAGAGTGCACTGGTTGAGGAGTTTCACGCTTCAGAGAGTGGAACGCGCGCGAGCCTATTATCTCGGCGCTGAAGTAGATTTGTCCGTTTCCCATTCTCCAGACATCGATTCGCGGTTAAAGATGGCGGGTAAGCTGACCTTCCGGGACAAAAAGGTGTTGGCTGCCAAGATGAGGGCCGAAGAGAAAGGTAGGGAGAGCTCTGACTCGAAGGGACCGAGCGAAAAATCTACTCCTGAAACAACCGTCGAGCCTCCTCGGTATTCTTCCTCAAGGAAGGAGCTCGTTGCTGGTTTAAAATCAGCGCCGAGGCCTGAGAAATCTTCCCTCTTGCGACACAAGGATAAAGCGAAGGAAAAGACCCCGACGCGAGACGAGAGGGTCGAAGCCGGAAAGAAGCCGCCGAAGCGAAATATCTCCGAGCGAGAAGGGCTCGCTGACGCTGAGGGTTCGAAAAAGAAAGCGAGGCATGACGATTCCGCTTTAACCTTGGTTCCAACCTCAAAGGCCGCTCCTGTCACAGCCGAGGCGTCGGTTGACGAAGCCGGAGCCTCGGCCACGCTTTTCTCCAAGATTGTTTGCCGAGGTGATTACTTCCCGCCGCCTGATACTCTTATCAAGAGAGAGAAGTATGCCAGGATGGCGCTTAAGGGGACAAAGGTAACTGGTTCAACTTTAAACTTTATGCTCGCTTCCTATCTGGGTCGTTTGATCACTAACCCGAACTGTTTTCAGTTTATCGAGGCTGCGAAAGAGGTGATTGTGGGCTACGAACAACATGCGCGAGATGACCAATGTCGCATTAACGAGGCGCGCCAGGATGCCGTCGCCCTTAAGGCCAAACTCGACGAGGTGGAGAGCAGTCATGCTGCCGAGCTGGATCGGGCCGAGGCTCGTGTGAAGAAGCTCGAGGCGGAGAGGGACAAATTCAAGTTGAAGCGCGACAAATCCGACAGTCTTGTCGAACGTCTTTCCGAGCAGAAGGTAAAGAGAGAGTCTGAGCTTGCTTCCGTGAAACGTCAGCTAACAGCAGAACGTGAACTGCGCGAAGTCGCTGTCGCGAAGGCTCAGAAGACGGCGAGGCGAGAGCTTGTTGAGAAGTTCCAAGAGCGAGTGAATCGAGCCGAGGCGAAGATCGAGGAACTGAAAGGTGGAGCTAGGACAAAGATTATAGACCTTGCTCAAGTAGAGAGCAACCTTTAGCTCATCGGGATCCTTCAAGGCGAGAATCCTCCCACGTTGGACGACGAGAAGAAAACCTTGACCGGATGCTGAGTTTGAACGTCTCGCGACCGACCTCCGGGAAGATCTCAAGCTGTCTGCGGTTTCGGCTGACTCTGGCCCTCCTATCGTGGGTGGTGAATCGATCGAGCTCATGGGCGCGGGAGTCGGCGTCGGGGATCCAACGGGGTCAAATGTCAATACTTCGGGAGTAGAAGCTCTGATCACCGAGAAAGTCCGCGAGCCAAAGACCGCGTTATCTCAAAAGGGGTCCGAGGAGAAAATCCCAGAGGCGCCCGAGGCTGTTTGAGCGACAGATCGGACTTGTTTTACATCGCAGTTTTTAATTACTATTATCGTTGTTTTTTTTTGTTATGTTGCATGGCCTTTTTCCGGGCGCGCTTTATATTCCGAACATGGTGCTTTTGCTTTTGTTATTCGAATTGTTTTAAGATGTTTCGTTTTGTTCTGAGTCTTGGCGAAACGAAGTGCTCGACTAGTTGTTCGTTTTGTTAGTCGTAAATTATCGGATAATTGTTTGGTAAGATAACCGCTGCGAATATTGACAAATACCTTTATGACAAAAACAATGTTTATTATAGTTGTTTAAGACCAGCGTTGCTTGGAAGCGAGGCGTCTGCTGGGTTTAAGTTCGAACACATTCGGTCTTCTAGTACTTGATTGTGCACATCAGGTACCAAATTTTTCGAAGTTCTTTGAGAGACAAGCTGTGTTCGGGCGAACCACAGTATCTCGGTCGTGATCGACCTATGCAAATGACCAGCGTTGCTGAGGAGCGAAGTGTTCGCTGGGTTTATGTTCGAACATATACGGGTACCTCGTATTCTACGACCAACCGTGAATATTATGTTCGCGAGGTGTTTATCAGACCAACGTTGCTTAGGACGAACTGTTGTTGGGTTTAGGATGTTTTGACACAGCTTTAGGACTTGCGAACCCAACTCGACTTACTTATCCGTTTTTCCGGCAGAACATAAGGAATATCGTATGGGATTTACCCAATGATGTTTGACTGGGGTATACCTAGCCCTGATTTATATAGCGCGCTTCTTATCCGTGGAGGATGTCTAAGAACTTCCTTCGCTCAGCGAGAACGTAGGAGTTAAAATCCGTGAAGGATGTAATCGTTCGTCCGTTGTGGCCAACAATCGACGAGGCAAATGATAAAGTATTTTGTTGAGATGTGAGAAAAATTTCCCTCATTGATTCAAGCGAAGCCGTTACAAAGTGTGGGAGTATACGAGTATACGTACTCCACTCCCCCCCTTTTTGGGGGGGGGGACAGTTGAACTCGATACGAGTATACGTACTCCACTGCCTACGTATCCTTTTCGGGGATCAAACCGCCCCGTAGTTCATGATTTTGGTAAAAGTGACTTTGAAGTAATACTTCTTTAGGTGTGTTGCGTTCCAGGATCTTGGCACTGGGACGTCAGTCGCGTTGTTGGCGAGCTCGTAAACGCTTGGGCGGACTACCTTAGTGATGCGGTAAGGTCCTTCCCAGTTAGCCCCTAATTTGCCGGCGTTTCTTTCGGCTGTGTTCTGGAAGACTTTGCGGAGGACGAGGTCTCCTTCGTTGAACTGTCGGCTTCTGATGTCTGAGTTGTAATACTTGGTCGTGGCTTGTTGGTAGTTTTGTTTCCGGACGAGTGCTTGATCGCGTCGCTCATTGATCAGGTCGAGATCATCCAATAGCATGAGGTGATTCAGGCCTTCTTGTCCAGGCAGGAGTCGTTTTCGGACTCCAGGAAAATCCACCTTGGTAGGAATGACGCATTCCGTTCCGTAGACAAGCGCGAAGGGTGTTTCACCCGTTGCTCGCCGTGGGGTTGTCTGATGCGACCACAAAACTCCTTCAAGCTCGTCTGCCCAACGTCCTTTCTTTTCGTCGAGACGTTTCTTCAAGCCGTCAAGTATGATTTTGTTGGCCGCCTCGCCTTGTCCGTTACCTTGTGGATAACGAGGTGTAGACTTGCTCAGTCTTATCTTCCATTTCTCGCAGAAGGCTTCAAAACGGGCGGAGATGAATTGTGAGCCGTTGTCGGTCACGATCTTGTAAGGGACTTCGTGGCGGCAGATGATGTGCTTCCATACGATTTCAACCTGGGCGTCTTTGATGCTGGCGTAAGATTCCGCCTCAACCCAGTTGGAGAAATAATCGGTCAGGACAAGGAGAAATCTTTTCTGCTTCGAACGGTGTAGTGGTCCGACGATGTCCATCGACCATCGCCTGAAAGGGTAAGGCGAGTAGATTGACGACAGTAGCTCTGTGGGCTGGTGGATTGTAGGGGCGTGTCGTTGGCATTTTTCGCATTTCCGTGAAAAAGTCTCGCAGTCCTTCACCATGGTGGGCCAATAATATCCGTGACGCTTGATCTTGATTGCCAACGATCTTCCGCCGGAGTAATTTTCGCACGAGCCTCCATGAACTTATTCCATGACTCTTCTTGCCTCGGGGCCTTCGACGCATGTCATTAGCGGTCCCGAAAACCTCCATTTGAATACTTCACCGTCGAGCAGGACATACCTAGCAGCTTGGACTTTGAGTTTCCGAGCCGCCCACTTGTCTGTCGAGATTTCTCCGTCCATTATGTAGGTTCGGATCGGTCCCATCCATTCGTGATCACACCCGTACTCGTTCTCTTGTTCTTGTCCTGTCTCCGTTTCCGTCTGCTCGTCGATAGCCGGTTCAGCTTGTTCGTCTTCCTCAATAGGGCCGATCAGGTTAATTGTTTCAGGAGTTTCGATACTAGGACGTTCGATGAATTCTACCGGGATGACTCTCTTTAGACCAGGATCCGATGATGAGGCGAGGGCCGCCAGCACGTCGGCTTGAGTGTTTTCGCCTCGGGGTATCCTTGTTAGCTCGAAATCCGGAAATTCTTTGGCGAGTGTTTGGACGACGTCCAAGTATGCCTCCATCCTTTCGTCTCTTGCAGTGTATTCGCCGTTAAACTGATTTGCCACGAGCTGTGAATCACAGAAAGCACGAATTTTCTGGACCTTGAGTCCCCGAGCCAATCTGAGTCCGGCGATCAGGGCCTCGTATTCTGCTTCGTTATTCGAGGCGTGGAAAGTCAGCCTGAAGGATTGCTCTAGAATTTCGCCCGTGGGTGACGTCAATCGAATTCTGACTCCCGATCCTTACTTGGATGACGAGCCGTCAACGTAAAGGACCCTGGTGGAGTCATGTGTTGGTTCGTCGGTCCCCTCGGTCGGGAGTTCTATCAGGAAATCTGCCAGGACTTGAGATTTCGCGCAGGTTTTGCTTCTATACTCGATGTCGTATTCGCTGACTCTACTGCCATTTGGCCAGTCTTCCGGATTGGTCGGGCTATGCAATATGGCTCGCAGTGGGAAAGAGGTTAGCACTATGATCGAGTGTGACTGAAAATAAGGCCTGAGCTTCCGAGCGGATGTTACCACTGCGAGTGCCAACTTCTCCATAAACGAAAGGAGTTTATTACCGGCCGTTGCTTCGATGAGGCGATCTATGTGGGGTAGCGGGAAACTATCCTTTGGGCATGCTTTGTTAAGGTCCGTGAAATCAACACAGATCCGCCACTTGCCATTCTTCTTCTTTACCAGCACATGATTCGCGAGCCAGTCGGGGTACTTCGCCTCGGTAATAGACCCTACCTTTAGAAGTCTGTTCACCTCGTCGTTGACTCCTTTGGCTCGTTCCGGACCGAGTTTCCTTCTCTTTTGTCTTACCGGTTTAAAGGTTGGGCCGACATTTAGCTCGTGGCAGGTGACATCGATGCTAATCCCGGGCATGTCACTTTGAAGACGTGTTCGAAGTATTGGCATTACTGCCACCAGCTCGTTCAGATCCGTTCACGATTGAACTTGAGCTGGGGACAGCTCCATTGTCCAAAGCACCATACCGGATGGCGCCTGCCGAGATGGCGGAACTAAAGAAGCAGCTAACGGACTTGCTGGAAAAAGGGTTTATTAGACCAAGTAGTTCACCATGGGGGGCACCTGTGTTGTTCGTGAAAGAGAAATATGGAAGCTTCCGGCTTTGCATCGACTACCGCGGACTGAACAGGGTGACTGTGAAGAACAAGTATCCACTTTCGAGGATAGATGAGTTGTTGGATCAACTTAGGGGAGCCGTTTGGTTCTCTAAGATCGATCTGGCTTCAGGGTACCATCAAATACCCATAGAGAATACGGACGTTCGTAAGACTGCCTTTAGGACATGGTACGGCCACTACGAGTTCGTGGTCATGCCGTTCGGTTTGACGAATGCGCCAGCTGCATTCATGAAGGTTATGAATGGCGTGTTCAGGGAGTACTTGGATGAGTTTGTGATCATCTACATAGACGATATCTTGGTGTATTCGAAGAGTGAGGAAGAACATCAAGGCCACTTGAAGACTGTTTTGGAAAAGTTGAGGGAACAACGATTATATGCCAAGCTCAATAAATGTAGTTTTTGGCAAAGGCATATAGGATTCTGGGGCCACATTGTGTCGGACAAAGGAGTGTCTGTGGACCCAGAGAAGATCCAGACCATAGCGGATTGGCCGAGACCGGAGAATGCATCTAAAATACAAAGTTTTCTGGGGTTAGCCGGATACTATAGGCGGTTTGTCAAAGGTTTTGCAAGCATGGCTCAGCCAATGACAAAGCTGACTGGGAAGGACGTGAGTTATGTCTGATCAGCCGAATGTGAAGAGTGCTTCTCGAAGTTAAAGGAGTTACTCACTAGTGCACCAGTACTAGCGTTACCGGAACCAGGTGAGCCGTACGTGGTATACACAGATCATCACGGAAGGAATTGGGGTGTGTCCTGATGCAGAATGGTAAGGTGATAGCCTATGCTTCACGGCAGCTGCGAAAGCATGAAGGGAATTACCCTACGCATGATCTGGAAATGGCGTATGTGGTATTTGTACTTAAAATTTGGAGGTCGTACCTTTATGGTGAGAAAGTGCAAATATACACGGACCATAAGAGTTTAAAGTATATTTTTACTCAACCGGAGTTTAACTTGAGGCAACGGAGATGGATGGAATTGGTAGCGGACTATGACTTGGAAATAGCGTACCATCCCTGGTCGTGGATGCGTTGAGCCGGAGGAGGGCCAGCCTATCAGTCGAACGGGACGTAGGGAGCATTGTGAACATGCTAAGGATGTTGCGGCTGAATACGATAATAGATGGAGTAGAACCATTGGGCTTAGGAGCCGCAGATCAAGCTGATTTGTTGACTAGGATTCAGATCGATCAAGAGCAGGATGAGGATCTGAACAAGGCGTCACAAAATGATAAGGCTGAGTATCACACTTCAAACAATGGGACTATTGTTGTGAATGGACGAGTATGTGTTCCTAACTTGAGGGAGTTAAAGGACGGGATCCTTAAGGAGGCACATCAGTCCAGGTTTTATGTTCTTCCGGGGATGACCAAGATGTACCAAGACTTGAAAAGGTATTATCATTGGGTCGGGATGAAGCGGGATGTGGCTAAGTGGGTAGCCGGTTGTTCGACGTGCCAAATGGTTAAGGCGGAACATCAGTTTCCGAGCGGTTTGTTGCAAACATTACCAATGCCGGAATGGAAATGAAACATGATCCCCATGGATTTTGTGTTGGGTCTACCTAAGACCAAGAACAAGAACGATGGAGTTTGGGTCATCGTGGACCGATTGACTAAGTCTGCTCACTTCTTACCGATGAAGAAGACGGACGGAGTACCAAAGGTTGTAGACATGTACATTGATCAGATCGTGAAGTTACATGGGGTGCCAGTGAGCATTGTTTTGGATCGTGATCCGAAGTTTACTTCCAGATTTTGGAAGGAATTCCAGGCAGAGTTCAGAACCAAGTTGCACATGAGTACAACGTATCATCCACAGACTGATGGATAGTCGGAACGGACGATTAGGATTTTGGAGGATATGCTAAGGGCATGTGTGTTGGACTGGGGTGGTAGCTGGGAGGACTACATACCTTTGGCTGAGTTCGGGTACAACCATAGTTATCATAAGAGCATCAAGATGTCTCCGTATGAGGCGTTGTATGGCCGGCCGTGTAGAACACCATTGTGTTGGACACAAGTGAGGGAGCGTAGCTTAATGGGGCTAGCAGTGGTCGAGGCTACTACGGAAAAGATTAGGCTGCTAAAGGTCAAGCTGAAAGAGGCAATGGACCGGCAAAAGATTTATGCGGACAAGCGTCACAAGGACTTGGAGTTCGAGGTAGGCGACATGGTCTACTTGAAAGCAATGACCTGTAAAGGGAGACAACGAGCGTCGAAGAACGGTAATTTGAATCTGAGGTATATGGGACCGTACCAAGTGTTGGAACGGATTGGCGCAGTGGCTTACAAGCTGGACTTGCCCGTGAAAATGGGAGCGTTCCACAATGTATTCCATGTGTCACAGTTGAGGAAGCAAATAACCAAGCGTGAGACGGTTATAGAAGAACCACCTGCGGACTTGCAAGAGGATCTTGCAGTAGTGGCCAGGCCGGTTCGGGTCATAGACCGAAAGGAGAAGACTAGACGGGGAAAGCTAGTCAAGAAGGTCAAGGTCGTATGGGATTGCGACGGGCAGGAACAAGTGTTGTGGGAAAAGGAGGCTAGGATGAAAGCCGAGTTTCCTAAGTGGTTTGACAAGCTACAAGATGAGAATTAGATTCGAGGACGAATCCAAACCAAGTGGGGGAGAGTTGTAGCATCCGTATCCGAGTAAATATGAAATGATCGAGCTGGATAGGGCATTGTCCGAGGAACTAGTGAGTTCAGTCGAGTGAATGTCCGAACGGTTGGGAGGTTCATGACGTAATCAAGGGACGGTTGGAACGTAATCGGGTGATGACTGGACATAGTCGAGAAAACGACTAAGTGTCAAAGGAAAGGGGCTAGGCCTGTGGGCTTTGAGTCGATCGATGAGAATTGGGGTTTAACTAAAAGGAAAAGGTAATCTCGCGATAAGGATCGAGGCGGTTCGGTTTAGTATGGGCCGTGACTAATGTCGGCTTAAATCAGATTATCATGATTGTGGTCAAGATAGTACGGGCTATAGTCGAGTAAAAGTCGGAACTAACTGGGACAAATCCTACTGGAACCAGGAAACATCGGTTATAGCCGAGTTACCTAGGGTTTTACGAGTATATAAGGTGTTTTGGAGACATTTCACGCGGTGATGGGGTCTAAATAGTCGTCCGAGATTGGAGGATTTCTTTGGGGACTCGTCGAGCTTTGAATTTGTAGGACCTTGAGCTGCAAGTGCACAGCGTGCGTTGTAGTACTTAGGGTATCGATCCACATGGAGGAGGTCAACTGCAAAACAGAAGAATCAGGGCAACCAAAGACGCAGGGAACTGGGATTTTGGGGTAAGTGTCACGGTTTTTTGCAGAAATAAAAGAAAGCAGTATCACGTCTTATATAGAGAAGGTTGTCAATTTCTTCTATAACCAACGGGAAAAGGAAACTAAACTTAAAGACTAGTAAAAAGGAAATCAGGCAAGCAGTGCACGAAAAGTAAATATTGAAGTGCGTAAATCTCGATGTAAAAGCAGATGGGGTGCGATACGTTGGGAATCTTCTCGGGAAATCTATGGGGTTCTAACTAGGAATCAAACACGCAAAAGCTAAGCAAACCAGACTAGGCGATTTTCCCCAAAACTGATTCACTGGTTTTAACAACCTAACTTTATCAAGCAAGGTCGATCTGCGAACTTCTAGTCCGCAGGTATATTCTCATATCATGCGTCCTAGACGAACACACAATAAGATCGGGACGATAAACATTCAGACATCTTTTAAAGGATGCTCTCTACCCTATTTTGGTCTAGATCTGAGATTCAGGACGTTGTTCGCTCTCAAGATCCTGCGATCAGAATATAGTTCATGACGCTAGACTCATGCAATAAGAACAAATAAAGTGAGACAGAAAATCCTAGTCTACGGCCTAAACAATCGGTTCAACAACAGTTAATGAAATTCCCCATAGATCCCCTTAAAGAACACCCAACGAAAGTAAACTACTCAGACATGAAAGTAGAGACAGAAAACGTGATTGATGAATGCATAACTTGTATAAATCGATGAGAAATAGAAAGGGTTCAAGAACAAATCAATCTCCCTTGAAGAACAAAGGCAAACCGCGAATCAGAGACTCGCGGCCACCAAAAGAAATCTATGACTTAGAGTATTTCGTGATAAGTTGCTCTCTTAGAAAAACCCTAAACAACGAGTATATATAGGTCTTCAAGTGTCCTAGGTCGTGGATTAGGTCTTGGCTTGTATAAGACGGCTGCGGGTTCAAGTTGGGCTTCAAATGGGCTCGGGAAATGCGAATGGCCTGGCCGCTCAAGCGACCGGCCGTGGCGTGGCCACTGGTCGTCTGGGTCGGCCGTGGCGCGGCCAGCTTGTTCTTCCGGGTGCTTGACGGGCCTTCTTGCTTCTTCCATAACTTGAGATCCAACAATGGGATTGTCCTCAAATCACTTTGTGGTGAAAGACAGCTGATAAGGCTTCCTTGTCTCCAAATATGAGCTTGATCTCGTGGTGGAAAGGCCTTCGTTTGATGTTGAACTTCTGTCCTCGAGCACTGTTTCCGAAATTGTTAAAACCAGTGAATCAGTTTGGAGAAAATCGCCTAGTCTCGTTTGCTTAGCTTTTGCGTGTTTGATTTCTAGTTAGAACCCCATAGATTTCCCGAGAAGATTCCCAACATATCGCACCCCATCTGCTTTTACATGAGATTTACGCACTTCGATATTTACTTTTCCTGCACTGCTTGCCTGATTTCCTTTTTACAAGTCTTTAAGTTTATTTTCCTTTTCCCGTTGGTTATAGAAGAGATTGACAACCTTCTCTATATAAGACGTGATACTGCTTTCTTTTATTTCTGCAAAAAAATCGTGACACTTACCCCAAAACCCCAGTTCCATGCGTCTTTGGTTGCTCTGATTCTTCTGTTTTGCAGTTGACCTCCTCCCTGTGGATCGATACCCTAAGTACTACAACGCACGCTGTGCACTTGCAGCTTAGGGTCCTACAAATTCAAAGCTCAACGAGTCCCCAAAGAAATCCTCCAATCTCGGACGACTATTTAGACCCCATCAAGCTTTTGGCGCCGTTGCCGAGGAGGTTGCGTTTTGCTGTCCAAAGCAAAGTTCAGGATCACAACTCAAAGACATTCTTTTTCTCTAACTTTTAGATTTCTTTCTATGAGTTTCAGAAACCCTAAAACCGTGGAGGACCCCACGAACCAAGAACAACACAAGCCCGGACCCCCAGAAGTTGATATCGCCCCCGAAGCTCGCGCCCCACGCGACCCGCGACTTGCTGGCCAAAGAAAAGACCCAAGGGTCGATCACCTGGACGCAGAGGTCGAGCAAACCCGCCAGCTTGACGCACTCATAGACTCGATCAATGATATGGTAGTGTATCAAGCGGGCTGCACTGAAGCTGTCTATGGGCATATAGACGAAATTCAAGCCGAACTTCTCGCCAAAATGTAAGCTCTGTCTAGGGAGGTGAAGCTGCATAAGGAGCAAGCAGCCAGCAACACAGTCCAGCTGAAGAATATCTCTGATGCACTCAATTATCGCAGGCCTATCCTCGAGCAAAGCATGGAAAACATCCGCGCCTTAAATGAAAAGTTTGAAGAGACGAATGACTCTATCCATGTCAATAGAGATCGAGCCGAAGCTGACATCCTTCAACTCATAGAAGACCAAAGACGATCTGAGGACAAAGCAGAGGAGACCGACGATAGGCTCGAAGGCATCTTCAACTGCTTGAAAAGGAAGACGGCGGCAATAAAGAGGCTGACCAAGGAACAACAGAGAATTGGCGAGGTAGTCTCTGCGATGAACATTGGCAGAACCAGGGAAATAACTCGGAAAGGCACACCGGACCGGAGCCCGAACCCAGCCGCGTTTGCACCATGCAACGCAGTCAAACCCATCGCCGAAACAAGGTTCTCAAGCCCTGAAACGAGCTTCATTGCCACCTGCTCGAGGTATTCAAACTACGAGTTCGAAGAGACATATTCGACCGGGCCGTCGAGGTATTCGTCTCAAGAACTTCTCGAGGAAGAGACCTCCTTCCGATCGACTGCTGGGAACAATCTCAGCCACGCAAGGCCAATCACAACGCACATTCGGAGGGAGAAGCTTATGGAATTCTATGCGAAAGTCAAAAAACTCCCTGCGGAAACGTTGTTCGAGGAAGCCTGGAAAGATCAGGGCTTGGCAGACTTCTTTCAGGATAGCTTGGAAAACAAGATCGATATTGAAGTCAACTTTAATCAAGCGAGACATTCAGCCGCCAATTATGCTATCAGAATTCCTCCAACGAAGAAGTATGAGTGGCACCAGAGCCGAATCGAGCCGTTGGCACTCGAAGAATTCAACAAGGTGGTGCGAGAACTCCCTCCTGAAATGGATTTCGTGGAAGTCTGGAGAGATCACCTGATCAGACATTTCTTCTGCGAAAGCAGGGAGACAGTGTCTGACATCCAAAACCTTTTCAATCTCGCCAAAAACCGGAAGCCAAATTAGAAACCTACACAAGATCCAAGGCCACGAACAGTACCTCACAACTTGCAGCATCTGAGGTGACACTTTCAGCAATGCCTTATGCGATTCGGGATCATGCATAAACATTATGCCGACCAGTGTAGCGCAGAAACTCGGCGTGAAATGCGTCTTCCCAACCGAGATCAAGATTGGATTGGCGGACCAATCCTTTACAACCCCGAGAGGAGTCATTTATGATCTCCTGGTCATCATTGACAATTGTAGAATCCCGGTAGACTTCTACATAGTCAAAACTCGCCAAGAAGAAGCTGCACCTCTCATCTTGGGATAGCCTTTCTTAGCCACTGCAGGAGCCATCATGGATTGGCCAAACAGGCGAGTTTCGTTCGCTAACATTGACGGGAAGAAGTTTTATCCCGTGGTACCTTACACCATGGAGAAACATCTTCTTGAGAAGGATGAAGATGCTATCATGGAGAGACTTGAGGAGCCCTTATCAGAAGAGGCCGCTCAGATGGCAAAGAGACTTTGCCTAAGGTTGAACTCCACCTTCAACTAAGCTCCCAAACTACCAAAGTCTAGCTAAAAGACTTTAAACAAGAGCTGCTCAATGGGAGACAACCCATTTTAGGTATTCTCTTTCTCATCTCTTTAACCATACTAATCTTTAGTTTTGGTTTCTTCTTAGTTTACAGCATTTACATAAACCACAAAGGCACAAAAAAATCAGAAAAATCATAAAAGACCAAAAACATGAAGAAGGAGACCCGAATAACACTCACCGGGCGATAAACCGCCCGTGGGCCGGCCAGAAGGAGCCTGGCAGCGCCACGAGCCAACGATGGCGCGGAGGCAAGATGCTCGGCCGCGGCCGCGACAACCCGTCGCGCGGCCGGCCGTCCTCTGCGGACTTTTCCATCCGAACCTCACCAAACCGGACCTCCTTCAACCTGTTTCAAGCCTTTCAAGTTTCCTCCTTGATTCAATGGCTTGATCACGTCCTAAAGACCGCAAAGATCACTTCCACAACTGTGGCATGTTTCTGTTGCATCAAAGACGACGAGATAAGGCGAGACTCCATCCAAGTCAAGTTAGGCCAATGACCCATCTCTCTACTTACTTCGTCCAGCACGTTCAACGGACCTGTATCCACGAAGACGAAGAAGAACACCACGGTTCTAGAGGAAGAAAACCTTAGTGCAAGCTCCAGAAGGAAGAAGATGCAACTTCCTTCACCAAACCGCGAAGAGGAAAGTTCCTGAAGACTAGCTTCTCTCTTCCTCGACCTTGACCTTTACCTAAGCCAAGTAAGGATTTCATATGGCATTGAAGTTCAAACTAGCAACACCTGTCTTCCGGGATCCCGAACAGATCACTGGATAGGCCAGCATAGACCCAAACTTCAAGTCAAGTTTCTGAGGTGACGTAATCTTCAAGACGCAAGGACGGAAGATTTTCCATCTCTCATTCACGGTGTTTCACAAAGGTCAAGGAACCAAGACGAGTACTCAACAACCGGAGTACCTGCTCTTCTAAACGTAGGCGTGCCCCAATCATAATGATCATCATCATCAGCCGCCAACAACAACATCACACCATCACGACCACCACCACCATCCGAAGCAAGGAAGCTCAACCGCACAATACGTTTCCTTTCAAGATAAATTTTCGATTTATTTTGTTCAATTAAATCGACTATAAGCAGGGACATAAGGAGAATGATCAAGTCCTTAGCTCAATCATACTACACGCCCATCCACCCACACCAAACCCAACGCCACTTTCAAGTAAGTCTTCACAAGCTTGTACTTGAATTTACCTATCTTTTTCACCTCAACTCGATTTAAACAAACTGGGGATAGTTTGATTTAAGTCTGGGGGGGTTTCTTATATTACTAACTATGCTTTTATTTGATGAGTCTTATGCATACTTACATCATCTATAGAGTCGTTTTATAGAGTCAAAACTTTTTTCTTTTAGTCGGAAACTATGAACTTTGCTAGGTACAAGTCGTTTCGAACAAGGAACCTTAATGAACATTATCACGGTTTTAGAAGCAAGGTTTACTAAGTTGAACACCGCGAGTGGATCGTTCCAACGGAGAAATTTCTAAATCTCTAGAATACTCGAAGGATCTTCCGTTGACTCCGCACCTAATGAATCAAAACTTCTCGTCAAGAGGCTTGAGGTACTTCGAACTTTGCTCCTCTTTTAGACTCTAGCATGACTAAGTAGATGCAATGCAATCTCTCCTTGATCTTCCCTTGTTATAGAAAAGAAAAAAAAATAGAAAGAAAAGTCTTAGTTTGAGAATGGCAACCCGAGTTCCTCAAAGGACCATGACGGTTCGCAGACATCATGAAAGCTTCGAAGAAGTGATCATTCTCAAGTTAAGAAAAAGAAAAAAAAATAGAATAAGAAAGTCGATAGAAAAAATAAAATGATACCCTAGAAAAGTAGGGAGAAATCGACTAAGGGAAGAGAAAATAGGAGAGTTGTGTCTGAAATGTCTTTGTCTAGATGTTTGGGAGAGAAGAGTATAATGTCTCGTCGACCAATACTCCCTCGATAGAGACCGCACGCCTAAATGAATAAAGGGGTCAACAAGAGAGAGCTCGAAATACTCAAAGGGACCATGAAGCGTATCCGGGAAGGATGAAAAGCTCAAGGTAACTAGACCCAAACGCCTTGAAGCTGAATCCCGAGTTATGTGGCTCAAACAGGTCGATTGCTAGACTTGATGAGTTCCCAAGTATTGGTGAGTTTCCACGATTTCAAACCTCTTTTCCTTACTTAGATTTCTGTTTTGTTTGAGGACAAACAAAGTTTAAGTCTGGGGGAGTTGATAACATGCATATTTTACCCGTTTTTACTATCATAAGTGAGTGCTTTAATAAGCATTTCACTAAGGTTTTGATGCATAAACACTAGCTTTCGAGTATTTGGTTGTTCAAGACTCTTTTCTGGTAAACTTAGCAAAAGACGCATATTTTGGAGCAGAATGGACAATTCCGGAAACAGTGCTCGAGGACAGAAGTTCAACATCAAACGAAGGCCTTTCCACCACGAGATCAAGCACATATTTGGAGACAAGGAATCCTTATCAGCTGTCTTTCACCACAAAGTGATTTGAGGACAATCTCACGGTTGGATCTCAAGTTATGGAAGAAGCAAGAAGGCCCGTCAAGCACCCGGAAGAACAAGTTGGCCGCGCCACGGCCGGTCGCTCGAGCGGCCAGGCCATTCGCATTTCCCGAGCCCATTTGAAGCCCAACTTGAACTCGCAGCCGTCTTATGCAAGGCAAAACCTAATCCACGACCTAGGACACTTGAAGACCTATATATACTCGTTGTTTTGGGTTTTTCTAGGGGAGCAACTTATCACGAAATACTCTAAGTCATAGATTTCTTTTGGTGGCCGCGTGTCTCTGATTCGCGGTTTGCCTTTGTTCTTCAAGGGAGATTGATTTGTTCTTGAACCCTTTTTGTTTCTCATCGATGTATACAAGTTATGCATTCATCAATCACGTTTTCTGTCTCTACTTTCATGTCTGAGTAGTTTACTTTCGTTGGGTGTTCTTTAAGGGGATCTATGGGGAATTTCATTAACTGTTGTTGAACCGATTGTTTAGGCCGTAGACTAGGATTTTATGTCTCACTTTATTCGTTCTTATTGCATGAGTCTAGCGTCATGAACTATATTCTGATCGCAGGATCTTGAGAGCGACCAACGTCCTGAATCTCAGATCTAGACCAAAATAGGGTAGAGAGCATCCTTTAAAATATGTCTGAATGTTTATCGTCCCGATCTTATTGCGTGTTCGTCTAGGACGCAGGATATGAGAATATACCTGCGGACTAGAAGTTCGCAGATCGACCTTGCTTGATAAAGTTAGGTTGTTAAAACCAGTGAATCAGTTTGGGGAAAATCGCCTAGTCTCGTTTGCTTAGCTTTTGCGTGTTTGATTCCTAGTTAGAACCCCATAGATTTCCCGAGAAGATTCCCAACGTATCGCACCCCATCTGCTTTTACATCGAGATTTACGCACTTCAATATTTACTTTTCCTGCACTGCTTGCTTGATTTCCTTTTTACAAGTTCTTAAGTTTGATTTCCTTTTCCCGTTGGTCATAGAAGAGATTGACAACCTCCTCTATATAAGACGTGATACTGCTTTCTTTATTTTCTGCAAAAACCGTGACACTTACCCCCAAACCCCAATTCTCTGCGTCTTTGGTTGCCCTGATTCTTCTGTTTTGCAGTTGACCTCCTCCCTGTGGATCGATACCCTAAGTACTACAACGCACGCTGTGCACTTGCAGCTTAGGGTCCTACAAATTCAAAGCTCGACGAGTCCCCAAAGAAATCCTCGAATCTCGGACGACTATTTAGACCCAATCACAGTGATGGACATGGCTGGATCGGGGGTTTTATTTATTTACTCGTTAAAGACTTGTTGTTGGTTTTATGGGCTTTGGTGTTTATCGTTTATGGTGAAAGCTAGATGATTGTACCATTGTTTAGTAAACCGTGTTTTATGACTTATAACCCTGAATCTTGTCAAGTGTTTTTAATCAAAGTTTAATTAAAGGCATTGTTGTTTGATCCACTTGTTAAATGGAATTGCCAAAAAGAATTAAAAACGCGAAACTTGACTAAGTATAGAATTGGCCGATAGGATGTTCGGTGGGAGGCATGGCCGCGGTCAGATAGCCGGGTCGGGTCACCACATTTATCAACCTCTTTTCTTCAGTTGTCTTGATGTCAAAATTCAGGAGTTTGATGGCCCATAGAGCCTTGTACTCGAGTTCCACGGGCAAATGACATGCATTACCATAGAGGAGGGCGTAAGGAGACCTTCCTATGGGAGTTTTGAAGGCAGTTCGGTATGCCCATAGAGCGTCATCCAAATTCGCCGACCAGTCTTTCCTTGTTGCACCAACTGTCTTTTCCAATATCGCCTTGATCTCGCGATTAGATACCTCGACTTATCCGTTTGTTTGCGGATGGTAAGATGTGGCTACCTTGTGCTTGACCCCGTGTTTCTTCAGGAGATTTTCGAACATTTTATTCATAAAATGACTGTCACCATCGCTTATTACCACTCTTGGAACTCCATACCTTTGGAAAATAGTGGACTTAAATAGCTTAAGCACCACTTTTGCATCATTGGCGGGGGCTGGCCACGGCTTCTACCTATTTCGACACATAATCAACAGCAACTAGTATGTACTTGTTCCCGTAAGACGAGGAGAATGGTCCGATCAAGTCTATCCCCCACACATCAAAGATATCGACTTCCAATATCGGGCTTTGTGGCATCTCGTCACGCTTGCCGATGTTCCCTCTTCTTTGGCATGCCTCACAGGAGGAAACATATTCGTGAGTGTCCTTGAACAGGCTTGGCCACCTAAATCCAGCTTGCAAGATCTTAGTTGTAGTTTTGAACGTGGCGAAATGGCCACCATAGGCTGAACCTGTTGGTGTCGATCGACACCCTTCCCGGACTTTGACAGACACACCTAAAACTTCACAGGTCGCATTGGAAAGAGTCTACAAGGCCAAGGTACCCAATCTTCCTCTACTCAAACACCTAAGGCCGCCCATTAGTCCAGAGAAACTAGCTGCTTTCAACAAGAAGGTGGAATTAATTCCTAAGGAGCTCTCCTTTGATGAGGCTTATGAGAGATATCCTTTATGTGTTTTCTTCCAGAATAACAGAGAAACCTTTGAAGAGATGGAAGAATTCTTTCACAAAGCAAGGGAAACACCACCACCAATGAAGCAGCTGCCTAAGGTTGAAGATCCTGGGATGTTTATGGTTCCATGCTCCATTGGTGGAGTTGAATTTAAACAATCCCTCTGCGATTCAGGAGCAAGCGTGAACCTCATGACAAAAGACATTGCAGAGAGGCTGGGGATTGCTGACATTCACCCTTCAAGCATGACTCTCGAATTTGCCAATTCTTCTACCGCAGTCTCATATGGTACAATTCCAAACCTACTTGTCAAAGTTGGGAGTTGCCTAGTTCCAACTGATTTTCAGGTTGTGCAAGTAAGCAGAACGTCTAGCATACCATTCATCCTTGGAAGACCATTCATGTCCACGGTAAGAGCTATTGTAGACATGCCCAATAAGAGAATGTCTTTCTCTAATGTTGACAAAGAAGTGTTCTACAAAGCTATCCCTACTACTGGAACTTCCAAACACATCTCTTGCATTGCTGTGATCGCTGGATAGGAGCTTGATACTGCAGAACAAGAGGACAAGCTGGTTATTCAAAGAATTCTAAGAAAGTTATGGAGCTTGAAAACTGGGGTGGAAATGATCATCTCTTCCAAACTATGAGCAGAAACGATGTTCAAATCAATGACAAGCCAATGGAGGAAGACGTTTTTGTCATGGAGACAAGGATTGCAGAGATGAACTGCAGAAAAGGTGAAGAGATTCGAGCTACTGACGTAGTGTCGATCGACACAAATGGTATCGATCGATACCCTCCGCGGATCACTCGAGAAGCTGCTTCCAATGTGGTCAAACAGATGCTTCCACATCCTACAGCTCAGAAACCTCGAAGAAAGCAAAGGTACGCACTCCCTGGAATTAAATCCAAACCTCCTGATCATCTCAATAAGAATTTAAAAAGTTCAAAAGCTGTTGCACACTTATGCAAGTCACGAGATTCTCGTAGAAGGCTTGGTGTTTCTTTTGATGATTCTGCAGGAAAAAGGACTATCCCACCCGAACTCAAGTCCCTCCCTGCTGCTGTTCCTCATTTCCTTGGTCGCTCTCATGCACCTAATGCCTATACACCGCCATGGATGAGAAGACATTCGTCTGGGAAGCATTCAATGCCACCCTCTGATCCACCAGACGTCTGAACCCCGACACAGTCAAGCTAATGACTGTAAACGAGCGCTGAGTGGGAGGCAACCCACTGTTAGGTAATATATTTATTTACATATTGTTTTGGTTTTACTAAGTCCTAGTTTCAGTCAGTTGAAAAAAAGGCGACATTGGATTCGACATTGACCAGTGTCGATCGACACCACGCGCAGACGAAGGTAAGTCTTCTATTTGGTCTTTTATGTTGTTTCTAATCTTTCTTTTAGCCAACTTCGGGCTTGATAACACTGGGGACAATGTTGTTTAAGTCTGGGGGAGGTGATTACTGACTTTGTGTTTTGTTTTGAGAGTCAATTGAGTCAGTCAAAAACTTTTGTTTTATTGAGTCAAAATCAGTGAAATTTTCAGTTTTCAGAAGAACTAACCACAGAATGTTGACACTTGAAGGACCATTGCTTTAGTAGTTGATTACAGGTCTTACTAAGTAGAAAACTGCAAGTGGATCAATCTAACAGAGAGAGTTCAGATCCCCTTAAAAGAACTAGGTATGCATTGAATTTGATTCCTCTTTCAGCTATGAACAAGAGAAGCTAGTTGCAGTCTCTCCTTGATCTTCCCTTGAGAAAAGAAAAAGAAGGAAAAAGAGTCTAAGTCTGGGAATAGTGCAATGAACCTCATGAGCCTGTCTCCTCACAAGGAACAATATTAGTGAGAGCTCAAGAACCTGTCTCCTAACAAGGAACACAAGTAAGAGTAGCACTATTCCAAGACTTCAAAAGAATGAGAA